>OZ024736.1:1215000-2420000 GCA_964016875.1 Fallopia convolvulus
AAAGCAAAAAGTGGGCCCAGGAGGGCCCCCATAGGCAAGTTGGATACCCACTTCCACGTGGTTATCTAAAAAACAAAAACTCCCCACGCGCGCGAGGTCTATCAAACATCCCGGGACGAGGTCTCAACCTCGTCACCGACTCTGCTAAGTACGCCCGCCCGATCGAACCAATCACCGGCGACCTCACTCCTGAACCAATCACCGGCGACCTCACTCCTGAACCAATCACCGACGACCTCACTCCCAAACCAATCACAGGTGACCTCACTCATGGACCAATCAAAAACCCCTATTTCAAGTATCCCACATCGGACATTAGCCTAAACTCAGCCCCCCAATTCTCTATAAATAGAGAAGGACCTCGTAGGAAGAGGGGGTCGAAAAACAACTTGAACTCAAGAACTCTCTTGTTTGTTAAAGATCGACGTGATAGGAATACCGTCAACAGACCTCGTTATAGATAAGAGAAATCCACAAAAAGACTCCAAGTCATACAAAGACCTCGCCTACACTAAAGACCTCGCTACAAAATCTCACAAAGCTCTCTACACCACGTATCCAAATCTACCTCGCCTTAGCTTCGACCTCGCAACATTTAGGTTTGATCTCGGAACCTCGTAGGAGGTCTAGGTGTAATTCTTAAAGTTGTTCATCAATCTCGTAGGTGTGTAACCTCGTTATTTGGGAGAAAAGTCATAAGTAAAGGAGCAAGTGTTTGCACTCAAATATAACAATCTTATTTCTTGTCTCGTAGCGAACCTCGTTATTTCGGATTTCATCACTAGCGCCGTCTGTGGGAACCTCTTCATCCTAAGCAGCTCCCCATTTTGTAGTGCAAACCTTGATTCCTAAAGCCCCCTCAAAATGGCTTGTCCAAACAATTTCTTCCCTCAACATCCCGACAATATGGCCGAGACCCCTCCATGGGCGACGGCAGGTCCGTCAGGGTACCCTTTTGTGGTCCCGCCAGGCTGGACATACAACATCCCACAAAACCCATACCCGTTCCAAGGGTACGAACAGGGTGGCGCCCCTTTCAACCAGTACCCCTATCCGGGGTACGGGCAGTACCAGCCGGGCCAAGCTCCCCCATACGTCCCGATTCCTCCCCAGGGGCAGCCTCACTTCGAGTACGTGCCCGCATATGTCCCGGGCTACACCCCGGGGCAGGAGGCGCCCACGAACGGATCTACCACGGAGAGGCCCTCCAGAGATCCAATGCAGATCTCGCGATCCCGTTCGCGGCGTACAGAAAGGCGCGACATGGAGCTGTCCGAGACGGCAGCAAGCGCGCCACGCCCTCTGGTGAGGTCAAAATCGAAGTCTGCTCGCCCATCCGTCGAGAGTGGGTACAGGAATCCCTTCGTACCCGAAATCCAAGTGGCACACGTGCCCAAAGGCTTCCATTGGCCACAAATGGGACTTTACGACGGCACGGCCGACCCCGAGGACCACATAAAACACTACGCCGTCCAAATGAACGTCAACTCTTACAATGACGCCATTTTCTGTCGGATCTTTCCGACCACTCTGGACAAGGCGGCAATGACGTGGTTCACCAGCCTTAAGGTCGAGTCGATAGCCTCGTTTTCCCAGCTATGCGAGTCCTTCGTCGGGCACTTCAACGGCTCAAGGAAGCGCAAGAAGAACATGCGCGATCTCCGTGGCATCGAGCAGGGGGGAAACGAGAAGCTGGGTACCTTTTTTACGAGGTTCACCACCGCGGTCGCTGAGATCGCGCAGATCGACGAGGCCTCGGTCCGCGACATCCTCATGGGCAACCTTCGCCAGGGGGATTTCAAATGTTGCATTTTCCTCAAAAATCCGACCACGTATGAGAGCCTGTGTGCTCGGATCACGGCACAGGTCTACGCCGAGGACGCTGCCAGCCAGAGCTCGCGACCGAGGACCGACAAGGAAATCATAACCGAGGCTAAGGGAAAGGCTAAAGTGGTTGCGCCGACCGCGAGGGACGCGTACATGACGCAAACTCACGACCGGCGTGCCGATTACAAAAGCAACAACAACAAAAGCAACAACAATAACAGAGGCAACAACGACAATAGAAACAACAACCGCTACGACAACCGTGGCGGTGGGGGTTGGAGCTGCTTCGGCGGGAAGCCACGAGGTTACAAAGGCAAAGGTGGCCCCGCCTACAACCCAAACGAGAAAAAGCGCGCCAACCCCGCGTCGGGGGCCAACCTCGTGCAGCAGGAACCAACCCGGTCCCGACCAGGCAGCGCAGAGCAACAAGCTCCGGCAAGGCAGTCGCGCTCCGGACAAGCCGCGACGCCCGATGGGTACATCAATACCATCTCGGGCGGACCCTCGCTGGCGGGCTCGAGCCAGGCGGAGAGGAAAAGATACGCAAGGGCGAGTCACCATGAGCCCTCGGTATACAGCGTGACACAAACCTCGCGGTCCCACGTGGGTATGGCCTTCACGACAGAAGTCGCAGTTGGGCTTCATATGCCCCACTCCGACCCCCTGGTGATACACGCTCAGTTGGGCTCGAAGATAGTGAAGCGAATACTGGTGGACACGGGTTCCTCCGTGGACATCATGTACTTCGGCGCTTTCGAGCAGCTCGGGATCTCCGCGACATCCTTGAGGCCCTACGCTGAGAAGCTCACCTCCTTCTCAGGGAACGAGGTCGATGTCGCTGGTCTCATAGACCTTTGGATGACCCTCGGTACTGGCCCGACAACAAGAACCGAGGTAATAGAGTTTACGGTGGTGCACCTGCCCTCGGCCTACAACGCAATCATCGGGAGAGTCTCCTTGATGAAATTCCAGGCGGTGGTCTCCATCTACCACCTGAAAATGAAGTTCCCCACCAACGTGGGTGTCGGAGAGGTGAAGGGCAACCAAGAAGAGGGTCGCGTCTGCTACATGACCTCGGCTAAGCAAAAATGCCATGTGTTCATGGTGGAGACTTCGGGTGAAGCGGACCTCGAGGTCCGGGACTTCACAATACCCACTCCCGAGGCAGAAAGAAGGGTGATTACCCCCTTCGAGAACAAATTAGAGAAGATCTACCTCGGGGGTTGCCTTACTGGGAGCGCGGCAGCGTCACTAGAAGCCCTGCTTGCTGGGTCCCGCGACGTATTCGCCTGGATTGCAAAAGATCTCCGAGGTGTGCCTCGGACCCTGGCCCAGCACTACCTAAACATCGACGTCGCCGTTCGTCCTGTGGTGCAGCGTCGAAGGAAAATGAACGAAGAAAGGGCAACCGCCGCAAATGAAGAGGTGGCCAAGCTGTTGGCCGCGGATTTCATACGCGAAGTCCAGTATCCGAAATGGCTGTCCAATGTCGTTTTGGTCAAAAAGGCCAACGGCAAGTGGCGAATGTGTGTAGACTTCAAAGACCTCAACAAGGCATGCCCCAAAGACAGCTACCCCCTGCCCTCGATCGACGCACTTGTAGATTCGACCGCTGGGCATGAAGTCTTGAGTTTCCTCGACGCCTACTCGGGGTACAACCAGATCTCGATGAATCCCCGTGACGAGGAAGAAACATCCTTTATCACCCAGCGGGGGACATACTGTTATAAGGTCATGCCGTTTGGCCTCAAGAACGCGGGAGCCACATTCCAACGCCTCGTCGATCGGATTTTTAAAGATCACCTGGACAGGAACGTATCCGCCTACGTCGACGACATCGTGGTACGAAGCAAGGGCCCCGAGGAGCACCTGGCTGACCTCGCCGAGGTTTTCTCCACCCTCGGACACCACCAGCTCAGCCTGAATCTCGAGAAGTGCGTTTTTGGCGTGTCCTCGGAAAAGTTTTTGGGATTCATGATCAGCGAGCGCGGGATCGACGTCAACCCCGCCAAAATAGAATCAATCCTCGCAATGAGGTCTCCCCGATCTCGTACCGAGGTACAAAGGCTCAACGACGCTGTAAACTACTTGGGGAGGTTTTGCTCCCGCCTAGCAGACAAGTCCCTCCCATTCTTCGCCGCCCTAAAAAAGAACGACAAGTTCATCTGGGACGAAAGACTCGAGACATCCTTCTCTGAGTTAAAAACCTTCCTCACCAAGCTCCCCACCTTGTCACCTCCACGTGCGAGTGAAGATTTGCAACTGTATGTGGCGGTGAGTCCCGAGACCGTCAGCGCGGTGCTCACAAGAGAGGCCATGCACCTGGTATACTTTGTGAGCCGCGTGCTCCAGCCCGCGGAGCAGAGATACTCCCCGGCAGAGAAGATGGCGCTGGATGTGGTGACCGCCGCGAGGCGACTACGCCCATACTTCCACGCACATCCCATCTAGGTTCTCTCGGACCTCCCGCTCCGCCAAATTCTGGATCAGCCCGCTCTCTCCGGACGTATGACCAAGTGGGCCGTCAAGCTCTCCGAGTTCGATATCAATTATCTTCCGAGAACCGCGATGAAGGGACAAGCCCTCGCCGACTTTATGGTGGAGGTCACCTTCCCCGAGACAGACACAAGCTCAGACGAATGGAAAGTATTCGTTGACGGCTCACGATGTGACGCCGGTGGCGGG
Source organism: Fallopia convolvulus (assembly GCA_964016875.1). NCBI lineage: Eukaryota > Viridiplantae > Streptophyta > Magnoliopsida > Caryophyllales > Polygonaceae > Fallopia > Fallopia convolvulus. The sequence continues at coordinate 1,219,513 of OZ024736.1, forward strand.
GCCGGGGTGTTCCTCGCTGGACCCTCAATCGAGACGGAGTATGCTCTCAACTTCGCCTTTGACGCCACCAACAACGACGCCGAGTATGAGGCCATGATCGCCGGGATCGAGATGGCGCTACTCAACGGGGCCCGCAAAATCAGGGTCTACACAGATTCCGAATTGGTGGCGCGACAACTCAACGGCCAATACGACACCAGAACAGGTTTTCTGCCCGCTTACCGAGCAAAAGTCAAAGCCTTGGTTTCGTGCCTCGAAACTTTCGCGGTGGAATCAATCCCGCGGACCTCAAACACCAAGGCGGATGCCCTCCCCAGGTTAGGCTCCGCACTTCTCTTGGATGTGGGAAACCGCGTCATGGTGGAGAGAAAGCTCTCACGAAGCGTAGATAGCGAGGTCATGTCCATAATGACCGAGGACTGGAGGTTCCCGGTGATGAGGTACATACAAAGCGGCATCCTCCCAGAAGACCCCGCGCTGGCCAGAAAGCTAAAAATGCAAGCCGCCCGCTACTGCGTCGTCGGCAAAGCTTTATCGTTGGGGCTACGCTGAGCCCAACCTGTTGTGCATACCGCCCGAAGCCACGGACCACGTCCTCTACGAGGCCCACGAGGGAGTTTGTGGGGGACACCCGGGGTGGAGGTCTTTGGCACACAAAATTGTCCATTTGGGGTACTTCTGGCCCACTCTCCGACAAGACGCAAGAGCTTACGTCCAAAAGTGCGTCGGATGCCAGAAACACGGGAACATCCAACACACCCCGACGGCTCCCCTCCGCAGCATTCACGCGCCATGCCCATTCGCAATGTGGGGAATGGACATTCTAGGCCCATTTCCTAAGGCCGCGGGCCAAGTGCAATACATCTTGGTCATCGTGGACTACTTCACGAAGTGGATCGAAGCACAGGCAATGGCAAAAATCACCGGGGCAAAGGTCTGCGAGTTCCTGTGGAAAAACCTCGTCTCCCGTTTCGGCGTTCCCATGACAATCATGACCGACCATGGCCCCCAATTCGACTGCGAAGAAACTCGGACTTTCTGCTCCGAGCTGGGCATCAACCTCAAATTCTCCTCCGTGGCTCACCCCCAATCCAATGGCCAGGTAGAGAACGTTAATGCCCGCATCTTGACAGACCTCAAGAAGCGCCTGGGCATGGCACAAGGCCGTTGGGCCGAACTACTTCCCCTCGTCCTCTGGACGCACCGCACGACCTCGCGCCGCGCAACGGGCGAGACCCCCTTTGCTCTTACCTACGGGGCGGAAGCTCTCGTTCCCGTAGAAACCCTAATTCCATCAACAAGGGTGTATAACTTCGACGAGAAAGAAAATGAGGCCAACCTCAGGATCGAACTGCAGTTCCGGGATGAAGTCCGTGAGGTGGCGGACCTGCGCTCTAGAGAATACAAGCGACGTGTCGCCATATACCACGACAAGAAGGTCAGACCTCGCCTCCTGGCCACCAGAAACCTCGTGCTAAGACGCACCGAAGGAGGAAAGTTGGACCCTAACTGGGAAGGACCCTACATCCTCGGGGAAGAAGTCGCGCCCGGGGCATTCAAACTCAGGGACGACGAGGGGCGCACGCTGAGCAAAACGTGGAACGTCGCACGACTCAAAAAATATTACATGTAGACGCTCGAAACCCCGTTGTTCACCACAGTTGGTAAATAAAGGATTGCAGGCTTTTCTAAAAACACTCCCTCATTGAAAATTCCACCCCTCGCTTCCCGCTTGGGGTTGGAGAATCTCGTTGAAAAAATTCCACCCCTCGCTTCCCGCTTGGGGTTGGAGAATCTCGTTGAAAAATTCCACCCCTCGCTTCCCGCTTGGGGTTGGAGAATCTCGTTGAAAAAATTCCACCCCTCGCTTCCCGCTTGGGGTTGGAGAATCTCGTTGAAAAATTTCACCCCTCGCTTCCCGCTTGGGGTTGGAGAATCTTGTTGAAAAATTCCACCCCTGGCTTCCCGCTTGGGGTTGGAGAATCTCGTTGAAAAAATTCCACCCCTCGCTCCCCGCTTGGGGTTGGAGAATCTCGTTGAAAAATTCCACCCCTCGCTTCCCGCTTGGGGTTGGAGAATCTCGTTGAAAAAATTCCACCCCTCGCTCCCCGCTTGGGGTTGGAGAATCTCGTTGAAAAAATTCCACCCCTCGCTTCCCGCTTGGGGTTGGAGAATCTCGTTGAAAAATTCCACCCCTCGCTCCCCGCTTGGGGTTGGAGAATCTCATTGAAAAATTTCACCCCTCGCTTCCCGCTTGGGGTTGGAGAATCTCGTTGAAAAATTCCACCCCTCGCTTCCCGCTTGGGGTTGGAGAATCTCGTTGAAAAAATTCCACCCCTCGCTCCCCGCTTGGGGTTGGAGAATCTCATTGAAAAATTCCACCCCTCGCTTCACGCTTGGGGTTGGAAAATCTCGTTGAAAAATTCCACCCCTCGCTGCCCGCTTGGGGTTGGAGAATCTCGTTGAAAAAATTCCACCCCTCGCTTCCCGCTTGGGGTTGAAGAGTCTCGTTGAAAAGTCCCACCCCTCACTCCCCGCTCGGGGTTGGAAAGTCTCGCGACACGAACGAGGTTCGCAGACGACTATTTTTTAGGTTGGGACGAACTTCCACAAAAACGAGGTCCGAACGGAGGCTCACGACCTCGCCACAGGACTACAACGCCCGGTGTGGTCCGAGCCCCACAGAAGATGTGACACTCGAACCATGGGGTTGGACGGATAAGGAATATGCAAGAAAGTCTAAAGCAAACAAGCATAGGAAAAGAAAATGACGAAGGGCACAGACCAAAAACAGATATTTTAATTACAGACCCCGTAGGGTCACCCAAACAAAAAAGAGGAGAAAGAAGGATGTTTCAATTACAAACCCCGTAGGGCCACCAGAATTAAAAAAAAGGGGAGAGTCATCATCCCTTCGAGGTCTCAACCTCGGAACCTGTAAGATCAATGGTCTTAGGGGTTTCGGCGGAGCCAGCCAAGGCCTCAGTAGGAGCAGTTTCAACAGGGGCAGCGGAGGCAAGAGGCGCGGGCGCGCTGGTCGTAGGCTGAGGTCCCGTGGAGGTTAACTCCGGGTTCCCCCCAAGCTCTACCTCGGGTGGCGCAACGCTGGACACAGTCCCGTCCTCGTTGAGGAAGAACTGGCATTCCCCCTCAGGATCCGTCGACCCTAGCTCCCCCATGGTTTCATTGTAGTTGGGGTTGAAGAAGATGATCTGGGGGTTGAGATGCCCATACTTGGCCACCGCCTGCTTTACACCCATACGGACGGCCTGGTGGAACATCGTCCTCACACTCTCCACCAGCTCCGCCTTGTACTCCTCCGAGTCCACATACCTGGGACCCGCGGCCTCGACTTCCTCGTTGAGTTCAACAATACGCCCCTCGAGGCGCCTGATCTCCTCCTCGGCCCTCAGGAACTCCGCCTCCTTCGCCTTGTAGAACTCATGCTCAACGGAGAGCTTACCTCGAAGCCCGTCAACCTCGCTCCGCAGAACCTCAGCCTCGCCCCTCGCCCTCTTCTCCCCTTCCCTCGCCGCCTTCACCTCCTCCCTTGCCGCGGCCTCCGCGATCTCAACCCGCTTCTTGGCCGCAGCCTTAGACGACTCCGCGACCTCGGACAACTCCTTGGCCTGTCGCTCGCACACCTCGCTGCGGGCCCGAAGCGCGGCCTCCATCTTGTCCATCCTCGAACGAAGAAGGACGATGCGACTTCGGTTGTAATTGTCAAAAAAGGTGTGTTGCAGGTTCACAGAAGGATAAGAAAAGAAACAAGAAAGAGACAAGAATCAAACACACGAAAACAAAAAAGAAAGAAGAGGCTTACCATGGCCGAATACCGAGCGGCTTCGTCGTCAAGCGCTGCCTCGGTGAGGTTGTTGGCCCACGCGACCTCCTCCTTGTAATCTCCCCGGGCCCAGTCCAGCGGGGCCCCCCTGATGGGTCCGGGACAATGAAACCTGGCAGGGTGGGGGCCTGTATCCCCAAGGCTTCGCCCTTCGAAGTTGAAGGCGGGAACGAGTTCCAGCTCCCGCGAGCTCCTTTGGTGGTCGCCCGACCGGGGCTTCTTCTTCTTCTCAGGGGAAGACCCCGCTTCCTTCCTTTTCCGCAGGGTCTTATCGTCGGGCGCCCGGGGTGGATGTGAGGTCCCCTTCGTGGTGGCCCCCTTTGGCGGAACCACATCAGGCCTTTTGTCCCCCTGGGGCGGCCCCGTGACGTCCCACTGCGACGCCCTCGGAACGCTCCCCTTGGGCAGGGCTCCCCCTGCCGCGGCCGTTGGCGGGACAGGTCCCGGCTGCGTGGTGCCTGCTCTCGTTTGCGAGCTCGGCTCGTCGATTGATATCCCCTTGAGGACCCGGGGAGCAGGGGTCTTGGAAGTAGACGTCATAGGTTGTTTCCCCTTTGACGTCGTGGTAAGAGCGTGCAGAAAGTTCACTGTCAAGAAAGAAGTAAAAAGAAAACAGCAGTTTAGGACGAGGTTAGAAACGAAGGAAACGAGGTGTATGACCCCGCAAACATACAGGAAAAAACAATCGAGGTCAAATGGCGATAATAAAATACCCTCTCCGCCCTCGCGAGGAGGGAAACTGAGGCTCAGCCCGCCCCGCTCCAGCCGGTCCTGAGAAAGGTAGCGCTCGTATGGCGCCTGGTACGCTGGGGCGTACTTGGCCTTGAGCGCCTGGAACTCGGCGACCTTGTACGGGCACACGCATCTCTCGTAGTTGCCCGGTGCCACAAGGAAGTTAAGATATCTCCCGCTGAGGTCTCGGACCAAAAACCATTTAGGTTTCCACGTCCCGCAGTTCGACTGGGTCGAGATGATTTTGACGTTCGGGGTGCTGAGGTTGACCAGGGAACAACGAGGTTCTCTCCTCGCCAAGACTAACGCCGACAAGTCGTTGAGATTCGGCTCGTCCAGAAGCTCGCGACTTCGAATCGTGTAAGCACACAACAACCGCCAGGCGTTCGGGAACAACTGAGCGGGGCAGACACCCATGGCCCACAAGAAATCAACGATGTGCTGGGCCAGGGGCAGCCTAAAACCCGCTTGAAGGCTGACGAGGTTCACGACCGCACACCCCTCGTAGGACGCCAAGGGCCGCCCCTCCTCCTCTGGCAGTGCCAGCTCGACTCCCTCGGGCCAGGGGAAATCTCTAGCTATGTCCGCGAGGTCACTCAGCTTTAAATCGGAGGGCACCCCCTCGGACAGGTAGGCCTCGGGGGTACTCGGACTCATGGGAATCCGTTCTCTGAGGACGACGGGAACGCCGGATACAACATCAGTAATGTAGGCCTCGGGAAAGCTCGAGGGCACGTATGCGGCCGAAGCTGAGGCAATGGCCGCGTCCAACCTCGCCTCGACCTCAGCGGCAATCGCATCAGGAGAAGAAGAGGAAGCCATTTCAACACCAGAGTATACGCGCAGACGAGGGAAATGCAAACTAATCGAAATGGCGGAGTCGCTGGATGAGGGCTCGCTGAAGACCAACGAAGGGGAACTCGGGTTCTGGGAATCACTAGGCTCTACGCTTCCTACGGACTCGGAGACCTCCTGATAGAAACTCTCTTGGAAATTAAAAACAAAGCCAAGCGGTGGGCTCGCAGAGGCTCTCCTAGGCATGAAAAGACAACGTCCAGGCCGCGAAAAGCTAGCACCTGGAAAAGAAGAGGTCAGTAAGGCACTAAAGGCAAGGCAAACAAAGAGAAAAACACGAGATCATGACCCCGGGGAAGAAGGAAAGGCGAAGTCAAGCACGAGAACAAAGCACGAGATCATAACCTCGAAAAGAAAAGAGCACGAGATCGCAACCTCGAGGGACAAAGCAACGCGGGGTCATAGAGGGAAAGGCCACGTGGCACCCTACGGGCTATTTTGACAAGATAGGACGGCAAAAAAGAATTTGAAGGGCCAAAAGGAAGGAAAGAGAAAAAAGAAGGCCAACCAGCGGTGGAGGCCAGCGGCGGAAACCCAAACGTCCCGTCAATCAGACGTCATGACGTTTGGGCTCCCGAGGGTTTTCGAAATTCGAAAAATGGTGGGTGGAGAAACGGGAGTTCAACCGTCGCCCCAAGCAAAAAAGAAAGAAAGAAAAACGATAAACCCGGAAAACCCAGCGATACCTTCGCGGCGGCGAACCCCCCCCCACCATCTCACCACCGTCTCACAACACCACCCCCCGGAGCATAACGCAAAGAAAAAAGAGGGGAGAAAAGCAGGGCAAAAAGAAAGGAGAGGAGACGAAAAACCGAGGGAAGACGAGGGCTCTACAGAACAAAAACCACCAACAACGCCGCCGCGCAACCAGCGGAGAAACACCCAGAAATCGTAAACACTCACCCAGGTGCGAAACGGAAGCAAGCGAAGAACGAAGAAACACCCTGAAACCACAAAACAACCACCCAGATGCGAAACGAAACGAAGAAAGAACGAAGAAATCTAACAAAAAGCAAACGCAAAAAACGCAACAACCCTGCCACCGCCGCTTCGCCACCGTGACGCCGGCGCGAAACGCCGGGCGACTCACCGTCGCCCTTACGAAACGCGGGGCGAAAGGTGAACAAGGGAAGAATCAAAGGCAAAAAATACCGAAAGACAGGAGGAAGAAGATCAAGAACTTACTTGTTTAAATGTTGACGAATGGAAGGCGTTGGCGTAACTAGCAAACAGCGGAAAGCTCGTCGGAAACCGTCTGGAGAAACCGCTCAAAAGAAGGCGAAGAGACAGAGAGAGAAAGAGCGAGAATATTGGAGAGAGAAGATGGGAGGGAAGCGTGTGGGATACGCCCTTATATAGAGCAGATCTGAGCCTCCCCCCACTCCCGAAAGGCTTCTTGGGCCTCTTACCTAGACGGCCCACTAAGCAGAAAACGGCGAAAAGGCCTAGGGATCTTTATCCACGCAGAATAGAGCCTCACACCTCGCAAAAATGCCCTCCCAACCTCGAGACCTTCATAACCACTAAAAAACACCCCACACCTCGCAAAATCCAGGGAACTTATGCCCTGCGACCCTCAGGGCGAGGCCCCCAGGCCATGGGGTTGTGATGATGTCCAAAACAGCAAAAGCAAAAAGTGGGCCCAGGAGGGCCCCCATAGGCAAGTTGGATACCCACTTCCACGTGGTTATCTAAAAAACAAAAACTCCCCACGCGCGCGAGGTCTATCAAACATCCCGGGACGAGGTCTCAACCTCGTCACCGACTCTGCTAAGTACGCCCGCCCGCTCGAACCAATCACCGGCGACCTCACTCCTGAACCAATCACCGGCGACCTCACTCCCAAACCAATCACAGGTGACCTCACTCATGGACCAATCAAAAACCCCTATTTCAAGTATCCCACATCGGACATTAGCCTAAACTCAGCCCCCCAATTCTCTATAAATAGAGAAGGACCTCGTAGGAAGAGGGGGTCGAAAAACAACTTGAACTCAAGAACTCTCTTGTTTGTTAAAGATCGACGTGATAGGAATACCGTCAACAGACCTCGTTATAGATAAGAGAAATCCACAAAAAGACTCCAAGTCATACAAAGACCTCGCCTACACTAAAGACCTCGCTACAAAATCTCACAAAGCTCTCTACACCACGTATCCAAATCTACCTCGCCTTAGCTTCGACCTCGCAACATTTAGGTTTGATCTCGGAACCTCGTAGGAGGTCTAGGTGTAATTCTTAAAGTTGTTCATCAATCTCGTAGGTGTGTAACCTCGTTATTTGGGAGAAAAGTCATAAGTAAAGGAGCAAGTGTTTGCACTCAAATATAACAATCTTATTTCTTGTCTCGTAGCGAACCTCGTTATTTCGGATTTCATCAGTACTGTCTACTTACAATTGACCTAAATAATCGGTTCTGTAAACACAAAACACTCATGTTAAACACAAAATAAAAAAAATCCCTAACTGCAAGTTCTAGAGGTGAAATGCTGTCAATTGGTGATTTTGGAAATGGAAAAGATTTTCACTACTTTGTTTCAAGAGTTAGGATATGGTGGAGGGAGACCTTTGTTATTGTATTAACCAGCAAATTTGAGTTTGGATTTTAGGGGTGAACATCTGATATTTCATATTCATTTCTTGTTCCAGAACTACTATTGAAATACGTTTACACTCTTCTTCACCACTTGCTCGGTCTAGCAGCCAATACATTCTCATCCTCCATTCCAATATCCAAGTCAAAACAAGGAATTTAAGGACAGACACACTAAATCATCCCTAATTCATCTATAATCAGATCCATTCTAAAAAAATCCTAAAAGCGCACATTAAAACCGACCTACTGTCATCAACCCCCCGTCTGCCGCCCCTTCTTCCTCCGCCGTCTACGACCCTTCGTTTGCCGTCCCCCGATTCTTCCGCAGTCGGCCGTCGGTCTTTTAATTGTTTGACTATTTTTGTAGTGAGTACTGGGTAGCCTTTTAGTTTTGTTTAATTTCTATCTATCCTTTTTCTTACTTTTTTAATTTTTAATTAATATTGACGGGAGATGGATGGGGTAGAAGAAAAAGGGCACGACACGGACTAATGCAAAACCTTAGGGGTAAATTCCGGAATAAGATTTTTTCTAGGACACCATCTGGAAAAATACAAAACTCAGGGGTACCAGACGGAATTTTCCAAATTTTTAACTCGTAAATCGTAATAATAATTTTACGAAGTACTTAATAAATTTTTTATAGAATTTAATTTTATAAATTTAATCCTATTTTTTTATAAGGAAAGAATTATGAGGTCCCCTTACGGGGGCGCCCTAGAGCATCCAAACGGATGAGAACATTTTAGTTCTGGATGATTCATCATGGAACCCGATGAAAGACTGTGGCCCAGTTTAGAATTTTTATCGGCCACATCATTGCAATTCCTACTGACATAGGTAATTCGGATATCATCAAAATGTTGTAGTGAGCCATTTGTGTCAGAGATTATATATTTAGTTATTGATTCAAATAAAATAGTTTTTATCATGAAAATTAGAGATGAATGGACCATTTAATTAAAAAATTAGGAATGAATATAGACCATCCAACAAGACATGAACATGCAATACTTAGGGGTGGGCAAAAAGAATTGTAACTGAGAAACCAAATCGAAAAACCGATCACTTTTTTCAGATAACTATACCAAAAAAATTATTCAGTTACGGTTAACCAACCGATACTTTTAACGGTACGAATAAAGTTATCAATATTTTCACAAGCTAACCGCCGATAAACCGATACTATTATTATTATTATTATTATTATTATTATTATTATTATTATTATTGATGATGTCCAAAATAGTAAAATAAGAAGTGGGCCCGGGGCACAAGGTACAAACAGACTCGGCGGGCCTTCCAAGGATGATTCGGGGTCCCGCACCCATACCCCTCATTTATTTAAACAAAGTTCCTACCCCCACGAGGTCCTCTGAAACCTCGGAGCGAGGCTTCAACCTCGTAATAGACTCTACTGACACACCCGCCCACCAGAACCACTCAGCTAACGCCGCTCCCCTGAGCCAATCACCAGCCGCCTCACCTCTAAACCAATCAGAGGCCCTGATCTCGGGCGTTCCACATCGGACCATGATCAAAACTTGACTCCCCAATCCTCTATAAATAGAGGGGTACCTCGCACGGAAAAAGGGGTCGAAAAACATCTTGAACTCAAGAACTATCTTGCTCGTTGAAGATCGACGTGATTGAAACATCGTCAAAAGACCTCGCTACAGACAAGTGAAGTCCACAAAAAGACTTCAAGTCATACAGAAACCCCGCTCACATCAAAGACCTCGCTACACAATCTCACGAGACTCTCTATACCATGCTCTCAAGTCCACCTCGTCTCAAGATCAATCAAGTGATACTTAGGTGGTAGAATCGTTTAGCAAATAGGAGATCTCGAACATTGTTAGATCGAGATCTCTAATACTCGTAGGAGGTCTAGGGTGTAATTCTCAATTGCTTATTAGCCTCGTTAGCTTGTAACCTCGCTGTAAGGAAAATATAAATAAAGAAGCAAGTGTTTGCACAATGAAATATAATATAATAATCTCGTTTCTTGTCTTCTAGCGAGCTGTTATTTCGGGTTTCATCAATTATTATTATTATTATTATTATTATTATTATTATTATTATTATTATTATTATTATTATTAGGGTAAATTACACATAAACACCCGTAAATTAGGATTTTTTTTCCAGAAAACCACCCCTAAAAATTATAATTTCACAAAACCACCCATTTAGATGCTTCCGTTATCAATGAGCCACCCCTGCCTACTTGCCGTTAATTGATGGTTAGTGGGCAAGTGAAAGCGAGTAGTTGTTGTTGTTGAAACAGAGCAATTGACGACACCTTCTTCCTCCTCTCTCAATCTCCTCCCCTCCATGCATATGCCGGTGTAAATTACAATTGGGGTAAGTCTCCGAGTCGCTAAGGACCGTCGGGTCGACTTTTTCTGTGTCAAGTTCTCTTCAACACCGACCCTACTGTCCATAGCGCTCTCATCGGCGGTCATCGTCAATCTCCCGATCGACCTCCTTTTCAGCGTACGCTCATACACTCCTCCCTCGCATGGATCCTTTGCAATTTCTCCGCCTATTATCCCTTACTCCAAAATCGAATCCATTGTCGTCTGCAACGAGGTCTTTGACGACCTTACCAACTCCAACAAACATCTCGTACTCAATGAAGAAAATTTGTGCTACTCTAGTCTGGTCAAATTTAGCCTTCTTTCACTTGTACATTTCCAACAATTGATTAGATTTTACGCTTTTTAGGGTTTCAATTGTACTGAATCTAATATATCTTTGATTTAGCTCCCCGCGTGAAGAGCTCCTGCATATTTATCCCTTCCCTTTGCTTTTAAAGTTGAAATCTTGTTGAATTGACTTCGGCCTCTCTCTTCTAAATTACCATGTAAAATTCTTAACAATTGCATATGCTGTCATTTATTTGTGGAGGTGGCAACCGAAATTTACAAGTCATAGGCATTGCAAATCTATTTAATGGCTTATGATTTTAAGATTCCAATTATAGGGATTTTTGAATTTTGAGTTGTTGCTTGTGTAATTTTTAATATTTGCACAAATCTGAGCATATATGCTTGTGCTCTGTTTGTAACATCCCCGACCAAAATACATACGTCATTTTGTATTCATATCATTTTAAGAGCATATGCATAGCATATTGGCATGATATATAGTGAGTTTTTAAAAGTAATATTTATTTTCTAATTAAGTTTATTATATTTTAAAAAGTTTTTAAGAAAAAGTTAATTATTAATTATTTTAGGGTAAAGTTTGTAGTAAAGGAGATTTGAGGGTGAAAACCGCAATTATTGAAAAGTTTAGCCGACTTCCCTCACTCTTTTATATACAATTGTCTTGGTTGATTTGTGCAAAAAGCTACGTAGAGCTTTCAAAAGAAAAAAAAGAGAGAGATGATTCAGAGAGAGAAAACGAGTTTGATTTTGTTTTCGGTTGTTTTTGGTGGATTTGGTACAAGATCTCTTCAATCGGGTTTTAATCTCGAAGTACAAGCGTGATTTTGTAAGTTTTTAATTAGTTAATGGTTTATCCGGATTTTCCTAATTTTTCCAGATCTAGATCTGCAGTTGCTTTTTATTCGAAAATTAGTTGATCTATAGTTTTCAAAGGGTGTTTTCGATATCGGATTTATATTCGGAAAAAGATTTCAGAGTAATTTTAGGGTTTTCCTTGTAATGATATTAGGGAGCGCTTTGATCAAGTTTTTCGTAAAGGTTTGAACTAGAAAAATGTTCCTTTATATATATAGTTTATTGTTGTCAAGTTTTAAAGAATTTGGATATATATGCAAGAAGTTATAATGCATTCTGGCATTTCATTGTATTTGGGGCTAGAGTTTATAAGAGTAAATAGCCTAATTTGCATTGGGTTACATATAGGAGCCCAAGTAATAGACCGTGGTCAGAGTCAAGGGGGAGAGATATAGTAATCGTCTTGAACAGGTGAGTATAGACCGGAGATTCAACCCTATGTGCTATATGTGAAATATGAATATATGCGCTATATGGATATATGTGGTATATGGATTATATGGATATATGTGTTTTATATGATAGCTCTGAAATTTCCAGAGTTGTTTGCACAGAAAATTTGATTACAGATGGCATATGATATATGAATACATGATGCATTTGATTTCATATCATATTGCAATGAGATTAAAAGGACCTGTGACTGTCTCGCCTTGAATTTGTATTACAGGACCTACGGGTCATATAGGATCTTCGGATCATACAAGATCTTCGGATCATACAGGACCTACGGGTCATACAGGATCTTCGGATCGTACAGGACCTACGGGTCATAATTCTTACAAGGACCATAAGAGTCCATATACAGTAAATCCGGGGCAGATTCAGGCTTGAACAGTTCACAGAATAATGAATCGGATAGATCAGCATTTGCATTTGCATAGTAAATTCATATATGACATATATAATATGTAGGAATATGTATATTGACTAAATGTTTGACTCTGTGTGAAATAATTGATGATGGTTTATATTCACTGACTATGCGACTCACGTTAATCGCAAAATAATTTTTCAGGTTCAGCTAGTTCTTACTGACGTGTGTCCGTTTAGAGGTCACATTCATACAGGTCGGTCGGCTGAAGCTCTAAGCAACCTTCTCCTCCTCATTTTGCATCTTAGACATATGGGTTGTAATAGAAGTTAGAGTAATAGATGTTTTAGCATAAGAAATAACTACCTATGTGTGCTTCCATGGATAGTTGCTATATGTGAATTATTTTTTTATATGAGAAATAAGTTATTACTAAGAATACATCATAGGTATAGGGGTGTCACACTGTTTTTTGGCGTTTCCATTGAAGAATTATGGAGCTTGCTACCAGCAAGAAAGGGAAAATAAGGGGGAAAGTGGTGTACTTTTTGTACTAAAACTTCTACTAAGTAATGTGCTAGAAGTTCAATTTTGTTTTCAATGGGTACATACGTAAAACACTTCTATTTGAAGAATATAATGAAGGATAATATGGTCTTTTCCTAGAAGATTAACGGGCAATTGACGGAAGTTTTCAAGTGGGTGGTTCATTGAAAACGTTTTCTTTTTGTGGATGGTTCTATGTTATTTTTAATTTTATGGGTGGTTTTGTGAAAAATATCCTAATTTATGGGTGCTTTTCTGAAATTTACTCTTATTATTATTATTATTATTATTATTATTATTATTATTATTATTATTATTATTATTATTATTATTATTATTATTATTATATGTTTTTAGAAAGAGAACTATATATCTAATTATTTCTAGTGGATAATAGATGTATTTAGTAAACAACAAAGTAAAAATACAAGACTAAAAGTTTTGATTATAATGCTATGTTTCTGTTTTTTCCATTACTTGCAAAACCTAATTTAATCATTAGTTTGCAAGTTGCTACTCTGCTAGTCGACCAGTATTGCTCATTTAAACATGCTTTATTGGTTCCTACAGTTAATCCTTCGATACTAATGTTGTCAAGAGCATGTTCATAACATGATTGCTCTTTGTCGCTGTTGTGATGGGTTCATTTTGCATGAAAAGGAGTTAGTTTTCTTGGTGGTGTACATTTAACTAGAAAATTCTCTTGTATTCGTTGATGGTTCAGCAACGGCGGATACAGGGGGCATGGGTAGGCATCCGCACCCCGTTCGTCAGATTTACTAGCAGGGACTAGTGGGAACGGGGCGGTTGAAACGGGAAAACGCGAATCGAGATAGAAATCTACTTCATAAGTTCCCTTGAACTTGAAAATTGGTGTCCCAAGCCTAGAAATCAATCACTAAGGTTGAAGGATTGATTAAAAGAGAATTGGTGACATGAAGAACCTTGAGAGTTTGTAGGATTTAGGAGAATTTTGTATTTGATTGATTGGATAAAATGACTGAAGGCCTTCAACTGAATACATAAAGGAAGCTACAGGTTTGAAAAAGCTCAAAACTAACAACTGAACCGGAATATACAAAAGCAAGTGTTGAACCGATTACGTAATTGGGTTACAGTAAATCATAAGCATAATCGGGTCTAATAATCCTGTAACAATACTCTCTCATTGAAACGATCCTTGTCCTCAAGGATCATAAACAAACCTATATGATGAACTAACAACAGCTTCCAAAACAGAATATGAATGGACAATAGACAATCTTGCAAACCAAACATTTGTAGACCATGAGATGCATTTGATACTTTGCACACTAGGCTTCAATAGTTAGAGTTGAGAAAATGCCATCGGGGTCGAAAGTGAATATCACATATTCACATTGCGTGCCTTAAACAACTTAAAGATTGTGAATTGAGAAGCTCTTCCAACAGCTTTAAAACTTCCATCAATGGCACATAGCAACTTCATAAATCTTGGAAAATAATCCTTAGTATGCTCCTTGAAATTAAGTAGTTGATCCTGCTGCAATTTTTCCATTTTGTGCTAAAAAATAGTAGCTAAAGCTGTTGTAAACTGATCAAATTCAGCTGCTCTAAAATGAGAAGATATGATTGCTACAAACTGAGGATTCAACTTCTCCATTGGTACTAAATTCATATATTGGTCTTCACCTTTCAAAAACATAGCAAGATCTTGGGCAACTAATCCCTTGGTTTGTAAACTCAATTCTTCAAACGGCCATTCTAAGGCCTTCTCCAGCAGCTTCCCCAAGATCTTGGGAGCTGTGTTTTTAGAGAATTTGAGTAGAAAAAATGCCTCAACAATTTCCCTATCTGATTCCCCATTATAGAGTGAAAGGAAAAATATCATCTACCATTCCCTAAATTTGGGGATTCCCCATTTGAGTCTTTTTAATTTTATTTTTTTCACTTTTCGTGTTTGCTGCATTTTGGTGTTCTTTGTTCAGGAATTTGTGTAACTTGCAAGTGTTTTGCTGTTGTATTTTAATAAAGGAAACATGCTGCATTTTTTGCTATATTATGGCAATAGTGCTGGTTCATCTTAATGCACACATGCTGCGTTTTTTTCTTGAAATTCTTAATAGTGTTGGTAAATCTTAATGATGTCGCTTGAATTTCTAATTTTGTAGACTTTTGTCACATGATCTAATTTTATAGACATATAGCTTGTATAATTTAAATAGTGTGCTCTATATTTCCCTCTGCATAAAAATTCAAAAAAATATTATTAAGATAAATTATTATTATTATTAAGATCAAGTTATTCATAAGCAACACTACTTAAATGGTAAAAAATAAATTTAAATAAGTATGGTAGAATATTTCCATAAATAAGATAAATTTAATTATAATTAAATAAGTATTGTAAAATATTTTATATGGTAGTATTAAATGCAATATTTTTCAAAATAAGGAATCCGTTGAAGTTGTGTTGAATTGTTTTAGAGAATATGCCAGTTGATTCTCCATTTTGGAGAAAGTTTTGGAGAAGCTGTTGGAGATGGCCTAAGTAGACATAACAAGCCTCATTTGACAAATAATTAGCAAGGTCTGTAAGCATAAAGCCCCCACATTCTAGTGAAGAAATTTCAGCAAGTGGAGAACCAACACAATTATTAACAAGCTTGTGATGGTAGTTTAAGCACAAATCCTGAATTTCTACCCCCAAAATCAAATGGACCAGAGCAAAGTAGTTATCAACACATTCTAATGCAACATTAGTTATCCCATATGAGCAAAATATATGAATCAAAAACGGAGAAGCATCACCTACCTCATTCTCAATAGTGATCTTCCCACGCTCTCTATAATAACCTGTGCAACCATGTCTACAAAAGCATGCATTCACTCTTAGAGCCAAGAGAACCTAGTCAACACATTTGCTAAATAAATCTGGAACATTCACCATGTAGCTTCCCAAACCTTTTGCTAATAAGGCAATAATCTTGATGCTATATAGCCAATTCTCCGTTGTTTCATTGAATATCTTCAACTGAAATTTCTCATTGAAGTACTCATTAACATCAGCAAACTCATGATGGAATTTACAGTCAACATCCCCATTGAAGATTAAAACAATTTCAATCATACTTTTCCATTTTTCTTCTAACACAAAGGTCAGAGCATAACTGGATTGTTGGAATATGAAGTTGAAGCATTTGACAAGCACTAGCACCTTACCTCTCTCTCCATAACCCAACACAAGTGGAGTGTCCAAGCATCTTGAACTTCCAAGCATTAAATCGTCTCCTCCAAGTTCAAAGATCAGGCTCTCCATGGTGTTTAGCATTCCCTCTGCATAACCATTTTTTCTTTTCTCTTGTGCCAGAAACTCATTCAATGACTTAAGCAGGTCCACAACATTTGTTTTAGCCAACAATAACAATGTTGCATCTTTCAATTTATTTTCCTTATAATCTTTGAAATTATGTTGCTCTTCAGCTGACATGATTGTACTTGGATACAACAAAGACTTTTCAACAGTCTTCAGCTCATCATCTTCTCTAATTGAGCTCATAAGGACAACTTGGATTTTGAACCTATTAACAACCAATTCATCATTTATCTTTGTTAAATGGTCCAACATTTTGGTTTCATGGCTGACCATCAATATTAGCATTTTATTGCGCACTTTGTCTATTGTTGGCTTTAAGAACTCTTTTATCACAATTGAATCATCTTCTAGCTCAACTTGAACCATTCATTTCCCTTGTTTCAAAGAAGCTCTAATCATATTTGTAGTGTAAGTCCACTCCTCCTCGGTACACCACCAGTTACAGTACTATTCATTCTTGGATAAGGAAACTCCTCATTATGTGATACAACACAGTCTCCTCTTGGATCGAAAGCAAATACTCCCACATATTCATGCTTCGGTATCCAGTGATTCCAGTGATCAAATTTCCCCAATAGAAGAATGTCAATACCTGGATCAAAACTCACATTCCTTAAGGCCTTCAAATCAATTTGTGGTTCAAGCATTTCGTCAATCGCCTGGTGTGATCCAAACATGAGGTCTCCTTTGCAACTTTTGTTTCATCCTTCAACTCAATTCGAACCATTTCTTCAAATTGCATCACGATCTCATCAGTTTTCAGCACATCATAGATAGGGTTTTCATCGAGTACCTTCCTTGAAATGGTCTGCTTGACATCATCCTTCAAGAGAGTATCGATCTCACTTATGTCAGTTAAGTGATGCATTTCTTCTAACACCATGGGTGCGATTGGCTCTGAGCACTCCGGGAGCTCGATAGAACCTGAGACCCAGCAAAGCGGCTTGTTTATCTTATCAAATGACTCATTGTCTTGGCTCTGTACGTCGTCGGGAACCTCGACAAACAAATTTGCAATGATTACAACCCCATTTGAGCACTTGATAAGTTGAATTTGAGGTAGATTGAAACGGTCGATGATGAAATTCTTCAGATCTGAGATTGCATCAAATCTCTTGTGCACCTCCTTGAAGGTGGTTCCCACTCTAACATAAATGGGCACCATAGTAGTGAACCCAATTGATGCAAGTCGGAGGCTCGAAAGCTCTGATACCAATGAAACGGGAAAACCTGAATCGAGATAGAAATCCACTTCAAAAGTTGTTTGGTGACATGAAGAACCTTAAGAGTTTGTAGGATTTGGGAGAATTTTGCATTTTGATTAATTGGATAAAATGGTTGAAGGCCTTCAACTGAATACATAAAGGAAGCTACGGGTTTGAACAAGCTCAAACCTAACAATCGAACCGGAATATACAAAAGCAAGTGTTGAACCGGTTACTAAACCGGGTTACAGTAAATCATAAGCATAACCGGGTCTAATAATCCTGTAACAGCGACGAAGCCAACGATGGAGGTGGGTCAACTGATCGTCGGCGAGGATTGAATGAGTGATGGAGGAGGTCAGGACAGACAGAGGGCTATCAACCGCCAGCGGGACGAGATAGATAGTCGATGGAGGAGATGAATTGGATAGGAATTTTAGGTTATTTAGGGAAGGTGGTGACTCATTACTTTATCAGATTTACCATTTTTGTTTTTTTAATTAAATAGCCAAAACGTTATTTCATTCAAATTGGTTCAATTAATATTATTTGTCTTTTTTTTGTCTTGAATATTATTTGTCTTTTTTTTTGAAATGGTAAAGATTAGGAGATCCCAACGGGGGACGTCCTAGAGCATCCTTACGGATGAAAGCTTGCGGCTCTAGATTATCCAGAAGGAGGTTGGTAGGGACGTTGTGGCCCATCTTAAAAATATTTTTTTTTTGAAGGAAAAGTTTCATCTAGTTGATTTTTTTGTTATTTTTCTATGAATTGGTTAGCACTTTCAATAAAAAAGCAAATGCTATTTTCTAACAATTCTTCTACACTTTCACAAAATTACCCATAATGTTAGTTTTTTTCTTACAAATTTATGCTATTTTTATTTATTTTTGGAAATGACACAATCTCCTATCTCCCATAAATATCTTAACTATGGATCGTTTTTTTGAAAAAAAATGAGATAATTAACTTCTTTAAGGGAGACAGAAAAATATATGGACGATTTGTAAAAAAATAGTGGTGTTTTTTAATAAAAGAGTAAAAATTATGAGTAGTTTTGTGCATAAATTTTCTATTTTACCGCTCATCTTTTATGAAAGAGATATATGTTTCGCCCTAAATTTTGAATGGAAAAAAAGTTTTAGAAGAAAAAGCAATAAATTAGTGCAGTGGGCCAATGTTGTTTCTAATTTCTAAGTAGACGTTCCGACACACTACAAAAGTCGACTACTAAGACTAAGAAGCCGATCGAGAGCAAGTGGCGAGTGCGATTGGATCGGACAAGCTGACGATCGGACGAGCCAACCTGACAAGCGAGAGCGAATCGATGCGATGACGCGTCATATCGATGACCGCACTTAAGGCCCGAGAATAAAGGTTAAATAATTCAAAGTCCGCCCCTATCCACTCGATCCTGGATCTTCCACTTGGTTCAGGATGGTTGAATGTCAAGATACGGGGACATTGAAGGCGGCTTCAGAATCGAAGAAGAAAGTGTCTCCAAACAATGAAACACGAGATTCCTTAAAACAAGAGGCAACTATATGATTTTTGTTTATTAAGTTGATGAACTGAAATTCAAACTTCTTCCTTTGTTCATCTTGAGAAAAGATCACAATAACAATTTGTTGTTTGTCGTACTCTAGAGACTGATCTGGGTTCTGGGTCTTCGCTTAGTGTTGCTGACCAAATTTCAATGCCAAAGGTAATTTCTACGTAAAGGCTCATTCCATTTCAAAGCTGTTGCTGGACTCTCAACAAGACACCAATGCCTTAGGCCTCATTTGGCTTGGCTTGGAAGAGAGAATGTCTGACTCTGGCATTGATCGCTGCCACTCCATATTGTCACATGTTTCAACATACCCAATGCAAAGCTCTCTAGCAATGGAATCTACGTCTAGTGCTTATCGATCTTGCCATTCACGACCATTGTCCACATGGGAGGTAAGAATTAGTTCTTTTTGTCATGCAAGAGCGGCTATTTTTATCTAGGGTTAGCAAGTAATGTGTTAATTTGTTAGAAGTAAGCATGCCTACTACTCTAGTTATCATGACACAACCTCTTTAACTTAGCGTTTTTACACCTTTTATTGAATGATTGATCTGGCTTTCTGAAATGTGTTTATTTTTCTCCTTGCTGAATTTATATTATGACATTTTGGATTTTTTATAACAGTGATGAATTGATGATAACAAAGGTTTTAGTCTACAAAATTTGGTAACAAGTAGGCTTAACATACGGGTGCATCCTCATACTCATTGACTTTTATACACTGCCTTTGAGATGGATTTAGTTCCTATATCAATTTTGGTACATTCTAACTAAATTCAGTTATTATTTTCACATAGCTGAATTTGTGTTTTTCTTGGGTCTATCGGGCATACCCACTTTCCCTTGTGCAGGGGTTTCCCCATTTTGACCCCCAAATTCCGCTGTAGTGGAGCCTCACTGGGTCAATGATGATGATGATGATGATGATGATGATGATGATGATGATGATGATGATGATGTAGGCTTAACAAGAGATGCAAGTACAACTTCTCTTTACAGTGGTGCCACGGGCTTGTATAAAAGCACTAGTCCAAGAGGTTGAGTTTGTTATAAAAAAAATCTACAGTAAAACTAAGAAAGCTTTAGTGATTTGGAAATTAGAAATTATTGAAGTACAGTATCTATCTTTCATCCATAAGCAACTGCAATTGATGAGTTTACATTGCTTTCTTCTTTCATTCCTCCTTTTTCTATAGTATTCTCAAAGCACTACTTCAAATTTTGTAAGCCTAGCTGACCATCTTGGTACACGGATCTCTGATCACATACCAGAGACACCAAACCGGATTTCGGAAGAAATGGTCTATAGAGCTTGTGTTTTGTGTAAAGAGATGCATAATCTTATTGATGAGTAAAAGAGACTATTTATACAAGAGTACATTGCATGGCAAGCAAGAAATAAACTCTAGTACAAATACTATTCATACATAAGAGCAAGGTTATTAAAATTGAGATTCTAAGATCGGATCACGGAAGGTCTTATGGATCGGATCGTAGGATCGTAAGATCCTATAATATCACTAAAACTAATATAATATAGATATGATACAAAAAATATGGGCACTAAAACCAAACATATATAATTTTATTAAAATTTAATGATCATAATGCCCACGATTGACATTCCAAACTTATATATGCACAAGAAGCACATTCAAATATATATATACTCAAATAATGAGTCAAGGAGGGTCTTTATTTGGGAAAAATATTGCAAATTCAACAATTGGGAGTTAGGAAGAGGGAAATTGGAGGTTAAAAGAGACAAAATGATCATTTAAGCAATGTAATTTCACTAATAATTAAGCCAATTGGTGCTAAAATAAATTTTATAAGGTCAAAGTAAAAAACTGGTAGGATCTTAAGATTTTATATGGGATCTCATGCGATCCTATACGATCCTATACGATTCTATACGATTTTAACACGATTCTACACGATTCTAAACCGATTTTAACAAATTTCGATTTTAATGTACGATCCGGATCAGAATCCCATATAGGATCGTAGGATCTTACGATTTTAAGATCCGGATCTCGATTTTAATAACACTGCATAAGAGATAAGATAATAATATAGAAGGAAAGATATTATTCTATGATTCTATCAATATGCCCCGCAAGCTGGACGTCCGATCAAAGAGGCCGAGCTTGGAGAGCAAAGAAGTGAACTGTGGTCTTGCAAGCAGTTTAGTAAGAATGTCAGCAAGTTGAGACATGCGACACCCGAAGAGACTTAGCCTGAACTTGCTCACGCACAAAATGATAGGCCAAGGCGATGTGTTTTATTCTTGAGTGAAAAACAGGATTAGAACTAAGAAAATTGGCCCCAATGTTATCACAATAAATGACCGGCTGAGAAGGTAATTGAACACCCAATTCAGCAAGAACAAAAGTAACCCAAATAAGCTCCGAACAAGCGTGTGCAAGAATCTTATATTCATACTCTGTGGAAGAACGAGAAACCGATTTTTGTTTGCAAGAGCTCCAAGAAATCGGGTAGCACCAAAATAAATGAGATAACCTGTGGTAGACACATACTCATCCTTGTCACCTGCCCAGTCAGCATCAGAGAAGCCATGTAAATATAGTGAGGGCTGAGCTGAAATACGCACACCAACGAAAGGCGTGCCACTAAGGTAACGTGATGCGACTCTGCCCTAGCTCGGACCCTACTCAGACGGACCCGAGACGTCCTAGACCTTGGAGACCCCCTTGGATTAGGACTTTGTATCATTTATGTATTATTTATATTATTATTTCTATTTCCGTCATTTACATTCCGTCTTTACTATTTTGGGCGTGTGTTCTCTTATGCTTAAGAGATCGGCCTATTAAGCTATCATAAGGCCCATTAGGCCATTAGGGTTAGATTGCAACTTTCTATTTTTAACAGTTACTATTATTAGTATTATGGGCTTGGATGTTGGGCCTAGCATGTTGCTAACCCTAAATCCAGCCCATTTAGAACTAGGGTTTTGTGTGGCCTCCTCTATATAAAGGAGTCACACCCCCTCTTTTTAATTACGTCAGAATGAATAGCCAAGTTTAAGTAGAGTCGAGATTCCTCCTTATTTGGCCCGACGTCACCCCTTTCTAACCCTTTTCCCTCGCCCTTGATTCTGCCTCGCCCAACCCTCATTCCGACGAGCATTAGAGGCCCACGAGTCCACTTTGGGGTCTCGTATTTATCCTGTTACCCTTGTCGGAGAAGAATCCGGACGTTTCGAACCTAGATCCGCCCCTTGCCGAGCGAGGGTCACATCAGTGGTATCAGAGCCTAGGCGGTTTGAACGGTTCCTTCTCCGTCCCTACAAAAAAATCGAAGTCGAGAATTCTGTCCAGATTTTCGAAAAAAAATAGTTCTTTTTCTGCAATTTTCTTCCAGAATCTTGTAGGTATTTTCGATACGAGTCCGGGCATATAAAATTCGCCCAAATTGGACGTCGTTTGCCCCTCCAAAAGGCCGAAATACCAACAAGACGCGCGAGTCCGGCGCCCAGCCAGCAGCAGCGTGCCAGGATCCGAGTCCCGGCGCAGCAGCAGCGTGCCAGGATCCGAGTCCCGGCACAGTCTCGGCGCAGCAGCCTCGATCCGACCAGCGTGTCAGATCCGAGTCTTGGCTCAGTCCTGGCGTCGCACCAGCAGGACCAACACGCGCGCCCCACCGCGCCGACGGATCCAGCCCCGCGCGTCCCCTTGCCAGCCTATTTTTTCAGAAACCCTAGATCTTTCCGAAGATTGTGTTGGTTGTGATTTGGGAGCATATCTTTTGTTATCTTATTTTATTTTATTTATTTTTGATTTTATCCTTTTGTAAAAAGATCTTAATTGTAAAAGATCTTCTAGTTACTTTTATTTTTAGGATAGATTTTATTATTTTCAGTTTTTTTTAACGAGATCTTTCGGATTGTGGAAGATCTCGTAATATTGTAAAAAAAAAACCGAGAGCCAAGCCATGTCTTGGACTTACTCGGTCGTATGGGACGATTCGGACTCTTGGGATCGGCCTCGTCGACGAGTCAACACTTGTCCCTATAGGCCGCTTCCGAGGGACGATCCGGATTGGATCCCACCATATAGACTCCCGGAGAATCGGGCCCGCTATTACGGCGAAATTCCAAAACCCCGACATCGATGATACGTTGAACGAGATTGGAGTCCGCCACCTCGGCACCCGAAACCCCGATACCAAGAGCGGGATTGGAGTCCGCCGCCTCGGCGCACGCGTACCCGATACGATGAGCGGGACTTGAGTCCGCCACATCGGCGACCCCGAAACCGCACCGCTGAGGCCCAAAGGCCTCCCCCGGCCCGCGCATCACCAGCCCCTAGCGCCGACACTTCGACCCTCTCCGAGAACCATCGACGCACACTCTACGCCATGACCGCGAAGCAAAGGATCGAGGAGCTCGAGCGCCTTCTAGCCGAGGCCAAACGAGAGTCTCAACCGTGGCCAGCACCCCACGTGCCTTCGCACGCGTCGAGTCCAGCGACGTCGGGGCCCATCCTTAGCGAGGTCCCTAGCGACGTGCCGAGCCACGAGTCGAGCCCAGCGCCAGACGAGGTCCCTACCGAGGCCCCTACCGAGGTCTTTTCCGAGGCCCTTTCCGAGAATTCTACCGAGGTCATTTCCGAGGATCCTCCCGAGGTTCTTCCCGAGGTCCTCCCTGATTCCAACGCTGACATCGAGCCCAAGCTCGCGCCTTCCCCTGTGTCGACACCATCTTTACTCGAGATTACACATGTCGATGGCAAGGCTTTGTTGAGATCGTCGCCTTCTTCCCTTTTCCGACACACGTCGAAGCGAGGACGCTTCGAAGCTAAGCGGGGGAGAATGATGCGACTCTGCCCTAGCTCGGACCCTACTCAGACGGACTCGAGATGTCCTAGACCTTGGAGACCCCCTTGGATTAGGACTTTGTATCATTTATGTATTATTTATATTATTATTTCTATTTCCGTCATTTACATTCCGTCTTAACTATTTTGGGCGTGTGTTCTCTTATGCTTAAGAGACCGGCCCATTAAGCTATCATAAGGCCCATTAGGCCATTAGGGCTAGATTGCAACTTTCTATTTTTAGCAGTTACTATTATTAGTATTATGGGCTTGGATGTTGGGCCTAGCATGTTGCTAACCCTAAATCCAGCCCATTTAGAACTAGGGTTTTGTGTGGCCTCCTCTATATAAAGGAGCCACACCCTCTCTTTTTAATTACATCAGAATGAATAGCCAAGTTTAAGTAGAGTCGAGATTCCTCCTTATTTGGCCCGACGTCACCCCTTTCTAACCCTTTTCCCTCGCCCTTGATTCTGCCTCGCCCAACCCTCATTCCGACGAGCATTAGAGGCCTGCGAGTCCACTTTGGGGTCTCGTATTTATCCGGTTACCCTTTTCGGAGAAGAATTCGGACGTTTCGAACCTAGATCCGCCCCTTGCCGAGCGAGGGTCACATCATAACGTAAGAGACGTTTCAATTCTTCCCAATTATTGGTAGTAGGAGCTTGCATGAATTGAGATAACTTATTGACTGCAAAAGCCACATCTGGATGTGTAAGACCCAAATATTGTAAACAACCAACAAGCATACGATAGTCTGATGAAGAGGGAAGTGGCGACCCAGAGAACCGAGAAAGAGAAGTATTCCCATCAAGAGTCGTGGAGGCTAGTTTAGCCGATTCCATGTCTGCCTTAAGTAAGCTAGAGATCTTGAATATACTTGTGTTGAGACAAGAAGAGACCACACGACGAATGAATGACCTTAACGCCAAGAAAGTACGAGAGTTCACCAAGATCTTTAAGTGAGAATTGTTGTGCTAGCATGGCGAGAAGCCGATTAACAAAAGAAGATCATTGCAGGTGACAATAATGTCATCGACATAAACCAATAAGTAAACCATGTGACCACCATGACAGTAGATGAATGGGGATGCATCAGCAAGAGACGCATGAAAACCAATCCGGAGTAGAAAGGCCTTCAGTTCATTATATCGAGCCCGAGGGGCCTGTTTGAGACCATAAATGGCCTTGTGAAGCTTGCAAACATGAGTCGGAACAACATTCTCAATAAAGCCAAGCGGTTGAGACATAAAAACATCTTTATGGAGCGTACCTTGTAAGAACACATTATTAACATCGAGTTGTCGAAGTGACCAACCATGAGAGACGACATAGTGAATCCGAGCTAAATTGTGACCGATTTTACAACCGGACTAAAAGTTTCATTATAGTCCCAACCTGGGCATTGATGGAACCCCTTAGCAACAAGTAAGGCTTTGTACTTGTCAAGCGAACCATCAAGCTTGTATTTGATTCGAAACACCCATTAACACCCAACCAAATTTTGATTAGGAGAGGGAGAGACAAGAGACCAGTTGTTATTGGCTCGAAGAGCATCAAACTCCGCTTGCATGGCAGCCCTCCACAAAGGGTCTTTTAGGGCTTGAGTAATGGTTTTAGGTTTGGTTGGGCTAGAGACTTGAGCAACAAGGTTGAGTTTTTTATTAGGCTTGAAAATGTTATTTCGAGACCTAGTCACAACCCCACGATAAGGAATAGGGTTAGGGTTTTGAGGTTGGGGATTAGGTGGAAGTGGATTAGGGTTTAGGTGTGGGCGGAGGCACAAAAATAGGGTTAGGGTTTTGAGGGTGTGCGGTAAAGGAAGGAGCGCCCAAATTAGGGTTAGGGTTTGCCGCAGGAGGGTGCGAGAGTGATCGAGGGCGTATGCGGGCCCGAGGTGGCTGAGGTTGGTGACTAATGTGGAGAGGGTAGGCCCAAAGATAATTCTGGGGAGTTATATGGGGTAACAACTAACAATACTTGGAATATCTCGGGAAATATTGTTGGAAGATTGAGAATCGAAATTAGAAGATTGTGTAGTTGAATTCGAGGAAAGGGATTGAACACTAGGGTTTGGAGGGGGAGTAGGTGGTGGCTAAGTTGGCAAGGTGATGCAACCCTAGGGTCACAAGGGGCGGATCTAGGCTCAAAACGTTCGGATCTTCTTCGACAAATAGTAACCGAATAGATTTGAGGCCAAAGCCTAGACTTTGAGACGAGAGGTGAAGTGAAAGGATTGAGAAGGGGGCCTAGTTTGACGTAGGCCAGGAGAATATGGGATCGAGAAAAGAATAGGGTGACACCCGGGCCAAAGGGGAGGAGAAACTCAACTCAAAGCTCTAGCTTAATTCATTTTGGACGTAGATTGAAATGACTCCTGAGTGCCTCTTATATAGAGAGCAAGCTAGAAACCCTCGGTACAAAGAAGGGGATCGGATTGGGCCTAGCATGCAATCAAGGCCCACATCCGAAAAGCCCATAAGTCTAATAATAGTAAAGCTATAAATGGAAAGGTGCAACAAACCCTAATGGGCCTTATTCTACCATAATGGGCTGATCTCTTAAGCATAAGAGAACACACGCCCAAAAATAATAAAGACTTAAAGTAAATAACGGAAATAGAAATAATAAATACATAAATGAGACTAAGTCATAATCCAAGGGGGTCTCCAAGGTCTAGGCTGTCTCGGGTCCATCGGAGCTGGGTCCGAGCCTAGGCAGGGTTTCATCATCCTCCCTCCCTTAGATTCGAAGCATCCTCGCTTCGAAGTTGTGTGGGCTAGGGAAGACGATGTCGGTCTCATCAAAGCCTTACCATCGACGTGGGTCTTCTCCAAGAGTAAAATATACGGTGTCGACACAGGGGTAGGATCGAGTATGGGCCCGGGTTCGGCGTCGGATAGCAAAGACAAGGTCATGGTGATCTGCTTGTCCGACTTCGTAAGCTCAATCAAATAAGGCGCCGTCGTAGATGAGGGCTCGATGTCGAGCTGATTCGGGACCTCGACGATTGGCATTGGCGCCACATGTGTGGTATCCTCGGTGAGGACTAGCTCGCATGGCACGTGACTCGGCACGTTACTCGGAACGAGTGTCGATTGTGGTTGAGGCGCCAAGACGGTCTCGATGATGGGCTCGCTCAGCACCGACGACAATGGTGGTTGGGGTGTCGAAGCGAGTATCGGGACGAGTGTGGGATGAAAACGTGCCATGTATTCGACCATCCGACGCTCTAAGGCCGTAAACCTGTCCTCAAGGCTAGGACTCTCGGCCACGGGAGAGGACGAGGGCTCAACCGAAGGGACAGGTCTTGGCACATGGTGCGCCCAGGCTGAATGCTTGGCGTGCGAGCCCTCGTTGTGGACTCGAGTGCGTGGGCGCCGAGGAGGCGGACTCCACTCCCGATGTC
Source organism: Fallopia convolvulus (assembly GCA_964016875.1). Lineage (NCBI taxonomy): Eukaryota > Viridiplantae > Streptophyta > Magnoliopsida > Caryophyllales > Polygonaceae > Fallopia > Fallopia convolvulus. The sequence continues at coordinate 1,246,792 of OZ024736.1, forward strand.
AGGGTCGAGGAGTTTCACGTGTGAGCCGAGGAGGCGGACTCCAATCCCGCTCGTCGTAAGAACGATGCCGGAATCTAGGAGTTTCTCCGTAGTAGCGGGCCAGATTCTCGGGAAGCCGGTATGGTGGGATCCAATCCGGGTGGTCTCTTGGAAGCGGTTTATAGGGACGAGTGTTGACTCATTGATGTGGCCGATCCCAAGAGTCCGAATCGTCCCAAATTTCCGAGCAGGTCCAAGACATGGCTTGGCCCTCGGTTTTTTTGTGTTTTTTTTTATACTACTAGATGATCTTCCACAATCCGAAAGATTCTCTTACAATTAGAAAGAAAAAAGGAAACTAACCTATAAATAAAATAAAATGAGATCTTTTATAAGATAAAATCTCGTACAAAAGGGGAAAAAATCAAAAAAAAAAAATATAGGATCTTATATAAGCAAGATTCCTTACAAAATAAAATCAAAAAAATCGGAAATAAAAGATATGCTCTAACCGAAAATAAACCACACAATCTCAAAAAAATAATCCTGAGATGTTGTGTTTCTGTCTTCGGCGCGGGCTGTGCACACGAAGGCTACACCCTGGGCACACTGGCGGCACGCTACTGCTGTGCCAGGACTCGGATCTTGGCACGCCGGGACTCGATCCTGGCGCGCGACCGTGATATTTTGGCCTTTTGGAAGGGCAAACGAACTCCGATTTGGGAAAATTTTATATGCCCGGACTCGTATCGAAAAAATCTACAATATTCTAGAAGAAAATTGCAGAAAAAATAATTTTTCTTGGTCGAAATCTGCACAGAAGTCGAACCCTTTTTTTGTTTGTGAAGATGGAGAAGGAACCGTTCGAACCACCTAGGCTCTGATACCAATTGATGCAACCCTAGGGTCACAAGGGGCGGATCTAGGCTCGAAACGTTCGGATCTTCTCCGACAAATAGTAACCGGATAGATTTGAGGCCGAAACTTAGACTTTGAGACGAGAGGTGAAGTGAAAGGATTGAGAAGGGGGCCTAGTTTGACGTAGGTCAGGAGAATATGGGGTCGAGAAAAGAATAGGGTGACGCCAGAGCCAAAGGGGAGGAGAAACTCAACTCAAAGCTCTGGCTTAATTCATTTTGGACGTAGATTGAAATGAGTTCCGAGTGCCTCTTATATAGAGAGCAAGCTCGAAACCCTAGGTACAAAGAAGGGGATCGGATTGGGCCTAGCATGCAATCAAGGCCCGCATCTAAAAAGCCCATCAGTCTAATAACAGTAAAGCTATAAATGAAAAGGTGCAACAAACCCTAATGGGCCTTATTCTACCATAATGGACCGATCTCTTAAACATAAGAAAACACACACCCAAAAATAGTAAAGTAAATGACGAAAATAGAAATAATAAATATAATAAATACATAAATGAGGCTAAGTCCTAATCCAAGGGGGTCTCCAAGGTCTAGGCTGTCTCGAGTCCATCGGAGCTGGGTCCGAGCCTAGGCAAGGTCGCATCACAAGGGGACGAAAAAATCGGCCCAATCATCACCAAGCAGAGTTTGATTAGGGTTTGCATGGGGAGGAAGTTTTGTGTAAGGAAATTCACTCTCAATAACGCGGACATGACGATAAGTGTAGATGTGTTGGGTAACCGGATCAAGGAATTGATACGCACTCTGAGAGGATGAATAGTCAATGAAAACGCACGAAATGGACCTAGGCTCGAGTTTGTGCGAGGCATAGGGCCGAAGCCACTTTAGTTTACTATAATTTGCAACATGACCAGTGAGTTTTTGGAAGGGCGAAAGGAGATTTAGAGTGGATGTAGGAAGACGATTAATGAGATAGACTGTTGTAAGCAAGACATGAGGCCAATGATCAAGCGGAATGCCTGAAAATGTAAGTAGAGAGAGAACAGTTTCGACAATGTGTCGATGGCGTCGTTTAGACAATCCGTTGTGTTCTAGAGTATTAGGAGGAGAGGTGAGGTGAGTGATGCCAATCGAACTTAAGAAGGGACGAAGAGCAAGATATTTGCCACCATTGTCCAAGTAAAGAACCTTGATTTTATGATTAAAGAAATTTTCAACAAGGTACCGAAATTTGATAAAGACAGTTTGTGTTTCGGATTGTCGTTTGAGAGGATAAAGCCAAACATATTGAGTAAAATGATCCACAAAGATAACATAGTACTTGAAACCATCATACGATAAGACCAAAGAAATCCAAACATCAGAATAAATGATTTCAAGAGGATAAGTAGAACAAATTGTGAAAGTAGCAAAAGGAAGCTTATGATTTTTATTAATATGACATGAAGTACAATCTAATTGAAAAAACAAAGAACTATCTAAATTGAACTTTTTGTGAATAAACTGAAAAATAGCTGAAGATGGATGCCCTAGTTTGTGATGCCAAGACGTGGTCGGGAGATGACGACGAGCAGAAAAGGAGACTGGAGGTGAAGTAGGCCAAACATAAACACCATCAATGCAAGGACCACTAAGAATGGTAGAACCCGTTTGGATATCCTTCACAAGAAAACAATTGTGTAAGAAAACCATAGAATAACGAGTTTCAACAGTGAATTTAGAGACAAATAGAAGATTTTTAGAAATAGATGGAACACACAAAGCATCGGAGAGGTGAAATTGTGAAGAAAGAGTGAAAGAACCAGAGTGCGTAATTTTCAAACCTTGACCATTACCGACATAGACTTCATCTTGACCAGTGTAAGGCTGATGGAGGGCTAAGTTGGCGAGATCATTGGTGAGGTGATTGTTTGCTCCAGTATCAACAAGCCAATGGGAGGGACCCGAAGACGTGGAAGCAATATTGGCTTGAGGTGGAGGTTGCGAGGTTGGAAACCGGTTTGAAGGTAGAAATTGAACTTGAGGGTATTGTTGACAAAATTTGGGACATTGAGAGATCACATGACCAACTTCTTTGCAAAATTGGCATCGATCAAGAAAAGGTTTAGACAAGAGCGGTTGGTTTGTGCTTGAATTTATGTTGGTGGAATTATTGTAGTTTGGAGAGTTTGAGTTGGGCCGAGAGGGAGGGGGGGGGGGGGGGGGAAGGGGCAGTAGAGTTAGGATTTTGACAGTAGGGTATTTGAGGATAGGGAGTCCAATGTTGAGGGGGTGGGGGAGGTGGTGTCAAGGGATGCCAAGGGAAAGAGGAGGTGGTGCCCTTGGACCAAGTTTTGTTTTGCTTTTGGGCATTGAGAGCGGTCACCAGGGCTGTGTCCGACGTCTCAGCCTTGAGTTTGAGTTCTTTGAGTATAAGTTTCTCATGGAGCTCCTTAAAAGAGATACAAGTATCCCTCATATTAACCGCATCAATCACGAATTGGAAATTAGAATCCAATCCTCTCAAGATGTAGTCTAGCTATGAAGTCTTCTTGAGAAAGAGGAGGCTCTAACGAGGTTAAGAGATCCGAGGCCGACTTCATGGTTTGCATATAGTCGGATATGGAAGAGTGGTTTTAGTAGGAAGATTTGTAATGACTGCATTGTCTTAGCCTTCAAGAGTGGCTTCAATTTGAGGTTTCCATGTGAGATAGTTTGTAGAAGTAAGTTTGATTATGTTGGTAAAGTGAACAATGGTGAAGGGCTTAGAAGTTTCATGAGGATTAGCAAGAGAAGTGGCAAATTCGTAGCCATGGAGAACCAAGGAGATCGAGGACGAGTTAGAAGAAGGAGGTCAAGGAAAGAATGGTGGATGATACCATATAGAGATTGTGTTTTGTGTAAAGAGATGCATAATCTTATTGATGAGTAGAACAGACTATTTATACAAGAGTACATTAATTGCATGGCAAGCAAGAATAAACCCTAGTACAAATACTATCCATACATAAGAGATAAGATAATAATGTAGAATGAAAGATATTATTCTATGATTCTATCAATATGGTCTAGCTCATGGCCACCTTTTTTAGAAAGCTTGCAGAACCTAGGCTTGGCAATTTCACCCGCACCCGATGGGTACCCAAAAAACCGACTCGAAAAAACCCGATCAAATCCGGGTGAAAACGGGTTTCGTGTGATGGAGCGGGCACGGTTTTGGGTATGGCCTCACCTGACCCGACCCGACCCGATTACCCGGCCCGATCACCCGACCCGTTCACCCGACCTGATCACCCGACCCGATCATCCGGTTTTTTATCCAATATCGAAAAATTAGTAGAAGGAGAGGAGAAGGGGAGCTTATAAAAAGGGAAGGAGAGGAAAAGAAGGGGTTAAGTGTTGAAGCCTAGCCATAGAGCTGGGCTTTAAGGCTTTATAACTAAATCTATTTTTTGGATAAATAGGTTTAAAATTTAGTTTAAAATTTAAAGTTTTATTAGATAGATGGATTAAACGGGTTGACCCGTAATCCGATCCGTAAACACGGGTTACAGGTTAAGTTTATTTTGTTTACGAGTCCTTGGGTTGACTCATTGAACAAATAAAATTAAGTTTCAACATTTTTATAACACCCGAGAAAACCTCGACCCGACCTGAAAACCGACAGGTTTTGGATGGGTCGTTTTCTGGTGACACCCGTCGGGTGAAAATACCGGGTCAGGTGGGCGGGTTACAACCGCGGGTCGGGTGGTGGAAGTAGTCCACACGCACCCGACCCGACCCATTGCCACGCCTGGCAGAACCTCCTTCAGCACACAACATCATATAATCACCTTACACATCACCATCATCGTCCTTTATGGGCACATTCTCGCCAAACTGTCAACTTTAATCATGGAGCTCCAACTGTGGAGAGGATTCATCTCTCGACATACCTCTAGATAATCCTTTTAATGTTAAGGGACTCAAGGAATTCAGTGGTCCGTATAGCGATTTGGTTGAGATGTTGATACATTATAATTTAATTAGGGATAATTATTTATTTTAGAATTTCCTTGTTAGCTAGATATTAGAGTATTATAAATACTCATTTAAGTTGTTATCAAATCAATCAATGAAATCAATTAATAAAATTATTCCTTTGCCCTAAACTCATTCCTCTTCTCCTTCACCTGGCAACCAACCACGTTTATCGAGCCAAACCCACTTCGGGTGCGTCTCAAAGCCTTGACTATAAGAAAATAATCTCTGCAAGGCAAAGAAACGTTAGTATAAAACAAATGTAGGCCGGGAACTTTGATGTGTTATTGTACTGCGTCGTGGGATACTGCACTGCCTTAGACACAATACGCTTGGACACTGGTACAAATCCGATCGAGCGTTTGTCCCCCCAAGGATTGAGCGCAGCTTCCTTCGAACCCGTGTACTCGGGTAAGAAGGATTGGGAATGGAAGTATTCAGAACAGAGGAGAGCTATGGGATTTGTGATTTTGTAAGATTGTGAAGATTGAAGTGCGAGATGATAATGGAGAAGAAGCAGTCGTGGGATTAAATAGAACAGAAGCTGCTCATAACCCACGATCTGCTCTCAACCACCCACGAAATCCTCTTCAGTTGAAAACAGATTTGATAAAATCGTTTGACCAATTCAATGGGGTAGTCCCCAAGTTTCGGAAACAGAAAGTTGATTGAAAACGGAGAAGTTGTGGAAGAGTTATCGCCAAACTAATCCGCAAATCTCGGAGGCCCAATTTAATAAAATAATTAAAATATCCCGTAAAAAGATAAGCCCCAACACCACACCGTGTCACGAACACGAGCCGAACCGAGCCGAGCCGGACGGACGGCGGCGGAGCGCGTGCGTGAGGAGGCATTCCTCTCTTAGCTCTCTAATTGGTGGTGTGCATTTCCTCTTTATAAACAACCCCATTTACCAACAATATGTCGATGTGGGATGGTTCTCATTTTTGGTCAAGAGCTATACATCACCATCACCACAAGTCTGCATTATTTGGATATTTATTCATATTAAATTCCAACAATCCCCCACAACGCAGAACTTGTCACTAGACTGTTCTGAGTAAGTTTTATTATGACTTAGTACTTAAGCAGGTGGTATCTTTCGATTTGAACCAACTGCCTTAGTGAACTAAGGGATGCTCTCAAGTCAAGAAGTGAACAAGTCTTGAACTTCTGACTTTCTTTGAGAGTGTTACCTAAGAACACACACTTTGTCAATTTTCCTTCCATTCCCGCGATTGAGATCTCAACCGTTGAGTCTCGTTCTCTTGGGATGCTCATGAGTGCCCTCAAATGTCTTTTCAAGCCTCTTAGGTTACCCAAATGCACTCAAGTAGGTGATATCATCAAGTTTGTCTCATTATAAACCACCCTTTCCGGGTTATGAAATCATTAAGAGCTCGAAGCTCAACCTCTCAATTTTCTCATTCATTTCGCCATAGGATTAAGAAAGCTTAAGCTTTCATATGGGCCTCAATCCCATTCCCCTCGACGATTCCAGGACCATTTTCCTGTTTAACCCTTTTGTTAAAGGATTTGCCAGATTTCTTTCTGACCTTATGTACTCCATTGTGAGCACTCCATTTAGAATCAGGTGTCTCACAGACTCATGCCTGATTCGTATGTGCCTCTTCTTTCCGTTATAGGCACTACTCTTAGCAACTCCCATAGATGCTTGTGAGTCACAATGTAGAGACACGGGAGGCGTTGGCCTCCCCCACAATGGGATGTCTGCCATTAGGCTTCTTAGCCACTCGGCCTCTTGCCCAGCTAAGTCAAGAGCTATAAACTTTGACTCCATAGTAGATCTTGCTATAACTGTCTGCTTTGCAGACTTCCAAGAAATAGTTGCACCACATAAAGCAAACACGTAACCACTAGTAGAGCTTACTTCATCATTATCAGATACCCAATTTGCATCACAAAAGTCCTCTAACACGTTAGGGAATTTCTTATAACATAAACCCCAATCAGCAGTACCTTTTAGATATTTCAATAATCTTTTTAGGGCTTTCCAATGTTCATTACATGGATTATGGGTATATCTGCTTAATCTACTCACATCATAAGCAATATCAGGTCGAGTATAATTCATCAAGAACATCAAGCTACCAATTATCTTAGCATATTCGAATTGAGAAACACTTTTCCCTTTATTTTTCTTTAAGTGTATGCTAGGATCATAAGGTGTTCTTGCAGGCGTGACATCAAAAGAATTAATTTTTTTTATTATTTTCTCTACATAATGAGATTGACATAAAGTGAAGCCATCTTTAGATTTTGTAACTTTCACACCCATAATTACATCAACTTCACCTAGGTCCTTCATCTCAAAGTTTGAAGTAAGAAATCTTTGGTCTGATTAATTACATCTAAATGTGTCCCCATAATTAGCATGTCATCAACATACAAGCATATAATCACACATTTAGCATGTATCATCTTAGTATAAACGCATGCATCAGAGTCATTAACGACAAAACCAAAGCTCATAATAGTCATATGAAAATTTTCATACCATTGCTTTGGAGCTTGTTTTAGACCATATAGAGATTTCTTCAACTTACACACCTTGTTCTCTTGTCCTTGGATCACGAATCCAGGATGTTGCTGCATATATATTTCTTCATCTAGATCGCCATTTAGAAAAGCTGTTTTAACATCCATCTGATGTACAAACAAATTATAAGTGGATGCTAGTGCAATCAATACTCGTATAGTGGCGATCTTAGTGACGGGTGAATAACTGTCAAAGTAATCAATACCATATTTTTGAGTAAATCCTTTGATTACTAATCTTGCCTTCTACCTTTCTATAGTACCATCGGTTTTCAGTTTTTTCTTGAAAATCCATTTACACCCAATGGCTTTACTACTTAAGTCTATAATTTCCCAAGTTCCATTAGATATAATGGAATCCAACTCACTGTTAATGGCATCTCTCCAGAAACTAGCATCTATAGAACTCATAGCTTCTTCATAAGTTTTAGGATCATTTTCTATCATATGAAGGCTAATAACAGATTTATCTATTTTATCTATGTCTTTGAGTTCTATAAGAAAGGTAGTCACAAAATCAGGACCAAAATTCATTTCTGTTATACGTCTTTTACTCTTTCTAGGTTGAAATTCATCAACAAATTTAGCAGGTTCAGACGCAGGCAACACATTAACAGAAGTAGACATAGACATGTTTTTCAAAGGATAGATATGCTCAAAAAATTCAGCATCACGATATTCACAAACAGATTTATCATTCAATTTCATAAATCTATATGCAGCACTACAATCAGCATAACCAATGAACACACAATCAAAGGTCCTAGAACCAATTGTTTCACGTTTAAAAGAAGGAAAAGCCACTTTAGCTAAGCACTCACACACTTTCAAATATGACAAGTTAGGTGCATAGCCTTTCCAAAGTTCATAAGGGGTATGTTCGAGTTTTTTATGCGGTAACCTGTTTAAAACATGGTTTGCAGATAACACAGCTTCACCCCACATGTTATTAGGTAAACCACAACTAATTAACATAGCATTCATCATTTCCTTTAAAGTCCAATTTTTCCTTTCAGCTATTCCATTTTGTTGAGTGTAAGGTGCAGTCATCTCATGAACTATACCATTATCTTGACAAAACTTTTTCAAAGAGTCTGTTGAGTACTCACCTCCTCGATCAGACCTAAGCCTTTTAATCTTACGGTCTAGTTGGTTTTCTACTTCGTTTTTGTAAATTATAAACGTTTTTTCAGCTCCATCTTTAGATCTTAACAAGTATACTTTAGTATATCTTGAACAGTCGTCCACAAAAGTGATGTAATATCGTTTACCACCTCTACTTTCAGAATTTTTAAAGTCACCTAGATCCGTGTGAATTAATTCTAGCAATTCTGTATTTCAGTTTTCTACAGGTTTGTAGGTTTTCTAATGAATTTTGCTTCAGCACATACATCACATTTTTTATACTCGGTTTTGGTTAATTTCGGAATTAAACCTGCTTTGCTTAAACGATCTATAGCATTCACATTCACATATAAGCAGAAGTAGAAGCTTTATTATCAGTCTCAACAATAGCAGATTCAAGCACAACCAAACCGTTCCCAGTCATGAAACCCTTCCCCACAAATTCACCATTTTTGCTAATCACTAATTTTCCTCCATCAAAGAGGAGTCTAAAACCAGCCTTAATTAAAAGTCCACCAGAAATCAAGTTCTTACGCAAGGAAGGAACATACAACACATTCATCAAGGATAATTTCTTTCCAGAATTAAGTTTAAGAAGAATTTTTCCTTTACCGACAACTTCGAAGATGCTAGAGTTGCCCATGAAGACCTGCTCGCCCTTATCAGCAGGTTTGTAGTCGGAGAGGAGCTCCTTGTTGGCGCAGAAGTGCCTAGTCGCACCCGTGTCCACCACCCACTCAGCCATGTCCACCACGTTCACTTCTGATATTACAGCAACCAGGTCCTCTTCAGTCAGGTTGGCCTGATTCTGCTCCTGGTTCGGTTTCGGACCATTCCTCTTGAACCAGGCGTGGTCGTTCTTCGGACCGTCGACCCTGTGGTGGCAAACAACAACACGGTGTCATGGCTTGCAGCAAACTAAGCACCCTCCCTTCGCCTTTTCGCCTTTTCCACCTTTCTTGAAATTCTGAGTTTTCTTGTTTTGAAGAGCTTTCTGATTTTTCCCAGAGTGTCCAACAACACCTTTTTGAACCTGTCATTCTTCGGACCAGAAGATTCAACTATATTATCCTTAATCGAATTATCAGAATTGTTCGAAGGCTTATCTTTGAGGCGATTCGCCTCTTCGATCTTCATGTGGCTGACTAGCTCCTCCAAGGTCAGATTCTTTTTCTTGTGTTTGAGATGGTTGCGATAGCTGACCCATGAATCTGGAAGCTTCTCAATCAGGAAGTTCGCCTGAAGGTATTCACACATCTTCATTCCTTCAGCAAGGATGTCAGCAACCAGGTTCTCATACTCATGCACTTGTTCCATCACATGCTTGTCATCAACAATCTAAAAACGCAGGAACTGGCCAACAACATATTTTTTCTTTCCAGCATCATCAGAGCCATACTTCTTCTCAAGAGTCTCCCAAATGGACTTAGCAGATTTGTTAGTAAGAAACAAATCAAACATAGCATTCGACATATGGCTTAGTAAGATACCCCTTACAGTTTTGTTGTCTTGTTCATATTTTTCAGTCTCAACAGTATTCTTTGAGGCAAGATCAACAGCCTTTTCAGCAGCAACAACAATGACCTCATCTAGCGTTGGTTGAGAGTCCGCAGGAGCAAGAGGAAGCGCCTTCAGAGGGTCTGCAGGCGGGTCTTTGAGCAGGACATAGTCGACTTTGAGTTGCTCTAAGACAATGAGCAGCTTTTGAGACCAGCGACGGTAGTTGGTCCCATCAAGTGGTTCAAGCTTCGACAGATCGAGAAGTTTGATGATTTGGCCCTCCATTCGAAAGAAGCAGAGTTTGTATTGTTTCTAATTTGTAAGAAAATAATCTCTGCAAGGCAAAGAAACGTTAGTATAAAATGAATGTAGGCCAGGGACTTTGATGTGTTACTGTACTGCGTCGTGGGATACTCCACTGCCTTAGAAACAATACACCCGGACACTGGTACAAATCCGATCGAGCGTTTGTCCCCCAAGGATTGAGCGCAGCTTCCTTCGAACCCGTGTACTCGGGTAAGAAGGATTGGGAAGGGAAGTATTCAGAACAAAGGAGAGCTACGAGATTTGTGATTTTGTAAGACTGTGAGGATTGAAGTGAGAGACGATTATGGAGAAGAAGCAGTCGTGGGAGTAAATAGAACAGAAGCTGCTCATATCCCACGAAATCCTCTTCAGTTGAAAACAGATTTGATAAAATCGTTTGACCAATTCAATGGGGTAGTCCCCAAGTTTCGGAAACAGAAAGCTGATTGAAAACGGAGAAGTTGCGGAAGAGTTATCGCCAAACTAATCCGCAAATCTCGGAGGCCTAATTTAATAAAATAATTAAAAATATCCCGTAAAAAGATAAGCCCCAGCCCACACCGCGCACGTGTCACGAGCCGAGCCGGACGACGGCGCGCACGTGAGGGGGCATTCCTGTCTTAACTCTCTATTTGGATATTTATTCATATTAAATTCCAACATTGACCAACAAGGTTCCGATACGAATTCACACCGGGTCGTATCAGATGTCTTGTATATATAGAGACGGTCAAAAGCTGTGCGAGGTTGAAGTTATGCTGCAAGACTTTAGGTAAGGCAGAAGAAGAAAAATTACAGTGGAAAGTTTTATTACAACTTGCTAGAGAAGTTGTTGATGGTTTAATTCTTAACTTTATGATTTGAAGTTCCTTTATATGCCTGCATTTTGCAGTTTTTTGTTTCTTAGGAAGAAGCGTAGGATGTGGAATTTAATTGTATAATTTGTATGCGTTTTCATTTGAAGTTGTTAGAATTATGAGTACTTTCAAGTCATCACAATTATTACATAACTACACATTTGAACTGAATTTGGCTTCCTTCCCTCTTCTAAGCCCCTAGAAAGTTTAAAGTTTAAATTACATTTGAACTGATGGGCCTGTATTGACGGATAGATATATCAGCATATTGTTGTGTGTATTGACAGATGGATAAACTTTCAGAACGTCTTGCCGCCAAATGTTTGCCTCTTGGCCCGGGGAAAATGGATACTCTATTCATTCTGAGAGATGAGTCTTCAGGGATCTGTTCCAAACGAGGAGGCTTAATAAGGTCTCGCCTCTGCTGGCAGTTATCAAACAATCTACAGCAACAGACGTTGTACAAGCTGCTGCCATCTTCCACAAATATATATAGAGATATTATAAGCAAAAACAAGTTGGTAATAGAAAGTGAAATCATTACTAATAAATTAGACTTAAATCACAACTAGGTAGATCAAGGAACTGACCAGTGAGCTAGCCTCTCAAAAATTGCATCCAAGATCAATCTGTTTTTGTCACAACTAGGATGATGCTGGGGACGGCTCGATCCTCCTGCACCATCTCGTGTGTTCGTAATTTGGCGGTGCCCCAGCGCCCCGTGCAACCAAAACTCCCAAAACTTGTTCATTCTATCTAAACTTGGTTCGTGATTAGCTATGTTTGTTTTCAAGCTAAATAAATCATCATCCTTTATAATATAATGATATGTCTCTTTAGTTATGAGAGAAGAGGTCAGCTTGGCGAAGAGTTTTTTCGATTGCAAATGGTACAAGCAATCGACGAGCTAATTCTTTCTTGAAAGCGATTATATTATATTATTCGTCTACCATTTCAATGCACCCTTTCAGCATTAGTCGACCCAAAACAATGCGACCTTTCATTAATACTTAGAATATCAAAGTTATAAAGAAAAAAAATGTATATGAACAAAATTTACTAAATCAATCATAAGCATCATGAAAAAAAATAATCAAAAAACGTACTTGTACTATCACCTTGATCGTCACCTACAGATCTGGACTCACCCGGCGGCACCAGTGATCCGAAAAGACCAAACTTGAATAGTATCCCTACAATACACTCATCATTGTGTAATAATTAAGGATATCATTCAAGTTTGGTCGTTTCAGATTGATGCTGCTCTCTATTTAGTCTTTAGGTAGAGACGAGATCTCTAGGTGACAATCACAATCTAACACAAGACAGTTCGATTTCAAGTGATCATGATACAAGACAGACAGTTCGATTTCAAGTGATCATGATAGTAAGGGCAATGAGAAGAGGAGGGCAAGTACTAGCCAGATGCAATTGTTTTGTGGAAGCTAATGCAATGCCCATTACGTACGTAATGTCAGTTTATATAGAGCTCATGAATTATAAAGATATATTTTTATCAAGGTTAGGGATAACTTATGAAAGCTAATTAAGGATACACAATCGAGTGAATATTAAATATATATTAAACGACCAAAAATCTTTATAAGATAGTATTTTTTTAGGTTAGAGTTTCTAAGTTAAAATACATTTTTCCTTTCTTGTAAGATCATCTAGTTTCCTATGAATAAAAAAAAGATCGAGTTGAGCCTGATATTATTCATACATCTCTTGGTGCGTGAAATAACACTAAATAATTAAATGATAAAATCATAATTATAAAATGACGCAATATAGTCAAGGCAAGTTCATAAAGTATATCAAGTATGTGCATCATCAGTGTATGTGCTAGCAATTGATGCGGTACGGTAGGAGGCGCCATTTTCATATGTTGACAGACAAATGGGCTTGGGCGGTTAGGCCCAATAGAAGAGTACAACCTTGGTCCCTTGTTTTGTGTATGGGCTTGATCACATTACATAAATAAGTTTTGAGCCCAACCCAAATGAGAAATTGGCAAACAAAGCTTGTGATCAATCCCACGCATAAATACTTCACGTGGGCTTCTTGTCTTGAAGTGCTAAAATGAATTTTCCAACATCATCCCACATCGGATATTGGGCATGTAAGCTAGCATGAGGATAATCTTACAAGTAGGAAGGCGCTAAGACCGAATAAGAAATCAAAAAACCTCTCCGATTGAGATTTTTCCTGTACCTAGAATCGACGTGTGTTATTTATGGTATAAAGTCAAAAAGCTTTAGTTATGATATAAAGTCCAAAAAAAGCTTTCTTTTAGCTTTATTTGAGCGGAAGGGAAAACCGTTTGGTTGTACAAAATCCGAGAGTTAGTATTTAGTAAGATCACGTACTTAGCGCGTATTATATTCGAGTTTCAATAATACCAGTAAGAAAATTCTCCAAAAATCGGCCAAATCAATTCTCAATATCAATAAGAAAATTCTTCAAAAACCAAATCATAATGCAAACCAAATCAATTCCCAAAAACCAAATCATTCTTCAAAAACCAAATCATAATGCAAACCAAATCAATTCCCAAAAACCAAATCATAATGCTTTATGTAGTGCTTAGCTCCCTCTTTTCTTGTTTCTTTCCTATGTAGTGCTTAGCTCACTCTTTCCTTGTTTATTTGTGCTTGCTTATCAATTTGTCCAATTATCAATTGTTTTGGCCTTTAAATCTACGAAGTTTATCTAGTGCAACAAAATCATTTCCTTATCAATGCCTAGAACCGTTGTGTAGCCTAAAATTTTAATACTTCAAAAGACATTTTTTCTATGATAAACAAAAGGATCGTGTAACATCCCCGACCAAAGTGCATGTGTCATTTTGCATTCACATCATATTAATAGCATATGCATAGTATATTGGCATGATATATAGTGCATTTTTAAAAGTAATATTTATTTTCTAATTAAGTTTATTATATTTTAAAATTTTTTAACTAAAAAATAATTAATAATTATTTTAGGGTAAAATTTGTAATAAAGGTGATTTTAGGGTGAAAAGTGAGATTTTTTTTAAAAGTCTACCGACTTTAAACGCCGACTTTAGCAACATGATATAAATCATGTTCTCTTTGATCTTTTCATATGAGTTACGTAGACAAGAAAGCAACGTAGAGAAAATTCAAGAGAAAAAAAAATGAATGAGACAAGTTTGATTTTCGTGGTTTTAATCTCGTTCTGGTATAAGATCTTTTCTATCGGGTTTTAATCTCGAAGTACAAGCGTGATTTGGTAAGTTTTAAATTAGTTAATGGTTTATCTGGATTTTCCTAATTTTTCAAGATGTAGATCTACAGTTGGTTTTGATTCAGAATTCAATCGAATTATAGTTCTCAGAGGGTGTTTTCGATATCGGATTTATATTCGGTAAAAGATTTCAGAGTAATTTTAGGGTTTTACTTTGTAATGATTTTTGGAGACCCTTGATCAAGTTTTACAGAAAGGTTTGAATTAGAAAAATGTTCTTCTATATATATAGTTTATTATTGTCAAGTTTTAAAGGATTTGGATTTATATGCAAGAAGTTATAATGCATTCTTTCATTTCATTGCATTTGGGGTTAAAGTTTATAAGAGTAGATAGCCTAATTTGCATTGGGTTATATATAGGAGCACAAGTCATAGATCTTGGTCAAAGAGAAAGGGAAGAGATATACTATCTGTCTTGAACAGGTGAGTATAGACCGGAGATTCAACCCTATGTGCTATATGTGTCATACGGATATATGAGCTATATGAATATATGTGCTTTATGGATATATGTGCTATATGAGCTATATGGATATATATGTTATATGGATTATATGGACATATGTGTTTTATATGATAACTCTGAAATTTTCAGAGTTGTTTGCACAGAAAGTATGTTAACAGATGGCATATGATATATGGTCACATGATGCATTTGATTGCATAACATTTTGCAATGAGATTAAAAGGACCTGTGACTGTCTTGCCCTGAATTTGAATTTCAGGACGTACGGGTCATACAGGATCTTCGGATCAATACATGATCTACAAATCATACAGGACCTACGGGTCATAATTAAAGGGACCATAAGAGTCCATATACAGTAAACCTGGGGCAGATTCAGGCTTGAACAGTTCATAGAATAAGGAATCGGAAACATCAGCATTTGCATTTGCATAGTAAATTCGTATATGACAAATGTATAATATGTATGTATATGTAGATGGACTAATTGTTTGACTCTGTGTGAAATAATTGATGATGGTTTATATTCACTGAGTATGCGACTCACGTAAATTGCAAAACTATTTTTCAAGTTCAACTAGTTTTTACTGACGCGTGTCCCTATTAGAGGTCACATTTATATAGGTCGGCCGGCTGAAGCTCAATGCAACCTTCTCCTCCTCATTTTTGCATCTTAGACATATGAATTGTAATATAAGTTAAGAGTGATAGATGTTTTAGTATGAGAAGTAACAATATAGATGTGTGTGTGCAACCTTTTATGGTTGTTAATGTCTGCTATGTGCTTATGTGAATAACTCTTATATGTGAATTCAGGTCCGTCCATGAGCATGTGCAAACAGCCCATTCGAACAAGGCCCCCAAAATTTTAAAACCTAATATATATTATATATGTTACGGTAACAAAGAAAGGAAGTGTAGCTGAGGTGGTTGAGTACGTAGTTATATGGGAAGCTGCCTGTGTTTGAATCTCTCGCTCCACAGGTTGTTTTATTTTTCCACACTGAGCACTCGACCAATCCCTTATATGGAGGACCAAATTTGATTTTTAGACTACTTATATTCTACTTTTATTGTGAAAATATAATAAATTATAATTACAAAATTGATTTTTCTTCTTTCCTTATTCCTTGCCAATCAATACTACATGATGTTATTTTTACTAATTAAAAAGCAACAAATTTCGATTATTTTAGTCTACATGATCAATTTAGATTCTCTACAATTAAATATGTCACATTATTTCAAATAAAGTGTTCCTCTATTTAAAAAAATAATATTTAAAAAGGGGATAATTAATTATTAGTTGTAATTATAATATTCTTAATTGGTCACATATGACTTAAAATAATTGGATTTACAAATTTAGTAGAATATCTCTATACAATGTCTTATTGTCTTTAATCTTATCATTTTCTTAAAAAATAAAAAATTAGCTACCAAATGACTATTTTTTATTTATGAAAGACATATTGCACTTTGTAACTTATTAAAATCTAGATGATATAACTTTTATATTAACAATCTTACTTGATAATAATATATATATTCTATATGATATAACTTTTACATGAACAATCTTACTTGATAATAATAATATATAAATTAATTTTTCGCACAGGGCCTCCAAAATTCATTGGACGGCCCTGTGTGAATTATCTCTTTATATAAGAGATATGTTTTACGAAATATACGTCATATGGTATAAGGGTGTCACAGATCAAGTTGAGCCTGATATTATCTATATAGCTTAAGTGCACGAAATAACCACTAAATAATTAAAGGGAAAAATCATATTTACAAAATGACGCAATATAGTCAAAGACTTTATGAAGCATGCACGAAGCGACATAATGGAACCAAGGCAAGTTCATAAAGTATATACAGTATGTGTATGGGCAAAATACATATACAAACACCTGTATTTGTGTTAATTAGTCATTTAGACGCCTGACCTTTGGTTTTCTTCTATTGAACACTTGATTTTAACAAATTGAGACCTATTGAACACTTGATCGCTCAAAATTTTTTTTTCGGTGTGTTGCACTCGCGCTGACTTGTACAATTTTTTTGCCACGAGGGCATATGTATCTGCCATGTTATCATTTTAACAAAATAAAAAAGAAAAACAAAATTAAAACATGAGATATGGAATTCAACATTAATTAAAAAGAAACAAATATCAAACAGTAAGAAATTCCAGCAAATATAGATACATAGCATGAAAAAAAATCTCTACATCAAGAAACCAATCATATATCTATTTTGGATCTTCAAAGCATGAATTTCAACACTAAATTTTTTTCTCTAATTCTCCTCAAAGAAGGAAAAGCGCATGGCAAAATCAATTTACACATTACATACTAATGGAAACAACATCCATTTCGTCTAAAGGAGATTTCATGAAACTAGACAAAGACCATTGTCGTGGGAGCGTTGCCCTAGAGCCCCCTGCCAAGGGACTCGTTTTCCAAATCTCGTTTTCAAATTCCAAATCTGGCTTCCGCTTTCAACCCATTTCCAAATTCCATATGTGGCTTTCAAAACCATTCCAAATCTGACTTTCGAGTCTTCTTCCCCAATCCAAATTCCGGATCTCGTTTTCAACCCATTCCAGATCTCGCTTTCATCACTGCTTCTAGAGGTGGGTTCGGTTCCACGGAACCGTGGAACCGAACCGGTAGTATACCGGTCCCGGTCCCGGTTCCTCCTTGAGAAGAACGGGAGAACCGCTGGTTCCTCCGGTTCAGAACCGGCGGTTCGGGACCGGCGGTTCCTCCGTAAGAGCAATGTGGAACCGCGATCGCGGGTACCAAACCGCGACCGCGACATATAGATACCGCGGTCGCGGTTTTGCCAACAAAACGTCTATAGACATTCTGTTAAAGCAATCCGCGGTCGCGGATTTCGCCGCGATCGCGGCTTTCACACATGCGATCGTGGCCACTGTTCCAACGGCTATATTTTCTTTTCCAACGGCTATATTCCAACGTTCACATGAATTCCAACGGCTATTTTCCTTCCATTTACCCATATAAATACCATATTTCACCTTCAATTTCATTCACACCAATGATTTGTTGGCCAAGAAATTCTATGGTGGTGTTGGTGGTTCACAAGAAAGTCAAATGAATCCTAATTCTTTTCAACCACAACCACGTTATCCTCATATGTCTATGCCTATGCCCATTCCTCCACAATTTCCTCCTTCCGCTCATATTCATAACCAAGGTCCACAAGGCAATGAGGAGGGCAATGAGCAACACACCGACGAGGATGAGGTCCAAGAGGAGGAGGGGGCATCTACGTCCAACCAAGCCCCAAAGGTGTTGAAATCCGACATTTTCACAAAGCACTTCACCAAAGGAAATGTATTGGATGAACTAGACCGATATGTTGTCAAGTGCAACTATTGTCCCTCGAAGTACAAATGGAAGCGCAATGGAGGTTATGGAACCTTGAACAAGCATTTGAAGGCAAAACACTTGGAAAAGTTGGGCATGATGCGAGGTCAAACACAAATTTCGACTTCAGGGTTAGCAAGTTCTTCCTCTCAATCTCTCTTGTTTACTTATAATCATGAGCGTAGTATTTATGCTTTGTCCGAAACTATTTGTGTTGATCATTAGCCATTTCAATTTGCGGAAAGTGTGGGTATGAATGATTGGGTTTCCAACCATTTGCAACCCCCTTATAAACGAACAACAAGAAAAATAATTAGGAAAAATGTGTTTAAAGCATATGCGAATCGTAAAAAGGAGTTGTCTCGGTTTTTTGCTCAAAATGATATTCGTGTTTCTATTTATTAGTTGTAATTATAATATTCTTAATTGGTCACATATGACTTAAAATAATTGGATTTACAAATTTAGTAGAATATCTCTATACAATGTCTTATTGTCTTTAATCTTATCATTTTCTTAAAAAATAAAAAATTAGCTACCAAATGACTATTTTTTTATTTACGAAAGACATATTACACTTTGTAACTTATTAAAATCTAGATGATATAACTTTTATATTAACAATCTTACTTGATAATAATATATATATTCTATATGATATAACTTTTACATGAACAATCTTACTTGATAATAATAATATAAATTAATTTTTCGCACAGGGCCTCCAAAATTTATTGGACGGCCCTGTGTGAATTATCTCTTTATATAAGAGATATGTTTTACGAAATATACGTCATAGGGTATAAGGGTGTCACATATCAAGTTGAGCCTGATATTATCTATATAGCTTAAGTGCACGAAATAACCACTAAATAATTAAAGGGAAAAATCATATTTACAAAATGACGCAATATAGTCAAAGACTTTATGAAGCATGCACGAAGCGACATAATGGAACCAAGGCAAGTTCATAAAGTATATACAGTATGTGTATGGGCAAAATACATATACAAACACCTGTATTTGTGTTAATTAGTCATTTAGACGCCTGACCTTTGGTTTTCTTCTATTGAACACTTGAATTTAACAAATTGAGACCTATTGAACACTTGATCGCTCAAATTTTTTTTTTCGGTGCGTTGCACTCGCGCTGACTTGTACAATTTTTTTGCAACGAGGGCATATGTATCTGCCATGTCATCATTTTAACAAAATAAAAAAGAAAAACAAAATTAAAACATGAGATATGGAATTCAACATTAATTAAAAAGAAACAAATATCAAACAGTAAGAAATTCCAGCAAATATAGATACATAGCATGAAAAAATATCTCTACATCAAGAAAGTAATCATATATCTATTTTGGATCTTCAAAGCATGAATTTCAACACTAAATTTTTTTTCTCTAATTCTCCTCAAAGAAGGAAAAGCGCATGACAAAATCAATTTACACATTACATACTAATGGAAACAACATCCATTTCGTCTAAAGGAGATTTCATGAAACTAGACAAAGACCATTGTCGTGGGAGCGTTGCCCTAGAGCCCCCTGCCAAGGGACTCGTTTTCCAAATCTGGCTTCCGCTTTCAACCCATTTCCAAATTCCATATGTGGCTTTCAAAACCATTCCAAATCTGACTTTCGAGTCTTCTTCCCCAATCCAAATTCCGGATCTCGTTTTCAACCCATTCCAGATCTCGCTTTCAACACTACTTCTAGAGGTAGGTTCGGTTCCACGGAACCTTGGAACCGAACCGGTAGTATATCGGTCCCGGTCCCGGTTCCTCCTTGAGAAGAACGGGAGAACCGCCGGTTCCTCCGGTTCAGAACCGGCGGTTCGGGACCGGCGGTTCCTCCGTAAGAGCAATGTGGAACCGCGATCGCGGGTACCAAACCGCGACCGCGACATATAGATACCGCGGTCGCGGTTTTGCCAACAGAACGTCTATAGACATTCTATTAAAGCAATCCGCGGTCGCGGATTTCGCCGCGATCGCGGCTTTCACACATGCGATCGTGGCCACTGTTCCAACGGCTATATTTTCTTTTCCAACGGTTATATTTCAACGTTCACATGAATTCCAACGGCTATTTTCCTTCCATTTACCCATATAAATACCATATTTCACCTTCAATTTCATTCACACCAATGATTTGTTGGCCAAGAAATTCTATGGTGGTGTTGGTGGTTCACAAGAAAGTCAAATGAATCCTAATTCTTATCAACCACAACCACGTTATCCTCATATGTCTATGCCTATGCCCATTCCTCCACAATTTCCTCCTTCCGCTCATATTCATAACCAAGGTCCACAAGGCAATGAGGAGGGCAATGAGCAACACACCGACGAGGATGAGGTCCAAGAGGAGGAGGGGGCATCTACGTCCAACCAAGCCCCAAAGGTGTTGAAATCCGACATTTTCACAAAGCACTTCACCAAAGGAAATGTATTGGATGAACTAGACCGATATGTTGTCAAGTGCAACTATTGTCCCTCGAAGTACAAATGGAAGCGCAATGGAGGTTATGGAACCTTGAACAAGCATTTGAAGGCAAAACACTTGGAAAAGTTGGGCATGATGCGAGGTCAAACACAAATTTCGACTTCAGGGTTAGCAAGTTCTTCCTCTCAATCTCTCTTGTTTACTTATAATCATGAGCGTAGTATTTATGCTTTGTCCGAAACTATTTGTGTTGATCATTAGCCATTTCAATTTGCGGAAAGTGTGGGTATGAATGATTGGGTTTCCAACCATTTGCAACCCCCTTATAAACGAACAACAAGAAAAATAATTAGGAAAAATGTGTTTAAAGCATATGCGAATCGTAAAAAGGAGTTGTCTCGGTTTTTTGCTCAAAATGATATTCGTGTTTCTATTTGTAGTGATATTTAGAGTGATAACTATCAATCTCATTCATACATGGGTATTACATGTCATTATATTGATGATCATTTTCACATGCAAAAACGAGTTTTGGCTTTTCGAGTATTTGATGGGGAACATACCGCTTCAAATATTTGTAACATTATACGAACTATTTTAGATGAGTATAGACTACTTCATCGAGTTTTCACTATTTCATTTGATAATGCATTTAACAACACTGCTTCTATTAGTGAATTGATTCAAGTGTGTCAACCGGTTTTTGGAAACAAATACTTTCATGTAAGATGTTCTTGTCATATTCTAAACTTATGTGTTCAAGATGGTTTGACACTTTTAGTGCCATATCTTGAACCTATTAAGTATGTTGTTTAAAAAAGAAGGCCAAAAGTGATCGGGGGAGGTTTTGTAAATCGAATGGTGTTAAACCCATACTTTTTTCAAAAGATGTCGGTCATCGTTGGAATTCTACTTATAAATTACTTCATCAATGTTTACGTTACAAAGAACTTTTAGCTTCCTTTGCCGCTCAACATATCCCGAGTTCACAAGCAATTGAAGCTTATTGGGATATTTGCTATGATATTGTGGAGATTTTACAAGTTTTTAATGATGCAACTTATACATTTAGTCAAACATATACACCAAGTGCTCATTTGTTTGTTGTTGAAGCTTTGAATGTTGCGGGTGCCTTTAAGGAAGGGCTATCACAACCCGACCAACCCGACATTGTTGAAGGTATTTTACATATGAAGAGGAAGTGGTTGAACTATTATAAATATATTCCCGATATTTATCTTGTTGCTTGTGTTTTTGATCCAAGATTTAAGATGCAAGGTTTGCAAGATACTTTGTATCAATACTATGAGTTTTTAAATTTAGAAGAATAACATTATGATAGAAATTGCAATGTTGATGTCATTATAGAACGTGTTAAATCTCTTATCTATGATTTGTACAAAACTTATAGCACGGGTGGTGAGGTTCCTTCTACGCCTCAATTACCCCCATCCTCCTCCTCATCTCGTCGTTCTTTTCTTTCCGCTGGGTCTCGTATGTTGCAAAATCTTACAAAAAAACCGAGATTCACAAGCTCACATACGGAGCTCGATACTTATCTAACCACTACCTTTGAGTTTGTAGATGATTTTGACATTTTAGATTGGTGGAAGCAACACAAGAACACATATCCAACACTAGTAAGGACTGCCGCTCAAGTACTTGTCGTTCCCGCTTCAACGGTAGCGGTGGAGCAAAAGTTTAGCCAAGGAGGCCACATCTTAGACGATAGGAGATCAAGATTGGCACCCGAAGCATTGGAAGCCCAAGTTTGTGTGGACGATTGGAAGAGGGCAGAAATTAGATCACAATCAATGAACTATACGAAGTCATCCGATGATGTAATAGAGGACGACGCAAGCCAAGCTTCTTCCGCCGGTTCGGCCGGGTCATCTTAGGTAAGTTGCCAAACGGGGTTTCATATCGAAGGTAATAGAACTACATGGGCTTTGATTCCTCTATGACCCCGAGAGGATACGTAGGCAACTTAATATCAAGTTCAAGCCCTTCTTCTCCCACCCCTTCTCTTCCCAAACCGGTCGGAATAGGCTAAAATAGCCATTATAACCACAAACCGCGATCCCAACGGCTACATTTTTCAAATTCAACAGTTATTTCAACGCCTATTTCTAATCCATTTATCTATATAAATATCATATCTCTCCTTCAATTTAATTTACACCAATCCGATTGACTCATAGTCTCATACTCTTTTATTTCTTTTGAATACTTCATTTCATATTCATTTTCAAGTATGGAAAACCAAGGCCGAGGGTTGAAATTTCACAAATCACTTCACAAAGACAACGTATTGGATGAACGAGGCCGATGTGAGGTTAAGTGCAACTATTGTTCCAAGAGGTACAAATGGTTGCCGAGTGGAGGTTATGGAACCATCACTCATCATTTAAAGACCAAGCACGACATCCACCTTAACCGTAGGTAAGTCGCCAAGCGGGGTTGCATATCGAAGGTAAGAGAACTACGTGGGCTTTGATTCCTCTATGACCCCGAGAGGATACGTAGGCAACTTAATATCAAGTTCAAGCCCTTCTTCTCCCACCCCTTCTCTTCCCAAACCGGTCGGAATAGGCTAAAATATCCATTACAACCACAAACCACGATCGTTGTATGATCGCGGAGGACGGACCGCGGTGATCTAACACCGCGATCGCGACCTACATCCCGCGACTGCGGTGCTCTAACACCGCGATCGCGGTTTGAGCAGAAAACTTCAATGTTTTTTTCAAATTTGATGGAACCGAAGCGAACCGGAACCGGAATCGATCCAGGAACCGGCTCCGGAATCGGAAAAAACCAGAACCGGAACCGAGGAACAGGGGGGGTTCTCAGTTCCGGTCCCAGTTCCAGAATCAGACACAACTCTAACTGCTTCATCTATGGAACGGCGGAGTCGGAGTTGGAATTCTTCACCGCTGGCAAAAAGAACCAGAGAGAGTGAGGGCGGAACATGCTTGACTTCGAATTTCCTAAACCAGAGAGAGTGAGGGTTTCTCACAAAAGCCATATTTGGAATGCTCTCTCTTGCTCTCTCTGGTTCGTCGTTCCGTCAAAAAGAATTCTCCGAGTACGTTGTATCGTCCTTGCTCTCTCTTGTTCTAGTTTCTCATGATTCCATCGTTCCATTTTTCTCTCTCCTAAGTCCTTTCGAGATCCTAATTTGACAAAAAAATCAATCTAAGAAATTCAGATCTAACACTTTCGAGATCCAACAAAAAAATTCAACCCGAAAAATCAATCTAAGATTTGGGATAAAAAAAGAGATATAAAAAAGAGGACTGTTATGAATGAATGTCCATATGGCACAATTAAACCACACCTATTTCACTTACTTGTATCACACATATCATGTAGATGAACAATTGTATAATATATGATTGGAGGTAAATTGTACAAGGTGAATTATTCACCTTCTTCAACTCCTTATTTCCATGCATGAATCATGGAGATTTACCAAAGTTTTACCCCACCTTTGGCCTATAAATATGGTCATCATCCATTGTAAAACTTGCATCAAAGTAGAGTAAGAAATACACTCTCTAAAGTTTTTACTCTCCCTCCCTCTCTTCTAATGATCTAAAAGTTCTCCTAAAGTTTGTTTAAGTTTCTTTCCAAAAGTTCAAGTGGTCTTGCTTTTATAAATTTTTTCATAACACGTTATCAGCACGAGTCTTTAATTACCAATTGAGCTTCTCTAATCACCAAGGTACTAACTCTATCTCTTCCTAATCTTAATCATGCAAGAAGTTTATTTTCTAAAACCGTTTTAAGGAGTATGCTCTGTAGTTGCCCGATATGGGATCTTCTACATCAGAAACTCATTTTCTTCCTAGATTTGAAATGATTTCTTACCAAAAATAAATCATGCTTTTGGAAATGTACAAGATACAAACAAAATATTAGATTCTCTTACCTCTTTTGAAGTTTAACTCAATTTCACCTTCGAAAATCTTCACCTTCACCACTTGACTTGGAAGTTAGTTTTAACCAAAATGATTATGAGCATGATGTTGGTAATCACAATAAGAACAAGGCAAATGAAAAGCTCAATTATAAATCTCCTATTACCGGCTCTAAGACGACGCATAATCTCGTCGGCCATGGAGAATGTCAAAAGAAATTTTTTGGTAAAGGCGGTCGAATATGGAATTGGTGGAAGGAGATAAGGTCGGAAGTGAAAAGGTGAAAAAAGAGGGTGAAGGGAACCAGGCATTGTATTGACTTTAAGGACTTTAGACTAAGGACTTTTAAGGACCTCAGACTCTAAGGACTTTATGGACTTTAAAGATTTCAAAATTCCCGCTAAATACTATTCTTTCATTTCGTATGATATTTTACTTTTGTCTTACGATATCGTCTATGCCTAAATCTGTATTGATTGACTACTTTTGTAACTCACACAATCTTTCTTGAATATATCATCTACATGCATATCTTTATTGTTTGATATGACATGTCCTTCAATCATCCCATACACGACTCATGCATTATATTATAATATTGATTATGTTAACCTTTGTTTTCCATATCTTTATGTGTAGTAACTAAATGGAAAATATCGCTAAAAGGGAGTTTGACATCCTTGATTTGTCGGGCCAGAAATACCTCGAATGGAGGGTTGATGCCATAGCTCACCTCAAGGCAAATGGCCTTGAGGAAACAATTGTGGAAAACAATAGTGCCACCCCACAAGAAAAAGCAAAATCCATTGTGTTCTTCCGCCACCACATTCATGAAAGTCTCAAAACTAAGTACCTTTTTGTGGAGGATCCAAGAGAATTGTGGGAGAGCCTAAATGAGCGATGTGCTCATCAAAATGAAGTTTTGCTCCCACAAGCAACACATGAATGGAAGACTATAAGGTTCTAGGACTTTAAGTCCATCACTGAGTAAAATAGTGCTATCCACATGGTCACTTCTCAATTGAGACTGTGTGGTCAAATGATCACTCAACAACAAATGTTGGAGAAAACTTTCTCCATTATGCATGCTTCAAATATATTATTGTAACAACGGTATATAGAAAGAAATTTCAAAAGATATTCTGACTTGTTGAAAGTATTGTTGGTTGCTGAAAAGATTAATGAGCTCTTTAGCAAAGAAATCCGAAGATCTCCTGATTATGACTAAATCCGCCCCGGGTTTACTGTATATGGACTTTTATGGTCCCTTTAGCAAAGAAATCCGAAGATCTCCTGATTATGACTCTTATGGTCGCTTTAAGAAAGAAATCCGAAAAAGTCCTCATTATGACCCGTAGGTCCTGTATGATCTGTAGATCCTGTATGATCCGAAGATCCTTTATGACCCATAGGTCCTATATGATCATTAGATCCTGTAATACAAATTCAGGGTGAGACAGTCACATGTCATTTTAAACCTCATTGCAATATGCCAAACAGTCAAGTGCATCATGTAATTGTTGAGCAAAAATGTACACAAAATTGCAAAACACATTTAAATTATTTTTATTTTAGTTCGACCGTCTCTTTTGACTCTTTTGATTAAAAGCAATATCGATACAAAATATTAAGTGGTTTTTATGATTTGGGCTGCACCCAATTTTGATGGGTTGCCTACGTATCTCTTTAAAGAGAATCAAGCCTTACGTAGTTCAGATTCTTTTAATTTTGGTTTGGTTTGATTTTCACGCATCAGTGGAACAAGCCCGAACCCACCTTCTAGGAAGGGTTGCTCGGATTCAAACCAACTATCATTTGCGTGATGCGAATAAGATTAAACCCATCTTCTAGGAAGGGTTGTCTAACCTCTTCACTATCAAACAAGTGATTAAAGGGTTTAAACATTTTTGTTTGATTTATTTTAATTTTGTGACTGAATATGACATTTTTTTTTATATCAAACTTCCTACGTATCCACTTATATGATGTGGAATCATGTCAAACGTAGTTCTTAATTATAAGACCAATTAAATGTGATATATGGTATTGATTTAATTTTGATTAACTTTTAAGTTGTGATTGAACCCGACGAGCATTTGCTTTATGTCGAATTTCCTACGTACCCTTTTCGTAGGGGATCAAATCATACGTAGTTCTATATATTATTATATGGTACGTTTTTAACCTTAAATATAATCATCACCATGCTAACCAAACAGTAGGCACATGAATTAAAATATAGTCTCAACTTTAATAGTTCTTGCAATTTTCTCATTTTAAGGGTAATCTTTGCAAGAAGCTACCCAGTAGTCCACATACGTACGTACACAGCACACATGTATTTACTTAACAAATGGGTTAATCTTAATTAACATGTAAGCCAATTTTTGTACGAAAGTTAAGACATTTAAATATATGGGTCGGCCCATTTAGCTTCAAAGGCCACAAGAAGGAAAGATAGGCTAACTGTTTTAAGTGATCGTAAACATAATAATGATTTTTATCACTTTAATTAATTAAATTTTTTTTATCCTCTTCAACCATAATATTCAAACTAAGATTTTGTAAGATAAGCATATCCCATATAAGCTCTCTTTCCATATTTATTTTCAGAAAATATAAGGCTAAAATTTCGGGAATCTTCACAAAATCTTATCAAATTTTCAAATTCAAAATTTTGTTAAAATAGGATATATTATCTTTGATCAAAATTTCCTTCTTATATATATTCCCTTTAATTTGCTGATTTCATTCATCAGTTTGCTCCAAGATTAGAACTCTAGAATAGACGTCCAAATTTATTCAGTCTCCTCATCTTCTTCTTTTATAAAAGATTTTTTTTTTACCCAAATTGAAGAAGGTAACCAGAATTTCTATAGCCAAATAGCATTCTTGTATAGTCACTTCCTCTTCTTTTTTATTTTAATGAGTGTCAAATTCTCCCAGAGTCCTTCATCTTTTTATTCGTGTTTCAATTTGACAAATTTTGCCAATGAATTCAATTGAATTCTTTCGCTAACGAATATCGAAAGTAATTACTTTCAAATTCATCACTATATAATTAATGTGGAGACTAATTACTTTCAAATTCATCACTATATAATTAATGTGGAGACTCGAAAGTAATTACTTTCAAAATCAACCACAAATCTTGATCATCATAGAGATCTAAAAGTAATTACTTTTAAATCTTTTGTGAATATTGAAATCATGTAGTAATATGAAAGTAATTACTTTCAGTCTCACTACAAGTCTTGATCCATACTTTCCCGACTCCCTGTCTACACCCAAAGACCCGTGAATCATATATATGAGTTTAGGGCTGTACGTGAACAGTAATAGACCTCACTTGGAACATGGCAAAATTTTTTTTTTTTTTTTATATTGGTTCAAATCAAATCTTATGCAGAATAAAATTTGCCAAAGAAATGTGCCAAATGCCAAAGGTAGAGTATATACGTAAAAACAAAACAAATGAAAACATTTAAGACCCAAAATTGGTTTCTTTTGTTTTGAACTTAATCTCGGATAAAGAGGAAAAATCCACCCAAATTCAAAAGAGTTGATTGCTTTAGCAATTCTTGTACGTAAAGGCAAAACAAAAGAATCACCCCTTTGAACATGTAAATCAAACGAAACAAGACAGGGGTAAAGAACTGAAGAGAAATAATACCCAAAACTTGCAATTTTGCTTGACTTTTCACTCTTTCTAATACTTTCCTCTGTATGTAAATCTTTACTGAACAATTTGCCTCTTTGTTTCTAACGTTCCAGACTTTCCGAAGACGACCATTCGTCTACTCCAAACCCTTTATATATAATACTAATCAAGAGCAGTTAATTGTGGTGCGGTTAACAAAAGAAAACAACTGCCCAACTCCCTGAACGCTTCTTTTTATTTGTTCTCTTCTTTTTTATTAATTTGAAAAAAAGAAAATAAAGACATATGTATATATAAAAAAAACGTTGCCATTATGTGCATGTTTCTCTTATAGACACAGAAAACGTCCTTAATTAATTAATCATGTCACAACCATAAATTGGATGTTCTTGAATTTTCATGGTCAAACAGATGCCCCCAAACTTCGAATATGTGAAACCCCCTTTTTGTTGATCATGTTCGAAGTTTGCCTTCATGCCAAGTCTAAATATTCCCCCCCTTTTTTTTATACAGGACTCCATAATGAATGTATATGGTGAAGTCGATCCGGAGAGAGCACCAGCCATAAACGGAAATGAGGTCACCTACGGACCCCTTTACAATCGGACTCTCTCAATGAAGGAAGTGAAACCCACACTTTCATTTAAAGAAATGGTCACTATTTGTAGAAGGGAAAAAGATGTCGCAGAAGGGGCTTTCAAGTTCCGCAAACATGAAGATAATGGTTGTATACTTCCATGCAAGGGTTATGGACCTAGATTTAGAGCTGTCTTCCTTGAAAAGGTCCGTCTTGAAGATGATTTCTCTGAGGCTAAAGATGAATTCTTCCCTACTGTGAAGAGGCTTATACATGAAAAGAGAAACTGGGGTGTAGAGTTCACTTTCTGTGGCCTTTCTACTTTTGCTGATAAGTTGATGGAATGGACTGAATGCATTCTCGACAAACATAGACAAAAGCTGAAAGAAACCGATATTTATGGACTCGTTGGAGCCTCACAATATCCATATAACTATAACAAGGATGTGTGGAAAGCTTTTATCGAGCTTTGGAGCTCATTGACAAACACTCTCCACCTTGGAGACGGTGAAATAGGTATAACATTAAATGACTTGAAACAGATCGGGGGCCTACCAATTTTGGGTGCTCCATATGAAGAATACCTACCACCTAATAATCAACTCCTAGATGAATCTAAATTTCCCCCTACTGTAGTGGAGCTTTTGAGAATCCACGCTAAGCTCTGTCAGCATGAAAGTACTGAAGTGGTGTCAAGGTACAAATGGATCCAACATTTTTATAGAGGAAAGCAAAAGGTCAATGCAAAACCTTCTTCCGTAAAAAAGAAATCGTTTCCAACTCAGAAGGGGAAGAAGAGCTCTAGTGAGCCTATGCCCCTTAAGGTTTCAAAAGAAGGAGAACTTGCGGCATTCTTGTCTCTTTTGCTTAGCAAATTTGTTCTACCTGGTGAATCTAGATGCATCAGGCCAGAGACATTTGTGATGGCCTCACTCATGGCTCAAGGGAGAAAGATTTCGCTTGCCCCTACTGTGTTAGGCCATATATATCATGGATTAGGGAAGGTAGCTACCTACCCCGGAAATCCCGGAAGTGCCAAACCAAACTTTGGAATTCATTTCGTGATTGGTTGGCTAGCAACATATTTTCCTTCTTTGTATTCACGTCGCCCTAATAAAGAGTTTCGTAAGGGTTATCCTTTATTAGTGAAATACGCAGGGGTGGATAGTGAGCCCAAGGACTTATATGGAGCCAGACTTATGCTTCGAGGTGCAGATCAGGTCTTTTATCGTGCCGTGAGTTTTGGAGTAGGGATTGGTGGCAAGGATTATGTCACTTTTCTTCTAAAAGAACTTTTCACACCAAAACTACTTTTAACACTCTTGAAATTCGTGCAACTCTCTCTACTTTTTACGTTTTTCAAGACACAAAAATTAACTTTCCACCCAAAAACCCCTTTTCAACTATAAGTAAAACACACCCCAAGAGCAGTTAATTGTAACTGGTGCGGTTAACAAAAGAAAACAACTGCCCAACTCCCTGAACGCTTCTTTTTATTTGTTCTCTTCTTTTTTATTAATTTGAAAAAAAGAAAATAAAGACATATGTATATATAAAAAAAACGTTGCCATTATGTGCATGTTTCTCTTATAGACACAGAAAATGTCCTTAATTAATTAATCATGTCACAACCATAAATTGGATGCTCTTGAATTTTCATGGTCAAACAGTAATCATATATCATATGTCATTTGTTAACATACTTTTTGTGCAAACAACTTTGGAAATTTCAGAGCTATCACATATATCCATATAACTCATATAGCACACATATGCATATAGCTCATATAGTACATATATCCATATAGCTCATGTAACACATATATCCATATAGCACATATGGTTTAATCTCCGGTCTATACTCACCTGTTTAGGATAGATACTATCTTTCTCCCCCTTGACTCTAACCAAGATCTATGACTTGTGCTCCTATATGTAACCCTATGCAAATTAGGCTATTTACTCTTATAAACTCTAACCCTAAATGCAATAAAATTCCAATATGCATTATAACTTCTTATGCATAATTCCAAATCCTTTAAAACTTGACAACGATAAACTATATATATAGAAGAACATTTTTCTAGTTCAACCTTTTTGAAAAACTTGATCAAAGGTCCCCATAATATCATTACAAAGCAAAACCCTAAAATTACTCTGAAATCTTTTACCGAATATAAATCCAATATCGAAAACATCCTCTAAAAACTATAAATCGATTGATTTTCAATCCAAAAGTAACTGTAGATCTAGATTTGGAAAAATTAGAAAAATCCTGATAAACCATTAACTAATTAAAACTTACCAAACCAAGCTTGTACTTCAAGATTAAAACCCAATTGGAGAGATCTTGTACCAGATCCAAGCAAAACAAGTGGAATCTAATTCTTCTTCTTTTT
The DNA here is from genome assembly GCA_964016875.1 of Fallopia convolvulus. NCBI lineage: Eukaryota > Viridiplantae > Streptophyta > Magnoliopsida > Caryophyllales > Polygonaceae > Fallopia > Fallopia convolvulus. The sequence continues at coordinate 1,278,138 of OZ024736.1, forward strand.
TCTGCTCTCCCTCTCTCTCTCTATTTTTTCTTTTGATATTGTAAGAAGCAACTTATAAAGAATTGTAAACCTTCACATATATGTATACGCCAAAGTCGGCTAAAATACGAAGTCTTTGAAAACAATTTTCAAAATTAAGTTCTTCACCCTTAAATCCTCTTTACTATAAACTTAATTATTAATTAACTTTTAGTTAAATTTTTTTAAAATATAATAAACTTAACTAGAAAATAAATATTACTTTTAAAAATTCACTATATATCATGTCAATATGCTATACATATGCTACTAATATTATATGAATGCAATATGACATATGCACTTTGGTCGAGGATGTTACGTAATATATGAAGCTTTTATTAATGTCTTGATTCTCAATTTTCTTTCTATTTATAGAGAAATATGGACTCACCTAAGGTGAAACTCGATGAGAAGGAGCAATGTCTTTTAGACCGTGCAACAACACACACCATCTTGAGGAGTAAAGAATACTTTACCTAATTAACAGCCTTTGAACGCAATGTCACTACAATATCCGCTGTGTCAAAACTCATCGAAGGCTCTGGAAGAGCTGTCATTCTACTCCCAATGAGAACAAAACTAGTAATAAACGATGCACTATATTCGAGTAAATCTCGAAGAAATTTGCTAAGCTTTAAATATGTGCGTCAAAATGGGTTTCAAATGGAAACCATGAATGAAAATGGGACAGAATAATTGTGCATCATAAAACATGAATCTGGCCATAAACAGATTCTCGAAAGGATGCCAACACAGACCTCCAGATTATATCATACATACATTTATTCGTTTGAGGTCAAAGCAACATTTAACAAAACGTCATATGACCAAGCTGCATTCACATTATGGCATGACCGATTGGGTCATCCAAGAACAGTAATGATGTACAAAATCATAAAGATCTCACTCGGACATACATTAAAGAACATTAAGGTTCTTCTGTCTAGCAATTTTAATTGCACTGCTTGCTCACTTGGAAAGTTAATTATCAGGCCTTCTAAAAACAAGATTGCAAGTGAGATTCCTGCATTCTTAGAAAGAATCCAAGGAGATATATGTGGGCCAATTACTCCACCAAGTGGACCATTTCGATACTTTATGGTGTTAATTGATGCATCTACACATTGGTCACATGTAAGCCTACTATCAACAATAAATGTTGCATTTGCTAAACTCTTTTCCCAAATAATCCGATTGATGGCCCAATTTCCGGATTATACAATAAAGAAAATTCGACTCGATAATGTAGGAGAATTTACATCTCAAACATTCAGTGACTATTGTATGTCAATTGGGCTTGATATAGAGCATCTAGTGGCTCATGTTCACACACAAAATGGTCTCGTTGAATTATTGATAAAGCGATTGCAATTAATTGCCAGGTCATTATAGATGAAATCAAAATTATCACCATCAGCATGGAGACATGTAATATTACATGCAACAACCTTAATTCGATTAAGGACAAGTGCAAACCATGAATATTCCCCTATGCAACTTGTGTTTGGTAAGGAGCCAAATACTTCACATCTAAAAAGATCTGATGTGCAGTTTATGTTCCTATTGCTCCACCTCAACGCACAAAGATAGGATCCCAAAGGAGATTGGAAATTTATGCTGGTTTTGAGTCTCCCTCGATAATCAAATATCTTGAACCAACAACTGGTGATTTATTTACAACAAGATTTGTGGATTGCTATTTTAAGGAAAATACATTCCTAGTCTTAGGGGGAAAAGAAAAATGGGGACCCACATGTGAAAGAAATCACATGGAATGCAACCGTATTATCCCATCTTGATCCAAGAACAAAAATGTGTGAACAAGAAGTAGAACGATGTGAAACCTCGGAAAATTTTGTGAATCCCCGCCTTGACCCTGGAAGTTTCGGAACGAAACTTTCTTAAGGGGGTATGAATGTAACACTCGGGATTTCGAGAAACCCGACAATTATTTTCCTCCGTTCCAATCTACCTCTTTTTATTACAATTTGACTTTCCTTTTAACTTTTGGGCCAAAAAGACCATCCTTTTGTCAAAGTAAAGCCCGAACCTATTTTCTTCTACCTCTCCCTTTCGTGCCCTATCCTGCTATCTCACTTTTTTGTTCTTGGCGCCGCTCGACAAAGAGGGAAGGAGACCCGATTCTTCGCTGCTCGTTGTCCTCACCATCAACTCGTCGTCGCCTTTCCTCTATGCTTCGGTAGTGTGGGGACGCCAGGAGGTTCAGTTATTCAAGCATTCGTCGTCGCCGACACCTCGGACAACAACATCGCCGTCACTGGAACGCCGCCGCAAGTCCTTGTCGTCGCTTCCTCGCCAACACTCGGCTTCGCCGCTGCAAGCCCTCGTCGTTAGATCTTGTTTACTAATTGAACCGCCAGCAAAAACACCCAGATCCGCCCAAAGCAAGTCGAGGTCTCTAAATCAGAACCGCCAGCTTTGAGACAGCGCACCCCGCCGAGAAGATTTCCACTCCGTTCGAGTTTTGGGAAGGTCGGACAACTTTCCCTAGAACCAATCCATGTGTTTTGTTTACTAATTCAACTTACCGTGTAATAACAGTCCGAGTGACTTTGATTCGAGTCCCGATCTTGCGTGATCAAGATGGACTCATTCTTGCTTGCTTGCATTTTATATGTATATATATGTAGTGGTTGTTATGTCTTGCACTTGTGTTGATCCAAGTACTTTCTTAATTTATTAGGTTAGAACTGTTGTTGTGGATGGTGTGAAGGTCGTATTTTTTACCGGGTTTTGAGATTGATTAACTCTAGTGAATATAGTGGTGTTTGTAGGTTTGTGAACGGAACCCGATCTTGTATGGTTTGATCCTTCCTAGGATGCGATTAGTATTAGAGTTTTCGAGTAGGATGTGTGCTAGTCTCGGCCTTTTGATTGCTTGAAAAAACTCGTTTGGTTGGTTTGGCTTTGAGTGCAAGTTTTGGGACCTAATGTTATAATTTGTGAACTTGGACCTCGATCTTGGTTTTCCTTGGCCTCCTTTTCCTTGAGTCACTTTAGGCCTAGATAAGAGATACTAGTTGAGAAATATTGATGAAGTCCGAACTTTGTTTAATAATAGTGTAATCAAGTCAAGCCGTTTTGTGTGGATACCATGGAAGTATGGTGGCTCGTACTTCGAAGCCACTATAGTTGTGCTTGTCTAGAATCGAAAGTTCTTATTGCGGTTAGTCGGTTAACCGTGAACGTTATGATTCGTAGGTCTTTAGTATCGCCGCATTACTTACGTCATTCGAGGATCGCTTTCCAGGTAAGTCGTTCTCGACTTGCTCGGCTTTATTCTATTCTTGTTAGATTTCATGCCGTGATTGTGAGATTGGTTTTGGGAGTTAGTCCCGAATGTATGTTTTCCATGTGAAGTGTTTTCATGCATGATGTGATGCGCTTTCCATTTTAAATGTTTTCTCGTAAAAGAAATAGTATCGCTTTCTCTGTGCTGGCAACGTAACCGGCACGATCATGTGTGACGATTATCGGTGGCGAAGAGGCGTCTAGCCATGGTCGTGTGTCGGCCGAGCCCCTTTAAAAATAAAAATAAAAAATTTGATTGCTTGTTTTTGGCAAGTGCTCCAGTGGAGGCTTGACCAGGGGTTGGAAGGATGACGTGTATGAAAAGTGGGAGGGACTGTCTCTGCACTCGGGCACAGGGAGTTAGTGTCGTAGATGGGAATGCGGTGGTGGAAGGGAGAATGGCATTTCCCAATAGGATTGTGAATGGTTTTGTTGTGTGCGTGTGTGTGATTACTTAATTTGTTTTCGACCTTGTGAATTCTTGCTACGTTTAATGAATTGCTTGTTTCGTTGTATTTCCCTTTATTTGTTGAATGTCGATGTGTTGGTTATTAATACAAATGCTCTACTTTTGTTCATGTTAGCTTGATTGTTGGTATGTTTGGTTGCCATTCCTTTCACCTATTCTCTAGGTTGTTGAAATGTGTGTTGGCCTTGTATGTTTTGTTCAATTCACCTGTTAAAGGTTATGTTGTTGGCTAATTGTTGTTTTTCAAACGTCTTACCATTTCCGCTTGTTATCTAGCTTGCCTAGGATAGTAGCTGACCCCTAGGGGACTTTTATTTTTCAGTTCCAAGTACTCATACAGGTCCCGTGTTGGAGCCTAGGTCGGATGCTGCACCGTATCGTTGACACGTGTCACTATGTTACAGATTGGGTTGGGAGTTCTATTTAGTCTTGTTATTTGTTTTGGATATTTCACTATGTTGGTGATGTCAGCGAATGTCTTGTGTTGGTTGTGACTTAACTAGATTTTTGGGATCTCATGCATGACATTGTTGCAAATATGGTTTGTGAATGACAGTTGGATGTTTTAAAATAGTTTTCTTGTTGTGCCCGAGTTGCAAGGTCCACGTATTCTAGTTGTCAACCAGTTCAGGTAGGACCCATTAGGGTCAAACTACCAAGTAATGCCCCGACGATAAGACGGGGTGTTACAAACGAATCATTCATTTGCAAAATGTCGCAAATCAGTTACCAAGTGCATTTACTTATATAAAGAAGGTAACTAAATCACATATACCTATAGCAAATGTTGTAGCAAGAATTGAAATACCCACTGGATTACCAGATGCATCCATCACAAGCGAGTCTACAACGCGCCGAAAGCGGGGTAGACCGTTAGGTTCAAAAGATTTGAAACCGAGAAAGGCAAGGATCCAAAAGGGTATATGAGGAGGAGCCACAATGGATCATGAGAATGATGATAAAGGCAAAGATATTGAAAATGAGAATATCTCAACAAAGAGTGATATTCTATACATGAATAATGATATCAACAATTTCGAGATTTCCATAAACTATGTGTGCACATGCACACAATGAATCGAAAAGATGTAATTGTCGATGATGTATTTGCATACTCAGTGGCTAGTAACATTGTAATTGAAGATGATGATTTTGAGCCATAATTAGTCGATGAATGTCGACGAAGAAAAGATTGGCCAAAATTGAAAGTGGCTATTAAGGCAGAACTAAAATCGCTTGAAAAGCGAGAGGTCTTTGGACCAGTAGTTCGTACATCAAATGGTGACAAACCAATCGCCAATAAATGGGTTTTCGTACGCAAACGAAATGAGAAAACTGAAATTGTAAGATATAAAGCAAGGCTTGTTGCACAAGGTTTTTCTCAGATCCATGGAATTGATTATAAAGAAACATACTCTCCGATAGTTGATGCAACTACATTAAGATTCATAATTGGCCTGACTGTCTTTGAAATGTTACAAATGCGTCTCATGGATGTCGTTGTAGCATATTTATATGGATCACTTGATACAGACATCTACATGAGAGTCCTAGAAAGACTCAAACTGCCCGATGCCAATAATTGTGAACCTCGAGAAATGTTTTCCATAAAATTGAGGAGGTCATTTTATGGATTAAAACAATTTGGACGAATGTGGTACAACCGCCTCAGTGAATACCTTATGAAAGAGGGATACAAGAACGACACCATTTGTCCATGTGTTTTCATCAAGCGACCCGAAAAAGGATTCACTATTATCGCAGTTTATGTTGACGATTTAAACATCGTCGGAACTTCAAATGAACTTCAAGATACTGCGAAATATTTGATGAAAGATCTCGCACAAACAAAGCTCTGTCTTGGGTTACAAATTAAGCACTTAAGGGATGAAATTTTTATCCATCAGTCTAATTACACTGAGAAAGTTCTTGAAAGATTTTACATGGACAAAGCACATCCTTTGAGTTCTCCTATGGAATTTCGATCCCTCAATGTAGAAAAGGATCAATTTCGTCCCCGAGAAGAGGATGAAAAGGTTCTTGGTCCTGTGGTACCATATTTAAGTGTCATTGATGCTTTAATGTACTTAACTAACAATACAAGGCCAAATATTGTTTTTGTAGTAAATTTGTTGTCCAAGTATAGCACTGCACCCACAAGGAGGTATTGAAACGGGATCAAACATGTATTCCGCTATCTCCGAGGCACACATAATCTTGGGTTGTATTACCATAACCAAAGGGATGAGACCTTAATTGGATATGCAGATGTAGGGTACTTGTTTGATCCACACAAAACCAAATCGCAAAATGGTTATGTGTTCATATATGGAGGCACTGCCATCTCTTGGAGGTCAACAAAGCAGACTGTGACTGCCACATCATCAAATCAAGCAAAATGGATTATTTTATATGAGGCAGGAAGAGAATGTGTGTCCCTTCGTGCAATGATTCAATTCATCCAGAAAGAAAGTGGAATAAAGCCCATCACTGATGATGCAACAATATTATATGGGATAACTCAACATGCGTTGCTCAAAATAAGAAGGGCTACATCAAAGGAGACCGCACAAAGCACATATCTCCAAAATTCTTCTACACTCGTGAATTGGAAAAAGCCGGTGAAGTGGACATCCAACAAATTCGTTCAAATGACAACTTGGTTGACTTGTTCACAATGTCTTTAATCCCCAAGAAATTTGGAGAATTAGTATCCAGAATTGGAATGTGTAGACTTCGAGACATACGTTGAAGTCAGGGGGACCATCATACACATTGCACTCTTTTTTCTCTTTGATCAAGTTTTTATCCCATTGGGTTTTACTTGACAAGGTTTTTAATGAGGCAACATCAAGGCGTACATTGAGATCAATGGTTGCACTCTTTTTTCTTTCGTTCAGGTTTTTATCCCATTGGGTTTTTCATGACAAGGTTTTTAATGAGGCTACCTCTACCCATATCCTACAATATCAAAAGAAAGTGAGTATTCAAGGTGGAGTGTTAGGAATGAATGTCCATATGTGCACAATTAAACCTCACCTATTTCACTTGCTTGGATCACACATATCATGTAGATGAACAATTGTATAATGTATGATTGGAGGTAAAATGTACAAGGTGAATTATTCACCTTCTTCACCTCCTTATTTTCATGCATGAATCATGGAGATTTGCCACAAGTTTTACCCCACCTTTGGCCTATAAATATGGTCATCATCCATTGTAAAACTTGCATCAAAGTAGAGTAAGAAATACACTCTCTAAAGTTCTTACTCTTCCTCCCTCTCTTCTAATGATCTTAAAGTTCTCCTAAAGTTTGTTTAAATTTCTTTCAAAAAGTTCAAGTGGTCTTGCTTTTATAAATCTTTTCATAATAAGGACAATGCATCTAGTTTGGTTTTTTTTACATTTAATATCCACATCAGATAAAATTTTGGATCATTTAAGACTCACTCTCTCATTAGAGAGTGCATTACACGTACATTGCCACATCAGCAGAAAGGTGCCCAATAGAACAGAAAAGGCTAAATTCAAGTGTTCAATAGAACAAATCCAAAGGTCGGGTGTCTAAATGAATATTTGACATAAGTACAGGTGTGTGTATATATATCCAAAGGTCGGGTGTCCAAAGGTTGGGTGCTAGCAATTGATGTGGTATGGTAGTCGACGCCATATTAATATGTTGGCAAGACAAATGGGCTTGGGACCAATAGAACAGAGTACAACATTGGTCCCTTGTTTTTTGTATGGGCTTGATCACATTAGATAAATAAGTTTGAGCCCAACCAAAATGAGAAATCGACAAACAAAGCTTGTGATCAATTCCATGCATAAATACTTCATGTGGGCTTCTTGTATTGAAGTGCTAAAATGAATTTTCAAGCATCATCCCACATCGGACATTGGCATGTAAGCTAGCATGAGGATAATCTTATAAGTAGGAAGGCGATAAGATCGAATAAGAGATAAAAAACCTCTCCGATCGGGTTTTCTCCTATACCTAGATTCGACGTGTGCTATTTACGATATAAAGTCCAAAAAGCTTTATATATGGTTTAAAGTCCAAAAGGCGCTATTTACAGTATAAAGTCCAAAAAAACTTTTTTTATTATTCAAAAAGCTTTATTTGTAAAGAGGAATACAAAAACAATTAGTGGAAGGGAAAATCATTTGGTTGTACAAAATCTGAGAGTTAGTATTTAATAAAATCACGTACTTAGTGCGAATTATATTCGTATTTCAATATTGCCAATAAGAAAATTCTCCAAAAACCAAATCAATTCTCCAAAAACCAAATCATACTTTCCTTGTTTCTTTCCTTATTTTTATTGACTTTTGATCATCTATTAGGTTCCTCTCTTACTTTTTAGGAGTGTTTATGTGCTTGCTTCTTAATTTGTCCAATATCGATTCTTTTGGAATCTAAATCAACAAAGTTTATCTAGTGCAAAAAAACCATTTCCTTATCAATGCCCAGAATCATTATGTACCCTAAAATTTTCATACTTTAAAAATAGATTTCAAAGATCAAACATTTTACTCTATAGGTACACGTAGTTGGTGTACCCAATTGTACGCCAAATTTAAAATGCTCAACCCAAATTGACCAAATTTTCATGACTAGATATGTTGCAAGTCGACTTGGACTACGAACTAAATTGACCAGAAAACATGCTCAACCCCAATTTAAAATGACCCAACCAAATCAACCCGATTAAAATGTAAATGGCCCTATAATGCCTTATATGAATGCGGAAAAATGTTTATAAACCTCAACTTCAAAATTTGTAAAGTTTAGGTTGAAGAAGCTAAGATTACCAACAAACCGATAGAAGAATTCTCCAAATAAAAATTCATCTTAGAGCAATAAGTCTCACTTATTTGTTACACAACTAGCCAAGCCCCATGCTTGCAGCTGACGTGGCTTTAGCGAGTGAAAGGAGAGAGAAAATCTATTATCCAAATCAAAGAAATATCATCGTCGTCAGTAAAATGTATTTGCAGTCTGACAATGAGCATCATGATGCCAACTAGGCAAGGCGGGCATTTTACAAGCACGTAGTACACATCCACCATTGCAAGTGTGGCGCTCCATGGGACAATCAAATCATGACTGTCACCAAGAAATGGAGCCAACATTAGATATAAAGTTATAGGATGATTCATAATGGAATAATCACGCGAGTTACCTTCTCAGAAAAAAATATATATGCGAGTGAAATTCTTCCATAAGTAGAATATCGATAGAGTTTAAGATCCAAACAAAATTTACTAAATCAATCATAAGCATCATGGGGAAAAAAACATGAGAAATTAATGTTATAATCATGATCACTGAAAGACCAAACTTGAATAGTGTAACATCTTCGACCTAAGTGCATACATCATTTTGCATTCATATAATATTAGTAGCATATGCATGACGTATTGACATAATATATAGTGCATTTTTAAAAGTAATATTTATTTTCTAATTAAGTTTTTTATATTTTAAAAAGTTTTTAACTAAAAGTTAAGTAATAATTATTTCAGGGTAAAGTTTGTAGCAAAAGAAATTTCAGGGTAGAAATTACAATTTTGACAAAAATCTAGCCGAAATTGACTTCAAATTGGATTTTGTCTGTGTTGGAAATTGAATGTTATTGTCTTATGCTTTATGTTGTCTCCATCATGTTCTTTCATTTGTGTACGGGAACAAAACTTTGAAAAAAAATAGAGAGAAAGAGTTAGAGAAAGACGAAGGAAGAAGAAAAACAGAGGAGAGAAAATTCTTTGTTTTTGTTTGTTGGTTTGGTACAAGATCTCCTCTATTAGATTTTAATTCTGAAGTATAAGCGTGATTTGGTAAGCTTTTAATTAGTTAATGGTTTATTTAGATTTTTCTGATTTTTTAGATCTAGATCTACTGTTTATTTTGATTTGAAAATTAGTCGATTTATAGTTCTCAGAGGGTGTTTTTGATATTTGATTTATATTCGGTAAGAGATTTCATAGTCATTTTAGGCTATTGCCTTGTAGTCATATTATGGAGTCCTTTGATCAAGTTTTTCATAAAGGTTTGAACTATAAAAATGTTCTTCTATATGTATATTATTGTCAATTTTTAAAGGATTTGGAATTATGCACAAGAAGTTATAATGCATACTGACATTTCATTGCATTTAGGGTTAGAGTTTGTAAAAGTAAATAGCCTAATTTGCATTGAGTTACATATAGGAGCACAAGTCACATATCGTGTTCAAGGACAAGGGGGAGAGATATAGTATCTGTCCTAAACAAGTGAGTATAGATTGGAGATTAAACCATATGTGTTATATGGATATATGTGCTATATGTATTATATGGATATGTGTGCTATATGAGCTATATGGATATATGTGTTATATGAGTTATATGGATATATGTGTTATATGTGATAGCTCTGAAAATTCTAGAGTTGTTTGCACAGAAAGTATGTTAGCAGATGGCATATGATATATAATTACAAGATGCACTTGATTGCATAGAATTTTGCAATGAGATTTAAAAGGACTTGTGACTGTCTTGCCTTGAACTTGTAATTAAGGAAATCTTCGGATTTCTTTGTTAAAGCGACCTACGAGTCATACAGGATCTTCGGATCATACAGGACCTACGGGTCAATGAGGAGATCTTTGGATTTCTTTCTTAAAAAAAACATAAGAGTCAATATTCAAGAGCCCTTCGGATTTCTTTGCTAAAGGGACCATAAGAATCCATATATAGTAAACCCGAGGCAGATTCAGGTTTGCACAGTTTACAGAATAATGAATCGGATACATCGGCATTTGCATTCGCATAGTAAATTCATATATGACATATATATATAATATGTATGTATATGTACATGGACTAAATGTTTGACTCTATGTGAAATAATTGATGATGGTTTATATTCACTGTGTATGCGACTCACATAAATCGCAAGACAATTTTTCAGGTTCAGTTAATTCTTACTGATGCGTGTCTCTGTTAGAGGTCACATTCATACAAGTCGGTCGGCTGAAGCTCTAATCAACCTTCTCCTCCTCATTTTGCATCTTAGACTTTTGTGTTGTAATAAAGTTAGAGTAATAGGTGTGTTAGTATAAGAAGTAACTACATGTGTGTGTGCAACCTTATATGCTTGTTATATATTTATGTGGATAGTTGTTATATGTAAATTATATGCTTATATAGTAAATAAGTTTTCGTAAGTATACGTCATAAGCTATAAGGGTGTCACAAATAGTATCCCTACAATACACTGATTGTGTAATAATTAGGAATATCATTCAAGTTTGGTCGTTTCAGATTGATGGTGCTCTCTCTTTAGTCTTTAGGTAGAGACGAGATCTCTAGGTGACAATTACAATCTAATACAAGACAGTTCGATTTCAAGTGATCATGATACAAGACAGACAGTTCGATTTCAAGTGATCATGATAGTGAGGGCAACGGGAAGAGGAGGGCAAGTACTAGCCAGATGTGGATCTACTCAATTGCTTAGAGCTCATGAATTAAAAAGATATATTTTATGAAGGTTAGGGATAATTTATGAAAGCTAATTAAGGATACACAATCGAGTGAATATAAAATAAATATTTTAAACGACAGGGAAGATGAAAAAAATCTTGGGAAATTCCTTTTGGTTCCCTTGTGGTTTCGACTATTCCTTTTGGTGCCCAAAAAAAATTCATATTCCTTTTAGTACCCTCCTATTTTAACTTTTTCCTGTCCGTAGCCAAAATAGACCCAAATGTCACTTTCCATCCAAATTTTGTATTTTCCGTCAAAACAATAAATAAAAAAATATGGGATAAAAAAAAAGGTAAATATTTTTCATCCAAAATTATACCATTTCAGATTTCTTTCTCGACAGAAGCTCGCTCTTCTGACCTAGCTTGTTTCCTCCCTCGCCACCACGGCACCACCGCTGCCTCTCCTGTTGCTCCTCGGCTGGTCACCTCTCTCTCCTCCCTCCGTTCCCTCGACGTCATCTTCCACCTGAGCGTTGGCCCCATCCACCGCCTCCCATCTACTCCGCCACCCAAGTCCACACACATGCTTCACAGCTGCTACCGCACCAAGGACGACCTCGCCACCTACGCCGCCCACCCCGACCTACGCCGCCCACCCCGACCACACTAATTGCGCGAGAGACCACATCTTCCCGATCTGTGGCAACATCAAGGTCTTCTATTGGGAATTTCCTAATCTCTTCGGCGCCTCTCCGCCGTCGCCGGGATCTGCGCTAAGGCTGCAGCTGATGAAATTGAATGAGGGCACCGGAGAGCGGGATAAAGAGGAAGTAATCATGGCTATTGTTGGTCTCGAGGACAAGATTGGAAGGATCGATGAGCTCACCTTTGGGGAAAATTTCTCCCCTGCCGGAGCCAAAGGCTTTTCGATCTGCTCGATTGGTTTTTTCCCCAATTTAGCTGAGTTAAAGAAGCTCGAAGGCAATGAGATGATCGACAAGGAAAAGGAGAAAGTTCGAGATTACATTGATGGCCTGATTGTCGTCGATTACCTTCTTCATCTAGTTTAATCTGCTGCTAATTTTTTTTTTATTTTTTGATAATCTTTGCTGCTGATCTTTGAATTTGATCTTCCTGCAGTAAATTGAATCTTGAATTTGATCTTCCTGTGGTCGAGAACAATTGTTCGGTCTAGAAAGAAATCTGGAATGTGTAAAATTTTGGATGGGAAATATTTACCTTTTTTTATCCCATATTTTTTTTATTTATTGTTTTGACGGAAAATACAAAATTTGGATGGAAAGTGACATTTGGGTCTATTTTGGCTACGGACAGGAAAAAGTTAAAAGTAGGAGGGTACCAAAAGGAATATGAATTTTTTTTGGGCACCAAAAGGAATAGTCGAAACCACAAGGGTACCAAAAGGAATTTCCCAAAAATCTTTACAAGATATTTTTTTTTAGAGTTTCTAAGTTGAAAGACATTTTTCTAGACAAACAAAAAGATCGAGTTGAGCCTACTATTATCCATATACCATATTACCAATAAGAAAATTCTCCAAAAACCAAGTCTCAACGATGTGTATAAGTCTGAATGAATCATGTGTGTGTGATAAAATAAGAGAACATCACATGTATCAGCGACATTGCACTCCCTAGATGTGGATGACCTGTTTTCAAGAGAGAAGTGGCAAGCGACATTGCACTCCCTAGTTTAGGATAATCTTGGAAGAGCCCAGATGTTCAAGAGAGAAGAGGCAAGCGAGAGTATCCCAGACCAAAAGGCCATGAAAGCCGAAAGAGGGTATCCAGCGCAGATCTTCATAGCACAGTAAGAAGGGTAGACAGTGCCCAAAGAAAGCAACCAATGTGCCACGCTCGCAGCTGACGTGGCTGCAGCGAGCGAAAGGAGAGACAAAATCTGTTATCCAAATCAAAGAAATATCGTCGTCGTTAGTAAAATGTATTTCAAGTCTCAAAATGCACATATATACATTAAAACATGAAGCAAGAAATCAGATATATATGAAGCAAGAAGCAAGAAATCAGAGATACAAGCAAGAAATCTATATATAATTATACCCAGTCTCCTATGACGATGAGCGTCATGATGCCAGCTTGGCGAGGCAGGCGTTTTACAAGCACGCAATACACATCCACCGTTGCAAGTGTGGCGCTCCATGGGACAATCAAACCCATGACTGTCACCAAGAAACTGAGCCAACATCAGATATAAAGGTTAAATAATAATGTAGAGGAAATCATATTAGTCTATTTTGGACATTCAAAGTAAACCCCAATATATTCTATTTGTTTGTGATCTAGATGCTGAAAATGGATGGATGATTCCCAAACTAATGATCTTTTATTTACACAAGATAATACAAAAGGGATTGGCCAATGTAATCTTCCTTTCTCCCACAGTTAAACATAATTCAGAGGTTATCAGCCACAAACCCTCATCAAATTAATATTGCAACCAGAAAGAATAATAATTCACAATCAACCAACAACTGAAAGAGCAATCAAAGAGTTCAATCAATTTTTTTTTTATAAAAAAAAGGTCCAAAATTCAAGGTTTTTTTTTTTAATAAACAAAATATTACCAGAAAGCTGTGTAGCTATAGAAATCAAAGCCAAGGCACGTGTAGAAGAGACTAATATCGGAGAAGATGATCAGCCCCAGTCTCAGAAACAAGCTTCTGTTGGTCCCCAAAGAGCTAGACACTACTTCCTAGCCTTCCTCCATTGATTTTCTTCTCTTCTGCCTTCTTCAAACCTGGAACCCTTTAACTCAGCACTCACTGAATTCTTAATGGGCAATGGGTTTTAGCTTAATTGTAGGCAAAGGATGGAACACCTAGGTTTTGAATGGAATTGTTGGCTGTTGACAGGAACCTGTGCAGTGTTTTTGTAATGATTTGAAGTCGGGGAATTGTTGGGTAGCAAAGAGAAGGATACCACTTTGTTCATGGAAATGCAGAAATTAGGGTTACAACCTAATCAAATCACAATTCACCAGTATCTTACCAGGTTGCACAAATTTAGAGCGCTCAAGAGTAAAAAGGGAGATTCATGGATTCATTTTCAGAAACTGGATTTCAGATGACACAACAACAGCATTAATCGATATGCATACTAAATTAGGCAAACTGGAACTCGCCTGTCAAATATTCAATCAAATGCCAGGAAAGGATGCTATAGCTTGGAATACAATGATCATTGCCAACTCAATCCACTGTGATGGTGAAGAAGCCTTGTCAAACTTAAACAATAGGATTGAAAGCACCTGTTGTATGTATCTCACCACTCAGTCATTATATAAATATTTCAGTTGACTAATGAAGGAGAGCTTTTCTTGTCTTTTCAAGCCTCTGAGAAAACCCAAAAGCAACATCTTTCTTCCCATAACTCAGGAGATAATCCCTGAGGGTTTGGAACAGTTGATTCGGCGGATCAATTCCCATATTAAGCATTTCTTGGAAGTATTTACAGGCTTCATTCAGCTTCCTTTCACGGCACAAGCCCCAAATCAACATGGAAAACATCTGGACATTGGGAAGAATCCCCTTTGCCATCATTTGATCCCAAACCTCAACCGCCTTCTCAGGTTTCCCCTCGTTGCTCAACATTCTCACTACAATCTCATACGTGCTTGCACTCGGTCCACAGTCTCCCTCACTGTTTATAATCCTCTGAAAGAATGCATAGGCTTCCTTTGTTCTTCTAGCTTTCACCAGGTGATGAAGGATTATATCATATGTCCTAGAATTTGGACCGACTCCCAGTTTTCTCATCTCGTTGACTACCCAATAGGCATCATCAAACCTCAACGCTGAGCAGTATGATCTGATGACTGCGTTGTATATGTGCGCTTCAGGAGAGTCAAAATTAGCTCTGGACATCTTGAACAACTTCAGAGCAGCAACCGTTCTCCCCTGCGATCCCAATGCATTGATCAAAGTACAATATATACGAGGACTTGGGTTGCTGATTCTTTGGAATACATCCATGGCTTTATCCATTTGCCTTGACTTGCAATATGCATTTATGATAATCGCATAAGTCACTGAATCTGGTTCAAATCCTTCATTCCTCATCTCACTATAAACAGCTTCTAGCATCCTCAAATCCCGCTCCTGGCCCCACCCTTCCAACAGAATAGCGTAGGTTTTCTGATCAGCAGAAAACCTTCTCTGTTTCATTGTATCGAACAGTTGATGGGCTATCTTGATTTGCCCAGAGTAGCTCAAAGTGTTGAGAAACCTGTTGAAATCCGACAAATCTGGCTTCAATCCAAACAACTCCATCTCCTCAAATGTCTCCACAGCCCTTGAAATCTTCTTTGCTCTTGTATATCTCCTAATCAAAATCATAAACGTGTCTTTGGTCAACAGACCTTTTACTCTCATAGATTGAACGAGTTCTAAAGCTACCTCAAACTGTTTGATTTTTCCCAAGGAATCAATCAATGCATTGTAGCTTTCGGTTGTGTAATCAAACCCTCTTTGTTTCTCTGCCCATCGAAAGAAACCAAGTGCCAAGTTACCTGCATTGTTTAGTAGCCTCAAAACCAATGAAACCAGCAAAGGCGAGACTTGCACTTGAGCTCCATAGCTCCCAAGAGTCTTTTCAATCTCCGAACTTTTAGGGCAGGCTGATACCAATTTACAAACTTCTCGAGCAGTTTCGGAGATTTGATCGGTTAAGGCTGGTGGCTTATCCTGCCCAGAAACGTTGGAGATGCTAGCATCCATCGAACCGCCATGAACTGACCTGCGTACGCTAGGGATTGGAATACAAAATGGAAATGGATGAAGTCGGCCGCCATTGGTAGAAAACCCTAACGGATTTTCAGAGCGGTAGAGTGAAACAGTGGTGAAATGTTCGATTCTGGTGGGAAATATACGGAGAATCGGTGTATGAAGGGGGATTATATCAGCCAGAGAGATGGGATTGGTTGGTAATCTCGACAGGCGAGTGATGAATTGGGTTAGACCCATTGAACAAGGAAAGATGGAGATGTGATCGAGTGATGAATTGGGAAATGGTTTGCTAAGGGGAAAATTACGTCATTCGTGCCCAAATTTTGGAACAATTTTCTTATTGGTCCCTAAATTTTAAATCTCTGCAAAAGTTACAAATTTACTAAAACATGAGGAAAGGAGAGAATATTTGTTTTTGAATTTTTGTGTAATCATTCATCTCATCATTTTCTATTGATAGGCTGCGTATATATACAGGGGCTGATTGTACAGATCTTGTGACAAGTGTCCTTATGCTAGGATCATTCTAGAACTAAGCCTAATCTGGTGACATGTGGAAATCTTATCCTATTGAGTATTTTGTCTTATTGTCTTGGCATGCCCCCTCGAGCCAAGCGGGTGCAAGCAGAGCTTGGATCGCAAGAAGTGGAACCGAGCGGAGGAGAGGGGCTTGGTCATAATATCGGCAATTTGATCCTTGGTAGAAATGAAAGCAACTTGTAGTGCTCGAGCTTGGACTCTTTCACGAATGAAATGGTAATCAAGGGAGATGTGTTTGGTGCGGTTGTGAAAGACGGGATTCATTGCTAGGTATGTTGAGCTGAGGTTGTCACACCATAGCAAAGGAGGTTCCCTAAGATAGAGGCCAATTTCACTCAGCAGCCTTTGGAGCCAAATTAACTCACAAGTGGTGTGTACTAGCGATTTGTATTCCGCCTCTGTGGAGGACCGAGCCACCGTGTCTTGTTTCTTGGAACTCCAGGATATGAGATTATTGCCCAGGTAGATGCAGTATGCTCCCGTCGATCTGCGGTCATTAGTATCACCGGCCCAATCCGCATCCGAGAATGCAGTTAGGCGAAAGACTGGCGAAGAAGAAAGATGCAACGATTGATCTTTGGTAGAGTTGAGATACCTCAGGATTCTTTTGACAAGTTGCCAATGTGGTTCAAGGGGCTTATGCATAGATTGACATGCCTTGTTGACGGCGAATGAGATGTCTGGCCTGGTGAAGGCGAGAAACTGTAGGCCACCGACAATGCTACGGTAGAGAGTTGCATCTTTGAATGGTGTCTCAGATGTGGAGCCTAAAGAGGTGGCCATTGGTGTATGTACTGGTTTGGAATTCTGCATATTTGCTCGGACAAGAAGATCATCAATGTACTTGGACTGGTGAAGGTAGAATCCAGTCGAGTCTCGATAGACTTGAATGCCCAAGAAGAAATGTAAATCACCAAGATCCTTGACTGGGAACCTGTTAGATAGAGCAGAAATAAACCGAGCAGAGATTGTGGAATTTGACGAAATAACAAGTAAATCATCCACATAAACAAGCACGTATACCGTTTCCATTTGTGTGATGTATGTAAAGAGAGAATTATCAGATTTAGAAGGGGTGAAACCAAGATGAATGAGGGAATCGCTAAGTTTGGAGAACCACGCCCTAGGCGCTTGTTTGAGTCCGTAAAGAGATTTGCGAAGTTTGCAAAAATAGGAGGGGAAATTAGGATGAATGAAACCTGGGGGTTGTTGGATGAAAACGTCTTCCACGAGATCACCATGTAGAAAAGCGTTTTGTATGTCTAATTGGCGCACCGACCAATTCTTCATGGCTGCTAGGGAGAGGATAAGCCGAATTGTGGAGGATTTTACAACCGGGCTAAAGGTTTCAGTGTAGTCGACTCCATGAAGTTGATGGTAACCTTTCGCGACTAGACGAGCTTTCCGTCGCTCGATCGAGCCGTTGGCGTGGCGCTTAGTTTTGAACACCCATTTTACGCCCAAAGGATTTGGAGAGGAAGAAGGGGGAACTAGATCCCATGTATGAGTGGAGATCAAGGCTTGGAATTCTTTGTTCATGGCTTCACGCCACTCAGGAAAGCGGGAGGCTTCGCTGTATGAGGTGGGTTCATCGGGAATTGTGAAGGTGGCGTTGGATTGAGGAGGTGGAGGCCAGGGGATGGTGCCGTCGGTGCGGCTAAGGGTTTTCCGAGTGTGGTCTCGACTTCTGGTGATCATGGGATGGCTAGACGAAGGTGATGGTGTTGGGCTTAATGAGGGATCTGGTGTGGGCTGAATTGAAGAGTTATTAGGTCCAGTGGAAGTAGTTTGGGGTGTGGAGGTTGGAATATTGGGCTCAATTGAGGAGAGTGGGAAATGTTGTGGGTTGGTGGGTATTTGGGCCGTATTTGGTGAGGGAATTGAGTGGGTGAGAGATGATGGGCTAGATTCATTTAAGAGAGAAGGGATAGTGGGTAGAATGGTGTGACTGGTTTCTATTTTGGATATGGAAGAGTGGTTGGCATATGGAAAGGAAGACTCGTGAAATATCACGTCCCGGGAGATGAGAATTTTCTTGGTGGAGAGTTTGTAGCAAATGTAGGCTTTATGGTTTGGACTATAACCAAGGAAGACGCATGGTTCGGAACGAAAGGCGAGTTTATGTGTGTTGTAGGGTCGGAGGTTTGGGAAGCATAAACAACCAAAGACCCGAAGAAAGGAATAGTTTGGAGAGTGGCCAAAGAGGAGTTCGAAAGGAGTAGAGTTATTTAGAGTTGGAGTGGGAAGGCGGTTGATTAGATAGGTGGCCGTTTGGAAGGCGTGGTCCCAAAAGGGTAGGGGGAGAGAGGCATGGGATAGTAAGGCGAGACCCGTGTCGACAATGTGTCGATGTCGGTTTTCGATGCTGCCGTTTTGAGGATGTGAGTATGGAGCGGTAAGGCGATGAGTAATGCCATGAGTTTGAAGGAAGTTTGAGAGGGGTTTGAACTCAGTGCCCCCATCGGTTTGTATTGATTTGATTTTTGTGTTACAGTAATTTGTAACAAGATGAAAGAAGTTAATAACAGTGGAAGAAACTAGAGATTTGGTAGGCAAAGGAAATAACCATAAATAATGGGAGTAATCATCCAGAATTGCTAAATAAAAACGATGTCCATTAATTGAGGTAAAGTGGGCTGGGCCCCATACATCTAAGAAAAGTAATTCAAACGGGCTTGTTGATCTACTGGGAGAAGGGGGGTGAGGCAAACAATGGGCCTTGGCCCGAGAACATGATGGACAGGGAAAAAGGTCTGAAGAATTCTTAGGGTTAGGAATTTGAAGACGGCGCAGGAGAAAAGCAGTTGTACGGGCAGATGGGTGTCCGAAGCGTGAATGCCAAACACCGGTTGTAATAGTATTATTTGCAGAGGGAGAGGCGGTGATCATTGGTGAAAAGGTGGTGGCCGAGAAGACATACAATCCGTTTTCAGTAGTGCCTCGCAGAAAAACTTTCTGGGACTTCAAATCCTTCACAAGAAAAAAGGTGTCATAAAACTCAAAGTAAACTTGGTTATCAGCACAAAATTGACGTACAGAAATTAAATTTTTCAGTAGTGAAGGAGTATGCAGAATGTTAAGAAGATGAAAAGAGTGGGAGGAAGTGGAGATTTTTGAAGAACCGTGGTTGTGAATTTGAAGGGACGAACCATCACCCATGGAAACGCTTTCAGTGCCTGAATATGGGAGTGATCCCATGTTTAAGTTCGCCAGATTTGGTGTGTAGTGGTTGGAGGCTGCTGTGTCAGGATACCAGTTGGACCAATTTGGAGCTTGAGTGTAGTTGGCCTGAAAGTTTGTTGGTGGAGCTGCTTGAAAAGCCTGATTGAACCGGTTGCTACACACCAGGGCTGTGTGGCCTCTCTTGAGACAGACTTGATATACCGGTCTGTTGTCGGGGGTGCTGCTGAAGGTTTCACGCCCCCCACCTTGTGGTGCCCCTCCTTGCCAGCCACTACGATGTCCATATCCGCGCCCTCGACCTCGGTAGGAACCTCGGCCTCGACCTCTTTGTGAGCCATTTTGAGAGGTATTTTGTTGATTCTGGGTATGATTGACTGAGGGGTTGTTGGGGTTGTTTTGAGAGGTCTGTTGGGAGGTTTTAGTTGTGGTGTTTTGGGCAGAGGGTGTCGAGAGAAGAGGACTGGATTGATGCGAGAGTCTTGACTCATGGGTGAGGAGATGGGAGAGTATTTGATGTGGGGGTGGAAGTTGGGTTTGTGTGGTTAAGGAAGTCACCATGGACTCGTACTGAGAGTCTAGGCCAGCCAAGAGGTAGATGACAAATTCTGAGTCATTAATGATTTGTCCTGCTGAAGCAAGAAGGGAGACGAGCTGTCTTGCTCGGTTAAAATACTCAGTAACAGTTTCTTCCCCTTTCTTGAGGGAGGCCAACTGGAGCCTTGTATGCACAACATGTGCTGTAGATCTAGCAGCAAAAAGTTCATTTAAGAGGGACCAAATCTGATGGGATGTGGTGCATTCAATAACTTGGGCCAAGACTTGCTCGGTCAGTGAGGAGGTTAATATAGCCATCACAAGTTGATCCTTGGCTAACCATGCCTCAAAAGCTGGATTTGTTTTCCCATCACTAAGGGTCAAAGGTGGTGCCTTTTGAGATCCATCTAGGAAAGCAAAGAGCTTGTGAGCTCGCAGGTATGGAATGACCTGTGCTTTCCATAGGAGGAAGTTTGCTAGGTTTAGCTTTACTGTGATAAAGCTTGAAAAAGAGGGTAAAGCTGGATTTTGCTCCATGGACGTTGGTCCTAAAGAGGCTCTGATACCATACTAAAACATGAGGAAAGGAGAGAATATTTGTTTCTGAATTTTTGTGTAATCATTCATCTCATCATTTTCTATTGATAGGCTGCGTACATATACAAGGGCTGATTGTACAGATCTTGTGACAAGTGTCCTTATGCTAGGATCATTCTAGAACTAGGCCTAATCTGGTGACATGTGGAAATCTTATCCTAATGAGTATTTTGTCTTATTGTCTTGGCAAAATTTCTCCATACATGTGACTATTTTGGACATCTAAATTCCAAAGTAAACAAGAAAAGAAATGAGTTGGGAAACAAACGAGCTTATTTATTAAAGACCTGAAATGGCTTATATAGTGACTTTAAAGGCCTACATATATTAGAAATTACGGGTGATGAGTCGGTTGACGGGTTGGGTTATTTGGTGATAAAATCTCACCCTTACCCGACCAGTAACCCGTTTTGCCCATCATCCGAACCGCCCGTCACCCGCTTTGATTAGATTTTCACCCTTTTATTTCGGGTGGGTTAAGCGGATGGGTCGGTCACCGTGGGTAATTGACATCCCTAAACAAGATCATAGGCCTCTAGCTAGCTAATCTGATTTGGTTCCAATCCTTAATTAATCCATCTGAAACAAAAGGGTTCGATCAATTTAATCTTCCTTTCTCTCACAATAGGCCTGAATTCAGAGGTGATAACCACAAACCCTCGGCAAATAAATAAAGGAACCCAGAAAGCAAAATTCACAATCATCAACCATCAACTTAAAGAGCAATTAATTACCAGAAAGCAGTGTAGCTGTAGAAATCAATGTCAAGGCACATGAAGAAGAGAGAAACAGCGGAGAAGATGATCTGCCCCAGCCTCAGAAACAAGCTTCCGTTGGTCCCCAAAGACCCAGGCACTACTTCCTCCATTGTTTTCTTCTTTATTTTTTTCCTTCTTCAATCCTTCAATTCATCGCTCTCTGAATTTTTCTTTGATTATGAAATGGAGCAAAGGGTTTTAGCTTAATTTCTTTTGTAGGCCATGGATGGAACATCTAGGGTTTGAAGGAACTGATTCGGTGCAGTGTGTTTGTGTGATCATTTGACGTCGGCGATTTTGATTTTGATTTTTGGGGGAATTGTTGGGTGGCAGAGAGAAGGATTCCCCACATCAAACTTTTGAACTCATCATCCTTTTTGACGAGGCTTTGAAACCATTCTTTAGTAGGATTAGGACTAAAGTAGTGGTAGTGGAAGATTTGGGTTCTCCTAAAAGTAAGGTGGGAATTCAAAATTTTAAATGTCAAAGTGCAGCAAGCTTCCTGCGTGTACGCAAAAAGCTACTTAACCAAAGTGTAAGCAGAGAATGTGCTATAGTTCGTTCGAGACTTTTATAGCCAGCTAGGATTCCTGAAGGAGAAAAGGACAAAGCCGGTTTCACTAAAACAGATGTGTGAACCGGGTTTAGGCAAAAAATTGAAACAAACCAAAATAAAAGCAGACATTGGAGAATTTAAAGGCTGCCTTAGGAAATTTGCCCTGTAACATGTTGTTTTGGTGAAAGGAAAAGTGCTAAGCGCCTAAGCCCATATGAAGTGATAAGTTGCTGCATCTCACCAATCAGTGGTTGATGAATTGAAATTGTATCGTAGATGAAGATGATTGCAAAGCTACCCACAGTCTTAAATCCTCATCTGAGCTTTAGATTGCTCAAGGTGTATGCAGATTCAGGCGATTTGTGTCGCGCACGCCAGCTGTTTGACAAAATTCCTGAACCAAATGTTTATTCTTGGACCATCTTGATGGGGGCTTACACAAAGCAGCGCCGCCCAAGTGAAACATTAAAGCTCTACGATGAGTTTAGAATGCGGAATTATACGCCGGATAAGCCGGTGCTCCTATCTGCTGCAAAGGCTTGTGGTATATCAGGTAATGTTGTCAAAGCGAGGGAGATTCATGAAGATGCTATCAAGTTTGGGCTTCATCTGAACACATTTATCGGGAATGCACTGGTGGATATGTATGGGAAATGTAAATGCTGCGACGGTGCTGTGAAGGTTTTCAGGGATTTACTTGTTAAGGATGTTGTTTCTTGGACCTCATTATTGTCCTGTAATGTCAACTGTGGATTTTTCACAGAAGCCTTGGTGGGGCTCAGAGAGATGGGATTGAAAGGGTTGAGGGCGAATTCAATAACAGTTTCATCAGTGCTTCCAGCTTGTTCTGAGCTGAGGGATCTGAGTTCTGGCCGGCAAATCCATGGATATGTAGTGAGAAATGGTATGGCAGAGAATATGTTCATTACCAGTGCCCTTGTGAACATGTATTCAAGTTGTTCAAGCATGAAGCATGCTCAATTGGTTTTTGATAGTATGATGTTTCGGGATACCGTGTCTTGGAACGCTATGCTGTCTGCATATTTCACAAATCAAGAATGTGAGAAAGCTCTCAGCTTGTTCACTCGAATGAGAACGGAGCAGGTAAACCTGAATCACGATTCATGGAATGCTGTCATCGCAGGATGCTTGCAGAGCGGGCAGGAAAAACGAGCCCTTGAAATGTTCATGGAAATGCAGAAATTAGGGTTACAGCCTAATCAAATCACGATCACCAGTATCTTACCAGCTTGCACAAATCTAGAGAGCTTAAGAGTAGGAAAGGAGATCCATGGGTATATATTCAGGAACTGGATTTCAGGTGACATAACAACCACAACAGCATTAATCGACATGTATGCTAAATGTGGCAAGCTGGAACTCGCCAGTCACATATTTAATAAAATGCCTGCAAAGGATACCGTAGCTTGGAATACAATGATCATTGCCAACTCAATTCATGGTCATGGAGAAGAAGCCTTGTCAAACTTCAACAATATGATTAAATCTGGATACAGACCCAATTCTGTTACTTTCACAGGAGTTTTATCCGGGTGCAGTCATTCACAGCTAGTTGATCAAGGTCTGAGCGTATTCAATTCTATGAGCAGGGTTCACTCAGTTGAACCGGATGCTGATCACTATGCATGTATGGTTGATTTATTCGGTCGTGCTGGTCGAATGGAAGATGCGTATAGATTCATCAGGCAAATGCCTATGGAACCAACAGCTAGTGCATGGGGCTCCTTGCTAGCCAGTTGTAGAGTATATAAGAATGTTGATTTGGCACGACTTGCAGCCAAACGTCTTTTTGAAATTGAGCCTGAGAATCCTGGAAACTACGTGATGCTGTCTAACATACTTGAATGTGCCAAGCTGTGGAGTGAAGCATCTGAAACTAGGAAAAAAATGAGAGATAAAGGACTATCAAAAGAACCAGGTTGTAGTTGGATTCGGGTCAAGAACCGAGTCTATACTTTTGTTGTTGGCGACAAGAGGAACGAACAGAGTGACAAGATTTACAAATTCTTGAGTGAGATCAATTACAAGATGAGGCTAGCTGGGTGCTTGCCTGACACTGATTTTGTTTTGCAAGATTTGGATCAAGAGGAGAAGGAGGAAGTTCTGTGCAACCACAGCGAGAAGCTTGCTGTTGCTTTCGGCATACTGAACCAGGGTGGAGAATCATCGATTCAAGTGTTCAAAAACTTGAGAATATGCGGGGACTGTCATAATGTCATTAAATTCATGGCCAAGATTGTGAGCGTAAGAATCATTGTTAGGGATTCATTGAGGTTCCACCACTTTGAGCATGGGGCTTGCTCTTGTGGAGATTTTTGGTGAAGCTGTTGACAGAATTCCAGAATTATTGAGGTTTCATTATTATCTTCAGGTAACCTTTTTTTATGTTTTGTTTTCAATTAGTTTTGCAAAAATAATCACAAGGTTTGTTTCAACTTAGAATTATGGAATGTGCTAGATTACTTTAACAAGCCATACAATGTGCATATGAAAAGTTGAAATTCTTCACAAATAAGTTCCATAAGAGGAGGGTCATAATGCCTTATAACAAAATGAGCATAAGAGTACACGATTCATACACAAAAGATCTATTGCTCAAGCTGGGCATACCACACCCCTTGGATCTTGACATCCTTGGGAACCTTAGCACCCAAATCCGTGTCTGATGGCTGAAGACTCTCAAATACACCTATGACCTCACCAGTCTCTGGCTTGGTTTGTGTAACCTTGAGGGTGATGGTTCCTTTAGATGAAGTGGTGTTCTTGATGTTCTCCTTCTGAAGCTCTTCCTCGTCTCCTCTTCCTCCCGCAGGCAATGCAACTGCATTGTCATAACCAGTGGATCCACCTCTGCCCTTTGGGTCTAGGAAAGAGGAGCCACGGTATGATGGCACAAGAAAATCTCCACTGAATCCTTCTGGCTTTCCGGTTGCAACAAGCTGCTTGACAGTGAAGAGGAAGGGAACACGTTCGCCACCTGGCAGCTGCACAGTGACTGCAGCATAGTCAATCCCGTCTTTCTCCTCAAACTTGATGGTTCCATCCGGTGAGACTTCAAACGGACCCTCAATCTCATCAAGGGTGTAGGTCAAACGGGTCATAAGCTTGGTGTTTTGGAAGTCTGGGGGCGCGTTCTTGCTGATACCCTCAGCCTTGACAGTGAATTTGGTGGGCTCAAGGCAAAACTTCTTTGCTTGGTATTTGCCTGGCTTGAAGGCGAATGAATCAACTCCACCAGCAATGGTGGGGCACTGGTTTGCAGTTCCAGTTCCTTTCACTTCAAGGTATGTCTTGCTTTGAATCTCGTCATATGTCAATCTCTTTGGGGCACCTTCAGCATTAGCTCCCTGTTGAACAAAATCATGAAGAGGAGTTTATTCTTTCCTTGTATGCCAAATTAGTCAAATGGTTAATAAAGTCTGTAGATTGATTTACACAGTATGGTATTCATAAAGAATGGCTGATAATGGTTAGATCATAAACCTCAGGAGGTATCTAGAAGCATAAAAAGTTCAATTAGTAGAGTAAATGGTCAATTGGTTATCAGTAATCAGTACCAACATCTCTGTACTCAAGTAAAAAGGTCACCAGTCTTGAATCCTGATATGTTCATCACCAAAGTCTTGCTAATGGGTCATACTCAAACTTCAAAGAGATGATGAATTTAGACTAAAAAAAAAATCTCTGCAGGCAATCCTAGATGAGAACCGAAAACTTACGGAGACGATGAGAGCAGATGTAGCAAGGGCCAAACCAGCAATCTTGGTGGCATCAACACACTTGAGAGCCAATTCCTTGAAATCAGATTGCAGGGAGCAGGTAACTTTCCCAGTAGATGCTTCCAATCCAAATGCTTTGGTGATGCTTTGAGAAGACCTCAATTGGAGGCTGTTCCTTGCAACCTTTGATGGTTGCATTAAGGTGGCTGCTGCTTGCAGTGAGGCTGCCATTTTTTTCTTCTTTTCTGCTTTTGGTCCTTCTGAGTTCTCAAAGTTAAACAAGGAGAAGAAGGGAGAATCTTGGGTGGGAAATTGACAGTTATTTCTGGTGGCCTAGCTTTGTTGCTGAAAATTTGTGAGGATAAGGGATAGGATGTAAAGGATAAGGGGTAATCTCTTATTGGTCAGGTCAAGCTCTTGTATCTCTTTCAGTTGTTTTACACGTGGCAGTTCGTATACTGGGATAGAGATTGCTTTAAGTGGATTCTTGGATTTTAGATACCCAATTGTTATAGTCTTTTTTTTCAGCCAAAAAATGAACATAAATTCCATGCTTAAGTTTGATATGTTTTTAACCTTTTTTTTGTACGTATTTTTATATCTTGAAGAGTTCTGTATTTCTTAGCTTTCCTTTATTAATAGCAATACAGCGCTCAAACCAATAGAGTTAATAGGAAATGAAGTGATATTTGGTAAAACTATTCATGGATCACATGCATTCAGACTTATTGGTGTACGTTTGAGCTCAAGTTTTGCTTGGGTAAATGAGCACGTGAAAATGGATCACATGCATTCAGACTTATTGTTGCATTTAGGATTCAGACTTATTGTTGCATTTAGGATTGAAGTTTATGACATTCTATTCATTTAATCGTACCTTTATATACAAGATCATAAATTGGTATAGGATTCGGTCACTTGAAAACAGATTATCACTTATTACACGTGGGTGGTCTAGTGGTAGAAGATATGAGTGGGTGTAGAGAGATTTTGGATTCGATTTCTGCCTCTTCACATAGGTGAAAAACTAAGTCTCACTGTCCCTTTCTTCACTGGGTCGAGCTAATCGACACAAACTGATTTACTGAGTTTGTAGTCCTCACTGGCTAGAACACAAGTCTAGAGTTTAACACTGAAGGTGGGCACATCACCAAAAAGATAAATTATCACTAAAAAAATGAAGCTACCTTAATTTTTTTAGCACATAAGACTTTTTTTCACTAGTCCATCAATACTTTTTTGGTAGGAGGGGCGATATTCTTCATTGAGGGGAGTTTGTTAAAATAAAAAAGGGCTAAGTAGTCATTAAACATGATATAGAAACATCATAAACAATAATAAATAAAATTACCATCAGGTGGGTCAAACAGTGTAGAAAGACCTAAACTAAAAAAAAGGCCTTGAAGAATGCCCCACAACTTTGTCATAGGAATAATGCAAATACCAATATTATGGACAAAACCTACTTGCCAACGATCGTCGCTGTCACTAATAACATCTCCAGCAGCCGCAATACCGTTGTCTTTAACAAGTCCGTTTGTGTTAATCTTTGTCTAATTTTCTTGAGGCCTTTCCCAGCTAATCAACTTTTTCAACACACATCCTTTTTTTAGACAAGGGATGATTGGCCAAGCGATAATCTTTCACTTGCTTTGCAATAAACTCCGCCTTATTTCCTAGGAAGACACTATAGCAAAAAACTACATTATTGTGTCATTTACAAATACACCAAACAAAGGTAGCTAAAACACAAACAAAGGTAGCTAAAACACAAGCCCTAAGTGGTATCTTCATAGTAATTAAAAGCACAAATTTTTTTATTATGAAACCACATAGAAAAGCTAGAGTCGAAGAACACTCCCTTGCCAATGGGAAAATTATTGGAGTTATAGAAGCCCTTGTTAGCTGCACAATCACGAAACAAGTGGACTAGGGACTCATCAGTCGAATCACAAACTGAACAACGAGCCAAAGTAGCAATGTGTCACCTAGAATGCTCTTTGTTGGTCAGAACAACACCCTTAGTGAGACAATAGCAGAAGAACTTTACTCTCTCAGTAACATTTAATACCCAAATTGCTTTGAAAAGTTGTCGATTAACACAATGGTAAGCATTATCATTGTGGATTAGATTGATCGACAAGTTGATCTTATAGTCCCCACAAGGCGAGAAACTCTAACTAAGAGTGTCAATATCTTCTTCCAGATCAGAGATAGAGAGTGTTAAAAGCCAAATTAAGCAAAACAAAAATAGGTAACTGGTGGGAGATTAAATCCAATTTCCAACCACCATCTTCAAACCATAAGTCCCTCACAACAGCAACCCGCTCGACTCTAGAAACAGGAAAAAGAGCCAAATCCACTAGTTTCTCCGACATTAACTAAGAATCCAGCCAGAAGCGGACAAACTTCCCCGTTTCAACAATCTAGTGGGAGCTATGAATGATGACTTTGTCGATCCCTTTTTTTAAGTTTCTCCAAATTTATGAGGGTTTGGCCATGTCACAAAGGGACTTACGCACATACTTTGCACGAAAAACCTCAATCCAAAGGCTATTATGACATGTAAGAAAACGCCAATCCAACTTTCCAATCATGGCCAAATTGATACTACTCATGGAACGGAAACCAAGACCAACACAATCTTTAGATTTACACACCTCGTCCCAACTAACAAGGTGTTGATGATGTCCAAAACAGCAAAAGCAAAAAGTGGGCCCAGGAAGGCCCCCATAGGCAAGTTGGGTACCCAGATCCACGTGGTTATCTAAGGAACAAAAACTCCCAACGCGCGCGAGGTCTATCGAACATCCCGGGACGAGGTCTCAACCTCGTCACCGACTCTGCTAAGCACGCACGCCCGCTCGAACCAATCACCAGCGACCTCACTCCTAAACCAATCACCGGCGGCCTCACTCCCAAACCAATCACAGGTGACCTCCCTCATGGACCAATCAAAAACCCCTATTTCAAGTATCCCACATCGGACAATAGCCTAAACTCAGCCCCCCAATTCTCTATAAATAGAGAAGGACCTCGTAGGAAGAGGGGGTCGAAAAACAACTTGAACTCAAGAACTCTCTTGTTTGTTAAAGATCGACGTGATAGGAATACCGTCAACAGACCTCGTTACAGATAAGAGAAAACCACAAAAAGACTCCAAGTCATACAAAGACCTCGCCTACACTAAAGACCTCGCTACAAAATCTCACAAAGCCCTCTACACCACGTATCCGAATCTACCTCGCTTTAGCGTCGACCTCGCAACATTTAGGTTTGATCTCGGGACCTCGTAGGAGGACTAGGTGTAATTCTTAAAGTTGTTCATCAATATCATAGGTGTGTAACCTCGTTACTTGGGAGAAAAGTCATAAATAAAGGAGCAAGTGTTTGCACTCAAATATAATAACCTTATTTCTTGTCTCGTAGCGAACCTCGTTATTTCGGGTTTCATCACTGGTGCCGTCTGTGGGAACCTCTTCATCCTAAGCAGCTCCCCATTTTGTAGTGCAAACCTTGATTCCTAAAATCCCCTCAAAATGGCTTGTCCAAACAATTTCTTCCCTCAACATCCCGACAATATGGCCGAGACCCCTCCATGGGTGACGGCAGGTCCGTCAGGGTACCCTTTTGTGGTCCCGCCAGGCTGGACATACAACATCCCGCAAAGCCCATACTCGTTCCAGGGGTACGAACAGGGTGGCTCCCCTTTCAACCAGTATCCCTATCCGGGGTACGGGCAGTACCAGCCGGGCCAAGCTCCCCCACACGTCCCGATTCCTCCCCAGGGGCAGCCTCACTCCGAGTACGTGCCCGCATATGTCCCGGGCTACACCCCGGGGCAGGAGGCGCCCACGAACGGATCTACCACGGAGAGGCCCTCCCGAGATCCAATGCAGATCTCGCGATCCCGTTCGCGGCGAACAGAAAGGCGCGACATGGAGCTGTCCGAGACGGCGACAAGCGCGCCACGCCCTCTGGCGAGGTCAAAGTCGAAGTCTGCTCGCCCATCAGTCGAGAGTGGGTACAGGAATCCCTTCGTACCCGAAATCCAAGTGGCACACGTGCCCAAAGGCTTCCATTGGCCACAAATGGGGCTTTACGACGGCACGGCCGACCCCGAGGACCACATAAAACACTACGCCGTCCAGATGAACGTCAACTCTTACAATGACGCCATTTTCTGTCGGATCTTTCCGACCACTCTGGACAAGGCGGCAATGACGTGGTTCACCAGCCTTAAGGTCGAGTCGATAGCCTCGTTTTCCCAGCTATGCGAGTCCTTCGTCGGGCACTTCAACGGCTCAAGGAAGCGCAAGAAGAACATGCGCGATCTCCGCGGCATCGAGCAGGGGGAAAACGAGAAGTTGGGTACCTTTTTTACGAGGTAAACCACCGCTGTCGCTGAGATCGCGCAAATCGACGAGGCCTCGGTCCGCGACATCCTCATGGGCAACCTTCGCCAGGGGGATTTCAAATGTCGCATTTTCCTCAAAAATCCGACCACGTATGAGAGCCTGTGTGCTCGGATCACGGCACAGGTCTACGCCGAGGACGCTGCCAGCCAGAGCTCGCGACCGAGGTCCGACAAGGAAATCGTAACCGAGGCTAAGGGAAAGGCTAAAGTGGCTGCGCCGGCCGCGAGGGACGCGTACATGACGCAAACTCACGACCGGCGTGCCGATTACAAAAGCAACAACAACAAAAGCAACAACAATAACAGAGGCAACAACGACAATAGAAACAACAACCGCTACGACAACCGTGGCAGTGGGGGTTGGAGCTGCTTCGGCGGGAAGCCACGAGGTTACAAAGGCAAAGGTGGCTCCGCCTACAACCCAAACCAGAAAAAGCGCGCTAACCCCGCGTCGGGGGCCAACCTCGTGCAGCAGGAACCAACCGGGCCCCGACCAAGCAGCGCAGAAGGGCAGTCGCGCTCCGGACAAGCCGCGGCGCCCGATGGGTACATCAATACCATCTCGGACGGACCCTCACTGGCGGGCTCGAGCCAGCCGGAGAGGAAAAGATACGCAAGGGCGAGTCACCATGAGCCCTCGGTATACAGCGTGACACAAACCTCGTGGTCCCACGTGGGTATGGCCTTCACGACAGAAGACGCCGAAGGGCTTCATATGCCCCACTCCGACCCCCTGGTGATACACGCTCAGTTGGGCTCGAAGATAGTGAAGCGAATACTGGTGGACACGGGCTCCTCCGTGGACATCATGTACTTCGGCGCTTTCGAGCAGCTCGGGATCTCCGCGACATCCTTGAGGCCCTACGCTGGGAAGCTCACCTCCTTCTCAAGGAACGAGGTCGATGTCGCTGGTCTCATAGACCTTTGGATGACCCTCGGTACTGACCCGACAACAAGAACCGAGGTAGTAGAGTTTACGGTGGTGCACCTGCCCTCGGCCTACAACGCAATCATCGGGAGAGTCTCCTTGATGAAATTCCAGGCGGTGGTCTCCATCTACCACCTGAAAATGAAGTTCCCCACCAACATGGGTGTCGGAGAGGTGAAGGGCAACCAAGAAGAGGGCCGCGTCTGCTACATGACCTCGGCTAAGCAAAAATGCCCTGTGTTCATGGTGGAGACTTCGGGTGAAGCGGACCTCGAGGTCCGGGACTTCACAATATCCACTCCCGGGGCAGAAAGAAGGGTGATTACCCCCTTCGAGAACAAATTAGAGAAGATCTACCTCGGGGGTTGCCTTACTGGGAGCGCGGCAGCGTCACTAGAAGCCCTGCTTGCTGGGTCCCGCGACGTATTCGCCTGGACTGCCAAAGATCTCCGAGGTGTGCCTCGGACCCTGGCCCAGCACTCCCTGAACATCGACGTCACCGTTCGTCCTGTGGTGCAGCGTCGAAGGAAAATGAACGAAGAAAGGGCAACCGCCGCAAATGAAGAGGTGGCCAAGCTGCTGACCGCGGATTTCATACGCGAGGTCCAGTATCCGAAATGGCTGTCCAATGTCGTTTTGGTCAAAAAGGCCAACGGCAAGTGGCGAATGTGTGTAGACTTTAAAGACCTCAACAAGGCATGCCCCAAAGACAGCTACCCCCTGCCCTCGATCGACGCACTTGTAGATTCGACCGCTGGGCACGAAGTCTTGAGTTTCCTCGACGCCTACTCGGGGTACAACCAGATCTCGATGAATCCCCGTGACGAGGAAGAAACATCCTTTATCACCCAGCGGGGGACATACTGTTATAAGGTCATGCCGTTTGGCCTCAAGAACGCGGGAGCCACATTCCAACGCCTCGTCGATCGGATTTTTAAAGATCACCTGGACAAGAACGTATCCGCCTACGTCGACGACATCGTGGTACGAAGCAAGGGCCCCGAGGAGCACCTGGCTGACCTCGCCGAGGTTTTCTCCACCCTCGGACACCACCAGCTCAGCCTGAATCCCGAGAAGTGCGTTTTTGGCGTGTCCTCGGGAAAGTTCTTGGGATTCATGATCAGCGAGCGCGGGATCGACGTCAACCCCGCCAAAATAGAATCAATCCTCGCAATGAGGTCTCCCCGATCTCGTACCGAGGTACAAAGGCTCAACGGCGCTGTAAACTACTTGGGGAGGTTTTGCTCCCGCCTAGCAGACAGGTCCCTCCCATTCTTCGCCGCCCTAAAAAAGAACGACAAGTTCGTCTGGGACGAAAGACTCGAGACATCCTTCTCTGAGTTAAAAACCTTCCTCACCAAGCTCCCCACCTTGTCACCTCCACGTGCGGGTGAAGATTTGCAACTGTATGTGGCGGTGAGTCCCGAGACCGTCAGCGCGGTGCTCACAAGAGAGGCCATGCACCCGGTATAATTTGTGAGCCGCGTGCTCCAGCCCGCGGAGCAGAGATACTCCCCGGCAGAGAAGATGGCGCTGGCTATGGGGACCGCCGCGAGGCGACTACGCCCATACTTCCACGCACATCCCATCCAGGTTCTCTCGGACCTCCCGCTCCGCCAAATTCTGCATCAGCCCGCTCTCTCCGGACGTATGACCAAGTGGGCCGTCGAGCTCTCCGAGTTCGATATCAATTATCTTCCAAGAACCGCGATGAAGGGACAAGCCCTCGCCGACTTTATGGTGGAGGTCACCTTCCCCGAGACAGACACAAGCTCGGACGAATGGAAAGTATTCGTTGACGGCTCACGATGTGACGCCGGTGGCGGGGCCGGGGTGTTCCTCGCTGGACCCTCAATCGAGACGGAGTATGCTCTCAACTTCGCCTTTGACGCCACCAACAACGACGCCGAGTATGAGGCCTTGATCGCTGGGATCGAGATGGCGCTACTCAACGGGGCCCGCAAAATCAGGGTCTACACAGATTCCGAATTGGTGGCGCGACAACTCAACGGCCAATACGACACCAGAACAGGTTTTCTGCCCGCTTACCGAGCAAAAGTCAAAGCCTTGGTTTCGTGCCTCGAAACTTTCGCGGTGGAATCAATCCCGCGGACCTCAAACACCAAGGCGGATGCCCTCGCCAGGCTAGGCTCCGCACTTCCCTTGGATGTGGGAAACCGCGTCATGGTGGAGAGAAAGCTCTCACGAAGCATAGATAGCGAGGTCATGTCCATAATGACAGAGGACTGGAGGTTCCTGGTGACAAGGTACATACAAAGCGGCATCCTCCCAGAAGACCTCGCGCTGGCCAGAAAGCTAAAAATGCAAGCCGCCCACTACTGCGTCGTCGACAACCAGCTTTATCGCCGGGGCTACGCTGAGCCCAACCTGCTGTGCATACCGCCCGAAGCCACGGACCACGTCCTCTACGAGGCCCACGAGGGAGTTTGTGGGGGACACCCGGGGTGGAGGTCTTTGGCACACAAAATTGTCCACTTGGGGTACTTCTGGCCCACTCTCCGACAAGATGCAAGAGCCTACGTCCAAAAGTGCGTCGGATGCCAGAAACACGGGAACATCCAACACACCCCGACGGCTCCCCTCCGCAGCATTCACGCGCCATGCCCATTCGCAATATGGGGAATGGACATCCTAGGCCCATTTCCTAAGGCCGCGGGCCAAGTGCAATACATTTTGGTCATCGTGGACTACTTCACGAAGTGGACCGAAGCACAGGCAATGGCAAAAATCACCGGGGCAAAGGTCTGCGAGTTCCTGTGGAAAAACCTCGTCTGCCGTTTCGGTGTTCCCATGACAATCATGACCGACCATGGCCCCCAATTCGACTGCGAAGAAACTCGGACTTTCTGCTCCGAGCTGGGCATCAACCTCAAATTCTCCTCCGTGGCTCACCCCCAATCCAATGGTCAGGTAGAGAACGTTAATGCCCGCATCTTGACAGACCTCAAGAAGCGCCTGGGCATGGCACAAGGACGTTGGGCCGAACTACTTCCCCTCGTCCTCTGGACGTACCGCACGACCTCGCGCCGCGCAACGGGCGAGACCCCCTTTGCTCTTACCTACGGGGCGGAAGCCCTCGTTCCCGTAGAAACCTTAATTCCATCAGCAAGGGTGTATAACTTCGACGAGAAAGAAAACGAGGCCAACCTCAGAATCGAACTGCAGTTCCGGGATGAAGTCCGCGAGGTGGCGGACCTGCGCTCTAGCGAATACAAGCGACGTGTCGCCATATACCACGACAAGAAGATCAGACCTCGCCTCCTGGCCACCGGAAACCTCGTGCTAAGACGCACCGAAGGAGGAAAGTTAGACCCTAACTGGGAAGGACCGTACATCCTCGGGGAAGAAGTCGCGCCCGGGGCATTCAAACTCAGGGACGACGAGGGGCGCACGCTGAGTAAAACGTGGAACGTCGCACGACTAAAAAAATATTACGTGTAGACGCTCGAAACCCCGTTGTTCACCACGGTTGGTAAATAAAGGATTGCAGGCTTTTCTAAAAACACTCCCTCATTGAAAAATTCCACCCCTCGCTTCCCGCTTGGGGTTGGAGAATCTCGTTGAAAAAAGTCCACCCCTCGCTCCCCGCTTGGGGTTGGAGAATCTCGTTGAAAAATTCCACCCCTCGCTCCCCGCTTGGGGTTGGACAATCTCGTTGAAAAATTCCACCCCTCGCTTCCCGCTTGGGGTTGGAGAATCTCGTTGAAAAAGTCCACCCCTCGCTCCCCGCTTCGGGTTGGAGAATCTCATTGAAAAATTCCACCCCTCGCTTCCCGCTTGGGGTTGGAGAATCTCGTTGAAAAAAGTCCACCCCTCGCATCCCGCTTGGGGTTGGAGAATCTCGTTGAAAAGAGTCCACCCCTCGCTTCCCGCTTGGGGTCGGAGAATCTCGTTGAAAAAGTCCACCCCTCGCTCCCCGCTTGGGGTTGGAGAATCTCGTTGAAAAATTCCACCCCTCGCTTCCCGCTTGGGGTTGGAGAATCTCGTTGAAAAAAGTCCACCCCTTGCTCCTCGCTTGGGGTTGGAGAATCTCGTTGAAAAATTCCACCCCTCGCTTCCCGCTTGGGGTTGGAGAATCTCGTTGAAAAGAGTCCACCCCTCGCTTCCCGCTTGGGGTCGGAGAATCTCGTTGAGAAATTCCACCCCTCGCTTCCCGCTTGGGGTTGGAGAATCTCGTTGAAAAAGTCCACCCCTCGCTCCCCGCTTGGGGTTGGAAAATCTCGTTGAAAAATTCCACCCCTCGCTTCCCGCTTGGGGTTGGAGAATCTCGTTGAAAAAGTCCACCCCTCGCTCCCCGCTTGGGGTTGGAGAATCTCATTGAAAAATTCCACCCCTCGCTTCCCGCTTGGGGTTGGAGAATCTCGTTGAAAAAAGTCCACCCCTCGCTTCCCGCTTGGGATTGGAGAATCTCGTTGAAAAAATTCCACCCCTCGCTTCCCGCTTGGGGTTGGAGAATCCCGTTGAAAAAATTCCACCCCTCGCTTCACGCTTGGGGTTGGAGAATCTCGTTGGAGAATCCCACCCCTCGCTTCTCGCTTGGGGTTGGAGAATCTCGTTTAAGATCCACCCCTTGCTTCCCGCTTGGGGTTGGAGATTCTCTATGGCAAGGTCCAAACTCTCTTACGGACGAGGTCCAAACTCTCTTACGGACGAGGTCCAAACTCTCTTACGGACGAGGTCCAAACTCCCTATGGACGAGGTCCAAACCCTCTATGGACGAGGTCCAAACTCTCTTACGGACGAGGTCCAAACTCTCTATGGACGAGGTCCAAACTCTCTATGGACGAGGCCCAAACCCTCTTATAGACGAGGATCAAACTCTCTATGGATGAGGTCCAAACTCTCTGATGAACGAGGTCCTAACTCTCTAAGCGATCGAGGTTCGCTAACTCTCTGAAGGGACAAGGTCCCAATTCTCGTTGAAAAAAAAAAAAAAAATTCCACCCCTCGCTTCCCGCTTGGGGTTGAAGAATCTCGTTGGAGAGTCCCACCCCTCACTCCCCGCTCGGGGTTGGAAAGTCTCGTGACACGAACGAGGTTCGCAGACGACTATTTTTTATGTTGGGACGAACTTCCACATAAACGAGGTCCGAACGGAGGCTCACGACCTCGCCACAGGACTACAACGCCCGGTGTGGTCCGAGCCCCACAGAAGATGTGACGCTCGAGCCATGGGGTTGGACGGATAAGGAATATACAAGAAAGTCTAAAGCAAACAAGCATAGGGAAAAAATGACGTTTGGGCTCCCGAGGGTTTTCGAAATTCGAAAAATGGTGGGCGGAGAAACGGGAGTTCAACCGTCGCCCCAAGCAAAAAAAGAAAAAGAAAAACGATAAAACCGGAAAACCCAGCGATACCTTCGCGGCGGCAGAACCCCCACCACCATCTCACCACCGTCTCACAACACCGCCCCCGGAGCATAACGCAAAGAAAAAGAGGGGAGAAAAGCAGGGCGAGAAGAAAGGAGAGGAAACGAAAAACCAAGGGAAGACGAGGGCTCTACAGAACAAAAACCACCAACAACGCCGCCGCACAACCAGCGGAGAAACACCCAGAAATTGTAAGCACTCACCCAGGTGCGAAACGGAAGCAAGCGAAGAACGAAGAAACACCCAGAAATCGCAAACAACCACCCAGATGCGAAACGAAACGAAGAAAGAACGAAGAAAAATAACAAAAAGCAAACGCCAAAAAACGCAACAACCCTGCCACCGCCGCTTCGCCACCGTTACGCCGGCGCGAAACGCCGGACAACTCACCGTCGCCCTTACGAAACGCGGGGCGAAAGGTGAACAAGGGAAGAATCAAAAGCAAAAAATACCGAGAGGCAGGAGGAAAAAGATCAAGAACTTACTTGTTTAAATGTTGACGAACGGAAGGCGTTGGCGTAACTGGCGAACGGCGGAAGGCTCGTCGGAAACCGTCTGGAGAAACCGTTCAAAAGAAGACGAAGAGACAGAGAGAGAAAGAGCGAGAATATTGGAGAGAGAAGATGAGGGGGAAGCATGTGGGATACGCCCTTATATAGAGCAGATCTGAGCCTCCCCCCACTCCCGAAAGGCTTCTTGGGCCTCTTACCTAGACGGCCCACTAAGCAGAAAACGGCGAAAAGGCCCAGGGATCTTTATCCACGCAGAATAGAGCCTCACACCTCGCAAAAACGCCCTCCCAACCTCGATACCTTCATAACCACTAAAAAACACCCCACATCTCGCAAAATCCAGGGAACTTATGCCCTGCGACCCTCGGGGCGAGGCCCCTAGGCCATGGGGTTGTGATGATGATCAAAACAGCAAAAGCAAAAAGTGGGCCCAGGAAGGCCCCCATAGGCAAGTTGGGTACCCACATCCACGTGGTTATCTAAAGAACAAAAACTCCCAACGCGCGCGAGGTCTATCGAACATCCCGGGACGAGGTCTCAACCTCGTCACCGACTCTGCTAAGCACGCCCGCCCGCTCGAACCAATCACCAGCGACCTCACTCCTAAACCAATCACCGGTGGCCTCACTCCCAAACCAATCACAGGTGACCTCCCTCATGGACCAATCAAAAACCCCTATTTCAAGTATCCCACATCGGACAATAGCCTAAACTCAGCCCCCCAATTCTCTATAAATAGAGAAGGACCTCGTAGGAAGAGGGGGTCGAAAAACAACTTGAACTCAAGAACTCTCTTGTT
Source organism: Fallopia convolvulus (assembly GCA_964016875.1). Classification (NCBI taxonomy): domain Eukaryota; kingdom Viridiplantae; phylum Streptophyta; class Magnoliopsida; order Caryophyllales; family Polygonaceae; genus Fallopia; species Fallopia convolvulus. Next base: position 1,316,138 of record OZ024736.1, read on the forward strand.
TGTTAAAGATCGACGTGATAGGAATACTGTCAACAGACCTCGTTACAGATAAGAGAAAACCACAAAAAGACTCCAAGTCATACAAAGACCTCGCCTACACTAAAGACCTCGCTACAAAATCTCACAAAGCCCTCTACACCACGTATCCGAATCTACCTCGCTTTAGCGTCGACCTCGCAACATTTAGGTTTGATCTCGGGACCTCGTAGGAGGACTAGGTGTAATTCTTAAAGTTGTTCATCAATCTCATAGGTGTGTAACCTCGTTACTTGGGAGAAAAGTCATAAATAAAGGAGCAAGTGTTTGCACTCAAATATAATAACCTTATTTCTTGTCTCGTAGCGAACCTCGTTATTTCGGGTTTCATCAGGTGTATAGTTCTCCTATTATCTGAACCTTCCTATATAAAACTCCAGGTAATGTTATCAATCTTGTGACAAACCTCCTCAGGAAGGAAAACGACAGCCATGGAGTGGAGTAAATGAGAATGGAAGAGAAAACTATCTTAGCAAGAGTAACTCTTCCGGATAGCTTAAGGAAACGCCCTTCCAACCTATTAAGGTTACCTGAATTTTTTTTCCATTAGAGGGTCAAAAGTCTCAGCTTTAACTTGGTCATAAAAAATGGGCATTCCCAAGTACGAACCAAGGTTCGAGGTTGCTTGAAACCCATTGAAATTTTGTATGTCTATAGGCCATAGCTAAAGAAGCGGCCACATTAACCTAGAAGAAGAGCTTGGACTTTTTTGGGCTGACTCTTTGACCTGAAGCATTACAAAACTCATCAAGGCAATTCTTAATAACAAAATTTTGCTCAATGGAAGCTTCCATGAAGAGCACAATGTCGTCAGCAAAAATAACATGGGAAACATTTGGACCACTTCTAGAAATCTGATAGGGTTCCAAGCATTCAAGCTCACCAAGTGATTAATCATGTGGATAAGGCGCTCCACACAAAGGACAAAGAGATAGGGCGAGATCGGGTTGCCTTGTCTAACACCCCGAGAAGGAAAAAAAATGTTCGTGACTTCCCCATTCAAAAGGAGGCGGAACGAAGTAGAGGAAATAAATTTATGTATCCAATTAGCCCAAGATCTAGAGAAACCGACATCAAGGAGAGTATCCATAGTGAAGTCCCATCTAAAGGCAATCATAATCCTTCTCAAGGTTCAACTTCACTAATATCTAATCCTTTCTACCTTTTTCCGCTTCATAGTGTGCGCCGCTTTTTGAATAAGAACAATATTTTCAATAATAAAACGATTCGGGAGAAAGCTGCCTTGATATACAAACCAATAAGGAGCGGTAAAACCCTTTGCATTCTATTCACCAAGACCTTAGAAATGATCTTGTAAAGCATAATACAAAGACCGATAGGACGGAATTGATTGATTCTACTAGGATCATCCACTATAGCTATGAGAGCAATTAAAGTCTCATTGAGACCAACAGGTAAGACCGGCCTAGAGAAGAACGGAAAAACCGAATCAACAACCGACTTGTCAACCATTTCCTAAAATTTTTGATTAAAAAAATAGGTTAAAAGTCATCAATACCTAGAGACTTTAGCTAACCCATTGATGCGACCTCGTTTGAAGGCGCGACAGATATTTGACAATGTTTGAGTATTGTGTCTCGAGAGTGGCGGTGGAAGGCTTGAATGGACTCGAAACAATATTAGATTGATCGAGTTTGGCTCGAACGAACGAAAAACAATGGTGTTTTGATTGAATTAAGGGGCGGTGCTAGCACTAGATTAGAAGTAGGAGAATCCCTCAACTAGTTAAAACCTAAATGTGTGCTGCTTTCAATTGAAGAACATAGCACCCTATAAATAGGTGCGGCTGCAAAATAAACCCTAATAAGCTATAGAGGTGTCTAGGGCATGGATGCAGCCAAAGCCCATTGGCGCAAGGCCCATTAAAGACCTTCTAAATGCATAAAACCAACAATAGTAATGTCTTAGAATAGAAAAGAAGCTAAAAATGGCAATAAAAAGATATGTCGTCCGTGGCCGGCACCGAGGTGTCAATACGAGGCTGGAGCGGCGTGGCGAGGTCCGAACACGGCGCTGGCGCGTGTCGTTGGCGAGGCTACGACGCTGGCGAGGGAGCTGGCGCGCGGGACTGGTCTAAGCTTGCAAGAACCTCAAGTTGCGATCCAGCTCCGAGGCTTGGCACGCTGGATGGCCGGTGCTCGCAAGAACCTCAAGTTGCGATCCAAGCGTTGGCACGAGGGACGAGTCTTGGATGGCTGGTTCCGAGGACTCGACTTGAGGTTCTAGCGCGCCGATGATGCAAATGTTGGTGACCGCTGGTGTGGTGCATGGCGCGCCGTGGCCCGCGGACAAGCGCGACACGAGGGATTGTGTCGCGGTCTCGATGGCACGAGCCCTGGAACGGGTGACAAGGCCATCCGAGCGCAATGTAAATGACTCGGCCTTCTGGCTAGCATCCAAGGCTGGGGTTGCATCACCATCTTTTTAACAACCACAAATATCTCATCCTCGATCATAACTTTATCGAAATCATGCTAATGATTTTGCTGAATAATAGAAAAACATCCTAACAAGAGAATAGAAGGTTGCGGCAGATTAGACTGAAGGTTGTACAAATCTTTTTTAAAAAATTACAACATGGTCTTCCAAATCATGTTTCTCCATTATACATATTCTATTATCATCTTGAAGCATATCCACTCGATTTCATTTCCTATGAACAATTGTCGACATATGGAAAACTTAATGTTTCGATCATCCATTCCAATCATTGGATCCTCGACTTTTTTATCCAAATAAGTTCTTCCCTTTCCATCATGACGGCTAAATTAGTTTGCATCACCTTCTCCCTCTACTATAAATGGTTAGAAGGATTAGAGCAAGTCAGCTTTTGGAGCCATTAATTTGAGTAATAAGCCTCCTCTTCTTAGCTTTAATGTTGACAAAACACATTTATTCCACACCAAAAGCTCAATGCAAAGATCACCAAGAGTCGTAAACATATCTGCATTAGTAGTCCAAGAATCATGAACGAACTTCATAAAATCAAGATGAGTCAACCATGTGACCTCGAAATGAAACGACCTACAATTTCTATCAAAGGTCATCTTTGGTTTCAAAGCGAGCAACAAAGATGTATGGTCCGAAGACAACTTAGGGAGAAGAGTCACTCTCACATTAAGCCATAAGAGGCGTCCCATAATATTAGTAAGAACCTGATCAAGCCGTTTACCCACAAGGCCCACAAAGGTCATAGTAATATTTCCAAAAGACCAATTATGAGGCTAGTCGACATAGCCAAGATCAATGAGCCCAAGTCGATCGGCAGTCCGCATGAAAAGATTAATGTCCTAAAAAAGACAGCCCGATCCCCCAATTCTTTTTGACGAGTGCAAAATGCAATTAATGTCCCCTCCAATAAAAAACGGATCTGAATACCCTGTACTTCCGTTATCATCTCTGTCTAAAAATTCCTATGATGACTCGGAGTAGGAGGAGTGTAGGCGAAAACCAAATGCATACAAGACGTACCATCCTTAATAATAGCGTGAATAAAGCGAGCTTCTAATCGAAGAATTTGCTGGTAAACCCTTTCTTGCCTTCAAAGTAACTAAACTCCACCCAAACGTCTCACAACTTTCCCCTTGGTACAACTAGTAAAACCTAGTCTCTCATGTCATTCACGTGACTGATCACCTGAAACTTTGTCCTAAAAAACAGTTAAAACGTCAATAGAAAAATGTCTGATCATATATCTTATGGCTCGTAGGAAAGAAAGCTTACCAGGTTCGAAGCAATTTCAAAATAAGCAGTTCGTAATAAAACAAGAAAGAGAAAAGTGAAGAGAAAACTCTAAACAAAGAACTTGATTACCAAGCGACATGGTTATTAGCAACATTTTAGTTGTCCATCAATACTACTATAACATGAGCGAATTGAAAAAAAAGGTGGGTTGAGCCGGTCGGCGTAAGCCGGTTCATTTAGTTTGTACGCTTTGCCGACTAGTTTACGATCTTGAAATTTGCCAACAAAAATGGGCTCTCATTAAAAAAACCCGAAGAACACAACGGTTTTCATTTTAGAAACATATACAAACCGAGTCACTCCAACTAGGGGTGTCCATAAAAAACCGAAACCGAAAAACCGAAAAACGGTTATTTTTTAGGTTAACCAAACCGACTTTTTTTTTGAAATTTCGGTTTGGTTAACCGAACCGAAAATATTTTCGATTTATCGGTTCGATTTCGGTTCACGGCTTTACATATAATGGTTAACCGAAAAACTGAAAGTATATTAATATTTTATTAAAATATTAGTTATCTTTGCTTTATTTAGTGGTTAAACAATAAACTCTATAATTTTCAAGGTGTTGATCTATTGTGAGTCTTTCCTTCTCCAATTTTAACAATTTATATACTATTTTCCCACTTCTTATTGATATAAAACTCGCTTATTATATTTGTTGGGATAAAAAAAATAATACACACAATATTTCATTTCACACAGTATATTATATACTCTCGATATTTGTTTACAACCATCAAAACAATATGTTATAAGTATATATTTAAAATAACAAATAATGCAGGATCATTTTTTTTTATTCAACTTTTTATATTTTAGTTTTAATTATTTAAAATAAAATTACATAAATTAGTTAACTGGATTCACAGTTTGATTACTAACCGAAATCACAACTCTGCAACGCTTGTCGTTGAGATTCACGCATTTTCTCATTTCTCTGCCCATCTTCATCAGTCTTCCCAGAACAAATCGTACGTCCAACGCCCAATTCTCTTCACGGCGGCGAGTCCGGTGATCGAACCCTCGTCAGTCTTCCCAGAACAAATCCCCCACTATACTCTGTTGCCAAGCCGAATCAGTCGAGATCCGCCGTCCACGACTCCACGAGTGTGGTCTTCGCGAGCTCAGGTAACAAATATGAATTTATGAATGCGTAGATGGATGCGGTTTAATTTGTAGCTGAACGTGTCCATTAGAAATTGCAACTGCTTGATGATTTGGGACGGGATAGTGTGGCTTCCTGGTTCTAAACTCCAATAATCTGGTTTGCTTTGATTGGTATTATAAATACTTTTTAACATATTCGTCGAATTGAGGCAAACTGAAATTGTAATTCTCTTCAATTGAAATGAAATTCTGTTGTTTTGTATAATAACTGAGTTTGAATTGAACTCCATCAGAGTGGAAACTGTAATTCGGGTCCCTGGGCCTCCTCAGAACCAACACAACCTAGATCCATCACTGCTCCCATGGCCATCGACGTTGTCGAAGCTGCCTCTCCCACCTCCCCGTCGCCGTCTCACTCAAGGTCGTCTTGCTCGCAGTCTCTTTTTAGCTTTTACTTTATCTACCTGTGTAAATTTCCTTTCTTGTTACGTCGTTCACTATGATATATCTTGGTGATGCAAATGCTTGATGAATCTTATGCAGTCAACATCGTCATTTCTACCTCGCTGTTGACAGGCTCCAATTCAAAATGGTAGGTAATTCTTTTGTTGCCTAATCGAATGCCTCACTAGCCATTCATTCTTTGATATCCACTTCTTCTGAGAATAATGATATGTCGAAAATTGGATGGGACTTGTAGGAGACCCTGATTGATTTGCTTGGAGTGGTGGGTCGTCGATCTTGCCTTCCAGTGATAGTGTGTTGCAGTTCGCGTGACGAGCTAGACGCTGTCTGCACTGCTGTCTCAAGTCTTCCGTTTATTTCTTTGGCTTCATTGGTACTTGATTTCTCTTCAATTGATTTCATGTTTCTTTTTGATGGTTTCTTAAGTTTGTTCTTTCTTCAACAAATGTTAGACCAAATTGATAATATTTGTTTCTACAATGATACAAAATGTAGTTATAATTTCAACAAATATAAATGGCAGTATTTTTACTTGTTCTTCTACACAAGTTTCTCATTTCCAGTATGCTTATGAACGTCATTCATCCAGTACAGTGATCTTTCGGAGGCTGAACGCGCAACAACATTGGAAAACTTTCGGCAGTTAACATCAGAGTGGTACCAAAATGTGGCCGTTCAATCAGAAAATGATGAAAAGAATGGGGAAGATACCCATAAGTCTCACATGATAGTTGTAACTGATGCTTGCCTTCCAGTTGTTGCTCCTGGTGAGTCTTCACTCTCTGCTCGCGTTCTCATAAATTATGAGTTACCGCTGAAGAAGGTTATATCTCTTTTCTATTTTAAGATTGTTTTTTTGGTAGATCTATTTTAAGAATTATAAGCATATGAAAAATGCAGTGTAATTGTTGTTATGCCTCCCATGTTCTACATAGCTGATGTGAGTATCTGCTCATATATACAACTGAAGGTGGTTTCGTCTTGTTCTGTTATTTCATGTAAAGTTTGGAATATGTTTGAAAATTCTGAATGTAAGATGATGAGTGATAAATGTGGTAGGATTCATTAACTGTTGGTTTGACTGATTGGATGATAGTGTGCCAATGCTTGTGCACAGATTTTGCAATTTTTCAGTAATCATGATTGATCCAGCTCTGGTGAGAGAATGCAGATTATTGTTAATTTTGAATGAATGAAGGGTGAAGACTTGGGGGTTGTTTGATGTGTGTTTTTGTTTTCTTTATATACATGATAATATATAAGAACTGAACAGCATCATATGTGGAGCTATGTCCTCCCTTGTTTGAAGTCAAATCTTATGTAAGCTATGTTTTGAGCTTGACTTTTGTTTATAAAGTTGATCAAAATCCTAGGACAATTATTTTAGATCAGATGATGTAGTGTTTTTTTTTTTGAAAATTTGCAAATTATAAGCATATACAAAATACAGAATGTGATTGTTGTTTTTGATGTTTGACTAATCTGAATGCTAGATGATAAGTGATAAATGTGGTAGGATTCATTGACTGTTGGTTTGATTGATCGGGTAATAACGTGCCAATGCTTGTGTTATCCTTGTTGTGCACAGCTTTAGCCATTTTTTCAGTGATCATGATTGATCTCTAGCTGTGGCGAAAGAATAAAGAATGTTAATGTTGAATCAATTAAGGTCGTAAACTCAGGGGTCATTTGATATGGGTTGTTATATACACGTGATAATATACCAAGAACTGAACAATATCATATGCAAGCTACTACTGTCAAGTATTGTACTGACTTTGCTTTCATGCTTAGATCTGCATTTTTACCATGTTTCCATTCATGATGCTTTACTTGCAGGAAACATATGCAAGGAGGACAGGAACTTGTTTAGCTGCAGGTGCTTTTTTACATATAATCATTATACCAATTCTTTACTATAAAGAAAATTTATGCTTGTCATCGTCGTAGCATTGTAACTTGTTAATCTCGAATGAATTTCTTATAGATGGTATAGTGATTAATATGGTGGTTGGAGGTGAAGTAGTTGCCCTCAAGAACCTTGAAGAAACAACTAATCTTGTAATTGCTGAGATGCCTATTCAGGTAATTATGTGCTTGTTTATTACTGTATTTACCTATTCAGGTAATCTTGTCATTGCTAACAGAGGAATGATAATGGTTCAGGTTTCTGAGATACTGTGAAGATGTTATTCTTCCTGCGGGATGACATGCTTCTTGAGTCATGAGCTACGGATAACTTATCTATGGTGTAGTCTTAGTTTTATTTCATCGGTAATTTTTAATGGAAGCTACTGCTATGGTATTCGCATGATTTATAAATATGTTTTGCAGTATCAGGACTTATTTTGTAAATTGTTTTTGGATTGCCTTAGTTATAGTTGTCTGATTTTTTCAAAAATAAACATTTTTACTTATATTATTGAAATTCAACCCACCGATTTCTCTCTCCTCTTCAAATCCTCTATTCATTTTCTTTTTTTTTTTTGGTTGAACGAGAAGCTGCACTCTCCGTTCTCTCGAGAGGAATTTTATTAAACGAAAAAAAAAGCGGGCTAAGTAGTAATCATATGGGAGATAGTCCTACCCCTAACATCATTAAGCAAAAATGAAATAACGGGAGAGTCAAGCAATACATGAAAGCATGAACTAAACGAAAACGCAAAGGATGTAAGGTAATTTGCTATGCAATTTGCTTCCCTAAAGACATGATGAAACTAAACATCCCAAACCCTACGAATTAAGCCTTGGTACTAATGCACCAAGCTAGCCAAAAGATGACTATACTCCATAGGTCGACCTAAAAGTTGAATCACCAACTGAGAATCAACTTTGAAGCTAGGTAGCTAACTCTCCTGTACTCCTTGCTCTAGGTAAGTTGCAATCCTTGAACAACACCCCAAAGTTCAACCATTGAGACCGTACAAATATCACTATTATGAACAAAATCTACTTGCTACTTACCATCCTCATCTCTAATAACCTCCGCAACAGCTGCAAGTCCACCATCTCTAACTGAACAATCGATGGTCAATTTGACCCACCCTTGTCGTGGGCACGTCCAAGAAATATAAGCCGCCTCCACCACCCGTGCATGTGATGAAGTCTTTAAAGCCACTACAACTTCACCATAATCGCTTGCAAAGAAAGGAAACCCTACCCCCATCAATATGACCCTGATCAAACATAGAGGAATTACGCCACTTCCAAATCCACCATAATGATATAGCAAAAATTTCCACCCAAACGAACCCATTTCCACAAACATGATTACAAGTAAGATTAACACGTGACCAGATAGCAAAAGAGGAGTCAAAGAAGACTTCCATTGAAAGAGAAGGGTGAAGACCATACTAAAAGCATGTTGTAATGGAACAATCATGTAGAAGGTGGATCAATTACTCCTCGTTGGTACACCTTGAGCACAGGGCGTCAACAACAATATGTCGCATAACCCGCTTTTAGATAGTAAGGATAACTCCTTTAACAACAAACCATAGGAAAAAACCGAGCACGTTCCAAGATATTAAGCTTCCAAATGGCCACAAAAATTAACATGTCAACACAAACATCATGTTGAGAATTAGTAACTGTTGAGGGTGTATTAACAACAAATAAATTTGTAGTCAAGACCCCGCTGAGTATTGGGGAGTCAGGATCGTTCCACAGGAATCAAGGTTGTTCGTTTATCAACTACTAAAAAGAACAAACAAAATCAAACAAAAACACACACCAACAGCCTCGTTAACGACGTTATCAGGGTCATTAACGAACCACCGTAAACAAAAGACTCAATCTAACGACCTAAATAAATTCGGTACCGAGCCAAGTAACTCATCCACGAATATCACTTAAGATAATTCAAATAAAAACAAAGATCTAGGACTAGGGACACCACAACATAGTCATGCATATAAACTCGTAAGAAGATAAGATCATGCCTTTAAATAGATAGAGTCATCAACTTTCATTGACTATCAAGTAAATTAACCTACTTTTGTAACCCAATTCACTTAATTGCTTGTTTTGGATCTAAAGCTTGAAACTTTCGTATTCAAACAATATCAACCTTCAAGTTACTAACTCTCTCTTTCAATCAAGTTAAAAACTCAAGTTACCTCAACTTTTATCTCGGTATAAGATCAATAAACAATCTCAATAACAGATAGAAGACATTCAACACTCAATCTTACTCATCAAACATGCATAACTATGTCGGGCTTAACCCCGATCCTAGAAAAGAAGACTACTCACTAATCATAACTACTAAACAAATAAATTCAATAAAAGAAACCATTGAAAACAAATTACTACTCAAATTAATAAGAAAAATCGTCTTACAGAAATTCAGAAGAAACCGAAAAATACAAAGCACCGAACCAAAATCACGATTAACGAACCCGATAACTTTCGTTCACCGACCTCGATCTCGACTCCAATCCTCTCTCTCCTCTCTCGACTCTTCCTCCTCTCCAAAACAATCCCTAAAAGCCTCACCCCCTCCTCTATGCTAGATAGAAGGGTATTTATACTAAAAAGCTAGAAACCAAAAAAAACTAAAAGATATAAACTTTCCTAAAAAAGATAGAAATAAATCCTAAAAAGATAGAAATAAAATCTAAGAAGATAACAAGACCTAAAATACATAATATAATAACCCTAAAAATCATAAAAAGATACTCTACCGACACGGAAATAATTTCCCGCACAAGATCGGTGAGTCACGAAGTCAACCCTCGAAATCTCTATCACGTGGCCTCGTTAACGAGCCCTCACAGCCTCGTTAACGAAACTGGGCTTGGTTTATTCCACACTTCATCTCGTAAAACTTGAACTCTGACTTCTTCAATCTTGTATTCCTCCGTCTTTCACTGAAGCGCTCCAAATTCAGCTCCATATAGCACTTTTCCTTGCTAAAACCTACAAAATACACAAAATAGAGTAGCTTCCATACTTTCCATAAAAATATGCAAAACTATCCAAAAACACACAAAACTAATCCTAACCTTATCAAAACTAAACCTAATAAACAAAGAAAACCTACTAAAAACTATACTAAAAACACGAACATCAAAATACCCCATACTTAGACTTGCTTGTCCTCAAGCAATCACTAAACACTAACCAAAACCAAACAAACATACTCATCAAGACATAGCCATCATCTAAAAAGCAACATCTACACATGAGAAAAATATAGCAAAGGATTATTAATATCATCACACATATATGCACCAAATAGACATAAGAAAATACAATCCAACCTCACAAGGGATATAATGTGTTTCACTCAACTCTCAAGTGTTTAGGCTTATAAATTCAATCTCTCAACTCATCTTATATAAAAAAACTCATAGAAATTGGAACTTATATCACCAATACTCTCCACCCAAGATTTGTCAAAACAAGCAAAAATCATCAAGAGCAACTTAGGGGGCTCAATGAAAAACTTCATAGAAGCTTCCATTCGGCCGGGTTGTAATGGGGGCTTGGTAAAAACAATAAGGCGTGGAAAATATTTTGGTCATGTGGTGTTAATAATATCCGGGAATCAAAGACTCCTAAAAAGACTCACACATAACATTAAAAACTCTCACAAAAACATATACCAAACTCACTCAGCATTATTATGCACACTCTCTTTACTCACCCATTATTATCCTAGAAAGTCTCATAAGAATAAAAGAATATCTGATATTATCTATAAACACACATGCACTTCAAACTTTCCTTCCCCTTTTTTTATTTATACTTCTTTTTCTGCCTCGCTGCCTCGTTAACGAGCCCACTTCAGGGTCGTTAACGAGCTTCATCGTGTATTCTTCCATTACTTCCTTCTTCTTATCTCCAACAAATAACTTTATTTTGTGCAACTTTTACTTATCAAGAGATCTCTCTACAAATTAAACAAGAGACTTCCAATCTACCCTTCCCAATAATCCCTCAATCAAAGCAAACATTATATATCACTCTTTTTTTTTATACTCAACAAAACATACCTCTCCAATCTAAGTCCTAATTCCCGGATAGGGTCAAGCTTATCTCGGCTAGGGAAATTTTTGTGGAGCTTAAAAATAAAGGCTACATGCTAGAATTGGCTGTCAAAAGAAGGATCATGTAAAGGTGGATAGGAAATAATAGGGCTTATAAAAAATACGTTCTCCATCATCTGATTCTCACAAGTAATGAACTATAAATCTTATACGGGTCTCAAGAAATAGATAACCATCACAATTCCAAGAGATAATATGCATATAGAGAGTAAATCACACAAGAAAAGAAGAGAGATTTATTGATGTTCTCCCTATAAGGCCAAAAATTCCGCACTAGGTAATTATTTTGTTGGATTGCATCACTTATGCTATAAAGTATATGTGCTCAATTTCATCAAGTGCTATCTTCTTCTAAAAACAATTTCAAGTTAAGAATCCGGCTATACTATTAAAGACGTGCTTGCAAGGAATTATATGATTAAGCTAGCAACTACTATCATAGAACCTAAGAAAGGGATATCTATCAAATCTAAAACTCTTTTTAGATTTTTTCAATTTTTTCGATTGTTTTTAGAGAATAAAAACTACTCAAAACACATAAACACATAAGACAACAAATTTTCTATTTTCTTCCACCCCATACTTAAAATTATAGTGTCCCCACTATAAGAAAAATAAGAAGAAGGAAAAGAAATAGAAAAGAAAACAAACAAAGATAAAAATAAGAAAAAAGAAAAACTTAAAAACTTACAAGGTCTCAAAAGTGGAAAACAAGGAAAAACTTCATCTTCAGGCTGAATCAACGGTTTGGTGGAGGAAAATAGTGCTCAAAGTTCCCCATGAAGTCGTACATCGTCCTCCAACGCTCATCCTCCATCGACATGCGAGCAGAATAGACAGATTCCCATCTATCCATCCTCCTATGAATATGGTCCTGCTGAAGGTGAAGCTGCTGCATCCGAGCAGAAAGATCCTCGGCCCATGGTGGTGGCATACTCGATCCTTTGTACTCGGGTTGAGGAGGTGGTGGATAGTGAGGCTGGAAATGATCTTGGTACAACACCGGGTTGTATGGCATGAGCCCATAGGAATGAGAGTCGGTAGGAGCTGGCGGTGGGTCGACAGGAGATCTCGGCGCCTCGTTAACGAAGCTGGGTGCCTCGTTAGAAGTGTAGGAAGGAGGCTGAAAATGGTCGTTAACGAGCCTGGTAGGCTCGTCAACGAGGACGTTGGTGCCCAAAACTTCCGTGTCGAGGTTCTCTTCCTCAAAGTTAAGCTCCTCTGTTCCTCCCTCTGTGTCGGCTGCTTCAGTGTCATCGCCGACTACCTCGGTATCCTCATCGCCATCTTCATCTTCATCCATTGCTTCACCCTCTCGCTCAAATCTCGTTTCACACGGCCGAAGTGATAGCTCATCCTCTGGCTTGGGTTCCAACGGGAAAGCATGTCCCGTCCACGCCTCGTACCAATTTGGTGCGTAGAGTAGCTCCAATTTGTCAAGGATGGGTGTAACGATGCGGTCTTGTACTTTCACTTTGAACCCTCCCTCGGCTTGAATGAAGATACTGGAGCTATACCAATAGTTCTTGTTGAGGAGTTGAGCATGAGCTGGTGTGTAGCGAGAAAGTTTGACTCCAAGGTTTGTAACCAAAACACTAACCAAGTTACCACACCAAACTTCCTTGGACTTGGTTGATTTCTCTATGTAGTAGAGCCATTCATACCCCAAATTCAAGGGGCCGGGCTCCTCGAAAAGGATGGTGCGGAGACAAGCAACTTCCGTCCTTGTTGGCCTGTTCAACTCTCTCTTCGGCCAAATCGTAGCGGCGAGGACTCGGAGAATGATTCTGAAGATGGGGTTGATGATTCTTGCCCCAGATAATGCCGTTGTGGAGGATTGGACCTCCCCAGTAATGTAGCTCCAAGTCCGAGTCAACCTGTAGTCCTTCAGACTGTAGTCTCTAGATGGGTTCGGGAGCTCTAGAATTGCATTGAACTCGGCCATGGTGAACTCACGGCTCACATTACCGAGCCGAAACTGGATTCATCCCGCCGAAGTCTTTGACGAGAAACTAGTCCCTAGAGTGGCCAAAAACTCGGATGTGAGGACCGGATAGTGTGGTAAATTCTCCTTCTTCAGGAGATGAGCGACACCAAGAATAACGAAGGCCTCCTTGACATCCGTGTAGATCCCCGTGTTTATAGCACTGGACTTCGAGAACCAACGAGTGTTGTGGTCTTTCTCTAGAATGGCACGGTATCGTTTTGCTTGGCCTTCAGTACTCAAAATCACATTGTCCATGCGAGGTGGAGATGGGGACCTCTGGTTCCTTCTCTTTTTTTGAGCCCGGGTAGCGGGTCTGCTTGAACTTGCCATGAGATCTACAAAACAATCAAGAATTTTCCAAGATAAGATCCACTCAAAATAGATAGGCAAGAGACCCCATACTTGGTCTCGAAATAACCTCGGAATTATTCGTTAACTACCCAATTGGGTCGTTTACGAATCTGGACTGGAATTGATATTTGAAGCTACGCAGGGTCGTTAACGAGCCTGGGTGGGTCGTTAACGAGCCGCCGAGAACCAAATCGCAGAATTCCGAGTTTAATCTACCTTAAAAATCAAGCCAAAATCAAGCATGCAATCCTCTATACTCCTTCACTAGTCACACAATCAGATATATGCACCCCATACTTGCTCGATTACCCATCCCGAACATGCGAAATCTTCCCGAAATTTTGACATGCTAAGTTTGTATCTTGATACTAGAACAAGAAAAATTCATGCTTTTCACAATCAACTTTTCACAATGAAACATCTAACATGAATATCCTTCTCTAGATTCAGAATTACTAAGCAAAATCAAACTTTCATGGGCAAAATCCAATCATGCAAATCAATACTTTCTATGAACTCAATTCTAGACATGAAATTTCTACCCTAAAAACTATAAATCATGCAATTTCGAGTTAGGGTTTAGAAATCATACCGGAGAACCAAAAAATTGAAGAACAAGGGGTCGGAATTGGGTGATTAACGAGCTCGGTGAAAGCAAGTTAACGAAAGCTTGGATCTTCATCGGTGGGAGGAAGAGTTTCCGGGCTTCGGTAATGACGGCTGCTCGATGGTTGGTGAGGGATTCCGATTGGTGGTGGGAGTCTTCAAGATCTTTGGTTGGGTTTTTGAGAAGTTTGGAGTTTTGAGAATTTGAGAGTGAAATTTTAGGAGGGGTAAAAGGGTTATATAGGAGAGGGTATGGATAGGAAGGGGTAGAGGGGGCGGCGGCTAGGGTAGTGAAAAAAATAGACTAGGTTAAAAAACTTACCTGCCCGTTTTGCCGAATTGGGTCGTTTGAACCGGGTCGTCAACGACCCTGGGTGGGTCGTTAACGAGCCACCGTAGCCTTTTGGAGTGATTTTCGATCCCTTCTCCTGCATCTTGTTAGCTCAAAATTTATCCTAATTTCTATCCTAAAAAATACTAAAAAGAACTCAAAAGAAAGATAAGAAAAAGAAAAGAAAAGAGAAATCTAATTCTATACTAAAAAGCGGGTTGCCTCCCGTAAGCGCTATTTTTAACGTCGTTAGCCCGACGTGCTCCTTTGACTAGTCCAATGATGTCAGAGCCTTGGTGACTCTGATCTCTTCGTACGGTTCGGGTTGCTCATGAAACTTCTTCAGCCGGTGGCCATTAACTTTGAAGATTACGCCTTGGTTATCGATCAACTCTACCGCTCTGTGAGGATAAATGTGATGAACCACGAATGGCCCACTCCATCGTGTCCTGAGCTTCCCCGGGAATAGTCGGAGTCTAGAGTTGAAAAGAAGTACCTTATTGCCAACTTCATAAGTTTTGGGCACCAATTTCCAATCATGCCACCGTTTGGTGCGCTCTTTGTAAATTTCAGCATTTTCGTACGCCTTCAGCCTCAGTTCTTCTAATGCTTGCAAGTCCATGAATCTTTTTGCTCTAGCTGCGTCGAGGTTCATGTTGAGCTCCTTAAGAGCCCATAATGCTTTATGCTCCATCTCAACTGGTAAATGACATGCCTTGCCATACACTAGATTATAAGGGGTGGTGTGTAGAGGCGTCTTGTATGCTGTCCTATATGCCCATAGAGCGTCATCCAATTTGGAGGACCAATCCTTCCCAGAACGGGACACTGTCTTTTCCAATATGCTCTTTATTTGCATGTTTGAAACTTCAACCTGGCCATTGCTTTGGGGATGACAGGGTGTTGCCACCCGATGGGATACCCCATACTTAGCCAATAGTGCTTCAAAACTCCGCTCATTTAAATGAGAACCACCATCACTGATAAGGACCCTTGGAACGCCGAACCTGGGGAAAATGTTGGTCTTGATGAATTTAGCCACAGTCTTGGCGTCGTTAGTCCTTGTAGCAATAACTTCTACCCACTTAGAGACATAATCGACCGCAACTAGGATGTACTTGTAGGGGCCTGATGCAGGAAACGGTCCCATGAAGTCAATGCCCCATACGTCAAATAGCTCAACCTCTAATATCCCGGTTAGTGGATTTTCATGTCTCCAAGTGATGTTGCCTGAGCGTTGTCATCCATCACATGCTGTCACGTAAGCTTGCACATCCTTGAACATGGTTGGCCAATAGAGACCACTTTGAAGAATCTTCGCCGTGGTTTTGAATCCTTTTGCATGGCCTCCAGTTGGAAGTGTGTGACATTGACGGATCACATTCTCGATCTCCTCTTCTGGAACACAATGCCTAAAGAGGTGATCGCTTCCTTGCTTAAACAAGTAAGGATCATCCCAATAGTACTGTTTTACATCATGGAGAAATTTCTTCTTCTTTTGTGGGGTTAGACCCTCGGGAATCACGCCTCCTACAAGATAGTTAGCGAAATCCGCAAACCAAGGGGCTTTTGACCCTCTAACATCATGAATTGATGTTGAGGAAGAAGAAATAGAAGGAGGAGAAGAAATGGAATTGATTTGAGCCAGTTTGATTTCAGAAATCTTACCTGAATGGGTCGTTAACGAGCCTGGAGTCCTTATTTTATCCTCGGTAACGACCTCCCGTGGCTTAGTGACAACCTGATTGACTAATATTCCGACACACCCTGGAGGTTTATCCTTGTGATTTGTGCCTTCCAGCCTCGGTGCCTCGTTAATGACCCTGAAGGGGTCGGAGATGCGGGTCTTGTTGAGTTCGACCTCGCTCAGCAAGAGGTGTTCGTCCGGTCTGGAATTGTTTATTGGCACCTCATTGTTGGACTCGGTGATATGCTCTACTGGCAATCTGGATAAGTGATCCGCCACTAGGTTCTCTGCTCCCTTTTTGTCTCTTATTTCATGGTCAAATTCTTGCAGTAAGAGCATCCAACGAAGCAATCTAGGTTTGGCATCCTTTTTATTCATTAGGTATCTAACAGCCTCATGGTCAATATAAACAATCACTTTGGATCCGACAAGGTAGGATCGGAATTTTTCAAAGGCAAATACCACGGTAAGGAACTCCTTCTCCGTCGTGGTATACTTACTCTGTG
Organism: Fallopia convolvulus; assembly: GCA_964016875.1. Taxonomy (NCBI): domain Eukaryota; kingdom Viridiplantae; phylum Streptophyta; class Magnoliopsida; order Caryophyllales; family Polygonaceae; genus Fallopia; species Fallopia convolvulus. The sequence continues at coordinate 1,333,032 of OZ024736.1, forward strand.
CCTCATCCAGCGTCTTACTGGCGTAATATATGGCATGGAGTTTTTTGTCCTTCTGTTGCCCTAAGACTGCGCCAACTGCATAGTCACTGGCATCGCACATAATCTCAAAGGGTAATGTCCAATCCGGGGACTACATAATGGGGGCGGATACGAGGGCAACTCTTAACCTGTAAAATGCTTCAAGACATTCTGGAGACAGCTCAAACACTACATCTTTCATTAGTAGGTTAGTCAAAGGTTTAGCTATCTTAGAAAAATCCTGAATAAATCGTCTGTAAAAGCCAGCATGCCCTAGAAAACTCCTAATGTCTCTTACAGAAGAAGGAGGAGGTAGTTTTTCAATAAGCTCAATTTTTGCTCTATCTACTTCTATCCCTCTTTTAGAGACAAGGTGTCCTAGTACTATCCCCTCTTGAACCATGAAATGACATTTTTCCCAATTTAATACAAGATTGGTTTCTTCACATCTTTTAAGCACTCGTGCAAGGTTAGCAAGACAAGAATCAAATGAAGAACCATAAACATAAAAGTCATCCATGAAAACCTCTACAATCTCCTCTATCATATCCGAAAAAATGGCCATCATACACCTTTGAAAGGTAGCAGGGGCATTGCAAAGGCCAAATGGCATTCTCTTATAAGCAAAGGTTCCATAAGGACATGTAAAGGTTGTCTTTTCCTGATCATCATGGTGAATGGGAATGTGCCAAAAACCGCTATAGCCATCTAAATAACAGAATTAATCATGCTGGGCTAAGCGTTCTAACACCTGATCAATGAAAGGAAGCGGGAAATGATCTTTTCTAGTAGCACTATTAAGCTTCCTATAATCAATGCACATCCTCCAACTAGTGGTGGTTCTAGTCGGAATAAACTCTCCCTTTTCGTTTTCTAACACATTCATCCCCCCTTTCTTTGGGACTACATGGACCGGACTCACCCATTGGCTATCCGATATAGGAAATATGATCCCAGCATCAAGTAATTTAATAATTTTCTTTTTAACTACATCCTTCATGTTAGGATTTAACCTACGTTGATGCTCTATGATGGGTTTATGATTATCCTCCATGTATATCCTATGCATGCAAAGGGAAGGGGATATGCCAGTTTTATCATCTAGGGAGTAGCCTATGGCTTTCCTATGCATCCTAAGCACATTCAGGAGTTTTCCTACTTCCTCGTCTTTCAATTTAACATTAATGATGACAGGCAAAGTAGAATTAGGACCAAGGAATTCATATCTGAGGGAGTCTGGAAGGGGTTTAAGTGTTGGGGATGGTTCAGCAGGGATTATAATTGGTTCTTCTGGCTCCGTCTTCAACACCTCCTCAAGATATTCAAAGGCTGAAATTTCGTTGTCTTCTGCCAGGGTCGTTCACGATGCTGTTGGGGTCGTTAACGAGCCTGCTTCTTCTGCTGGGAGAATCGGTAACGTGGCTGGGGGGCTCGTTATTGAAACTGCAGTGGTTATTTCTGCCCATCTTTGACCCGAAATTTCGTCACCTAATGCTGATCTTCCAATAGGGTCTCCACATTCAATGATCTCTTTGTGGGTGTAGAGCATCTTAACTTCGGCTCTATTTGTCTCCTTAATTGACTGTTTAAATCGGAATTCCGTCACCTCATCCCAAATTTCAAAAGTTAGGAGTCCCCTCCTAACATCGATTATGGCTCCAACTGTGGCGAGGAACGGTCTTCCCAAAATAATAGGCACCACCGGATCTTCGGGCATTGTCATAACGATGAAGTCATTTGGAACAAAGAATTTGCCCACTTGAATTGGAAAGTCTTCTATTACCCCTGTTGGTTTGATGCAGGATCCGTCTGCCATGTAAAGCCGCATGTTGATGGGCTCTAGTGGTCCCATATTAGCTTTAGACCAGATTGAGAGAGGAATTAAACTAGCACTGGCGCCCAAATCACATAAAGCCTTGAATTTGTGGTTGCCTATGCCGATCGTTATTGCAAATCTCCTTGGGTCTCCTAGCTTTTCTGGTAGAGCTATTGATCTGACTTCATCCTGAAGCTCTGTAATGGATCTTTTCCTGTTGAGAATATCTTTCAAAAACTTTGTGTAAGCCGGCATTTCGCTTAGGGCCTCAGCGAATGGGATGGAAATATTAATGCCCTGAAGAATCTTTACGAAACGCTTGAACTTACTCTCAGTAGAGTCCATAGATTTCTTAGTTGGAAATGGAAGAGATTTCACCATTCTCGGAACCAAGTTAGGCTCGAGAGGTGAGAGTACCGGGTCGACACTAGGGTCGTTTGATGTCCTTGGCGGGTCGTTTCCGACCCTGATACGGTCGTTAACTACCCTGGGGTTGAGAGGAAGGCTCGGATTAGAAAACTTACCTGTGGTAGGGTCGTTAGGAACCCTCAGAGCCTCGTCACCCTGGTATTCAGGCTCGTTATTTGCCCTCACTGGCTCGTTAATGAGCCGTTTGGTGCCGTCCTCTTCCTCCTTGTCCTCAGCTTGGACTCGCTCCGGCAATGTCTTCCCGCTCCTAAGGTGCACCACTGCTATTTGTCCCCTAGGGTTCTCCTCGGGGCGGTGATGCGTCCCTCGTTTGGGATGCCTCGGATCGATCGGTGGCTTGAGTAGTAGGTCTCACTTTGGCGTAGCGGAAGGCTGATTTTGATTGTGAATTGGTTCGAACAAACAATGAGAAAAGAGAACACGAGAGCAATTGCGAGTGTTTGAGAAATATAGGGGGCGGCGCAAGCACAAGGATAGAATTAGGGAGAAACCTCAACTTGAATTAAACCCTAAATGTGCGCTGAATTGAAAACATATGCCTACGCTCCCTTATATAGAGAGGCGGCCGAATCAAACCTAGAAAAACCCTAAAGTGGCGGCGCACGCCTAGGGCAAGCGTGCAAGCTAAGGCCCAACGGCGCGGTCCAAAAGTGCTCGCCGCAAGGCCCATAATTAAGCTTCTAAATGCATAAAACTAACAATAGTAATGTTCTATAATAGAAAGTATGCATAAAAGTACTAAAAACGGATAGGTCGTCCGTGATCGTGCCAGGAGTGTCACGACAAGGCTGTCACGAGGCTGGCGAGGCAGTGTCTCGGCGCTGGCGAGGTCATGGCACGGTACCGGGCGCTGGCGCGGACGATGGCGAGGGCGCTGGCGAGGGCGCTGGCGAGGGCGCTGGCGAGGGCGCTGGCGAGGGCGCTGGCGAGAGGGTCTCGTGAACCTCAAATAGCAATCCATGGCACGGTGCAAGGCTTGGGTCCGACGGTGGAAAGGGGTTGGAGGTTGTCCCCGTTGGCCCGAGTTGAGGTTCCTCGACGCCGAGGACGCACAAGGTTGTGTGCGTCGGCGCGGCGAGGGGCACGCTGTGGCCTGCGGAAAGGCGCGCCACGAGAGATCGTGTCGCGTCTTGGATTGCTCGAGTCCTGGCACGAGTGATGGGGCCATCCGAGCGAAGTGTGAATGCGTCGTCCTCTTGGCTAGCATCCATGACGGGGGTCGCATCACCCTCCCCCACTTGGTTGGGAAACGTCCCCGTTTCCTCATAGGCGGGTGCAACATAAGGGGAGAGCTCAGCGACATTGAAAGTGGAGTGCACCGAATGCTTGCCTTCGAGGTCGAGCTTGTAGGCGTTGTCCCCGATGCGCTCCAAGACTCGAAAGGGTCCATCGCCACGCTGGTGAAGCTTCGTCTTCCTTGAATCCGGAAACCTGTCCTTCCGAAGATGGAGCCACACGAGGTCCCCGGGGTTGAAAACCATGCATTTCCGACCTTTGTTATGTTGAGCCTCGTATTGAGTGGCTCGGCGCTCCAATTGAGCTCTAGTCCGCTCGTGCAGCTTACGGATGGCTTCGGCACGGTTGGAGGCGTCGATGTGCTCGCCGTTCTTCAAAGGCCGAGGGGTAAGATCCATGGGAGAGTGAGGGTTGAGGCCGTAGACAATCTCGAACGGCGTCATCCGGGTAGCCGAGTGTTTGGACCTGTTGTAAGCAAACTCAACAAATGGTATTAGATCCTCCCACCGGCGTGGGTTATTTTTGAGCACCGTCCGAAGAAGGGTGCCCAGGGTCCGATTGGTCACCTCAGTCTGACCATCGGTTTGGGGATGATAAAAAGTAGAAAAGAGTAATTGTGTGCCTAGCTTTCCCCAAAGCGTTCTCCAGAAATGGCTACAAAATTTCGTGTCTCGATCACTAACAATAGTGCGAGGCACGCCATGTAATTTCACGACATGCTCAAAGAACAAGGTTGCGATTTCAGTCGCATTGTTGTTCCCTTTGCATGGCACGAAGTGAGCCATTTTGGAGAAACGGTCCAGAATTATGAAGATCGAATCTTTACCGCGCCTAGACATCGGAAGACCCGTGATAAAATCCATAGAGAGATCTTCCCACGAAGTGAGCCATTTTGGAGAAAAGGCCATGAGGTTGGAACCTCGATTTAGCAGTTTGGCACGGCACCCAACCCCGGCAAAATTTGTGAATGTCCGAATCCATGTGTGGCCAAAAGAAGTGTTCACGAAGTGCTGCTAGGGTTTTGGCTATGCCAAAGTGGCCTCGGCCATCATGAGCTTCTTTGAGCAAAAGATGCCTCACAGACGAGGCCGGAATGCAAAGCTTCCCGGCTCGGTAGAGATATCCATTGTCGAAAAAGAATGTCTCATGGATTCGACTTTTCTCAAGGTTCTCCATGATCGGTTTAAAATATGGATCATGCAAATACAACTCCTTAATCAAGGAGAACCCTAGCAAATTGGCCTGAAGTTGAGTTAAAAGCACATACCTGCGTGACAGAGCGTCTGCCACTACATTCTCTTTTCCTTTCTTGTGGGTGATAATATATGGAAAAGTTTCCATAAATTCCACCTACCGAGCATGGCGCCTGTTTAGAGTCGTTTGACTCCGAAGATAAGCAAGGGCCTAATGGTCTGTGTGAATAACGAACTCACTTGGCCACAAATAGTGCTGCCATGTCTTAAGAACCCGAATTAATGCGTACAACTCCTTGTCATACGTCGGGTAATTGAGAGTTGCCCCCGTTAATTTTTCACTAAAGTATGCAATATGGCGTCTCTCTTGAAGGAGTACGCCGCCTACGCCATAGTCGGAGGCGTCGCACTCGATCTCAAAGCGCTTAGTGAAGTCTGGCAATTGCAAGACCGGAGCGCTACATAAAGCATCTTTTAAGGCCTGAAAGGCGGCCTCATGGATCGGCATCCACTTGATTGTGGCTGCCTTCTTGGTCAGATTGTGGAGTGGCCCGACGATGGAACTAAAGTCCTTGACGAATCGCCTATAGAACCCTGTGAGCCCTAAGAAGGATCGAACCATCGTCGGGGTCGTAGGGGTGGGCCACTCTCGGATGGCGCGGATCTTGTCGTCATCCACTTTTTGCCCATCCTTGGACACGACGAACCCAAGAAAATTGTCGTGTCCGTGCAAAACGAACATTTGTCCAAGTTTACAAACAAAGAGTGTTCGCGAAGGCACTCTAACACCAACCTAAGGTGCCTCGCGTGAGAATCTAATTCCTTAGAAAAAACCAAAATATCGTCAAAATAGACGACAACAAAACGTCCTAGAAATTTACGAAAAACAAAGTTCATAAGCCGCATAAAAGTACTAGGGGCGTTTGTCAAGCCAAAAGGCATGACAAGCCATTCGTACAAACCATGCTTGGTTTTAAATGCGGTCTTCCACTCGTCGCCTTCATGCATCCGGATTTGGTGGTAACCGCTCCGGAGATCGATCTTGGAGAACAAGGCTGCGCCGTGGAGCTCATCGAGCATATCATCGAGCCGTGGAATGTGATGCCTGTACTTCACCGTGATTTGATTTGTGGCTCGGCAGTCGACGCACATACGCCACGAACCATCTTTCTTCGGCACGAGGATGACCGGCACCGCACAAGGGCTCAAGGACTCGCGGACGAATCCCTTGTCCAACAAGTCTTGAACTTGGCGTTGAAGCTCCTCGGTTTCCATTGGTGAAGTCCTATAAGCTGCTCGATTTGGAAGGGAGGCACCTGGCACGAGGTCGATCTTGTGCTCAATCCCTCGGATCGGCGGCAAGCCCTTTGGAAGCTTATCCGGCATGATATCTTCAAACTCCTGCAAAATAGACACAATAGGCGAGGGGAGTGAAGAATTCTCAGATTTAGTAATGGAAAGAAGGGGAAAAAGAATGAAACAAGAAAGACTCCCCTGAATGGACTTCTCGATGTCCCGACGCCTGGCTAAGAGTAGACGATCCTGGCATGTGCCTAGCAAGGGTGGCTCGGCGCCGGTGCTCGTCCGATCAGCTTCTGGGGCGATTTTTGGATATGTGGTAGCCCCTAGAATTTGAGGAAGATTGCCCCTGGAAACGCCGTGAAACTCGTCCCGTAGCTCCTGGAATCCGAGTTTTCGTGCAGCGACGGCGTGTTGCGCGACGCTGGGAGGGGTGCTCGGCGGTCCTTTGCTTAAATTGGTATCCCCTGGGCGTTTTTTGTTCAGATCTGGTGGAAACTCAATTTTAAGGGGTTTGGAGCTTGGAACGCCGAGTGAAGCATCAGAAATCTGTTTGAGGCCCTTTTTGTCAAAATCTGCGGCGTTCGGCGCGTTGCCGAGGCCTCTCGACGCAAACAGTCGGTCCTCTTCCAGTTTCTGTCGGCGTTTTGCATCATGATCATCATTGGACCTGTTTTGGGAGGAATTGGCACCAGGAACGCCTATAGAATCTGCAGTCTTGCCCTCGGACACCACTGGCGTCTTGTTCGGCGCGCCGGTGCCGCTGTCGCTAGCCTTTTGTCGTTGCCTTTCGGCTTCATCCTATAGAGATTCACTAGGCGACATAGGTAAGAGAGTCACGCGCTTCCCGTGGTAATTGAACATGTAAGTGTTCAAATACCCGTCGTGAAGCACGCGACGATCGTATTGCCATGGGCGCCCCAACAAGAGGTGTGTGGCGTCCATTGGCGTTACGTCACATAAAATTGAATCGGAATATTGACCAATAGAAAAGGTGAAGATTACCTGTTTGTCGACCCAATCTCCTCCATTATTTGATATCCATTGAAGCTTGAATGGGTGAGGATGTGGTGTGGTCAGCAACTTGAAGTGATCAACAACCTTCTTGGAAAGGAAATTTGCACAACTTCCGGAATCAATGATGACACTGAGCGAGACATTGTTGACCAAACATCGGGTGTGAAAAAGTTGCTCGCGTTGATCTGTGCGAGGTGCCTCGCGAACGATAAGGGCGCGCCGAGTAACTAAGCCGAGCTTGGCCACGCCGAGGGCATCCGATGGATCACACTCGAACTCGGCGGCGTCGATCGCATGCGTCTCAACTTCGGCGTCCTCCTCGCTGTCATATGGCTCGCCTTGAGTGGTGAATAAAACCTTTTTGTTATTGAGACAGTTCCGTTGCATATGGCCACGTCCCCCGCACTTGTAACATGCCATGTCACGGGCTCGATCGGCGCTCGGCTCGGTGGTGCGCGGCGCGGCCGGTGCCTTGGCAGGCGAGGTTTCGGCCTTTTCTTTGGAACTTGTCGAAGGACTTGGCAAAGAAGGAGCAAACCGATTAGTAGATAAACCGGATTGACTAGAGTTAGACACATACCTTGAATTGGACCATCCCGACTTGGTTTGCATCTCTTGTTTGTGGATTTGCATGGCGGTGTGAACCAAGTTGTTGATGTCCTTAATTGGAAGGATCTCCAACCTATCTTGAATGGATTGCCTCAAACCCGAGAGGAATCGTGTCTTCATAACGGAGGGCGACACACTCATGCCCGCCTTGAAGAACATGTCCTCGAGCTTTGCAAAGTATTCCTCCGGCGTCATTGTGCCTTGTTTGATGCGCATGATTTCAATGTGCATCTTATCCTTGTAATCGGCCGGAATGTATCTTTTCTTCATGTAGACGAGTTGATGCCACTCGCGGATTAGGGGCTTGCCTTTTCGAATCCTTTCGGACTCGAATCGGTTCCACCAAGTCCTAGCGGCACCAATGAAGTGAAGCATGACAACCTCCACCTTCTCGTCGTCTTCATAACCTAGATGTCGGAGTGTGTGCTCCGTGCCCTGTAACCACTCCAAAAACGCATCAGGATCATAAGAACCGGAAAAGTTTTCGAATTTTACCTTGACATCACGGCGTTGTTGGCGTGGATCCCGTGCATCGCGGTGATCTCGATCGCGCCGAGGGCTGGGACGCCAAGGCGAGTGTGCGCGCCTGTCGCGCTGATGCCGAGGCTGTCCTCGATGCGGATCGTCATCCCCGTCATCCGGATCGTCTCCATCGTAAGGCCTCCGTGGACGTCGTGCATCGCGATCCCTGTCTCGCCGTTCATGCACGCCGTGCTTGCGACCCGAGCCATAGACTCGATCGTACTCGGTGCGATGCTTGGCAAGGCGTGGCGGTGGGATCCAATCCGAAGGCCGGTTGTCATGTTCTTCCGGATCCTGCACATTGGGATGCTCAAAAGAGGACTAGTTAGAATAATCCGAGAACTCATCATACTCATTTTCAAATTCCGAGAACGGACTCCGAGGACTTTGATGCCCGAGGTCGTCCTCAACTCTATATGCATTGGCGTCGTAATACTTGGCCCCGTGCTTCCGCTTTGGGGTTTCGTACACATACTCCGGCGACTTGTTCTTTTTCTTCCTTTTGGGATCCCCACTCGTATGTCGACGTCTATACTCCTCGGAGTTGTACTCCTCATCGGAATATACGTCATACACCTGTGTGTCCCGATAATCTCGCGCCATTTGATAGCGATCTGCGGTCCAGGGACCACCATCGTGCCGATCATATTGGCGACTTTCTTTGATCGACTCCATGCGTTGCATGGTGCCGAATTGTGATGAAGGCTGGGTGTGCTTCTTTCCCTTTGCGTTGGCGCGAGCAACGTCGTCTGCGGAGACGCCGGGCACGCCGTGGATCTCCAAAGCGAGGCCATGCGGCGGCGGCACGATGTGCTTGGATTGTGTTTGGCTCGCGGCCAAGAGGCGTTCGAGCTCTTCAATGCGCCACAGCTTCGGGGTTCCAAGCCTCTCGATTCTGGTTAGGGTTTTGGCCCTCGGTGGGGTTGTTGTTTCCACCGTCTCCCGAGTCCGAAATTGTACCTATAGTGACACCAGTCATCGAAGCAAGTAAGATGTTCACAAGCAACTAAACAATGAGTTATAGTTCGCTTAAGTCAAGCCGACCCTTGTGTTCAAACCACACGTTGAAGGATTGGCAAGGCCAAAGGTCACTCAAACTCGATCAATGATATGGATCCGAAAATTACAATGCAAGCAAGCAAGACAAAGGCAAGTTCGAAACCAAAATCGCAAGAGCAAGCAATGATATGAATGAAAGGTGCGAGATTTATGAACAAAAGTGAAGGATCTTGCCTTATTTTGGCTTGTGATCTTCACGAGATTGTTTTTTTTTTCCGTTAATCCAATCGACTTCGTTACCTTATTTTGGCTTTTATAGTCGAAGAACAATTTTTTTTTTAAGCAAGGCAAGTCGGACTAGGTTTTCTCCTCTAGAACCGATTCAAGCAAAGAAATAACCAACACGCAAGCAATCAAAAGATGCACAAGATAAATTGGCAAAACAAGTCCTAAGTTAATGCAACTAGCAAGACAAAGCAACAACTTCACCAAAATCAATAGATCGATTGAGTTAGGCCACGGTTGATTTTTTTTTTAAGAATTACGAAGCAAAGAAAAAAAATTTGGGATCCTAGATGGCGGATATGCGAAGTGGAGAATGGATTCTAGGGTTTTAAGTGGCGGAATTACGTGTGACAATGAACTAGAAGGGTTGAACGAGACTTACTCAAACCTTGGCTCTGATGCCAGTTGATGTGTCCCTCGTTTGGGATGCCTCGGATCGATCAGTGGCTTGAGTAGTAGGTCTCACTTTGGCGTAGCGGAAGGCTGATTTTGATTGTGAATTGGTTCGAACAAACAATGAGAAACGAGAACACGAGAACAATTGCGAGTGTTTGAGAAATATAGGGGGCGACACAAGCACAAGGATAGAATTAAGGAGAAACCTCAACTTGAATTAAACCCTAAATGTGCGCTGAATTGAAAACATATGCCTACGCTCCCTTATATAGAGAGGCGGCCGAATCAAACCTAGAAAAACCCTAAAGTGGCGGCGCGCGCCTAGGGCAAGCATGCAAGCTAAGGCCCAACAGCACGGTCCAAAAGTGCCCGGCTCAAGGCCCATAATTAAGCTTCTAAATGCATAAAACTAACAATAGTAATGTTCTATAATATAAAGTATGCATAAAAGTACTAAAAACGGATAGGTCGTCCATGACCGTGCCGGGAGTGTCACGACAAGGCTGTCGCGAGGCTGGCGAGGCAGGGTTTCGGTGCTGGTGAGGTCATGGCACGGTACAGGGCGCTGGCGCGGACGCTGGCGAGGGCGCTGGCGAGAGGGTCTCGTGAACCTCAAATAGCGATCCATGGTGATCGCTCACGAATGCGAGGGTTTAGAGATACAATTTATAACCCGACCCCGTTGTAGCACGTGGTGGGTGTCGAACGCTCGGGAAATCTACTCGATTGAGGTGCCTAAACACTAGAAAGCTGGAAAGGAGAACTTAAAACAAAGGAAAACAAAGAGAACAGTCGGGACCGACACAAGTGACGTCGGGCCCGATGTTGGCGACAAAGAGGGAAGTCGGGACCGACGTAGAGCAAGTCGGGCCCGATGTAGCTGGTTTTGTCGAACTCAAAGATTGAAAGTAGATCTTGGGCTTTTGGGTTCCTTTTCTAGTAGATTAAGGCTTTTCCACCCCAATTCAAGCAATAAGTGATGATCGGAATAGGATCGAGGTGCTTTCACCCTCGTTCCAACCACTTCTACACATCGATCATTGGGGAAATCCCCTTCGAAGCAAGGTCTTGAGATGGAAAAATGTTCACTTTCGTTACTTTTCCAATCACAAGCCTTGATTCCTTACTTTCATAAGGAATTGTAGCTCTATGTAGAGTGGGTTCCTAGATCAAGCACTCAAGGCTTATGGAATTGGGGTTTCTAGCCCAACCTAGCTAGAGTTTTCCCCCATAACCCAAGATCAAGGAGATCTACTCCATATGGCAAACAAAGAAAGCAAACAAATCACAAAGCAAAGCAATCAACATCATCAATCTCAAACCAAAGCCAAATTTCATTCACAAATCAAAAGCAATCCACAAACTCCAATCCAAGGTTTCCAAATCCACAAAATCAAAACAAGGCAAAGCTAATCTATCAACCAAACCTATCAAATCTCCTTCTCCTATGCCGATTCCCTCTCTTCTCCTTCTCCTCTCCTTCCTCCTTGCTCTCCAAGTATCCTCTTGAGAGTTTTTGAGAGTTGGTTAGTTGCTAAGTGTGTGGGAACCTCCTCCAATTAGAAGATTAGAGAGCCTTAATAGATGAGGGGCAAAAGTGGTAGTTTATATTTTCGTGCCTTGGAGCCCAATCCAGCCAGCGACCGTCTCGGACCGACACAGAGCACCTCGGGCCCGACTTACTGGGCAAGTCGGTCCGAGGTCGAAAAATCATCTCGGGTCCGGCGTTGGTTCTAACTCGATCCGGACCTCGTTCCACCTTCTTCTGGTTGGCTTTTCTCTTGTTCTTCTTCATGGCTTGCTCCTCTCTTTCCCTCTTAAGCTCGGGCATTGCTCCATGTTCCGATTCTCCTTCAAAACGACCCTTGATCCATGCCAAAACACCTACAAAACACATAAAACGCGCATAGTCTCCGAATCTCATAGAAATACGGGAACTAAGCTAAAAAGGAACAAAACACACAAGAAAAGGGGAAAAAGAAACATATTTACAAAGGGAATCATATATATAACACCACCAAATAAAGAGACATCAAAATACCCCATACTTAAACTTGCTTGTCCTCAAGCAATAACAATGTAAGCAAGACCGAAACATAATCTTCAAGTAAAGCCTCGTATGAAAACACATTTAAGCACAAGTGATTGATATTCAAGCAAGATTACGTCATCACACATGATTAAGTGTTCCAAGGAATATAGTCAATGCAACTAAGCCTCACTTTAGGGATATGTGAATGTGTATCACTCATCATGTGTATGGGTATAGCAATGAACACTCAAGCTCAAAAATCATGCAAGTAAGGACTTTACTATTGAAGCTAATATCACCAAATCCTCCACCTAGAGATGCCTAATACAAAGTACACAAAGAATTCGAACTTGGCTCAATGGAGGTCCTCAAAGAGGTTCCATTCGGCTGGGTTGTAATGGGGCTTTTGGTATTTCTCAAGGTGGGAATTATTTGGTCTTGTGGTGCTTACAATGGGGATTGAACAACCTAAACTCTCACCAACTTCACCAAAATTCCACAATCAATTTCACACTCATCCAAAAGACTTAACATTTTTCCTCTCAACCCAAAATTTCACTTAACATTCCACTTCATCTTTGCTCTTAGGCTTTTTGTTGGATTTTCCACACTTTGTACACTGGACCGACTTTCTTATGACATCGGGCCCGATGTGGTGTGTAACTCGGTCGGACCCTTTTTCTTCACTTAAGCTCTTTACCTTCATTCCACTTTCCATTTCCACATTTTCTTTCTTTCTTTCTTTCTTTTTTTTTCATTTTCTTTTTGCACAACAAAGATGCACTACCCACATGATTCATAACACCATTCTTTGCCCTTAAACCAAAGAGAATCTCAACTCTTCAAATACAATCCAAACCTCTCTTCTAAAGTCCAATCCCATAAGGGTCAAGTCATATAAGGCTAGGAATAATATTTTTGAGGAGTTTCAAACAAAGGCCTAGGCTAAAACGGGGCTACAAACAAAGGATTCACTTCATGGTAGGATATGGAACATTTATGTGACTAAAAGAACAAAGTTCAAAATCAATGTGACAATGCTAGGACAGATCTCATGACGGTCTTGGAAAATAGATAAACACCTCAATAACAAGTTTTACTAAGCATGCATGAGCTTATCACACAAGAAACATGAGGGATATGCAAATATGAACAAGCATCCCTAAAATGGCCAAAAATCAATCTCACAAGGGTCACTCATACTTAGTTGCATAAGAACTCATCCTAGAACTCACATGTTCAATAAAACAAGCAAGATATCATGATCACATCAAAAACAACATCTTTTTAGAGGCTAAACCATCCAAAAATATGCAAAGGAATTTACATGCTCACATCATCATTAGCTTTCATTTGGACATCTAAGATGGGAATTTCTAGTCCAAAAACTAAAAAACACAAAATCTTTTTGTTGTTTTCAACACAATTTTTCAAATTTTTATGGATTTTTGCAAAAATTTCTCTATACAAAACCAAAAACAAAGACTCATCCATTCAAAACCAAATCAATCATCCATGTCATTCATCAAACCACAAACCAAGAAACAAACATCCCAAACACAAACTAGAAACCGAAAACCAAATATCCTCAAAATAACAAACACACACAAGCAAGTGAAATCATGAGAACACTTACCCCCACCCCATACTTAAAATTTTGATGTCCCCATCAAACAAGGAAACCAAAACTTAAAAGCAAGAGAGAAGAGTACAAAGAGCTCACAATTTCTTTATTCTTCAATGGCATGTCTAGAATCACTCGAAGGGGTTGTCACGCCTATATCCTCTTTGGAGTCTCGCTTGCCGCTCCCTCTCGTACACTTGCTCTTGGTAGAAGTCTTGTGGTGGTGGTTGGAGTTGAGGATCCGGGCGCGTCCATTGGTCCTCACGGGAAGGGGAGTTCCCTCTCATCCATGTGTTGAAGCTATATTGGACCCGCCACCTTTGGTCCTCCACCTCTCTAAGCTCATCCACCTCTCGCCTAGTGTAGCCGAGGGCTCGGTTCATCTCTTCTTGGCTAGCTTGGAAAGCACCTTGTTGTTGAAGCAATTGTTGTTGTTGTTGGTACATGTATTGTTGCTGAAGATTCACTTGATGGACCTCTTGAAGAACATTCTCTTGTTGAAGTTGACGATGGGCCATTTGGTTGGCCTAGAAGGACAAGTCCACCGTTTGTTGTCGCTCGGGAAACACCATTCCCGGACCATACCATTGGGCGTAGCCTTCATAACCGCCACCTTGAGCTTTTTCTTGCCTTGCACCACTCCCCTCTCCATGCTCATAGTGCCTCGGGACCTCATCACCATAGAAGGCACCAGACCGACTTTGATGGAAGTCGGGCCCGATGTCATGTGTGCCTCGGTCCGCCAATGTTGGAGCTTGGTGCGTGGCTCGGAGGTTGGACATCAAGCCTTGGAAGCGCTCATCTTCTTCATTTTCCCCACGAGGTGCAAACACAAAGTTATCTTGGTCGGAATCCGGTGAAGATGAAGGGGAGGTAAACCGAATGTGTTGAGGTTGTTGTCGCCGCCCCTCTCTTGCACCTTCGGGGTCACCAAATGAGTGTGGCTTGCCGGCCCACACTTGGTACCAATTGTGATACCGAGAAAGATCATAGAGGTTGAGCACCAACCGGATGGACACACCATCATAGCTCGAGTGAGGGGCTAAAGAAGTCATGTAAAGCTTCTCCTTGATGATGTTGGCCTTCTTGAAATACTTCATGTTCATATACTCAACACCATTCGGAGCCGGACAATACTTGTTAAGGTCGACTCCTAGACACACGGCTAGCCTTGCTATCATCCCGCCGAAGTAGATCCAAGAGGAGCTTTGGAAGTCTCGCACCATCTTGACCCACTCCCATGCAAGGTTGATGGGCTTCTCGGTGTGGAAGAGCATCTCATGTAGCAACATTATCTCTTCCTTCATCGGCTTGTTCAACTCATGACGAGCATAGATTGCACATCCCAAAACTCGCACCATGACCCGAAAAAGAGGGCTAGCAATCTCGGTTGTGGTGGCGCCCTTTCTCATCTCGCTCTTCCCGGCCACATGCCGCCAAACTTGGTTCACCTTCTCGTTGTTGACGTCGGTCTCTTCTTTTGGACATGGAAATCCGAAGTCGGTAGCCAAGTCCCTAAGAGAGAGATTGTGGTCCTCATTGCCCAATTGGAAGGTGATCGCCCCTTCCTCATCCTCCATATTATCATAAGTGCATTCAAAAGTGGCCATGAATTCCGAGGTGAGGGCGGGATAGTGGGTGTTGTCCCACCTTAGCATCCCATTGAGACCGATGTGGGAGTAGCACCTTGGAAGAGCTTGATCCATGCCCATCTTCTTCACGGTTTCCCAATCAAGCCACCTTGTGTGATGCTCAAGCGCCATATACCTTGCATAACTCTCAACTTGCTCATCATCCTCCAAGTAAACATCATCTACCTTTGGCTCTTTTCTTGACTTCTTGGACTTCTTCTTCGGCCTTTCCGCATGAGATGATGAAGCTCTAGTCTCCATGGTACCGGATTTGAAGAGTATTGGACTTTTAAGCAAACAATCTACTTAGAACTCAAACTTTCTCAACCTAGATCGAGATGGGGGATGAAGAACGAGATTGAACTCGAAATTTCTCTTTGGAATCGTGCTAGGGAGGCCTTTTTGTGATTGGATCGAGATGAAGAAAGGGAGAGATGTGTGGATCGAGTATGGTGAGAGGGGGGCCGATTTTGAGAGTGTGAGGGAGATGGGTTGTATTTTGGGAATGGTGGTTAATATGAAGATGGTAGGTAGGTGGGGGATGGCATTTAATGGGGGAAAGGGACAAATTAGGTCAAAGGGCAAAAATGGCATTCCACCCAGTCCGATCGGGTCGGACCGACGTCGTGGACCGACATCCCTGTGTCGGGCCCGACTTACCTGGGCTCGATGTGGGGTGTTCGGGTCACCAATTTTACTCCATCCTCTTGCAACTTCTTTCTCCATATTTCCATTTATTTATTTATTTATTTTTTCACCTCAAATCCTACACAACCTTGAAGAATACACGACACCAAAAATCCACAAAACACTAGATAGAGATTAGTTAGAGAAAAGCTAGGCTAAACTAAGAAGAAAGCTACTAGCTCGGGTTGCCTCCCGAGAAGCGCTCGTTTAGAGTCACTAGCTTGACTTCCTAACCTCAATCTCATGGCGAGTGAAACACGGTGAATTGATCGCCATTGTTGTGCCCATTCCCATTGCCCTCATACCCATAAAACCACCAACGATGGTCTATATAGGCATGGCTCTCCGATCTCGGGCCTCTCTCATCATACTCCTCCAACAAATGAGATTTCTCCTCCTTACTTGCTCCATCATGTTCCTCTTTTCCTACACCAAAGTTATCCAAAGAATTCCTAGGAGATTCTACCAATTCATCTTTCAAGTCACTAAGGCAAATGTAGGAGTCTCCTAAGTCATCTTTCAAATCACTTAAACAAATGTAAGAATCAAAAGTTTGGAAAGAATTGTGGTCATCACCAACATCAAAAGGATATAAGTAAGGATACTCTTCATTTCTCCTTGGGCTAGCATTGATCCTTGACTCATCTTGTTCCTCAACTTGCTCCAACAACTCCCTTGCTTGTATTTGTTTATTGAACCCTTCATCACTTCTCAACACAATGACCTCTCTAGCAACTTCCACTTCTTCTCTTTTTCTCTTGGCACTCTCTTCAATTTTGAGGATAGCCAAGGCGTCCGGCTCATTCAAAGCCTTGTTGAAGTGAAAATCGACCTTTTCTTCACCAATCTCAAAGGAAACTTTGCCTTTTTGACATCAAACCTTGCCCCCGCCGTAGCTAAGAATGGTCTTCCTAAGATTATTGGGACCAAGGGGTCCTCGTGCATGTCAAAGATCACGAAATCATCGGGAAAAAAGTACTTTCCAACTCGCACCGGCACGTCATCCAATATTCCCTTAGGCTTGATGATGGAACCGTCGGCCATAGTTAGAGACATATCGGCCGGCTCAATTTCACCTAAATTTGCCCTTCTCCAAATACTAGCGGGCATCACCGAAACACTTGCCCCAAGGTCACATAAGGCTTGGAAGTTTTGAGACCCCACACCAATAGTGATAGCAAACCGACCGGGATCTCCTAGCTTTTGCGGTAACTCCAAGGTCTTGACCTCATCTTGCATTTCAACTATGGACCTCTTCTTGCTCAAAATCTCCTTTAAAAACTTGGCATAGGATGGCATCTCGCTCAATGCATCGGTGAACGGGATAGAGATGTTCAAACCTTGCAAAAGCTTGAGAAACCTCTTGAACTTGTTCTCAACAACATCTTTCGGCTTCTTTGAGGGATATGGAAGAGTTGTTGCACCTTGAATCTTGCTTGGATCAACTTCCTTGGACTTCCCCACTTCACTTGCAAAATTTCCTGGTTGGACCGACTTAGGCACCACGTCGGGCCCGATGTCGTGTATCACGGTCTTGGGGCAGAGCTGAGGCAGAGTAGTCGGATCGACATCTGGGTACGTCGGGTCCGACTCACTCTCAACCTCGGTCCGGGGCAGAGGAGTTGATCTTCCTGCTGGGTTGACTTCAGGGAACCTCGGACCTGACTTGCTGGGTAAGTCGGTCCGGCTCTCTTCATTCTTCTTAGGCATGTGTGGCTCGGGTAGGTTTCGGCCACTTCTCAATCCAATTGCCCGGACTTCATTTTGATTGTTTTGAGCTCGGGGGTTCTCCTCGGGTCGGCCCGGAAGTCTCCCATTCTCTCTCGGGGATTGAGTTGCAATATGGGCAAATTGATTATCGACTTGCCTCCTCCATGCACCAAACTCATTGAATTGGGTCCTCATCTCCTTGAACCCATCCCTCATCTCTTGAGCTAATGATTGTAGCTCATTGAATCCCGGTGGCCTATATGGTGGTGGTTGCGGCACCCTTGGCTCGTTTTGGTTGAAGTTGTTGTTGTAGCCTTGAGCTTGACCGTTGTTCCACCGGCCATTACCACCATTGTTGAAGTTGCCTCTTCCACCGAAATTTCCTCGAACACAGTTTGCCTCCTCAATTTGCTCGGCCAAGTGCACTCGGCTCTCATTCGGACAAACTTGTTAGCATGTGCAAAGGATCCACACTCCTCACAAGCTCTAGCATTTTGCTTGTAGTAGTGGATGATGTTCGCATTTTTAGTATAGTTTTTGATAGGTTTTCTTTGTTTATTAGGTTTAGTTTTGTTTAAGTTTAGGTTTAGTTTTGATTATTTTTAGTTAGTTTTGCATAAATCTGTGGAAAGAGTGGAATCTACACTATTTTGTGAATTTTGCAGGTTTTAGCAAGGAAAGAAGCTGAATGGAGCTGAATTTGGAGCATCACAGTGAAGGACGGGAGAGTGCATGATTTAAGAAGTCGAAGCTTAAGAGTAAAAGAGGAGGTGTTGAAGAAAACAAATCTCAGGATCGTTAACGAGGCTATGAAGGGTCGTTAACGAGGCCACGAAGAGAAAGATTTCGAGTATTATTTTTATTATTCACCGATCCTGAGCGGGAATTTATTTCCGTATCGGTTGAGTATCTTTTTAGAATCTTTATGGGTTATTAGAATATGTATTTTAGGGTTTAATATCTTTCTAGATTTTATTTTTATCTTTTAGAGATTGTTTCTATCTTTTTAGGAAAGTTTTTATCTTTTAGCCTTTTTAGTTTTTTAGGATTTTCTAGTATAAATACCCTTCTATCTAGCATAGAAAGGGGGGCTTGTTTTTGGAGAAGATTTGGAGGAAGGCCGAAAGAGAGAGAATCGGATCGGAAGTCGGTGACGAGGTTCGGTAGACGACGGTTTCCGAGGTTCGTTGATCGAGTTTGTGGTTCGGTGAATGTTTTGTTTAGTTTTCTTCTGAATCTCTGTAAGACGATATTTTTGTTATTAATTTAAATTTTAAGTTTTGTTTCAATGTTTATTTTTGTTGAAGTTTTTAGTTTCTTAATCATGAGTAGTGAGTAGTCTATTTTTCTAGGGTCGGGGTTAAGCCCGGCAT
This sequence comes from Fallopia convolvulus, assembly GCA_964016875.1. Taxonomy (NCBI): domain Eukaryota; kingdom Viridiplantae; phylum Streptophyta; class Magnoliopsida; order Caryophyllales; family Polygonaceae; genus Fallopia; species Fallopia convolvulus. The sequence continues at coordinate 1,351,908 of OZ024736.1, forward strand.
AGTTGAGCATGTTTGATGAGTAAGATTGTGTGTTGAATGCCTTTTATCTTTTATTGAGATTGTTTGTTGTGCTTAATACCGAAACGGAAGTTGAGGTAATTTGAGTTTTAACTTGATTGAAAGAGAAAGTTAGTAACTTGAAGGTTGATATTGTTTGAAAACGAGAGTTTCAAGCTTTAGATCCAAAACAAGCAATTGAGTTAGTTAGTTTATGAAAGTAGATTAATTTACTTGTTAAGTCAATGAAAGTTGATGACTCTATCTATTTAAAGGCATGATCTTATCTTCTTACGAATTCTTATGCTTGGCTATGTTGTGGTGTCCCTTGTCCTAGATTTTTGTTTTAATTGAATTATTTCTGGTAAATCTTCGTTGCTGAGTACTTGCCTCGGTACCGAATATTAAATGGAATTTTATTAGGTCGGTAATTGATATTTTTGTATTCGGTGGTTCGGTAACGATCCTGACAAGGTCGTTAAAAAGGCATCTCGTGAGTGTTGTGTTTGATTTTGTTTGATTTTTATTAGATTGATCGACAAACAACCTTGCTTCCTGTGGAACGATCCTGACTCCACTGTACTGAGCGGGGTCTTGACTTACAAATTTATTTGTTGGCCGAGAATACCCTATCAACAAATTGGCGTCGTTGCCGGGGAAGCAACGAGTTGTTAGTTTATCTTTGGGATCGGGAATAGCCCGACGCCGTTTTTGTTTTTAATTTTTGTTTTCTTTGTTTGTTTTCTCAGTGTACGCCGGTAGGACAAAGAAGGCTTCAGTTTGATTGCTCCAGTTATTACTCAGAACCCGAACGTTCCCTGCACCAACGACTCCGAGAAAACCGAGCCATGGCCACAGCTGAAGTGATGGCTCGAGAGTTAGAGATCCTCCGGACCCAGATGGAGGCACTAAAAGCCGAGAAGGACGGCGCAGACGCAGACAAGGCTCGACTGCAAGAAGAGCTAAATGCCTATCCAAGGAATGCCAAGCAATACATGCATCCGGAACTGAGGGTGCCAGAATCTCCTATTGTGCTTCCGGCGATAGAGAAACCTTTTGAGATCAAGTCTCAATTTATATCCTTAATTAAAAGGGCTCAGTTTGAAGGGAAACCTGCTGAGTGCCCTATGGAGCATATTAGAAATTTTCTTGATTTATGTGACACCATAGCTGCTGAAGGTGTCTCGCTAGAATATGTTCTGTTAAAAGTTTTTAGATGGTCACTTACTGGAAAGGCCCTGAACTGGTTAGAGAGCCTACCTTCTAAGTCTATCAGGACTTGGAAAGCTTTGTATGATCAATTTCTTACAAAGTTTTTCCCTCCTGCTAAGACAACAGAGTTAAGGAAACGCATCACCTCTTATCACCAGTTGCCTAATGAAACATTTGTTGAAACATGGGAAAGATTTAAAGAGATGCTTAGACAATGCCCTACTCATGGGCAACCTTTATATGTATTGCAAGAAATCTTTTTCCAGGGTATCAACGCGGAGACCAAGAACCGCATCAACACGCATACTGCGTGCGGTTTTATAGAGATGAACCCGACAGAGGCGTGGGAACTGTTGGAAAAGCTGGAGAATTACGATGCTATGTACGGAACCCAGCAGGCTCCACAAACTCAAAAACGTCTCTATGTGCCCAACCGAGATGAAGTTGACCCCGATGTTAAAAATCAATTCTTACAAGATGAGGTCAACCGTTTGAGGAAACAGGTAAGTTTTTTGAAATCCTCTCAATCATGTCAAGAATGTGGTTCTTCTGCGCATAGTACTTCTGCTTGCACTAACATTGAGCAGGTTAGAACCGCTGAGACAATAGCTGAGATGAATTACATGAGAGGACCCTACAGGAACCAGCCTAATTATAATGACAGGTCAAACAACTATCAACCATGGGGCAATTAGAATACAAGTCAAAATTACGCAGGTCCCCCACAAGATAGACGACCTGCACCATATCGACCTCCAGACCATCAGGAGACGCCATCATGGGTTCAGGAGATTAAAGAGAGCATCAACGGAGTGAACAATAAGGTTGATGACGTTCAAGCTAAGCTGAACCGACAAGATAAAAGATGGGGAGAATTCGATATTTGGAAGAGGAGCGTTGATTCCCAACTAGGGGACCTAGCTGCACGGATTCCAAGACCACAAGGGCAACTTCCGGGTCGTCCCGAGGAGAACCCTAGAGGCCAAATAGTAGCGGTACACCTCAGAAGTGGGAAGACACTACCGGAGAGAGTTCAAGCTGAAGAGAAGGAGGAACAAGACCTCACCAAATAGCTCGTTAATGAGCCAGCGAGAGCTAGTACCGAGCCTACAAGCCAGGATGACGAGGCTCCGAGGGTATCTAACGATACTACCCCAGGTAAGTTCTCTAAACCGAGCCTTCCTCTCAATCCCAGGGTAGTTAACGACCCTATCAGGGTCGGTAACGACCCGCCGAGGATATCAGTCGACCTCAATATCGACCCGGTACTCTCACCTCTCGAGCCTAACTTGGTTCCGAGAATGGTGAAAACTCTTCCATTTCCATCTAAGAAATCTATGGACTCTACTGAGAGTAAGTTCAAGCGTTTCGTTAAGATTCTTCAGGGCATTAATATTTCCATCCCATTCGCTGACGCCCTAAGCGAGATGCCGGCTTACACAAAAATTTTGAAGGATATTCTTAGCAGGAAAAGGTCCATTACAGAGCTGCAAGATGAAGTCAGATCCATAGCCCTTCCAGAAAAGCTTGGAGATCCCAGGAGGTTTGCAATCACAATCGGCATAGGCAACCACAAGTTCAAAGCTTTATGCGATCTTGGTGCCAGTGCTAGTCTTGTTCAGCTCTCAATCTGGTCTAAAGCCAATATGGGACCACTAGAGCCAGTAGACATGAATATGTACATGGTAGATGGGTCAAGTGTCAAGGCCACAGGAGTAGTGGACGATTACCCTATTCATGTCGGGAAATTCTTTATATCGAATGATTTTATTGTCCTTGATATGCCTGAAGACCCTCATGTCCCCATAATTCTCGGGCGACCATTCTTAGCCACAGCAGGAGCAAGAGTTGATGTGCAAAAGGGACTCCTCACTTTTGATATAGGAGAGGAACGGGTGGAATTCAATTTAGATCAAAAAGCCAACGACCCAATTGGAGTGGCACAACTAGAGTTGACTCAACCCGAACTCGACACCACAGTCCCTACCGAGCCACATCTGCCGATCATTGATTCTCACGTGCACGAGTTCAACCAAGGCCCTACTACAGAGGTTACAGAAAAGTCCAAACCACCTTGACTTTCGGACTACACCAATAACCCAGGGATATCGAGCTTGCTGATAGAAGAAAAAGGCCCTAATTTAGCAATTCAAGCACACAGAGGCAGTAAGGCTACAAGAAGGGTATCTCAAGACCCCAACACGGCCATACATGAACCACCATGAGACTAGCAAGAGAGCTCGTCGGGCTAACGACGTTAAACATAGCGCTTACGGGAGGCAACCCGCTTTTTAGAATAGGTTTAGTTTATTTTATTTTCTTTTTAGATTATTTCTTAGCTCTCTTTTATTTTTATTTTTAGTTTTAATTTAGGATAGAAATAAGATCATTTGAGCTAACAAGATTTCAGGAAAAAGGGGTCGAAAAATCACTCAAGAAGGCCACGGCGGCTCGTTAAAGACCCACCGAGGGTCGTTAACGACCCGGTTCGGAAGACCCGATTCATCACAATACGGGGCAGGTAAGTAATTCTAATGTAGTTAAATTTTTTCAACCCTAGCCGCCGCCCCCTTCTACCCATTACCCCTCCTATAAAAATCCTTCTACCCCTCCCAAAATTCTACCACAATCCCTCCAACATTCACTCTCAAACCCAAAACTCTCTCAATCCCTCTCAATTCTCTCCCAACGAGTCGGAATCCCCACATTAACGACCGCCGGAGACGCCATCGTTATCGGAGTTCGGAGGCCACACACCGTCGACGCCGAGCTCGTTAACTACCCCGATTCCGATCCTTGTTCTTTAAATTCTCGGTTCTCCGGTATGATTTCTAAACCCTTGCTTGAAATTGCTTAATTGATTATTTATAGGGTTGAATTTCATATCTTGAATCATGATTTTTAGGGAGATCGATGAGCATGCTTAAATTCCATTCTAAAAATTCTTGATTGTGCTTAGTTGTTCATGTTCTAGGGAGACTACTCATGTTAGATTAACTATGGTAACCCTTTACTTAGGAAAGCATGAATTTTTCTTGTCCTAGATCTAAAAAGTTCGAACTTTGCATGTCAAAATTCGGAGTAATTCTTAGCATGTTCGGGATGGGTGATTGAGTAAGTATGGGGTGCTTTTACCCTATGGGGGGATTTGTGGAAAATAATAGAAGATTGCATGCTTGATTTGTGCTGATTAGAGGTAGATTTAATTTCGGAACATACTGGTTTTGCTCTCGGCAGGTCGTTAACGACCCATCCAGGCTCGTTAACGACCCTGCACTTCATCAATGATCGATCCAAGGCCAGCATCGTGAACAACCCAATTGGGTAGTTTATGAATAAATCCGAGTTAATTTTGAGACCAAGTATGGGGTCTCGTACCTATTATTTTTGAGTGGATCTTATCTTGGAAAATTTTCGATTATTTTGTAGGATCCATGGCTAGTTCAAGCAGACCCGCTACCCGAGCCCAAAAGAAGAGGAGGAACCACAGGTCTCCATCTCCACCCAGAGTGGACGATGTGATTTTGAGCAGTCAAAGCCAAGTACGGCGCTACCGGGATTTTTTGGAGAAGGACCATTACACCCGATGGTTCTCGAAGTCTAGCGCCGTCTCTACGGGCATCTACACGGATGTCAAGGACGCCTTCATCATCCTTGGGGACGCACACTTATTGAAGCAAGAGAGCTTGCCGCATTACCCGGCCCTCACATCCGAATTCTTGGCCACCTTGGAGACCAACTTCTCGTCGAAGTCCTCGGCGGGACGCATTCGGTTCCGGCTCGGTAACGAGGACCGTGATTTCACAATGGCAGAGTTCAATGCAATTTTGGAGCTCCCAAACCCGACAAGGGACTATAGCTTGAAGGACTACCGAGTGACCCGCACTTGGAGCTACATCACCGGAGAGGTTCAATCCTCTACCGCGGCGCTATCCGGGGCAAACATCGTCAACCCTATCTTCCGGATTATCTTGAGAGTCCTCGCCGCAACATTTTGGCCGAAGAAAGAGTTGAACCGGCCTACAAGAACGGAAGTCGCTTGCTTCCGCACCATCCTCTTCGAGGAGCCCGACCCCTTGAACTTGTCGAGAAGTCCACCAAGTCCAAGGAGGTGTGGTGTGGCAATTTGGTTAGCCTCTTGGCTAAGAATCTTGGAGTAGATCTCACCCGCTACACACCGGCCCACGCCCAACTCCTCAACAAAAACTATTGGTATAGTTCCGGGATTTTCGTGCAAGCCGAGGGAGGCTACAAGGTGAAGGTTCAAGATCGACTAGTCATACCTTCCCTCGACATGTACGAGCTACTCTATGTACCGAATTGGTACGAGGTGTGGACGGGCCATCCTTACCCATTGGAGCCAAAACCGGAGGACGAGCTCTCGCTTAGGCCTTGTGAAACCCGGTTTGAGCGGGACGACGTGGATGAATATGAAGAAGAAGATGAGCAAGAGGATACCGAGGTAGTAGGCAACGACATCGAGGAAGCCGACACCGAGGGCGGCACTGAGGAGCTCAACTTTGAAGAAGAAGACATGGACACGGAGGTGCTAGGAGGCCACATCTTCGTTGACGAGCCAACCAGGGTCGTTAACGACCATTTCCAGCCACCACCCAACACTGTTAACGAGGCAACCAGCTTCGTTAATGAGGTGCCGCAAGCCACTGTCGACCCTCATGCATACGGTCTCATGCCGTATAACCCAGTGATGTATCAAGACCATTTCCAGCCTCACTACCCACCACCTCCTCAGCCCGAGTACGCAAGATCGAGTATACCACCACCGTGGGCCGAGGATCTTTCTGCACGGATGCAGCAGCTTCACCTCCAGACGGATCACATTCATAGGAGGATGGATAGATGGGAAACCGTCTATTCCGCTCGCATGTCGATGGAAGATGAGAGGCAGCGTTAGAGAGAGGCGGATGATGCTGAGCGTTAGAGGATGATGTACGACTTCATGGGGAACTTTGAGCACTACTTTCCTCCACCGAACCGTTGATCAAGCTCAAGATGAAGTCTCCTTTCCTTGTTTCCACCTTTGTAAGTTTTATGTTTTCTTTTTCTTCTTTTTAATTTTTTTTTTGTTGTTTTCTTTTCTATTTCTTTTCCCTCCTTTTTTTATTTTCCTTACAGTGGGGACACTGTAATTATTAAGTATGGGGTGGGGAGAAAGTAGAAAAATTATGTCCTAGGTGTTTCTGTGTTCTATGTAGTTGTTATTTCTTTTTAAATAAAAAAATTGAAAAAAAAAAAAAAAAAGAATTGAAAATTTTAAAAATCCAAAAAGAGTTTAGAATTGATAGATATCCCTTCTTAAAGTTCTATGATAGCAATCACTAGCTTAATCATATAATTCCTTGCAAACATGTCTTTGAAAGTATAGCCGGATTCTTAGAATTGAAATTATTGTTTTTAGAAGAGAATAGCATTTGATGAAATTGAGCACATATACTTTATAGCATAAATGATGCAATCCAACAAAATCTACCTTGTGAGAAATTTTTGGCCTTATAGGGAGAACATTTATAAATCCCTCTTCTTTTTTGTGTGATTTACTCTCTTTGTGCATATTATCTCTTGGAATTGCGATGGTTATCTATTTCTTGAGACCCTTATAAGATTTTTAGTTCATTACTTGTGAAAATCATATGATGGAGAACTTATTTTTATGAGCCCTATTATTCCCTATCTACCTTTACATTATTCCTTCTTTTGATAACCAATTCTGGCCTGAAACCTTTTCTTATTATTAGCTCCACAAAAATTATTCCCTAGCCGAAATAAGCTTGACCCTATCCGGGAATTAGGACTTAGATTGGAGAGGTAAAGTTTTGTGTTTTGTTAAAAAGAAAAGAGTTTATATTTGCTTGAATTGAAGGGTATTTGGGAAGGGTAGATTGGAAGTCTCTTGTTATTACATGTAAGAAAGGTCTCTTGATTAAAAGATGCACAAAATAAAGTTTTAAAGGAAGAAATGTATACGGTGGATCGTTAACGACCAGGATGTGGGTTCGTTAACGAGGCAGAAAAAAAAAAGAAGAAAAAAAAAGGAGAAAGAAAAAGGAGAAAGAAAGAGAGGAAAAGTTGAAGTGCATTTGTGTTTATATATAATATCAGGAGATTCTTTTATTTTGGTTATGAGACTTTCTAGGATGATAAAGGGTGAGTGCAAATGAGTGTGCATAAAGAAGAGTGAGTTTGATATATGTTTTATGAGAGTTTTTTGTTATGTGTGAGTTTTTAGGAGTCTTTGATTCCCGGATATTATTAGCACCACATAGACAAAATATTTTCCACTCCCTATTGTCTTTTACCAAGCCCCATTACAACCCGGCCGAATGGAAGCTTCTATGAAGTTTTTCATTGAGCCTAAGTTCTCTTGATGATTCTTTGCTTGTTTTGACAAATCATGGGTGGAGAGTATTGGTGATATAAGTTCCAATTTCTATGAGTTTTTGTATATAAGATGAGTTGAGAGATTGAAATTATAAGCCTAAACACTTGAGAGTTGAGTGAAACACATTATATCCCTTGAGAGGTTGGATTGTATTATTTTATGTCTATTTAAGTGCATATATGTGTAAGGATGTTAATAGTCTTTTGCTATAATTTTCTTATGTGTAGATGTTGCTTTTTAGAAGATGGCTATGTCTTAATGAGTATGATTTGTTTTGGTTTTGGTTAGTATCTTGTTTATTGCTTGAGGACAAGCAAGTCTAAGTATGGGGTATTTTGATGTTCGCATTTTTAGTATAGTTTTTGATAGGTTTTATTTGTTTATTAGGTTTAGTTTTGTTTAAGTTTAGGTTTAGTTTTGATTATTTTTAGTTAGTTTTGCATAAATCTGTGGAAAGAGTGGAATCTACACTATTTTGTGAATTTTGCAGGTTTTAGCAAGGAAAGAAGCTGAATGGAGCTGAATTTGGAGCATCACAGTGAAGGACGGGAGAGTGCAAGATTTAAGAAGTCGAAGCTTAAGAGTACAAGAGGAGGTGTTGAAGAAAACAAATCCCAGGATCGTTAACGACGCTGTGAAGGGTCGTTAACGAGGCCACGAAGAGAAAGATTTCGAGTATTATTTTTATTATTCACTGATCCTGAGCGAGAATTTATTTCCGTATCGGTTGAGTATCTTTTTAGAATCTTTATGGGTTATTAGAATATGTATTTTAGGGTTTAATATCTTTCTAGATTTTATTTTTATCTGTTAGAGATTGTTTCTATCTTTTTAGGAAAGTTTTTATCTTTTAGCCTTTTTAGTTTTTTAGGATTTTCTAGTATAAATACCCTTCTATCTAGCATAGAAAGGGGGGCTTGTTTTTGGAGAAGATTTGGAGGAAGGCCGAAAGAGAGAGAATCGGATCGGAAGTCGGTGACGAGGTTCGGTAGACGACGGTTTTCGAGGTTCGTTGATCGAGTTTGTGGTTCGGTGAATGTTTTGTTTAGTTTTCTTCTGAATCTCTGTAAGACGATATTTTTGTTATTAATTTAAGTTTGAAGTTTTGTTTCAATGTTTATTTTTGTTGAAGTTTTTAGTTTCTTAATCATGAGTAGTGAGTAGTCTATTTTTCTAGGGTCGGGGTTAAGCCCGGCATAGTTGAGCATGTTTGATGAGTAAGATTGTGTGTTGAATGCCTTTTATCTTTTATTGAGATTGTTTGTTGTGCTTAATACCGAAACGGAAGTTGAGGTAATTTGAGTTTTAACTTGATTGAAAGAGAAAGTTAGTAACTTGAAGGTTGATATTGTTTGAAAACGAGAGTTTCAAGCTTTAGATCCAAAACAAGCAATTGAGTGAGTTAGTTTATGAAAGTAGATTAATTTACTTGTTAAGTCAATGAAAGTTGATGACTCTATCTATTTAAAGGCATGATCTTATCTTCTTACGAATTCTTATGCTTGGCTATGTTGTGGTGTCCCTTGTCCTAGATTTTTGTTTTAATTGAATTATTTCTGGTAAATCTTCGTTGATGAGTACTTGCCTCGGTACCGAATATTAATTGGAATTTTATTAGGTCGGTAATTGATATTTTTTGTATTCGGTGGTTCGGTAACGATCCTGACAAGGTTGTTAACGAGGCATCTCGTGAGTGTTCTGTTTGATTTTGTTTGATTTTTATTAGATTGATAGACAAACAACCTTGCTTCCTGTGGAACGATCCTGACTCCACTGTACTCAGCGGGGTCTTGACTTACAAATTTATTTGTTGGCCGAGAATACCCTATCAACAGTGGACTTGCCTCTTAAGCTTGCTCACTTCACCTTCAAGGAATTGGAGCTTCACATCCTTGTCAATGTCTTCTCCCTTTGGATCATATAGCTTCCTTGCACCTTCACCTTGAACTTTCACCTCTTTGCTAGCTTGACTCACCCCATACATGGCCTCATAATCGGATAGCTTGTCAAGTAGCTCCCAAGCTTGATCCGGTGTCAAGTCTATGAACCCACAATCGGTGTGGAGATTGAGCTTGTCCTTCGTTGCCGGATTGATGCCTTGGAAAAAGATGTCTTGGTGCACATATGGTTGTTGACCATGAGTAGGACATTGGCGCAACATCTCCTTGAAACGGTCCCATGCTTCGAAGAGAGGCTCATTCGGACCTTGTTGAAAGCTTGCAATTTTCCTTCTTAGCTCGGTTGTCTTTGAGGGCGGGAAGAACTTCATCAAGAAAGCATCATGGAGTGCCTTCCAAGTTATGATCGACCTAGGGGCTTGGCTCTTGAGCCAATGTGTGGCCTTGCCCCCAAGTGACCACTTGAACGCCTTTAGAAGCACATACTCCAACGTCTCCTCGTCGGTAGAGATCGTCTCACACATGTCCACAAAGCGTTTGATGTGCTCTATGGGACACTCATGTGGACGGCCCTCGAATTGATCACGCTTGATGAGGGAGATGAATTGCGTCTTGATCTCAAAATTCTTGGCAACCTCGGGAAGCACAATAACCGGTTCGGGTACCCTCAACTCCGGATGCATGTATTGGCGTGCATTCCGGGGTAGAGCGTTGAGTTGAGCTTCGGCCCTCATTCGTTGCTCTCGTTCTCTTCTTGCCACCGCCTCTTGATTGTCCTTCTCAAGTTGCAATCTAGCCATTTCGGCCCTAAGTCGAGCCAACTCCTCATCACCATGGAGAGCTTGATTCTCCATCCTTTTCCTTCTTCGGGCTTCTTTGAGAATACTTTCCGGATCACTCACAAACTCAAGCTCAAGTGTTCCTTGGGAGGAACGAGCTCGCATACACCTACGAAACAAAGACACAAACCAAAACAAATCAAAAACAAACAAAGGGTTTGGGCTATTCCCTCACCCAAATCACTACCAAAACACAAGAAACTCACCAAATTGGCACTCAATGCACTTAGAATTCCCCGGAAACGGTGCCAATCTTTTGATCGCTCACGAATGCGAGGGTCTAGAGATACAATTTATAACCCGACCCCGTTGTAGCACGTGGTGGGTGTCGAACGCTCGGGAAATCTACTCGATTGAGGTGCCTAAACACTAGAAAGCTGGAAAGGAGAACTTAAAACAAAGGAAAACAAAGAGAACAGTTGGGACCGACACAAGTGTCACGTCGGGCCCGATGTTGGCGACAAAGAGGGAAGTCGGGACCGACGTAGAGCAAGTCGGGCCCGATGTAGCTGGTTTTGTCGAACTCAAAGATTGAAAGTAGATCTTGGGCTTTTGGGTTCCTTCTCTAGTAGATTAAGGCTTTTCCACCCCAATTCAAGCAATAAGTGATGATCGGAATAGGATCGAGGTGCTTTCACCCTCGTTCCAACCACTTCTACACATCGATCATTGGGGAAATCAAGCAAGGTCTTGAGATGGACAAATGTTCACTTTCTTTACTTTGTCAATCACAAACCTTGATTCCTTACTTTCATAAGGAATTGTAGCTCTATGTAGAGTGGGTTCCTAGATCAAGCACTCAAGGCTTATGGAATTGGGGTTTCTAGCCCAACCTAGCTAGAGTTTTCCCCCATAACCCAAGATCAAGGAGATCTACTCCATATGGCAAACAAAGAAAGCAAACAAATCACAAAGCAAAGCAATCAACATCAACAATCTCAAACCAAAGCCAAATTTCATTCACAAATCAAAAGCAATCCACAAACTCCAATCCAAGGTTTCCAAATCCACAAAATCAAAACAAGGCAAAGCTAATCTATCAACCAAACCTATCAAATCTCCTTCTCCTATGCCGATTCCCTCTCTTCTCCTTCTCCTCTCCTTCCTCCTTGCTCTCCAAGTATCCTCTTGAGAGTTTTTGAGAGTTGGTTAGTTGCTAAGTGTGTGGGAACCTCCTCCAATTAGAAGATAAGAGAGCCTTAATAGATGAGGGGCAAAAGTGGTAGTTTACAATTTCTTGCCTTGGAGCCCAATCCAGCCAGCGACCGACTCGGACCGACACGGAGCACCTCGGGCCCGACTTACTGGGCAAGTCGATCCGAGGTCGAAAAATCATCTCGGGTCCGGCGTTGGTTCTAACTCGATCCGGACCTCGTTCCACCTTCTTCTGGTTGGCTTTTCTCTTGTTCTTCTTCATGGCTTGCTCCTCTCTTTCCCTCTTAAGCTCGGGCCTTGCTCCATGTTCCGATTCTCCTTCAAAACGACCCTTGATCCATGCCAAAACACCTACAAAAAACATAAAACGTGCATAGTCTCCGAATCTCATAGAAATACGGGAACTAAGCTAAAAAGGAACAAAACACACAAGAAAAGGGGAAAAAGAAACATATTTACAAAGGGAATCATATATAAAACACCACCAAATAAAGAGACATCACATGGCACGGTGCAAGGCTCGGGTCCGACGGTGGCAAGGGGTTGGAGGTTGTCCCCGTTGGCCCGAGTTGAGGTTCCTCGACGCCGAGGACGCACAAGGCTGTGTGCGTCGGCGCGGAGAGGGGCGCGCCGTGGCCTGCGGAGAAGCGGGCCACGAGAGATCGTGTCGCGTCTTGGATTGCTCGAGTCCTGGCACGAGTGATGGGGCCATCCGAGCGAAGTGTGAATGCGTCGTCCTCTTGGCTAGCATCCATGACGGGGGTCGCATCAGGCGGCCCGAGAGTTGCCCTTGTGGTCTCGGAATTTGGGCAACGAGGTTCCCTAGTTGGGAATCAACACTCTTCTTCCATATATCGAACTCTCCCCATCTTTTATTTTGTTGGTTCAGGTTGCCTTGAACTTCGTTAACCTTGTTGGTCACTTCGTTAATGCCTTCCTATAATCCTTGAACCCATGATGGTGGCTCCTGATGGCCTGGAGGTCGATAGGGTGCAGGTCGTCTATTTGGTGGAGGCACTGCATAGTTTTGATTTGTGTTTTGATTGCCCCATGCCTGATAATTGTTTGACCTATCATGATAGCTAGGCTGGTTCCTGTATGGTCCTCTCATATAATTCATCTCAGCAATTGTCTCAGCGGCTCTAACCTGTTCTATGTTAGTGCAAGTAGAAGTACTATGTGCAGAAGAACCACATTCTTGACATGATTGAGAGGATTTTAGAAAACTTACCTGCTTCTTCAAACGGTTGACCTCATCTTGCAAGAATTGATTTTTAACATTCGGATCAACTTCGTCTCGGTTAGGTATGTAGAGACGTTTCTAGGTTGTGGAGTCTGCTGGGTTCCATACATGGCATCATAATTGGACAACTTATCCAACAGTTCCCATGCATCCGTCGGGTCCATCTCTATAAAAACCGCACGCAGTATGCGTGTTGATGCGGTTCTTGGTCTCTGCGTTGATACCCTGGAAAAAGATTTCTTGCAGAACATATAAAGGTTTCCCATGAGTGGGGCATTGTCTAAGCATCTATTTGAATCTTTCCCATGTTTCAATGAATGTTTCATTAGGCAGCTGGTGATAGGAGGTGATGGGTTTCCTCAACTCCGTCGTTTTAGCAAGAGGGAAGAACTTTGTAAGAAATTGATCGTACAAAGCTTTCCAAGTCCTGATAGACTTAGAAGGTAGGCTCTCCAACCAGCTCAGGGCCTTTCCAGCAAGAGACCACCTGAAAGCTTTTAACAGAACATATTCAAGTGAGACACCTTCAGCAACTATGGTGTCACATAAATCAAGAAAGTTTCTAATATGCTCCATAGGGCACTCAGTAGGTTTCCCTTCAAACTGAGCCCGTTTAATCAAGGATATGAATTGAGACTTGATCTCAAAGGGTTTCTCTATCTCGGGAAGCACCATTGGAGACTCGGGCACCCTCAGTTCTGGATGCATGTATTGTTTGGCATTCCTCGGATAGGCATTAAGCTCCTCTTGTAGACGAGAATTAGCAGCTCATTGACGCTCGGCCTCGGCAGCAGCGCCTTCCTTCTCAGATTTCAACGCCTCCATCTGATTTCGGAGGTCTTCCATTTGACGAACCATCTCTTCTGGTGTGGCCATGGCTCGGTTCTCTCGGCGTCTACGATGCAGGGAACGTTCAGGTTCTAAGTAATAACCAGCGTTATCAAACTCAAGCCTTCGTCGTCCTACTGGTATATGCTGAGAAAACAGACAAAGAAAACAAAAATTAAAAACAAAAACGGGGTCGGGCTATTCCTGAACCCATAGATAAACAAACAAACTCGTTGCCTCCCCGGCAACGGCGCCAATTTGTTGAGGGTGTATTAACAACAAATAAATTTGTAGTCAAGACCCCGCTGAGTATTGGGGAGTCAGGATCGTTCTACAGGAAGCAAGGTTGTTCGTTTATCAACTACTAAAAAGAACAAACATAATCAAACAAAAACACACACCAGCAGCCTCGTTACCGACCCACCGTAAACAAAAGACTCAATCTAACGACCTAAATAAATTCGGTACCGAGCCAAGTAACTCAGCAACGAATATCACTTAAGATACTTCAAATAAAAACAAAGATCTAGGACTAGGGACACCACAACATAGTCATGCATATAAACTCGTAAGAAGATAAGATCATGCCTTTAAATAGATAGAGTCATCAACTTTCGTTGACTATCAAGTAAATTAACCTACTTTCGTAACCCAATTCACTTAATTGCTTGTTTTGGATCTAAAGCTTGAAACTTTCGTATTCAAACAATATCAACCTTCAAGTTACAAACTTTCTCTTTCAATCAAGTTAAAAACAAAAATTACCTCAACTTTCATCTCGGTATAAGCTCAACAAACAATCTCAATAACAGATAGAAGGCATTTAACACTCAATCTTACTCATCAAACATGCATAACTATGCCGGACTTAACCCCGATCCTAGAAAAGAAGACTACTCACTAATCATAACTACTAAACAAATAAATTCAATAAAAGAAATCATTGAAAACAAATTACTACTCAAATTAATAAGAAAAATCGTTTTACAAAAATTCAGAAGAAACCGAAAAATACAAAGCACCGAACCAAAATCACGATTAACGAACCCGATAACTTTCGTTCACCGACCTCGATCTCGACTCCGATCCTCTCTCTCCTCTCTCGGCTCTTCCTCATCTCCAAAACAATCCCTAAAAGTCTCACCCCTCCTCTATGCTAGATAGAAGGGTATTTATACTAAAAAGCTAGAAACCAAAAAAAACTAAAAGATATAAACTTTCCTAAAAAAGATAGAAATAAATCCTAAAAAGATAGAAATAAAATCTAAGAAGATAACAAGACCTAAAATACATAATATAATAACCCTAAAAATCATAAAAAGATACTCTACCGACACGGAAATAATTCCCCGCACAGGATCGGTGAGTCACGAAGTCAACCCTCGAAATGTCTATCACGTGGCCTCGTTAACGAGCCCTCACAGCCTCGTTCACGAACCTGGGCTTGGTTTCTTCCACACTTCATCTCGTAAAACTTGAACTCTGACTTCTTCAATCTTGTATTCCTCCTTCTTTCACTGTAGCGCTCCAAATTCGGCTCCATATAGAACTTTTCCTTGCTAAAACCTACAAAATACACAAAATAGAGTAGCTTCCATACTTTCCATAAAAATATGCAAAACTATCCAAAAACACACAAAACTAATCCTAACCTTATCAAAACTAAACCTAATAAACAAAGAAAACCTACTAAAAACTATACTAAAAACACGAACATCAGTAACAAACTTGTAAGCCGAGGCAACAGTATAGTCGCTCGTGGTGGACAAACTCTAACTCAACACATCAGCTTGGTTCACATCGTCCACCAAGGTAGTCGAGGCAAGCCGAAGAAGAAAAGTAGATGGAAGAAGTTGTTGCAGATCACTCCACTTCCAGCCCCCCGACCAATAATCACATACGGTCTTGCAAAGGGAACCAAAATCAACAAGATTTATGGAGCACTCGATCAAGCACTGATTTGTTAACCAACGATCAAACCATAACCTCATACTCGAACCACTTCGCACATACCATCTTGTCCCTGGCAGTACCACTTTATTCACCTGTCTTGAGGTTCCTCCACACATAGGATGGATTTACCCTTTCGCCAAGAGAGATTCGCACATAGTTAGACCTTAGAACATCAATCTAAATCTTGGCATGCCCCATAAGGTACAACCATTCGAGCTTCCCAATTAATGCTAAGTTAAGATCTTTCATGGATCGCAAGCCTAAACCTCCACATTCCTTAGGCTTGCAAACCTACTCCCAACAAACAAGGGGAAGGCACTGGCGATCTTCCAACCCACCACACAAAAACCACCTTGTCAAGGCATCAATTTTAGCAAACACCTCTCTCGGAATCACCATTATTTCCATAGAATAAACGGGAATCAAGGATAAACCCGTTTTGGCCAAGGTAAGCATACCTACTATGAATCGACCTTGCCACCCTTTCAACTTGGCAGTAAACTTCCCAAGAAGAGGCTCAAAGGTCATAATCTTCACTTGGTCATGAAACAACGTCATTCCAAGATATTTTCCAAGATTAGAATTCAGATAAAACCCACTCTCATAACTCAAAGCCTCTAGATGATCAACTTTAACATTATCGGAGACAAATATGCCTGACTTGGCCGGATTAATTCTTTGACCAAAAGCCACACAAAACTTTACCAACAATGTATTAATCATTTTCTATGATTAGTACGTTGTTGGTTAGAACAATCTGGCTAATCAAAGTAGTGCACTAGGAGATAAATCTCACCCATCAATTGAGAGATGGAGCGCGTTGTTAACGGCGTTGAGTACGGTGACAACCTGGTGGCAGATGGTTTTAGGAATGTAAATGCATTAAGGGTTAGCTTCTTGAAGTTATTAGCAAGGGCCAAAAGGGGAAAAGAGAATGTCAGAGAAGTGAGAGTCCGTTAGAGTTTCACCATAAATAAGGAAATGTTCCCTATTAGGGGATTATCGAGAAATTATTAAGGGAAATCCAAGCTTAGGCCTTGGGCTCTTTGGAAGTTGTCTTCCACTAAGCTTGGGTCAATTCGGATGGTTTGTCTTCCAATTAGGAATTACCTTGTTTTTCTCAGTTGAATCATAGAGTTGGTATGTGTTTTGGTGTGTGTGTGTGTGTGTGTGTGTGTGTGTGTATTAGGATAAATTCGAAAATGGAACAAGATATCTCAAATGGATGGTAAAATCATCCAAGTGAGCCAAATCTCAATGGAGAAGAATCTCCAAAGAGCTCAAGGCACAAACGCCCGATCCTTTCTTACTTCTCTCCCCCACTCAAAAGATAACAAACTTCTTATTATAGACTATCCTCATTGCCTCTCTTCATCTAGCTTAGTAGATCATTCTTTCTAACCGACTCCAACTCAAAAGACCATTTAAACCCCTCTAACATATTCCCTTATTAACTAAGGTTTAAGCATGAACATTTCCTAACAATACCGCCCTCTTCAAGCAAGCCTTGTCCTCAAGGCTGGATTATAAACAAAGATCTAGGGATTCAATTTTGCAGATGCTAAGTGTAGGATTAGATTTCTGGTGATTTCAGGTTGGTAAGACTTTGAAATTAGTTGCAGTTGCAATTCATTGTGAGACCTGTAATCTTCCTCTTTAACTCCAACATAAGACCAAGCATTGCTTT
The DNA here is from genome assembly GCA_964016875.1 of Fallopia convolvulus. Lineage (NCBI taxonomy): Eukaryota > Viridiplantae > Streptophyta > Magnoliopsida > Caryophyllales > Polygonaceae > Fallopia > Fallopia convolvulus. The sequence goes on from OZ024736.1 coordinate 1,369,120, forward strand.
CTTTGCGTCTCTTCATATTTGTTGGAGTCCAGCGCATTCTTCCTTCCTTTTTAATGGTCAACTCCAGAGGATGAGGATGATGACAAAAGAATTCGAGTTTTTTATCCTCCTCATGGTTTTCTCCTACTAGCAACAGATTGGTGTAGTCACTCGCTCTTGAGCATCTATCCCAGTTCCTAGATTATTATTTTTTTGGTCAAGTCAGTTCCTAGATTATAAATCTAAGCATATGCTGCTTGTGTCCCTTCACACTAATCTCCAGATCGGGAAACACAATTGGAGGAGACTTTGCCAGAGGTGGTAAAGTAAATCCCTAACAATCAACTTGGATCCCAATTTCCCTTACCGACCTCTTCAAACAAGCCTTTTTCTCAAGGCTTTGCACGGAAGAAAAATTGGATGCCAAGGAAAAAAATTGACGAAATCGAATATACCTTGGGTCGTCGCCAACGACGTCCTCCTTCTCGTTGATACGGAGAGAGATGGAATCAAAAGCATCGGGAAAGCAGAAACCGTGAGGATGGAAACTAACCTTGAGAGCTTCGAAGGAAAACTAACCGGTCATGGAGGTGTTTTTGCCGAAGGTTTCGGATATGGCGGCGACAGTGGCTCGAATCTTCGGCGTCGAATTTGGTAAGTGATGGATTCTGGATGAAGAAGATGTATGATGTCTAGTCCCCCATATTTCTCTCTAGACCCGTAAATTACTAGGAGAGAATTATGCCCGATTGTTTTAAATGAAGTGTTAGGTTGCGGGGGTTGGCCTAACATTTCAATAATTGGCCCAAACTATAAGTTGAAATCCATTCTTCTTCAAATTGAACCGATCTGGTTTGATTCTCCAAACTCAAATTATTCCATGAAACTATCTTGTTTTCCATGGATGTTACGTGCGAAGCTCGATTCCACTGTTTTGCAGTGATCTCATCCTTCCTTTGTCTCGCTCAAGGTGATGGCCCTCGATGCTTCATTTTTGGCTGGATTCCAAATTCACTTGTTTCCCTCACCAAGAGAAAAACTAGCTCGAATTTCCGATCAACTCCTAGCCCTAAAATCCAAACAGCACCAATCGATTGCACTTCACAACCCGTCACCATCATCATATTCTCAAAAGCCTTTTTTAGTTCCTCTTGATGCAACTGCCGACTAACAGTGGAGTGTCTCTTCACCGTCGGAGCAACATTGTTGCGTTTCACCACTTTCTCATCCAGCCTCTTTCCTTCCGTCTTCACCACCATCAATTCGCGAGCACAATTCTCAAAGTGAAGATTATTTATCAAGCCAGTTTCGATTCCCCTTTGATTGATCTCTATCTCATATCCCTCCTTAGCAACATATTCAACCTCTGTTGTGATGACTGCACTGGAATCTTCTCCCTCGCAGATTGTGAATTCAACCTTCTTCTCATCTATAATATCTCCTGACGAGGTTTCCATCGAATCTCCCTGATGGAGCACAAAATAAAGATGTGTGAATAGTAGGCGCGAGTGGCGAGGTAAAAGCAATAAGAACGGGATTCGAGTGAATCCCCCCGAGGTTCTTTCCACACCCGTCCTAAAAAAGCGAGGTACCTAATCAAGCTAGTCCAAAATCAGAGGAAGGATGAAGGCCAAACATCGCGCGTTCCCCACATGAACGAGGTCGATCAGAATGTTGCAAACTCTCGAATAAGGATGTCGGTCAGGCGATGCGCTTCTAGAAGCAACGAGAATGAACCTCGCACACTCATAAGCTGACACACCTGCCCCGCTTGACCATTCAAAAGCCACCTTATTTTCGACCAATGATCGACCACCTCTCTATCGACCAATCAGATGGTCGTACCACAAACATCCCACATCGGATGTTGATAAAAGCCATGCTCCTCACATGTCTATAAATAGAGGAGAACCTCGAAGGTTACAAGGGTCGAAAAACTTCTCTAACTCAAGAACTATCTTGTTTGTTGAAGATCGACATGTTGAAATAATCGTAAAGACCATGCTACAATCAAAGGAAGGTAAATAAAAAAGACTTCAAGTCGCTCAAAGAAATCTCAAAGTTCCCAATAGATCTCGCAAGCCGCTTTGCAAGCTACAATCCTGGTGTGATCAATAAGCTTCTGGCCTCGCTAAATAGATTGCAATTCTCAAACTTGTAATGGAAAAAGACCTCGTTCGCAGTTTATAAGTGGTAATCTCAGTGTAACAAAGAGGTCTCAAACCACGTTAGGCAAAGACCTTGAATCTTACAAAGAAGATCTTGGACAGATCCCCGTTGTTGTAACCTCGTTTGGAAGTCATTAATAAAAGCAAGGTTTTGTCTCGTCGAATATATAATCTCGTTTCTTGTCTTTAGCGTCGGTTTATTTCGGGTTTCATCACATGCGCCGTCTGCGGGAACCTCTTCATCCTAAGTAGTTTCCCGACGAACAATAACCTTGGGTTTCAATCTCAAAATATGGCTTGCCCAAACAACTTCTTCCCCCAACACCCCGATAACATGCCCGAAACCTTAGAATGGGCCGGTGCGGGACCTCATTCAGGTTGGCTGTACAGGGATGCTCTAAGGTGGGCATGTGTCGCCCCACAAAATCCATATTTGTTCCAAGGATACCCCAATCAACCCGTTCTGTCACAGAGTCCGTATCCGTTCCAGGGGTACACACAAGGCGGTGTCCCTCCTAACCTGCACCTTTATCCGGGATACGGGCAGTTTCAACAAGGTTTTGCCCCTTCACCCGTCCATGGATATGGCCCCCCGTTGCTTGAGCGCGTTCCCATCCCAGGCCCTGGACAGGCTCACCTCGAATACGTACCTGAGTACATCCTTGGACATGTTCCAGGACACGAAGCATCCACCAATGGCTTGTCAACGGAGAGACCGACCTGGGATCCCATGCAAATCTCGAGGTCACACAGGCGATGTTCCCGAACGCAATGCCCGAAGATGTCCGAAACCGCGGGGAATGTAATGCATACTTTGAAGTCGCGTTCGTGCCGTTGTCCCGATGCGGCGGGCGGATTTTCACCTTTCATAGACGAGATCCAGAGCGCGCAGATGCCCAAGGGCTTCCACAGGCCGCAAATAGGGTTCTATGATGGGACGGCGGCTCTTGAGGAACACATAAAACATTTCGCCGTCCAGATGAATGTCAATTCATACAACGACGCAATTTTATGCCGCGTGTTCCAAACCACCTCTGGAGAAAGTCGCGATGAACTAGTTCATAAGCTTCAAGGTCGGGTCTGTTTCCTTGTTTTCCCAGTTGTGCGACACATTCGTCGCGCACTTCAACGACTCAAAGAAGCGCAAGAAGAACATGCGTTACCTTCGCGATGCCCAAGGACTTCACCGCTCAGGTGTATGCCGATGATGCCGCCAACCAAAGCTCTCGAACTCGGACCGACAAGGCGTTCGCAGCTGACACTAAGGGAAAATCAAAGGCGGTCGTGCCCGCCACCAAGGATGCGTAAGTGACGTAGACCCAAAACCCCATGATATCCCAGCCATAAGCCAAGGAGAACAACGGAAACAATAACAACACAAGGGAAAACAGTGGCGGCAGGGGCTGGAACTATTTCGGAGGTAAGCACTGAGGTTACGGGGGGAAGGGCGGCCCCTTGTACAAACCAAAGGATAAAGGTAGAGGAAACCCGACATCGGGGGTAAACAATGTGGCGCATAGCCAAAATCAAGTAAGGACCAGCAACTTCGAACAGCAGGCTCTCGCAAAGCAAGCGCGCTCCGGTCATGCCGCGACACCCGATGGTTTCATTTACACCATCTCGGGTGGACCATCCTTGGCAAGCTCCAGCCAATCGGAACGAAAGAGATACGCTAGGACCAACCATCATGAGCCTTCGGTATTCAGCGTCGAGCAGTCCTCGAGGTCCCACGCGTTGTGGACCTTCACATCCGAGAATGCTGAGGGTTTGCATATGCTACACTCCGACCCTTTGGTGGTGCACGCCTAGCTGGGCTCGAAGATGGTTAAGCTAGTCTTGGTGGACACCTGATCTTCCGTGGACATCATGTACTACGACGCCTTCGAACAATTGGGTATCTCGATCACATCTTTGAAGCCTTACGCGGGAAAGATGACGTCCTTTTCGAGCGACGAAGTCGATGTGGCGGAACTCATCGACCTCTAGATGACGTTGGAAACAGGTTCGACGAGGCGAACCCAAATGATAGAGTTCACCATGGCGGGTTTACCCTCGGTATATAACGCAATCATCGGGAAAGTCCATGATGAAATTTCAAGCTGTGGTATCCATCTACCACCTAAAGATGAAATTCCCAATTGATGGTCGAGTCGGGGAGGTCAAGGGCAACCAAGAGGAGGGTCGCGTGTGTAATGAGACCTTCGTAAAGCAAAGATGTCCAATGCTCATAGTGGACGCCCCCGAGGGTGCCGATCTCGATGTTCGGGATTTTGCAGTCCGAGAATATCTACCTATGAGGGTCGTTACTCCCTTTAACACCGAGGTAAAGAATCTCTACCTTGGAGAATATCTCTCTGTGGAATCGACACTATTATTGGAATCCTTGCTTGTCGATTCCCACGACGTGTTCGCTTGGACCGCAAAAGATCTCTGCGTTGTCTCACGGACTGTGGCCCAGCATTCCTTAAACGTCGAAAGCACCACTCGTCTCGTGGTGCAAAGGCGAAGAAAAATGAATGAGGAAAGGGCAAGCGCCACAAATGCAGAGGTGGGGAAGTTGTTGGCCGCGGGGTTTGTTCCCGAGGTCTAGTACCCAAAGTGGTTGTCTAATGTGGTGTTGGTCAAGAAGGCCAGTGGGAAGTGGCGCATGTGCATCGACTTCAAGGATCTGAACATGGCCTGCCTTAAGGATAGCTACCCCCTACTTCAATCGACGAGTTGGTCGACTCCACAGCAGGCCACGGGGTCCTAAGCTTCCTCGATACATATTCGGGGTATAATCAGGTCCTAATGGACCCGTGAGATGAAGAGGAAATGGCCTTCATCACGCAACGGGGGACCTATTGTAACAAGGTCATGCCCTTTGGCCTGAAGAATGCGGGAGCCACCTTTCAGAGGCTCGTAGACCGGATCTTCAAAAACCATCTAGGGAGGAATGTGTCGGCCTATGTCGACGATATCATAGTCCGAAGTAAAACCCTGGAGGACCACCTCGTTGATCTCGCCGAGGTCTTTGAGACGCTCAAGCAAAACCGGCTCAACCTCAATCTTGAGAAGTGTGTGTTTGGCATGTCGTTTGGCAAGTTCCTAGGATTCATGATCAGCTCATGGGGAATAGATGTGAACCCCTCCAAAATTGAATCAATCCTCTCAATGCGGTCACCCCAGTCTCAGACCAAGGTACAACGACTCAATGGCGTTGTGAACTATCTCGAGAGATTCTGCCCTCGATTGGTGGACATGTCACTTCCTTTTTCGTGGCCTTAAAAAAGAATGAAAAGTTCATATGGGACAAAGAATTAAAGCTCACTTTCTCTAGGCTAAAGGCATTTTTGTCAAAACTGCCCACGTTGGCACCTCCGAAGGCAGGCGAAGACCTGCAACTATATATGGTTATAAGCCCGGAGACGGTCAACGCGGTGTTGACAAGGGAGGAGATGTACCCAGTTTACTTTGTCAGTCGCGTGCTTCAGCCTGCTGAGCTGCGGTACTCCCTGACGGAGAAGATGGCCTTGGCTGTGGTAACGGTCGTGAGGCGACTGCGCCCTTGCTTTCATGCCCATCCTATCCAAGTTCTTTCCGATCTCCCTCTCCGCCAAATCCTCCATCAACCCGACCTTTCCAGGCCGATGACGAAGTGGGTAGTCAAACTCTCCGAGTTTGACATTAGCTACCTGCCAGGAACTACGATGAAAGGGCAAGCCCTTGCCAACTTCATGGTAGAGGTGACATTTGCCCAAACTGATGAAAGCGCGGAGGAGTGGAAGGTCTTCATGGACGGCTCGCGATGCAACGTCGGGGGCGGCGCTGGCGTATTCCTTGTCGGGCCCTCAGTCGAGACCTAGTCTTCCCTTAACTTCACCTTCGACACCACCAACAACGAGGCCCGGTAAGAGGCCATGATTGTCGGGATAGAAATGGCGCTGCTTAGTAAAGCTCGCAAAATCAAGGTATACACCACTCCGAGTTGGTAGTGCGGCAGTTGAGCGGATAGAAATGGTCTTATTTAGAGACATTTGTTGTGGAGTCCATTTCGCGTGCTGCCAACATGAAGGTCGATGCCCTAGCGAGTCTAGGGTCGGCTCTCCCTTTAGAGGTGGGCAATCGCATTATGGTGGAAAGAAAACTTTTGTGGAGTGTGACAAACGGCGTTTTCTCCATCACGCTCGATGATTGCATGGCTCCCATTATCCAGTATGTGGAAAGCGGGGTTCTTCTTGAGGATTTCGTAGAGGCAAGAAAGCTCACAATGTGATCCGCTCGCTACTACATTGTTGGAGGGTGTCTCTATCGCCGTGGCTTCGCAGAGCCCAATTTGTTGTGTGTGCTGAGCGAGGCCAAGGAGCACATTCTATTCGAGGCACACGAGGGAGTATTCTACGGGCACCCTGGATGGCGTGCCTTGTCGCATAAGATCATCTGCTTGCGGTATTTTTGTCCCACCCTCAGACAGGACACGAGGTCTTATGTCCAGGAATACGACGAATGCCAAAGGCATGCCAACGTCCAGCATGCCCCCGCCACTACCTTACGATCGATTCACGCACCCTGCCCTTTCCTGATGTGTGGGATGGACATTTTGGGTCCTTTCCCAACGGTTGCAGGACAGGTGCGATACATCTTGGTAATCATGGATTAGTTCACGAAGTGGATCGAGGTGGAAGCAAAGGCCAAGATCACGGGTGCCAAATTCTACTCCTTCCTATGGAAAAACCTCATGTGTCGCTTTGGGGTTCCCATGACAATCATGACTGACCATGGTCCCCAATTCGAATGTGAGGAAACTCGAACTTTCTACTCCGAGCTTGGCATCACCCTCATATTTTCCTCAGTCGCTCATCCCCAGTCGAATGGCCAAGTAGAAACGTGAATGTGCGAATCCTGACCCACCTCCAAAAACGGTTGGGAGACGCACAAGGATGTTGGGAAGAACTCCTCACTCTCATCCTATGGACGTACTGAAGAACAACACGCCGGGCCACTAGGAAAACTCCCTTTGCTTTAACATATGGGGTGGACGCGCTGGTCCCCGTCGAGACCTTGGTCCCTTCGGCGAGAGTTTTGAACTTCGACAAAAAAGAGAATGAAGCAACACTTAAGGCGGAGTTATAATTCAGGGACGAACTCCTCAAAGTTGCGGCCCTACAATCCATGGAATATAAGCAACGGGTCGCGGTGTACCACGAAAAGAAGGTTAGACCCAGGAGCCTAGCCTCCTCGGAGAAGAGGTCGCACCCGGAGCCTTTAAATTAAAAGACAGCGATGGGCGCACTCTAAGTAAAACTTGGAACGTGGCTCGACACAAAAGGTACAACGTGTAAATTTTCTAAATTCTCGTTTTCACAAAATTTTGTGTATAAAGGGTGACGAATTATTTCGAATCATTGTCTCAAAATTGGAACAACAAGCCATCCTCCCCAAGCTTCTCGCTTGGGGTTGGAGATACTCTCTAAGACATTGCGATCACTGGGAGCGACCTCGAGTGATCACCACAAGCTCAATTACCCCCCCCCCCAAGCTTCCTGCTTGGGGTTGGGAGCCATCCCCCCAAGCTTCATGTTGGAAGAGGGTTTCTTGACAACAAATAAATTTATAAGTCAAGACCCCGTTGAGTATAGCGAAGTCAGGATCGTTCCACGGGAAGCACGGTTGTTTGTCTATCAACTACTAAAACAAGAAAACAAAGCAAAAATTGCTAAAACAGCTACGACCAACCTAGTTAACGACCTTGTCAGGGTCGTTAACGAACCTAGAAAACCTACGAACACAGAACAACTAACGACCTAAAATACAGGTTCGATACCGAGAGTAAGTAAACTCGATAATGAATGATTTGAAAGCAAACAAACTAATTCATTGAAATAAAAGATCTAGGAAAAGGGTTACCACGACATACCTATGCATAAAAACTCATATGAAGATAAAGATAATGCCTTTAAAGATAAATTATATCAACTTTCGCTGACCAACAAGCAAATCAATCAATTTTCATAAATCAATTCACTCTATCACTTGTTTTGAATCCAGAGCTCGAAACTTTCATTAACGAACAATATCAACATTCAAGTTCATAACTTTCTCTTTCGATCAAGTTGAAAACTCAAATTACTTTGACTATTGTCTAAGCATAAGCACAACAAGTAATTTAAAAGATAAAAGGCAATCTAAACATCAATTTACTCATTCAAACATGCACAACTATGTCGGGTTTCAACCCCGACCCTGAATAAGAAAACTACTCACAACTCATGGAAATAAAGCAAACAACTTTAATCAAATAAGTCATTAAAAACAAAACTAAACTTACTTGAAATTGATAAGAAAATATTGTCTTACAAACTTCGTTGAATCCGAAAACAATTAAGAACACCGAGCAAAAATCCAATTACCGACCCTAAGTTCTCTATCTCGAACGAACTCAGTCCGATCTCTTCTCCTTACTCGACTTCTCCTAAAACTAATATGACCCCCTTCCCTAAACTTAGAACAAGGGTATTTATACTAAGAAACTATCTATTAAAAAGACAAAAAGATAAAAACATACCCTAGTTAAAAGATAACAAGATAAAATATATAAAAACCTAAATTTGGTTACGTCTCTATCGACATGGATCCCTCGTTAACGACCCCGCACAGGGTCGGTAGAGATTGTTAATTCCCTCCTGAAATATTCTATCTTTTAGCCTCGTTAACGACCTTCACAGGTTCGTTAACGAGCCTCTTTTTAACTTTTCTTGAACTTCTTTCCTCTTTAACTTGGACTTCAACTTGATCTTCTCATACAATCTTCTCCCTTATTTTCCATGTTTTCCATCCTCCACCATAAGACCTCAACTTAGCTCAAAAGCGCTCCTTCCTACACAAAACCTACAAAAAGACACAAAACGGAGTAGCTTCCATACTTTTCACAAAATATGCAAACTCATCCAAAAAAACACAAAACTAACTCTAAAACCTACTAAAACTAAACTAAACAAACTAAGAAACACACCAATAACTAGACTAAAAACACGAACATCAAAATACCCCATACTTAAGCTTGCTTGTCCTCAAGCAATCACTATACAATAATCAAAACCAAACAATCATGCTCATCAAGCAATAGCCATCAACTCTAAAGCAACATCAAAAACATAGCAGAAAATAGCAAATGACTATTAACGTCATCACACATATATAAGCACTTATTAGGCATAAGCAAATACAATACAACCTCACCAGGGATATATGTGTTTCTCTCAACTCTCAAGTGTTTGAGCTTATAAATTCAATCTCTCAACTCATCTTATATGCAAAAACTCATAGAAATTGGAACTTATATCACCAAACTCTTCACCTAAGATTTGTCAAAACAAACAAAAATCATCAAGAGAACTTAGGCTCAATGAAAAATTTCATAGAAGCTTCCATTTAGCCGGGTTGTAATGGGGCTTGGTAAAGACAATAAGGCGTGGAAAATTTTTGGTCATGTGGTGCTAATAATATCTGGAAATCAAAGACTCCTAAAAACTCACACATCTCCAAAACTCTCATAAAATACTTTTACCAAACTCACTTCTCTTTATGCACAAACTCTCACCTTTTTATATCCTAGAAAGTCTCATAAAAAAACTCAAAAGAATCTCTGGTTTAAACTCTTAAACACAAATGCACATTTACTTCTCTTCTTCTCTTTTTTTCATCAGTTCTCTTTTCAACTCTTTTTTTTCTCTTTCAGCTCGAACAACCTTGTTAATGACCCAAACTAGGTCGTTAACGAGCTACTTTCTACTCGTTTTCTTTCTTTTAAACCAACAACCTTCTTCTTCTTGTGCATCCTTTCTTACCAAGAGATATTCTTACCAAATCAAACAAGAGACTTCCAATCTACCCTTCCCAAAACCCTTATTTTGAACCAAACATAACATTTTTACTCTACAAAACAAACCTCTCCAAACCTAAGTCCTAATCCCCGGATAGGGTCAAGCTTATATTGGCTATGGAAAAATTTTGTGGAGCTAAAAATAAAAAGGCTTAAAGGCTCAAATTGGTTATCAAAAGAAGGATCATTTAAGGGTGGATAAGGATTAATAGGGCTTATAAAAATAAGTTCTCTATCATCTGTCTTTCACAAGTAATGAACTATAAATCTTATATAGGTCTCAAGAAATAGATAATCATCACAATTCCAAGAGATAATGTACATAAAGAGAGTAAATCACACAAGAAAGAAGAGGGATTTTTTATGTTCTCCCTATACGGCCAAAAATAACTCGCAAGGAAATTTTTGTTGGATTGCATCACTCATGCTAAAAGTTATACATGCTCAATTTTATCAAATGCTATTCCTCTAAAAAAACAACTTCATATCAAGAATCAGGCTATACCATCAAAAACATGCTTGCAAGGAATTATATGATCATGCTAGCAACTACTATCGTAGAACCAAAAAAAGGGGTTTTATCCATTCTAAAAAAACTCTTTTTTGGAATTTTTTCAATTTTCAATTTTTTTAAAGCAAAGGCAGCTAGAACAAACAAGACACACAAAACAAACAAAACACAAAAGCAAGTTTTTCTTCCCTTTCCCACCCCATACTTAAAATTACAGTGTCCCCACTGTAATAAAACTAAGGAAAAGAAAAGAAAGAAAGAAAGAAAAAGAAAAAGAAAAACTTACAAGATAACTGAAGTAGAAAAGAAACGACTTGTCAAAAGCTGAATCAGCGCCCTGGTGGTGGAAACTGGCACTCAAAGTTCCCCATAAACTCATACATAGTCTTCCAATGCTCCTCATCAACCGTCACCCTTTGCTCCATAGTCCACCAACGAGCATCTGCTTGCTGATGCCTCGCATCATCCAAAGCCATACGAGCGGAATAGACACCCTCCCAACGATCCATCCTCTAGTGGAGCTGTGTCTGCTGCAAGTTGAGTTGTTGCATCTGAAATGAAAGATCATCGGCCCATGGAGGTGGAACACTCGATCAAGTGTAAGCGGGTTGAGGAGGTGGTTGGTAGTGATCTTGAGGCTGGAAGTGGTCTTGAAAAATCACCGGGTTATAAGGCATAAGATCATAAGATTGTGGCACGACAGGCGGTCGCGGGGGGTTGTTACCAAAGCTGTGTGCCTTGGTAGTAGTCTCAAAATAGTCGTTAACGACCCTGGGTGCGTCGTTAATGAAGTTGTCATTGTTGCCCAGATCCTCGGTACCGAGTTCGTCGTCCTCGATATCAAGCTCTTCCGTGGCTGCCTCTGTTGCATCATCATCTTCATCCATAGCTTCTCTCTCAAACCGTGTCTCACACGGCCTCAACGACGGCTCATCTTGTGGCTTATGTTCCAACGGGAATGCATGACCCGTCCACGATTCGTACCAATTTGTTACGTAAAGAAGCTACATCTTTGCCAGGGTAAGAGGGACATTTGGCCAAGTACTTTAGTTCCATGCCCTCTCACGGTCCGCAAAAAAATGCCGAAAACAAACCAATAGTTCTTGTCGAGCAATTGGGCATGGTTTGGCGTGTAGAGGGAGAGATCTACACCGAGCTTGTCCGCCAAAAGACTAACCAGATTCTCGCACCACACTTCCTTAGACTTGATCCCATGCTTCTCAACATCTTGCAACCATTCACCTCAAGTTCATCGGGGCGGGATCCTCAAAAAGTATAGTACGGAGGCATGCAACTTTCGTTCGTGTCGGCCTATTCAGCTCTCTCTTGGGCCAAAGTGTGGCAGCTAATACTCGGAGAATGATTCGAAAGATGGGGTTGATGATGCTTGCCCCAGAAAGTGATGCGGCGGAAGGTTCAACTTCCCCGGAAATGTAACTCCAAGTTTTGGTCACCTTATAGTCCTTGATTTTGTAGTCCCGGGAAGGGTTAGGAAGCTCGAGATAGCCATGAAACTCCGCCATTGTGCACTCATGGTTGACAATTCCTAGCCGGAATCTTATCCTTCCCACCGAGGTCTTGGTTTTGAAGCTTGTCTCGAGAGTGGCCAAGAACTCGGCGGTGAGAGCCGGGTAGTGAAATATCGCCTCTTTCTTCAACAGATGAGGTACTCCGAGGATGGTAAAAGCGTGCTTGATTTCCTCATAAAACCCCATTGCCTTAGCACTTGACCTCGAGAACCACCTAGTGTAGTGGTCCTTCTCCAGGATGGCATCAAAGCGGACAACATGTGCTTGAGTGGCCAAAATGACATTTTCCATACGGGGAGGGGACGGGGACCGTTGAGTCCTCTTCTTCTTTCCGACTCTTGTTGTAGCTCTGCTAGTGCTTGCCATATGGACCTACAAAAACATGAATTGTCCAATATAAGATCCACTCAAACTAATAGAAAAGAGACCCCATACTTGGCCTTGGAATTGCTCTCGACTTGCCTCGTTAACAATCCAATTGGGTCATTAATGAGGCTGGACTTGTGTTTAAAACTGGACATATTGCATGGTCGTTAACGAGCCTGGACAAGAACCACTCGCGGATTATTCCGAGTTCTAAACTCAGAAATTTTCCAATTAATCAAGCATGGATCAAACACAATCCCACATAAGACACACATTCGAGCATATACACTCCATACTTGCTCGATTATCCCACCCGGTCATGCCAAAATTGCCAAAATTTTCATGATGAAGATCAACTCAATTCAAGAACAAGTTCATTCATGATTTTCTAATCAAAATTTCAATGCAAACTTAAGCAAGAACAACCTTATACGAATCAATATCAAGCACCATTCGTAGAAGCACTAGAATCATTATGCAATATAAACATGCAACTCAATCACATCAAACAAGATCAAGATATGAAAAAACGTTTTTACCCAAAAAATCATGAATCTTGCAAATAGAAAGTTAGGGTTTAAAAATCATATCGTTAAATTGAAGAATTGAAGAACAAGGATTGAATTCGGGAAGGGTAATGAGTCTAGTAGTTCACCGGTAACGAACTCAAGGATGGAGGGCTTGTTACCGTGGTGTGATTTCAGGGGTAGGGGCGGTAGTGCACTGATTGAAGGTGGTTAGAGAGAATCGGTAGGCTTGGTTTGAGGATTGGATTGAGATTTGAGTGTGGGATTGGGAGTTTTTGAGAGGATTAAATAGGAGGGGCAAGAGGTAGAGGGAGAGGCGGCATAGGTAGAATGGGTAGAAGATAGAATTAGGTTAAAAAAACTTACCTTGCCGTGTCCGCCTATCCGGGTCTCGAAATGGGTCGTTAACGACCCTGGGTGGGGTCGTTAACGAGCCTGTGTGACTTGCTTTTCAGCGTTTTTCCGAGCCTAACTTCTTGTATCATGTTAGCCCCAAACAATTCTATCTTTCTAACTTCTAAACTACTAAAAACTCAAAAGAAAGCCAAGAAAAAGATCTAAAAAAACTAAACTAAACTAAACTAAAAGTCGGGTTGCCTCCCGTAAGCGCTATTTTTAACGTCGTTAGCCCGACGTACTTACCTTGGCTTAAGGTGGTTCCTTTTCAGCTATGTCAGGGTTATGAGGGACCCCGTACTTAGCTTTGTAGGCATAATTGGCTCGTGTCACTAAATTTGGTCTTGTATCTTCCAGCAATATGCCCGGTATTCCTACACAAGGGTTAGTGAAATCCGAAAACCAAGGTGGTTTCGATTCCTCTATGGCATAGATAGTGGGGTACTGTGTAGGAACAGAGTATGAAGAAGGATCATAACCCGTAATAGTGAATTCATGGTTAGAGTACTTACCTTGGTTTATTGGTAATGATGCTGACACCGAAGTTGTCGGGGTCGTTAATGAGCATGCGTTGGCAATTCCTCAGTCATAATGGTGCATGAAAGGCTCGGTACTGAACTGAGGAGGATCGGTAGAAATCTTGGTTACACTCTTGTCCTCTCTGATTGTTGGAGTAGAGTCGTTAGATTCAGCAACGTCGAGCTCTAGCTGGGACAACTTGATTTGTTCGGCCGCAGTTGGGTCGTTGGCATTCTGGTCAAGGCTGAATTCTACACGTTCCTCTCCTATATCAAATGTGAGGAGTCCTTTCCGCACGTCTACCCTAGCACCTGCTATAGCTAGGAATGGTCTGCCTAAAATGATGGGGACTAGAGGATCTTCAGGCATGTCGAGGAAGATTAAATCGTTTGGAATGAAAAACTTCCCAACTTGAATGGGATAATAATCAACGACTTTTGTCGCTTTCATACTTGACCCGTCCGCCATGTAAAGCCTCATGTCTACAAGTTCCAATGGTCCCATGTTATCTTTTGACCAAATTGACACAAGGAGTAGACTGGCGCTGGCTCCCAAATCACATAGAGCCTTGAATCGGTGGTCGTCTATGCCAATTGTTATAGCGAATCTCCCTGAGTCGCCTAATTTCTCTGGATGAGTAATAGAACGGACCTCATCTTGAAGCTCTATAATGGATCATTTCCTGCTAAGAATGTCTTTCAAAAACTTTGTGTAAGTCGGCATTTCGCTTAGGGCCTCAGCGAATGGGATAGAAATATTTAAGCCTTGGAGAATCTTAACAAAACGCTTAAACTTTCCTCTAGTAGAGTCCTTAGACTTCTTAATAAGAAAGGGAAGAGATTTCACCATTCTCGAAGCCAAATCGGGCTCGAGAGGTGATGCTACCGGGTTGATGTTAGGGTTAATTGGTGCATTTGGAGGATCGGTACCGACCCTGGTAGGGTCGTTAAAGAGCTTGGGATTGAGAGAGGAGCTTTGAATAGGGAACTTACATGGACTAGGGTCGCTAACGACCTAGGGAGCATCGTTACCAAATTGTTCAGGTTCAATAACGACCCTCTCTGGTTCGTTATCGAGTTGAGCCGTGGCTTCCTTGTCAGTTTTGGAGCTCTTCTCCTTAGCTTGGGCACGCTCCGGTAGTGTCTTTCCACTCCTAAGGTGAACCGCCTCTATTTGTCCTCTAGGGTTCTGCTTGGGACGATCCAGGAGTTGCCCTTGTGGTCTTGGAATCTGTGCAAGTAGGTTCCCAAGCTGGGAATCGACATTCTTCTTACACACATCGAACTCTCCCAATCTTTTTATTTTGTTGTTAAGGTTGGCTTGGATTCCATCAATCTTGCTATGGACTTCAGTGAATTTATTATGGACTCCGTTGATGCCTTCCTATAACTCTTGTGCCCAAGATGGTGGCTCTTGGTAGCCCGGGGGTCGATATGGTGCAGGTCGTCTGTCCGGTGGAGGTGCTGCATAGTTTGAATTTGGATTTTGATTGCCCCACTTTGGATAGTTGTTTGGCCTGTCAAAGTTATTAGGTTGGTTCCTGTATGGACCTCTCATTTAATTCATCTCAACATAGGTCTCAACGGCTCTTACCAGCTCGATGTTAGTGAAAGAAGAAGTAATATGGGCAGAAGAGCCACATTCTTGACAAGGTTGAGAGGTTTTCAAAAAACTTACCTGTTTCTTAAGGCGGTTGACCTCGTCTTGTATAAATTGATTTTTGACATCGGGACCAACTTCGTCCTTAGTAGGTACGTAGAGACGCCTCTGGGGTTGGGGTGATTGCTGGGTACCATACATGGCATCGTAGTTAGAAAGCTTGTCCAGCAATTCCCATGCAGTTGTGGGATCCATCTCTACAAAACCGCACGCAGTATGCGTGTTGATGCGGTTCTTCGTTTCTGCATTAATCCCCTGGAAAAAGATTTCTTGGAGTACATATAAAGGTTGCCCATGAGTAGGGCACTGTCTAAGCATCTCTTTAAACATTTCCCACGTCTCTACAAAGATCTAGTTAGGCAGTTGGTAACAGGAGGTGATGCGTTTTCTCAACTCCGTTGTCTTGGCAGGAGGGAAAAACTTTGTAAGAAATTGATCATACAAAGCCTTCCAAGTGCTGATAGACTTAGGATGTAAGCTCTCCAACTAGCTCAAGGCCTTTCTTGTAAGAGACCACCTAAAAGCTTTAAAAAGAACATATTCAAGTGAGACACCTTCAGCAGTAATAGTGTCACATACATCAAGAAAGTTCCTAATATGTTCAATAGGACACTCAGTAGGTTTCCCTTCAAGCTGAGCCCTCTTTATTAAGGATATAAATTGAGATTTAATCTCAAATGTCGTCTCTATCTCTGGAAGCACAATTGCAAACTCTGGCACCCTCAGTTTTGGATGCATATACTGCTTAGCATTCCTCGGATAGGCATTTAGTTCTTCTTGTAAACGAGCACTGTTAACTCGTTCACGTTCAGCAGCGGCAGCAACGGCATCTCTATCATCTTGTAGCTCCTCCATCCGCTTTTGAAGGACTTCCATCTGTCGAGCCATCTCTTCAGGTGTAGCCATGGCTCGGTTTTCTCTTCGTCTACGGTGCAAGGTGTGTTCAGGTTCGGAATAGTAACTGGTGTTGTCAAATTCGAGCATGCGACGTCCTAGTGGCATACGCTGAGAAAACAAACAGAGAAAACAAAATCATAAACAAAAACGGGGTCGGGCTATTCCCAGACCCACAAATAATACAACAAACACTATTGCTTCCCCGACAATGGCGCCAATTTGTTGGAGGAGGGCTTCTTGACAAGAAATAAATTTATAAGTCAAGACCCCGCTGAGTATAACGAAGTCAGGATCGTTCCACGGGAAGCACGGTTGTTTGTCTATCAACTACTAAAACAAGAAAACAAAGCAAAACAGGCTAAAACAGCTACGACCAACCTCGTTAACGACCTTGTCAGGGTCATTAACGAACACAAAACAACTAACGACCTAAAACACAGGTTCAGTACCGAGAGTAAGTTAACTCGATAACGAATGATTCGAAAGCAAACAAACTAGTTCAATGAAATAAAAGATCTAGGACAAGGGTTACCATGACATAGCTATGCATAAAAACTCATATGAAGATAAAGATCATGCCTTTAAAGATAAATTATATCAACTTTTGCTGAACAACAAGCAAATCAATCAATTTTCATAAATCAATTCACTCTATCACTTGTTTTGAATCCAGAGCTCGAAACTTTCGTTAACGACCAATATCAACATTCAAGTTCATAACTTTCGCTTTCGATCAAGTTGAAAACTCAAATTACTTCGACTATCGTCTAAACATAAGCACAACAAGTAATTTAAAAGATAAAAGGCAATCTAAACATCAACTTACTCATTCAAACATGCACAACTATGTCGGGTTTCAACCCCGACCCTAGATAAGAAAACTATTCACTACTCATGGAAATAAAGAAAACAACTTTAATCAAATAAGACATTAAAAACAAAACTAAAGTTTCTTGAAATTGATAAGAAAATATCGTCTTACAAACTTCGTTGAATCCGAAAACAATTAAGAACACCGAGCAAAAATCCACTTACCGACCCTAAGTTCTCTCTCTCGAACGAACTCAGTCCGATCTCTTCTCCTTACTCGACTTCTCCTAAAACTAATATGACCCCCCACCTAAACTTAGAACAAGGGTATTTATACTAAGAAACTATCTATTAAAAATACTAAAAGATAAAAACTTACCCTACTTAAAAGATAACAAGATAAATGATATAACAACCTAAATTTGGTTACGTCTCTATCGACATAGAGCCCTCGTTAACGACCCCGCACAGGGTCGGTAGAGATTGTTAATTCCCTCCTGAAAAATTCTATCTTTTGGCCTCGTTAACGACCTTCACAGGTTCGTTAACAAGCCTCTTTTTTAACTTTTCTTGAACTTCTTTCCTCTTTAACTTGGACTTCAACTTGATCTTCTCATACAATCTTATCCCTTATCTTCCATGTTTTCCATCCTCCACCATAAGACCTCAACTCAGTTCAAAAAGCGCTCCTTCCTGCTCAAAACCTACAAAAAGACACAAAACGGAGTAGCTTCCATACTTTTCACAAAATATGCAAACTCATCCAAAAACACACAAAACTAACCCGAAAACCTACTAAAACTAAACAAACTAAGAAACAAAAAAAAACTAGACTAAAAACATGAACATCACTTCCCGCTTGGGGTTGGAAACAATCTATGCGCGATCCGAGCGACGCTTGGGATCATTGCATATAATAAAAAATAATCAATGCACGATCCGAGCTAGGCTCGGGATCGTTGCATATAATCAAAAGCAATCCATGTACGATCTGAGCGAGGCTCGGGATTGTTGCATATAATCAAAAACAAAGAGTGAAGCTCGGGATCGTTGCATATAATCAAAAACAATCAATGCGCGGTCTGAGCGAGGCTCGAGATCGTTGCATATAATCAATGCACAATCCAAGCGAGGCTCGGGATCATTGCATATAATCAAAAACAATAAATGCGCATTTCGAGCAAGGCTCGGGATCGTTGCAAATAATCAATGCACGATCCGAGCGAGGCTCAAGATCATTGCATATAATAAAAAACAAAATCTAAGTGAGGCTCGGGATCGTTGCATATAATCCATGCATGATCTGAGTGAAGCTCGGGATCGTTGCATATAATCAAAAACAATCAATGCGATATCCAAGTGAGGCCCGGGATCATTGTATATAATCAATGCACAATCCAAGCGAGGCTCGGGATCGGTACACATAATCAATGCACGATCCGATCGAGGCTCGAGATCGTTGCATATAATCAAAAACAATCAATGTGCGAGCCGAGCAAGGATCGAGATCATTGCATATAATCAAAAAAATCAATGCACGATCTGAGCGAAGCCCGGGATTGTTGTGTCTAATAAAAAAATCAATGTGCAATCCGAGCGAGTCTCGAAATCGTTTCACATAATCAAAAACAATCAATGGACAATCCGAGCGAGGCTCGGGATCGTTGAATAAAATAAAAAATAATCAATCCACCATCTTGAGTGAGGCTCGCGGTCGTTGTGAAAAGAAGCTTGGATATTAGCAAATCGAAGCCCAATGTGGCCCGAGTAGTATGTAATCTTTGCAGCACTCGCGTCATGGGGTTGGATCGGGATGGAATGAGCTGTTGGAACTCTCAAAAAGCAGTCATATAAACCACACAAACAAAAATAAAGAAAAAAAGATGCATAAGGATAAGGCAGCAAGGGCTGAAATGTTATATTACAGGCCCCAGCGGGCCATAAAAAGTCTTAAGCACACCAACAAAAAACAAAAATTACAAACACACATCCACCTTCAGTCCTTTGACTCCTTGGAAATGTTGGCAGGGGCTCCATGGGATACTGGCGGATGGGCAAGGCATATATTATCTTGAGATCGGCCTGGGCGGGGTTTTGGTTCTCCTGGTTCACGAGATTCGTGGCAGGAGGTTCATCCTCATTCGCTATAACCTTGCCCTCGTCGTCGAGGAAAAAACCGCATTCGCCCTTGGGCTCCTCTGCGGTCTCCCCCATGGTCAGCGTGTAGTTGGGGAGGTAAAATACGATGTGAGGATCGATGTGTTTGTACTTCTCGATTGCCTGCCTCACCCCTACGCGGACGGCCTGCCGGTACATCCCCTCTACAACGCTCATTGCTGCCCCCTTGTACTCAGCAGTCTCAACATACGCAGGCCCCGCAGCCATAACCTCCTCATTAAGTTCCTTGATGTGATTGTGAAGATTGCTATTCTCCTCCTCCACCTTTTGGAGGTCCGCCACTTTCTCCTTCGAGTACTTGCGTTCCTTAGAGAGTTCAGTCCGTAGACTCTCAAGTAAGGCTTTCGCCTTCTCAGTCTCTCCCTTCACGGGGTTTTCCTCTGCAAGGGGTTGTGCCTTAGCCTCCTCCCACGCCTTCTTCTCCTTGGCCAACTCATCCTAAATAGCCTTGAGCTTCCCATCTCACTTTTCCAAACTCTTCTGAAGGAGCGAGATGCGACTGCAGTTGTAGTTTTCAAGGAAGTTGTGCTGCAAGAATAGCGACACGTTAGGAAAAAACGAGAAAAAAGAAAACAAACCAAAGCAAAATGCACGAGAAAGTAAACGCTCACCGTCGCTGAATAGCGGAGGGTCTCCTCGACAACATCATGGTCGGAGAGATGGTTCCCCCAATCAATCTTGTCCCTAAAATCGTACCTCTGCCAGCTTTTGAGTGAACCCCGGGAGGGCCCAGGGCAATGAAAACGCGTGGAAGGCGAGGCTACCTCCACGGGCGCTAGTCTCTCGAGATTGGAGCTCAGAGCGATCTCCCTCTTCACTCGGCCATGATGGCCGTCCCCCTATGTCTTTTCTTGTCCCCCTTTGGAGACGAGGTCGACTCCTTTCGCTTGGAGCTAGTCTTGTCGCCATGCCCCTATGGGGCCTTAGAGGATGTCTTTGCGACGTTTCCCTTCGAAGGGGTGGCAGCAGTTCCCACCTCGGGGGCCTTCGCAGGTGTTGGGATCTTAGAGGTCCCAGAACCTTTCACAGAAGGGCATGCAGATGTCTTCTTCTTCATCCTCTGAGCCATATCCTCCTTGAGGGTCACTAAAAAGCGAAAAAGAAAAGGGTCATTAAAAGAAAAAACAAGGGGACAAATAATATAGGTCCTAGATGCGAGGTCCAGCAGAGCTCGGTATCATCACAAATAATCTAAGTTCAAAATGCGAGGTCCGAGCAAGGCTCGGTATCGTCGCTAATAATTTAAGTTTAAAATACATGGTCTGAGCAAGGCTCGGGATCGTCGCATATAATCTGAATTCGAAATACGCGGTTCGAGCGAGGCTCGGGATCGCCGTATATAATCTAAATTCGAGATGCAACGATTAAACAAGAAGCAAAATGAAACCCAAAAAAAACACAAAAGAGCAAATACCCTTTACACCCTTGTGGTTCGGGAGGGGAAGGCTCAGGCTTGCACGCTCAAGGCGGTTCTGAGCCAAGTACAATTTATGATGGGCCACAGTCGGTGTTGCAAATCGTTTCCTAGCTTTGGCAACCTCTTTCGCCTTCGATTTTTCAAGCCGTTGGAAGTTACATGGTGTCGAGGGAAGTTGATGCACCTCCCAGAGCAATCGCGAACCAAGAACCACTTGCCCTTCTACTCTCCGACGTTTGAAGGAGTATTTGTAATCTTGAGCCCTGGCAGACTGAGGTTCACAAGGCACGACTCTTGCTCGCGCCTCGCCAAAAAAAAATCCATCATGGTGGGGACATCAGGACCATCCCCGAGTTCGTGGCTCCGAATGGTGTACGCACACATGTGCCTCCACGCATTGGGGAAGAGTTGCGCGGGGAAGATGTTTATCGCCCATAAATAACCAACTATATGCCAGGCAAGCGGCAGCCAGAAGCCAGCATGCCCTTGGTTGCCGAAAACCGAAAAGTCACAGAAAGAGAGAGAGAGAGAGAGAGAGAGAGAGAGAGAGAGAGAGAGAGAGAGAGAGTTTTCTTAATGAGGAAGAAGAAACAAGAAGGGAAAAGAAGAGAGGGATACACATGGCATTTATAAAGAGTGTGTTGGGCCTCTCCCTGCTTAGCGCCTTAATGGGCCTAACTCCCTCGAAGGCCCATTAAAAAAAGAGGGAAGGAGACCCAAGGTCTGCCAATGCGCAACAACAAAAGCAAAAGAAAAGCTTCCTAGAAAATTGTTAAGGGTAAATGAACCCGTTGAAAGTTCAAAGACCTCGAACCTCGTTGACCTAAACCTCGAATCTCGACAAAGAGAAATTCTCAAACTAGACCCCGCATCCTGCCTACGAGAGTTTGCGGTAGACCACGGAGGAAGGAGGTTGGGGAATCGCACACATCGTCCATGTATGCCTTGCGGCCCCCGGACCGCGGATCACAAGCCATGGGGTTATGATGAAGCGCAAAATAACAATGTGTGAACAGTAGGCGCGAGTAGGGATGTAAAATGATACGCTAGATTATATTAAATTATATTAGGTTAATTAGGATAATTAGAATATTATCTTTCCAGATTTGATTTTTATCTTTTTAGGAAGAGTATCTTTTTTTTTATTTCAGCAATTAGGGTTTTTTTTTATTATTTAGATATCAGGGTTATTATAAATACCTTTAAGTTGTTAGGCTGCTATCAATCAATCAGAAATCAGAAAAGTTATTTTTATTATCTTCCTAAAATCTCTAAATTTATCGTTCTTCAACCTCGTGGCAACCAACCACGTTTATCCCGAGTCGGAATCCACACTGGATTAGCCTCAACCCCCTTGACCAACAAGGGTTCGATACGCGGTCCACACCGGGTCCTTATCAATTGGTGCTTTCATTCTTGAACATCGCAATTATCATGTCAAGTGACGCGCAGATCCGAGCCATTCTTCAAGACATTTCGTTGACATACGATGCTATGGGTCAACAATGC
This sequence comes from Fallopia convolvulus, assembly GCA_964016875.1. NCBI lineage: Eukaryota > Viridiplantae > Streptophyta > Magnoliopsida > Caryophyllales > Polygonaceae > Fallopia > Fallopia convolvulus. The sequence goes on from OZ024736.1 coordinate 1,391,446, forward strand.
GACGTTATAGCTCAAACATTGGACCGACTTTATCATCTCCTGGGCAGTCCTCACGACGATGCGGGAAAGGTGGAGCACAACCCTAGCCCCGCGCCCGCCGTCAATGCCCCGACACCCGCGGGTGATGCCCCAGCGCCCGTGGCCCCTGTTCCGCGCCCGCTGGAGAATCCCGAGCCCGCGGCCACTGAGCCCGCGACCGCGGCCAGAACCCCGGCGCCCGTGGCCATCCCCTCGACGCCCGTGGCCATCTTACCGGCACCTGCAGCTCGTCCCATCGCGACTGTTGATGCACCGCCTCCCCAAGACCCCCTTCCAAAAATTAGGGTTGTGGCACTGGTTGCGTATTTGGCTGAGTGGAGACACCATACGCTTATGACTGCGTGTATTTTCGCTGTTTTGTTTTGTGATTTTGGCGAGCACTTTGCATCGATCGACTCATTTGTGTTCGACCCTGGAGGATTTGATTGACGCTTCCGCAACCTCCTCTTGATTTCCGCCTCGAGGACGAGTCGATTCTCACCGGGGGAGTAATTGATACGCTAGATTATATTAAATTATATTAGGTTAATTAGGATAATTAGAATATTATCTTTCCAGATTTGATTTTTATCTTTTTAGGAAGAGTATCTTTTTTATTATTTCAGTAATTAGGGTTTTTTGTATTATTTAGATATCAAGGTTATTATAAATACCCTTAAGTTGTTAGGCTGCTATCAATCAATCAGAACTCAGAAAAGTTATTTTTATTATCTTCCTAAAATCTCTAAATTTATCGTTCTTCAACCCCGTGGCAACCAACCACGTTTATCCCGAGTCGGAATCCACACTGGATTAGCCTCAACCCCCTTGACCAACAAGGGTTCGATACGCGGTCCACACCGGGTCCGTATCAACAATAAGAACGGGATTCGAAGGAATGCCCGCCCCCAAGGTTCTTTCTGCACCCATCACAAAAAAGCGAGGTACCTAATCGAGCTAGTCTAAAATCAAAGGAATGATGAAGGCCAAACATTGCGTGTTCCCCGCAGGAACGAGGTCAGAATGTCGCAAACTCTTGAATAAGGATGTCGGTCAGGCGACGCGCTTCTAGAAGCAACGAGAACGAACCTCGCATACTCAAAAGTTGACACACCCTCCCCGCTCGACCATTCAAAAGCCACCTTATTCTCAACCAATGATCGACCACCTCTCTCTCGACCAATCAGATGGTCGTACCCCAAACATCCCACATCGGATGTTGATAAAAGCAATGCTCCTCAAGCGTCTATAAATAAAGGAGAACCCCGAAGGTTGCAAGGGTCGAAAAACTTCTCTAACTCAAGAACTATCTTGTTTGTTGAAGATCGACGTGTTGAAATAATCGTAAAGACCATGCTACAATCAAGGGAAGGTCAATAAAAAGAATTCAAGTAGCTTCAAGAAATCTCAAAGTCCCCAACAGATCTTGCAAGCTGCTTTGCAAGCTACAATCCCGGTGTAATCAATAAGCTTCTGGCTTCGCTAAATAGATAGCAATTCTTAAACTTGTAATAGAAAAAGACCTCGTTCGCAGTTTGTAAGTGGTGATCTCGTTATAACAAAGAGGTCTCGAACGTCGTTAAGAAGAGACCTCGAATCTTGTGAAAAAGGTCTTGGGAAAAATCCCGTTGTTGTAACCTCATTTGGAAATTAGTAATAAAAGCAATGGTTTGTCTCGTCGAATATATAATCTTGTTTCTTGTCTTTAGCGTCGGTTTGTTTCGGGTTTCATCACTCCCATGACCGCAGAAGTTTGGAATTCTTCACTAATAACGGTATCTTCCTCTTCTGTTCTTCTGAACTTGGCCAACTTCCTTCTAACACAATTTGTCAGAAGTTGGATCCACATCTAGAGGTTGAAAACTACTTTCGTCTAGTATTTGAGAACTAGGTAATCCTTACCATCCCCCTTAAATTGATCTTCAGTCATCTTCAAAATCATCTCATGTACCCTCAATTCCATCTATAAACAAATTCATGTTATCTTGTATCTGAGATCTCCCTCTTTCACCTATGCATTTACTTCCTTAACCAGGTTACTCACCTTACTCTCCAATTGATAAATCCTCTCTTCTTGATTCTTCTTTGTCTTCATTGTTGATTCACTCAACAAGAGCACAAATTGATAGAGTATGAATCGGGAAACACACACAAATCACAAATATCGCACAAATCTCACAAATGAAGCACAAACTAGTATTAGGATAAATCTAAAAATGGAACAAGATATCTTAAATGGATGGTAAAATCATCCAAGTGAGCCAAATCTGAATGGAGAAGAATTTCCAAAGAGCCTAAGGCACAAACACCCAATCCTTTCTTACTTCTCTCCCTACATACAAAAGATAACAAACTTCCTAGTTATAGACTATCCTCACTGCCTCTCTTTATCCAGCTCAGCTACTAGATCATTCTTTCTATTTGACTCCACCAAAAAAGACCAATTTAGCCGATCTAACATATTCCCTTGTTAACTAAGGTTTAAGCATGAACATTTCCTAACAGATGATGACATGATATGGGCCCTGCTTGCTTCTAATAATGTGTTTATCCCTGTATGCAATGATTATTTCTTCGAGATGGCAACTTATACAAATGATGTCTTCCTATTTAGGTAAGGTTTCAAACGTGTAGGAACATATTCTTTGGCATTGTTGAACTGCTTACTTTCAACAAAGATCGAATATCACTGGTAGGGCCAGCCCACTCGCCTCTTAGAGTGGATAGCACCACGTGAGGCTGGTTTCATAGGCTCGGTTTGTAACAATATGTTGGTGGAGTCAGTTTTTTTTTTTTTTTTTACGGTGAGCATCTTAGACTTCCAACCCTAAAAAACTTACAATGCTACCTATAGAAGAGTCTCATGGATTTCATAGGATGATGGATAAGATTGTTTGTATGCATTTAGGGATGGAAAATTTTGCCCGGCTACATAGAAAAGTTAATATGCACGTGGAGGTTATGGAAATTTAACAATTATATTGAAGGTTATTGCATCATATAACCGATGCATTTTTTGGTGCTAGGTATGTGTAATGATATTCTTGATCAATGTTTTTTAACAATTTCTAGGTGTAATGATAATAATGTTCTTGATCAATCTCCTTATTTTTATAATAGTTTATAGGATACAACTCCAAATGTAAGCTTATATATTGTAGTTAATCGACATATATATCATATCACTTATGGAATGTACCCGCCTAGCTATCTTGGGCGATATTGTTCAACCTATTAGACTCGTTTGAGGTACTAAAGTAAACTATTTGACCAATGCTAAGAGGATGCCCACAAAGATGCAAAAAAGGCATCTGGAGCTTTACAAGCTCGATTTTCAATACTTTGTAACCTAGCACTTTGTTAGGATCTTATAAAATTGAAAATATAATGAGAGCTTGTATAGTTTATATAACATGATTGATGAAGATTCACAAGATGAGTACACTCATCATAAATATACACAACAACAACATTGACCTAGTGTAATTCCCTTGCTGGAAAATCTAGGGGTCAAGATGGGGGCATCTCTGGCTAAATGCAGGGGATGCTAGAAAGACCTGACGGAAAATCGAGAAACGAAAACAAAACGAAAACTAAACAAACGAACAAAAACCAAAATAGCGTCGAAGCGTTGAGAAACCGACTGTCTAGGTGACTAACTGTCCTCCACTCGAATCTTCTCGCTCCAACTATCCCCGCATAACACCAGCTCTGAAGAAATCCCCAACTGGATGGTATCCTGCATTATACTATCCTTCTAATATTTCTTCGGTCGTCCCCTCCCTCTATGCACGTCTCCAAGTACCAGGCTCTCACATCTACGAAATATTGGCTTCCTTGGACCTCGCCTCAACACATGATACATCAAACCAACATAGTCTCAACTCTCACAGTTTGTCCCCTATACTAGCCACCTCCACCCTGCTTCTGATCGCTTCATTTTTGACATTGTCCATTAACATGTGCCTGCTCATCCACCTTATCATCATCATCTCCGCTACCATCAGTCGTTGTTCATGTGCTCTCGTGGTGGGCCAGCACTCTGTCCCATCATAAATATAATATTCGTGAATTTGATAAAGAAGAAAGTGGAGGGTCTAGCTCGAATTGGACATACTCAACCAATATATTGAATGATAGGAGCATCGTACATATGAGCAACTTCATCGCGAACAAAATTCAACTCTAGAATAGGGCTACCCATCAACAACTTAAGTCAAACTTGGTGGAACATCTGATAAAAATTCGTCTAACGATGATGAAAAGTAGGATATTCAAAGCTCAAATTGCACATGCACTCTTAGCATGTGCAAATTGAGCTGTCAATTACATCATGTAAAGGAGCAACGCCCAGATAGGGTAAACCAAGAGCAGAACAAGGCCGAGTGTGTTAGACAAGCCGTGGCTCCTCGTCAAGGAGTCTCTGAAGCTGCCGGTGGATCGAATGTGCTCCTGGAGAAGGTAACATCCGATGACGAGCAGCACCACCATCCCACTCCAACTCTCCCTCACGTGCTCCGCCAGGAATCCAGGTGCCACCACCAGCAAAAGCACCATACCTCTTGGTATCTCACTCCAATCTGCACCGCACCACCAATGTATTAGTATCATCATCATTCATCAATTGGTTGGTTTTATGGGGCGTACCCAGAAAAACTGAAATTCAATTATTTTCACATAGCTGAATTTCAGTTTTTCTTGGGTCTATCGGGCGTACTCCATTTCCCTTGGGCAGGGGTATCCCCATCTTGACCCCCCACCAGATTCCGCTTTAGCGAAGCCTCACTGGGTCAATGATGATGATGATGATGATGATGATGATGAATTGGTTGGTTTTACTTTTATATAGGATGGAATTCGCGTACCTGGGAAATGGCGGTGGAAGAAGAGCCTTAGGACTACTACGACAAAAGCAATCCACTCGCCCAACTCACCTCTACATATATTATCGCAAACATACCAATACTAAGAGAGGTTAGCTATGGTATTGATTCTTGAGGCACTAATTATATGAATTAGATGATGTAAAATACATAAATATGATGATGGATCAACCTTATGATATGGAAAATCCCAGAAGGAAGGCTGAGGAAAATGTAAGGGACTAGAAGTGCAGTCAGCATGTTGGTTCTCCAGTGTGTTCTATCCAGAATCAGCAGATATCTGCCATACATGTAATAACATTACCTTAATTAATGAATACTTAAGATTGATCAAACCAGCTCAATAATACCTAAAATGTGATTGAATGAGAATGCAGAAACATACATGGCAGCAAAAGAGGAGATGGACTCCAGAAGTCCAGTGGTGAATCCCGAGTGTCGCTCAAACGTGCCCATGTGGCCGATCACCCTTGCCGTTGAGTTGATCAGCTCCTTCACATTGCCATCGGTCAAATTAGAAGCCATAGCTTCGTCTAGTTTCATTCCCAAGTACTCTGTCCCCCCTCTTCCCATTCTGAAATCTTCTTAACGGATGGAATTTATCGTCCTAATTGTTGTTAGCTAGTTTCTTAATTGAAGAGCTACAAGAAGAACCCGATTAAGGTGAGAATGTGACAATAAAGAACCAACAGCAACGCAAATTGCTGATCTAAAAATGGAGATTGAATTGTGACTCGTGGCGCAACGTGCAAGGGAAACGGAACCAGTCAAAATGTTACGCACTAGAATGTCGGAGGAATTTCATCGTTGATGGGCTCGGACATTGGCCCAATTGTTGAAGGCCCATTTAACAGACCAATATTCATTGGCCCAATTGCCTTTGGATGTGTTTGATAAATCCCTCAATGGGTAAATGTAAGGAATAATCTTGGATTTTATTTTTATTTTTTTTTTGTCAAAAGGATAATCTTAGATTATATAATACATTTTCAATCAATAATATCATAACGGTGAACATGTAATAATTTTGCACTTGAAATGGTCAATAGAGTAGAAATGAAGTGATTTGATTGGCATATAAACATTGTTGTAGCATGAGAGGCAGATGATTCGTCCGTGTAAAAAAGGAGTACTCAATCAATTAGAGTCATTCATCCTCTTTAATGAATCTCCATTCTACTTTCTACCAAACCATGTCAAGAAAGTAAAAAAGCAAAAACCCATTTGTGCGTTACAACTAATCATGGAGTTAGGAAGAAGAATAGTAATAATAATATTCCGAAGAATGTTGGGTTCCATGAAATCATTGCATCTATCTCTTTTTGGTCAAAATACTTCATTTTAAAAACAAATACTACAAAAAATAACAGCATTTGTCAATACTTGCTGAGGAATTGCTGCATTTTATAGGCATGAATCATGATTATTGTTCGTACAACCTTTTTTACCCTAAAAAATTCCCCTGCCTTTATCCAACCTTTGAAAAGCAAGAATCTTGTGAAGCTAAAAGCTTGTAGAACATGAAACTGCAAGCCTTCATCATTTGTGAAATTGCATTCTGTACTAACTTTTCCCATCAATAGGCCACTGCTTAGGAGGGGTCACTTACACATTTGTTCATTGTGCTAGATCTTATACTATCTGCTCCTATATGACTACACATCCATAATTATTTAGATCATTCATGTAGTAGGCCAAGGGAACAAACAAACAAAAATGTTGTCATATTCAGCTTATTACTAAGCTAACAATGATTCCACATTTCGAATACATCAACCAACAAAAGGCCAAAGAGAATAATCACATAAAACCAGCCAGTATGAGCAAAAACAAAGCAATGATATAAAGTTGATCACAAACATGGTCATTTCATAAGGGCCAAAGAATTTTAGAGGGCATCTAAAAACATCAAGCATCATACTACAGTGATCGTAGTCTTTGTAGCTAAAACTGTCCATTCAAATTGGCCAAAGAATGCATAGTGTACAAGTATAGACAGCACATACCTTGAAGTTGAAACGAATTTGATTCCAATGATCCTCATTTATTTGTTACTACGACGTGCATTGCCAGTTGAATTCCTTCCCCTCCTACCTTCTACAACCGTCGGTTGATGTGAGTCACAAACTTGGGTCTTGAACTTGCACCCGAACTTCTTCGTGAACGAGCTCTTTCTCTTTCCTTCTTGTGGATCATCTTTATCGATCCTCTCAATCACCTTCTTCATTATCGAGCACTCCCGCTCCAGCTCATGCAACCGTGTCTTCATGCTGTCCATGTCTAGACGCATCACCTGATTCTCCCTTACAACCACTTGAGTTCCTGGAAGTTGCGGGATTGGTCTGCCTCTTTGATCATCTTCTTCATCATTATGTATTGAATTGGATAAGCGGCCTACAGACTCCAATGGAGCTGTTTCTGCTGCAAGTAGAGTGCCTGCTATGGCATGACGCAGCTGGAGCTGCTCGAAAAAGAGAACCTGAACCACCGCGCGTAGTGGAAGCCGCTCGTTCTGCGCTGCATGCGTGCACGCTTCCAATGTGAGCTTTTGACAGTCCATTACCCTGCAAATCATCTCCCTGTCTGGTTCTGAAACCCATGAATGTGCCTATGAAAACCATAAAAATTGATTAATTACAGTGTTTCAATACATATATATACTTGTAACTTGTAAGTTGAAAGTTCAGTATGGACCTTGAGATACACATCCACGGCTCTATAGAGACCATCATCGAATAATCTAGCTTGATCAGGCAAAGACAATGCCAAACTGGAGAACTTTTCTGGTTTCAAATTGGCATCTGAAGCAATCTCAGATAAGTATCCATCAATCAGCTTTCCGACAAGCATTATCGATGGAGACCTTGCAACACCAGCCTCCAAATTGTCTGTCAATCCTTCACCAGATCTACCAGTAACACTCTCCAAGAAGTGTCCAAGGATCCTTTCAACACAATCAACATCATACAGCGTATCGTCTAGATACGAGTAGCTTGGAATCAAGAGGTCGTCCAAAGTAGCCTGCTCCAATTGAGCCCCGATCTTCCTCTCCAGAACGCACTTACAATGCTCAGACGCGCCCAGGATGTTGGCTGTTCGGAGTAATCCAAAGAGAATCTTCGTTGATCGGGATGAGCTCGAGCATTTCTCAGTCGGTAGGTTACTCAAAATTGATTCAAGCAGCTCCTTCTGGTCTGCCTCCGAAGCGTTGGAGATGGAGGCCGAAGAATTCGCCACTCTTCTGCTTGAGCGGCTGATTCCGGGAAAGCACTTTTTCGCATAATGGAGAAGGCATCCTTCGATGACTTCGGGGCTTATCTCCAGAGCTTTCATGGCTTCCAAAACGCGGTTGAAGAAATCGTAGCAGAGCACCGAGAGATCTTCGAACCACGGCTCCGCCCCGCCGGGCTTCGATCTCGGAGGAGTTTTCGGTTTCCTGTCCTTCGAATCTCTACCCCCTGCAATCAATAGTGACAGGTTTGAGTCTCCAGCGCGTGCCGAATCATTCACCGGCCAACCGAAGAGCGAGGGATCTACAAGCGATGCTTTTGCGGAGATTGTATCGATACATCGCTGGACGATCCCCAAATCTTCCGTCATAGGTATCAGATTTTCGCAGGATTTGAGCGCGCTGATGGAATCCTTGAGGTTCCGAAAGACGGAATGGGAGAGAAATCGCTCGGTGCGGGAGATAAGGTTGTCCTCGGAGTACTCCTCGGTCATCTGAAGCACCTCGCCAGCGCAGCGGAGAGGGGCGGCGTTGGTGGCGGAAAGGTCGATTTTAACACCGTAGCAAAACTTCGCTGCCACCTCGAATGTCTCCGAGCCGCCGGGAAACTCTGGAAGCGTAATGTGCAAGCTGTTAACCTCGATTTCGGACTCCGCGTCGGCTTCTCCACCACCGCTTCCTCCGCCATCGCCGTCATCCTCTGCCGCCTTCACCTCCTCTGCTTCTTTCTTTTTACCTTTTTCTGACGGCTCTGAGGCGGCGGCTTGGCGTCTGCCTAGGAATTCAGTGTTCGTTTTGGCCTCTTGATCTGATATCAGATCGTTGAGTTTTTCGCTCTTCGACATCAAAGGAAACTGATGGCATGAAATTGCAAAACAAAAAAACCGTATAGAAATTTGTTAAATAAACGAAAAATCAAACGGATTTGAACAATGCACCAACAATAGTGAACGAGAGAAAGTGATGAATTAATTGTGACCTTGTGGAGATGAAAGGTCATTTCATCGACTTCGACGACGATGTCACTAGGTAAACCGGTAGTGCAAAACCTGCAATCAGACGGAAGCGAACACAGAAAGTGAAATCAGATACGTCAATTGCTGAAATAGAAATCGCATTTATTCATCGAATCACCGAGAAGTGAAAAAGCAGTTGGTCGAACGATAGAAAACCAACTAACCATGCTTGGCCTTTGGAGCTCGACTTTTCAGCTGCCATTTCTGAACTCTCTGGTATGCTATAGATCTACGAGAACCATCAAAACTTAAAGCTTTGGCTTTAATGGCGGTCCGCAGTTTGGTGCTCGGTGCAGTGTTAAAATGAGCAGACAAGAAGGAGAAAAAGGTATAGTATAATAAATATAAAAAAATAGAGAGACGTGGAAGAAAATATTTGAGAGTTACCTCAAAAAACTAAATACTCGTTTGAGAGTGGTTGAAATTCGTAACAACTAATATATTCACGCGAAGAATACAGTCAATAAACTTTAAAATAAACTAGTTGTACGGTCTCAATGTCTCATACACCATTAAAAATTAGTACGGAGTATTTCTTAGATATATTAGAGCATCCCCACCAAATATTCTAAAAAATTTTCCAAAATAGAAATTAAAATTTTATATTTTTTAAATTTTTTATACCCTAACTCCAACAAATTTTCCATTTTGAATAATTATATTTATATTAATATTATTTTTATTTATATAATGCTATAAAATTTAATTTAATCAATTGGAACAAGACATGAATACATATACATTTAATGCATTCTCTAAAACTTTTGGGGAATTCCTAAATGTAGAGATATCTACTTAAATTTTGGAGACTCTCTCCCTCCATTTTAGAGAAATGGATGGAGAAATTATTGGGCTTAAAACACACACTAAATTCTCCAAATTCACCATTTTCAAGAAAATGGAGATTTTGTTTGAGATGCTCTTATAAATAAAATATTAATAAATAAAAAATAAAATATAAATAATTATTACACGTACCATATAAAAATATTTAATTTTTAAAATCAAATAAAACAAATTAAATCGAAATTATTTAATTTAAAGTTGACAATAGAAATAGATTATTAAGATAAATAATATATATTTTTCTTTTTCCTTGACAATAATTTATAAATATGTTTAATTTATAAGAAAGAGATAAAATATAAATAAAATAAATATATATTTTAAAATATGGAAGAGATAAGATTTGAAAAAAAAAATCAATTTAATAAGTAAGGTATAACTTAATATAAAAGATAAAGATAATTTATTTATTCAAAATAGTTAAAATATAATTAATATAATTTATAGTTGGATCAAAAATATGCTTATATCTCGAAAAAGTAAAGATTAGATGAGATTAAATATTATATTGAGAAATTAACCGAAAACCACTCGTAGTATAAGCCATATTAGAGAAAACCATCCGCTCAATAACAAATTTGTTAGGAATGTGTAATGTAGGAAAAATATGGGCATAATTTGTAAATATACCAAAAGCCTATAAGTGCCTAGTTCCTATTCTTTGTAGGTATCTTTGAAGGAAATATAGAAATCCATTCTTCACTCTCTTAACTCTATCTTCCTACTCTCCCTAATCTTTCTTCTTTAATCTCTTTTCTTTGCGTCATGACAAATTGGTATCAGAGTAATCGGTTCGTGCGCTCAATTTGGGAATTTTTTTACCTAAATCGTCATATTCAGTGGAAGCTTCAAACACATCCATGACGGATCGTGTGAAGCCCAAGAGATGTCGTTCTCCGATCAACTATGGAGTAAGCTAAATGTGGATGAACAAATTAGTGATGAGAGTCTCAAGGGGGATGTCTCTTTATATTGGTAACTATTCCTTAATCGAATTTCAATATTGGAATCGAGCGTTGGCAAAATACATGGATCACGAGTTGGGATTGGAACCAGCCGATGATGGGAATCTTGATCCAACTACGGTGTCGTCCCTTAGTCTAAAAGATGTGAACGAAAGAGTTTTTTCTTGGAAAGCAATTGTAGAAGAGACACACACCATATGTTTGACAAAATGCCAAACCAGAAAATCAAGGTGAAATCAAAACTTGAAGCAAGCCATGAGAAAATCAGTTGGTTGAAGGACTCAATGGGGTTGCCTCCTTCAATCGATTACTCGATCCAAACGACAAGAAAAATGGAGCAGTCATCCAACAAAGAGCTAGATTACAAGCGGCATGAAAAACACTTCACTTCCAAGTGTTCTTCCTTACGATCGACGAGAAATTGATAGAACCTTGTTCTTGGCTAATGATTTGACATTAGAAAGGATGGAATAGCGTACCAAGAAAACAAAGGAGATACAAATGTAATAACCTAATGATTTTTCTCAACAATTCGATGACCATCCTATTTCAATGAAAGAAGTCAAGTCAAGAATTGAGGGCTTGGGGAAGATTATGCAGCCAGTCCATGAAGCCAATTCGAATTTTGAAAACATGATATTTTCTCAAGGTTCTGATCTCAAAGGTAATTCTCGTTTTCCATTGTTGAAGTTTCCACCCTCGGATAGTAATAACCCTAGAAGAAAGGTTCGAATGGATGAATTGATTGAACTTAATGATATTGGACTGGATGATTCTAAGGGCAAAATATTTGAATTTGGGGCAATTTTCACTATATATAATATGGTCATTGAAAAGCCTAATAGAGGTTCCAATGAAATTGGCTATTTTGTACAACAGAGTAATGCCCATCTTCTAATGGGTGATTGTGTTTTTGATCCGGGAATTACTAAGAGCTTGAACTACAATTGTCATGGTTTAAGCAAACAAGTCATTGAGCAAGCAAGTCAAATGGGTGATTGTGTTTTTCATTGGATATCAACTTCTAATGGAATTGTCTGCTATGATCGGGTTAGAAAGTTGATGTGAACCCCATTGGAGGATTCACACGAGGATCTTGTCGCGAACTCGTATTGGGTCTTGTTCACCGTCGAACCGATAGATTGGTGAGGCCGAAGCCTAGACTTTGAGATGAGAGGTGAAGTGAAAGGATGAGAAGGTCGACTAGTATGACCTAGCCGTGAAGAATATGGGACGAGGAGTAGAATTGTGTTTGTGACGCCTTAAAGATAGATGCGGGAACAATCCAGCAGCAATGCGTTATCAAATCAAAGCGTAAAGAAAGTACAAAGGGGTGTGCCTCTTTATATAGAGGAGGCACACTAAAACCCTAGAAGAAACCCTAAGGGGCTTAGAGGCACAAGGGGTGCGCATGTAAGCAGCCCAACATGCAAGCCCAAGCCCAAAACTAGTCAATTTAAATAGTAAAGACATAAATAGTAATGTTCGGAAAGGAAATAATACTAAAAACAGAATAAAACATAAATGGTCACGGTGGCCATGTCGTGAGTGTCGCGACAAGGCCGTGACAAGGCTGGCACGATGCGACAATGATGTCGTTGTGCCAGCGCGTGCAAGGATGTCGTGACACGCTAGGCGTGGCACGACAAGGCCGAGGTGAGGGCCATGAACCACATGTCCCGGCGCCGGGTTGGCCCGGCGGGGACAAGGAGGCCGGTGCCGAGGCATGAGACTCGGCACCATCGATAGCTGACACGGTACCAACCCAAGGTTGCTCGGTACCGAGTGCGAGGTCCTCGGCACCGTGGTGCGAGGCATCGACACCTAAGGCTGGTGAGGTACCAGTGATCGAGAGGCACGTGAAGAGGGGTGCGCCCGTGAGTGAATTGTGGTTAGCGAAGGCGTGCGCGACGTTGGAGGTCGTGGCTCGAGCGATGGCACGAGTCTGAGATCGAGTGATGGGTACGTCAGAGCGCACGGACAAGTCCTCTTCTTCTTGGCTGGAGGTCAATATGGGGCTCACGTCACCCTCCCCGCTGGGTGGGAAACGTCCCCGTTTCCTCATCATGATACTCGGGATTCACATAAGGAGAGAGATCTGAGACATTAAAGGAAGCGTGAACATTGTAATTGTCGGGGAGGTCGAGAATTTAAGAGTTGTTGTTGATGCGTCGTAGGACCCAAAACGGTCTGTCTCCTCTCGGGTGCAACTTTGTCTTCCGAGCGTCTAGGAAACGCTCCTTCCGAAGGTGAAGCCACACCAAATCTCCGGGCTCGAAAATCAAGGTGCATCGCCCCTTGTTGCGTTGGGCAGCATATTGATCCGAGCGACTCAGCAACTGCGCCTTGGTACGTTCGTGTAGGCGGTGGACATGGTCGGCACGGTTGGCCGCGTCGACGTGCTCACCGGGCTTGTATGGCAAGGGCACCGAGTCCATGGGGGTGCAAGGGTTATGCCCGTAGACCATGTCGAAAGGCGTCATCTTCATCGCAGAGTGAAAGGACCTATTATATGCAAACTCTACATGGCAAAGTAAGTCCTCCCACCGACATGGGTTTGCCTTGAGCATCGTCCAAAGAAGAGTGCCTAAGGTCCGATTGGTCACCTCGGTCTAACCATCGGTTTGGGGGTGATAAGCAGTTGAAAATAGGAGTTGTGTACGTAACTTCCCCCAAAGTGTTCTCCAAAAATGATTGCAGAACTAGGTATCCCTATCACTAACAATAGTATTAGGAATACCATGTAGCTTTACGACATGCTAAAAAAACAAGGTCGTGATTTCCACCGCGTCATTGGTTCCTTTGCATGCAATAAAGTGGGCCATCTTGGAAAATCGGTCCACGACTACGGAGATGGAATCTTTTCCACACCTCGACGTTGGGAGGCCCGTGATAAAATCCATGGAAAGACATTCCCATATGGCATTCGATATATGTAGAGGCGTGTAAAGTCCATTAGGCTGTGATCGAGACTTAGCCGTATGACATGGCACAGAACCCTAACAGTACTTGTTTACATCTTGTGCCATGTGTGGCCTGAAGAAATCCTCACGAAGTGCTCCCAATGTTTTGGCTATGCCAAAGTGACCTCGGCCATCATGAGCTTCTTTGAGTAACAAGTGCCTAACTGAAGAGGCTGGAATGCAAAGCTTCCTAGCGTAGTATAGATACTCATTGTCCAAAAAGAAGGACTCATGGATGTGAGAGTGCTCGAGGTTTTTAATGATCGAGGAAAAGTACAGATCTGAGGCGTATAATTCCTTAATAAAAGCAAACCCGAGCAGTTTGGAATGAAGTTGAGTCAGAAGGATATACTTGCGAGAGAGAGCGTCGGCGACGACATTCTCTTTGCCCTTCTTATGAGTGATGACGTAGGGAAACGTCTCCATGAATTTCAACCAGCGTGCGTGGCGCCTATTCAGATTCGTTTGACTCTTGAGATAAGCCAAGGCCGTGTGATCCGTATGAATTACGAACTCACTTGGCTAGAGATAATGTTGCCACGTCTTTAAGACCCGAATAAGAGCGTAGAGCTCTTTAAGACCCGAATAAGAACGTTTTCCCGAATAAGACCTGAATAAGAATGTTTTCCCGCTGCTCGGGAGACGAAGATATACCCACGAGGGGACGTTCCTTTCATGGTCCTCCGGCGCATCAACGACAACTCTTACATACTCGACCTCCCCAGTAAGTACAACGTTTCCGCCTCCTTCAATGTCTCGGATCTCTCTCCTTACGTGGATCCCGAGTATCATGACGAGGAAACGGGGACGTTTCCCACCCAAGGGGGGAGGGTGATGTGAGCCCCACCATGACGGCGAGCCAAGAAGAGGAAGACATGTCTGTGCGCTCCGACGGACCCATTACTCGAGCTAAGACCCGTTCCATAGCCCGAGCCACTTCGTCCCTCGTCGCGCGCGTCCTTGCAAGCCATGGCGCAGCCACCGGCGCGCCCCTCAACCGGTGCGTCTCCTTCATCGAGGCGCGTCGGCACTCCAGGTCGACGCTACGCACTGCGGCACCGAGAACCTCACTCTCGGTGTCGTGCCAGCCATGCAGGTCGAGCACCATGCCATGCCGGGCCACCCCGGCGTGGGAACTTGAGGTTCTGGTGCGCTTCGGCCTCGACACACGAGGTTCGGGTGCGCACCAGCCCCGACGCCGCCGAAGCCCTGCAACGCCCTTGTCCGTGTCGCGACATGCCTTTGGCGCGCCACAGCCTTGTCACGACCTTGTCGCGACACTCGCGACTAGGCCACCGTGACCATTTATGTTTCTTACTATTTTTAGACTCTTTTCCATTCCGAAACATCTCTATTTATGTATTTCTATTTATATCTTGAATTTTTGGGCTTGGGCTAGTGGTTGGGCCGCATGCTTGCATCCCCCTTCACTCTCCACGCCGCTAGGGTTTGCTAGGTTAGGCGTGCTCTCTTCCTCTATAAAAGAGGCACGCCTCCCTCCATTATTGTTTACGCTTTGATTGATTAATGTTATGTTGTCGAGATTTCTCCAGAACTCTTCATAAAGGTGTCACCCAAATTCTCTTCTCATCCCATACTCTTCCGGTTTCCCTTAAAAGAGACCACCTTCTTAGACCCTTTCACTTCTTCCCTACCAAGTCTAGTCGTAATTCGACTCAAAACCTATCAAGACCGACGTGAGAAAGGTCATTTACGAGTCCAAGATCGATCCCTTCGTGAATCCTTCAACGGGGTTAACATCATAGCCGCTTCGCAAATCGATCTTGGAAAATAAAACGGCACCATGCAGCTCGTCTAGCATGTCGTCCAAGAGGGGAATCAGATGACGTTATTTGATACTGATTTGGTTGATGGCACAACAATCCACACATATCCTTCATGAACCATCTTTCTTCGGCACCAAGATAACCGGAATCGCACGGGGCTAAGCGACTCTCGAGCATAATCCTTGTCCAATAAAGATTGAACTTGGCATTGTAGCTCTTGAGTCTCCTTAGGAGATGCCCTATATGCGGACCGGTTTGGAAATGACACGCTGGGAATCAACGCTATGTGATGCTCGATTCCCCAAATAGGTGGCAACCCATCGGGAAGCTCGGTAGGCATAATATCTGTAAACTCCTGCAAAAGAGAAGAGATAGAGGGAGGTAGCTCATGCGTCTTATCAATTGTAATTTGAAGCAAAGGACACAAAAGAAAGCAAGAAAAACTCTCCTCAATTGTCTTGATCACTTCGCGGCGCCGGCATAGGAGCAAGCGGTCTTGGACCATGCTGAGCAAGGGAGGCTCGGTGTCCTCGGTGCAACGAGACTTGCCATGGGCGCTAGTGTGCTGGGCAACAGACCCATGCCAATGATGAAGATCGGGGCCTGGTGCGCCGCTGGGTAACGAGCCAGCGCCGGGCGTTACTAAGTCTGGCGCGTGGCAAAAGAGGTGCTCGGCGTCCGAGGATCATCCTTCATCTTTCCTTGGCCGTCCTGGATCGACTTTTTGTTTTGACTAGAATCTGGTCCAAAACCTCCAGGAACGCCGACAAAACTATCGCCTTGGTCCGAAACGCCAGTGGATGCTTCGCTCGGCGTTAGCACGGCCTGGGTGGTCTCTCTAGCCCTAGCTTGTTACCTTTCGGCTTCATCCAGTATAGCTTCACCAGGAGACATGGGTAAGATTGTCACGCGTTTACCATGGTATTTGAACATGTAAGTGTTCAACCGGCCATCGTAAATCACATGACGGTCAAACTGCCACGGACGGCCAAGGAGAACATGTGTGTCATCCATGTCAGTGACATCAAACAAAACGGAATCATGGTAGATGCCAATTGAAAAAGAAAGACGTACTTGTTTGGTAATCCAATGATCGCCCTCGTTAGAGATTCATGCAAGCTTGTAATGCGTCAGATGCTCCAATTGAGGCAAGTTGAAATGAGTGACGACTTTCCTTGATAAAAAGTTTTCTCAACTACCTGAATCAATTATCATGCTCAAGGAGACGTTTTGAACCAAACAATCGATACGGAAAATGTTTTCCCATTGATCGATGGACACGGCCTCCCTAACGCTTAATGCTCGGCGTGTCACGAGCAAAAGCTTATCGATGCCGGCAGTTGTATCCGAGGGCGCGCAATACGCTCTTTCTTCAATCGGCGCCTCGTCCTCCGCCGACTCAGCCTCATCGACGCTTTTATACGCCTCCGATTGAGCCAAGAATAACACCCACTTCGTGTTGGGACAATCTTGTTTAAGGTGGCCTCTCCCACCACATTGATAACACTCAATATCGCGAGTCCTCGTTTGTGGGGTAGAAGCGGCCTTGTCACGGTTTTGTCCAATCAAAGGCCTCTTGGAATCCATTCCGAGGGTACCTACCTTGGGTTTAGAAAAAGAAGAAGAAGAAACCGGTTTAGTACCAAAAGTGGAAGGACTAGAGTTAGAGCCATATCTTTGAAAAGTAGACGACTTTGGCCTCTTAAATTGTGTGTACAACTCCATGGCCGTGTGAATGAGTCATCCCAAGTCCTTGATCGGCAAGACAACAAGTCTATCACGGATCCACTGATGTAGTCCAGCTACGAAGCGAGACCGTAAAGCCCTCTATGAAGCACTTATGCCCGTCTTGAAGAATAAATCTTCTAGGTAAGCAAAGAACTCCTCCGGAATCATGGACCCTTGACAAGTGTCTTGGATTAAAATTCGGACCTTCTCTTTGTAGTCGGGCGGGATGAACTTTCGTTTCATAATAAAAACGAGTTGGTGCCACTCAGTAATGGCGGCTTTACCCTTTCGGGGCCGATTCGCTTCGATTCGGTTCCACTACATATGGTCGCCCCCTTTGAAGTGAAGGGTCACCACCTCGACTTTTTCATGCTCCTCATAGTGGAAATGTTTGAGGACATGCTCCATACCCTACAACCAAGAAATGAATTCGTCAGGATTATAGTTGCCATAAAAATCATCGAATTTTACCATAACATCACGGAGGGATACGTGTGTCGGACGTTCATTTTCGGCGCGCCGTTTGGCGCGTGGGGGTGGTGGACGATTGCGACTTTGGCCTCGACCGTGGCCACCATCATCATCACTTGGCTCGTCGCCACCATCGTGGCGATGGCGCCTGGATCGGTCTCGATCAAGGTCATGGTCGCGCGAATCTCATTGGGTCGAGGTCGTTCGCGGTTGTCACGGTGTTCAAGCCGATCATACTCCACGCGGTTCTCGGGCAATTTGGGTCTCGGAATTCAATCCCGATCCCAATCTATCCACTCCTCCGAATCATGGACCGGAGGGTGCTCAAAATCATCCTCGTACTCCGTCATAGAGTCCTCGAATTCCGAGCGTGGTGTTGTCGGACTTTGATGACCCCGATATTCGTTGACATCGAAGTCATCTCGGCCCTTGTTTTCTTTTTCTTAGGCGTCGGAGTGACCTCCTTCCGGTTTGTTTCTAGTTTTCATGATAAAAATTTTCCTACTATTGTGCAAGATATAGTGTGAAAGCAAGTGATCAAAGTTGAAAATGGGAACATCAACTTCCGGTTTTTAATTTTATGCATCAATTTCCTGATTTTAATATGGAACCTTGAGGACAAGGTTCATTAATGGAGGAGTATTGTTGGGAATGTGTAATATAGAAAAAATATGGGCATCATTTATAAATAGGCCAAAAGCCTATAAGTGCTTAGTTCCTATTCTTTGTACTTTATCTTTGAAGGAAATAGAAAATTTCATTCTTTACTCTCTTAACTCTATCTTCCACCTCTCCCTAATATTTCTTCTTTAATCTCTTTTCTTCCTTAATCTCTTAGGGCTCGTTTGGTACCGATATCTCAAGTATTTCAGATATCGGTATCGGTATCGGTATCAGTATTGATATGAGATATGGGTATCGGATATGATATCTATATCTTTGTTTGGTATGGGATAGATATCAGTCGTATCTATTCTTATTGTTTGGTAAGAAAAATTGGATATGGGATATCAAATTATAAAATTATATAAAATAATTACTTTATAAAGTTTGAAGATAAATATTTACATCAACCCTGATTTCAATCAAAATATTAAAACAAAAATCCATTAAATTATTAATTTAACAAATTAATGTATTAATTTAATTATCTCCCCCTCTCTTTTGAAATCTCTAACCCATAGAAAAAAGATGAGATGGTCAATGGGCGAACAAGTTGGAAAATAAAATATAAATGCTAGATCTGGGCAAAGAAGTACCATATCTGGTCTTCTTCAACGTGGGTTTGGGAAAAGAAGGATGATGGGGAATAAAGAAACGAGTAAAGGGCGGCGTCTTCCAAGTCAGCTCGGCCATCGGAACCAGTAAAATCGTCTGTCGGAGCCAAGCGCTAGTCAGAGCCAAAGAGAAGTAGTAGTCGGAGGAGCCAGAGGGAAGAAGCAGCAAAGTGAGGATTGGAAAAGAAATGGGTCATATCCCCCATTTTTTTTGTATATCAAGTTGTGGGTTTTAGGATATCAAAGATATCAATTGATATCAATTGATACCCATATACCCTCATACCAAACATGAGATATGGAGTCATACCCATACTTGATATCTAGGTATGGGTACCAAACAGGCCCTTATTCTTTCCTCTTTAATTGTTTGGGTCATGACAAAATTACATCAAACCACCCTTATACCTATCTCCGTTAACAAGCAACCATCCACCCTCGAACTTTAGTAAACAAATCATTAGATGCAATATTTTGTTTTTATGTAAATTCAAAATTAAACTAAAATTCCTAATTTATATAAAAAAACAAAACCCTCTCATTAAAATACAAAATCATCATCTTCGTTCCGTCCCGACTCTCTCTGCAACTGGTTCCTTGACTGTGGCGATGAGCTTAAGAATATGAATTCTTTCTCTGAGTCTTTTGTTCCATATTGACTTTCTTTGGTTTCTTGCTTTGTCGGCGGTGACGAATCCAAATGTCCTATCCCTTTTCTCTTGGCCTCCCCCTGAAGCTCCTAGTCCTAGCCAAGTTGAAATCGGTCTACGAGTTCGTCGTTTCGTCCCGACTCTCTCTGGATTTGGTTCTCTGGTAGCCCTAATTTCTTGATGTGATGAATCTGAATTCGTTCCCCAATTTCCCTTTACTCGCTAAATTGTTGAGTAGCCCCAATTCCCGACTCTCTCTTAGCCCCAATTTCCAATTACTTGCTACTTGGCCTTCTGAAGGCTAATTGAAAGCCCTAAAACCCCAAATTCACACCAACCCTAGCACAAATTTGCAATAACGATATAGTATAAGAACATAAATCCCCAAATTTCACTAAAGATCCTAAATCCCCAATATAATTATCCCTAACGATGTGAGTGTGTGATTCGTTCCACTTACACTTCCTGATGGTCGCGAATCCGAATTCATTTTTTGAGTCCGTCATTGCGTTTTGACTCTCTCTGGATCTGGTTCGTTGCTATATCGGGGGCTTAGAATCTGAATTCTTTTTTTGAGTTTGTCGTTTCGTCTTGACTTTCTCTGAGTCATGCCCAGGTTGTGTGAGCCAAATCCACCATTGTAGTCGGCCTGAGGAGTTGGAGAGGAGAGAGGGTCATTGGAGACGAGGTTCAAGAATCTGAATTCTTTCTATGAATCTAAACTCTTTTTTTAGGGTTTTATTTAATTTTGAATTTAAATAAAAAACAAAAAATATTGCATCTAA
The DNA here is from genome assembly GCA_964016875.1 of Fallopia convolvulus. Classification (NCBI taxonomy): domain Eukaryota; kingdom Viridiplantae; phylum Streptophyta; class Magnoliopsida; order Caryophyllales; family Polygonaceae; genus Fallopia; species Fallopia convolvulus. Next base: position 1,412,064 of record OZ024736.1, read on the forward strand.
CGATTTGTTAACGAAAGTTCGAGGGTGGGTGGTTGATTGTTAACAAAGATAGTTATAAGGGTGGTTTGCTGTAATTTGTTATTGAGCGGGTGGTTTTCTCTATAATGGTCAATACTACGGGTGATTTTCGGTAAATTTCTCTAGTTTTAATTACTTTCTATGTATGTAAATGTAAAAATTACTAGTCTTAGTTCTTGTGCCCTGCACGGAGTTTTATAAAATTATTGTATTATTTATTTTATATTTTAAATATTTATTAAATCAATATAGTCAATGATATTTTTATAAAACCATAAGTACATATTTTATCTATAAAAACTACCATTTCCAAAAATAATTTTTAACAATTGATGGAGGAAAAGATATTTTTAAAATTTTATAAGTACATATCTTGAGATTGAATCAAATGAAAATGGGGCTTATCATAAAAACTAAGAACGAATCTAGACCATCCGATTGAAACACTAGAAAAGAATCTAGGTCATTCGATAAAAAAAATAAAAAAAATTATTTTTTTTTATTTTCTTACTTAATTTTTTTTAAGTCTTTTTACGTATGTAGAATGATATAAATCGAGTATGAACATAAGACCGTAAAACCTGAACCTGCAATACTAATATGTGAATGTACCTATATTATATGTAAACGTATACTAAATTTTCTTAAGTTAAAATGCGGTTATATGTGAACAACCCTTGTAATAAAATGAACATGTGTATAAAATTTGTGAACAGAATGCAAAATGTCAACCATCGTGTTTTTGGAAAAAATAAGCGAAAAAATAAAAAAAAATTATCAATTTTTTTAAAGTCGTTTAATGCCTATATTATGATTTAATCGAACATGAACATATGACCATAAAACATGAACAAACAGTATTAATATGTGAACACACGTGTAATATATGTGAACATATTATAAAATCTCTTAACTGAAAAATGTGATAATATGTAAACATGTCTTATAATAGTGTGAACAAATACATCAAATATGTGAACGTAACATAAAAAATCAAATTTCGTATTTTTGGCAAAAACAAGCGAAAATAAGAAAAAAAATTTAAAAAATATTTTTTATTTTTTTGTCAAAATTACCCTTTTACCCCTATCCCTTCTAATCTTATCCATCCATTTCTCAAATCCAGGGGTCCTCATTTGTTTCTAGTTTTCATGATAAAAATCATTTCCATGTGAATCAACCTCTACATATCTTATCTACAAAGAAATCTATCATTCTCAAAAATAAAATAATAAAAATTAATATATGTAAGGATATTCATTAAAAAACTAAACTAGGGGTGAGCAAAAATACCGGATCCATTAATCCGATCCGCCGATCCAGCCTATCCGATTCGATAAAATCCGGATCCGAATGGATCACAAAATTTTCTATCCATATCCGATCCGATCTGGGAATTTTTTTCGGATATCCAGACCGAATACGAATCGGGGTTCTGAAGAAACCGGATATCCGGTACTATATATTTTTTTCAAAATACACATTAATACTAAGTAGCATAAATGTTTTAATGGGTATTTTGTAAAATTTCAACTCATCAAGTGTCCAATTCTCCTCAACCATGTAAACTCTCTTAAAATTTAAACGGATCGGTGGATATCTGGTTCCGATAACCCGTCAATCATGCATACTAATTGGGCCTAAATAAAAAATAGTAGAAATATTTTTTCAAAACGGATAGTTCGGATATCTGATGTCGGATATCTGATCCAAACGGATACTTCTTATCGGATATCCGACAATTAATGGATCGGATACGGATCGAGGTTTTAAGGAAAAAAATTACCGGATCGGATCGGATGTATCCATTTGCTCAGCCCTAAACTATACATATCTTATAAAAATAAAACTATTCTATCAAAAATAAATTAATGTATTAATTATCTTTTTAATATATAAATACAACTAATTAAAAGTAATCTAATTAAATTTCAACCAATCAAATTGATTTAAAAAAAGGGATGGTGTGGCTCAACGTGGATCCGTTTTATATATATCTGTTATTAAATATTATATTGTCTATATTTTTTAATTAGTTTTAAAATTTATAAACATTTATCATTATTTTTTTATTGTAAATAGACATCAATATATATCTATTAAGAAATTCATGATATCTGCCTTTTTAGTCATGTTTTTAGGGAGTGTTTTTATGTGTTTGAGTCTTTTTTCTTTGGTTTTGTGTTCTGTTTGGAGTCGTTTGTGTAGGTTTTCGTATTTTCTTAGGATATGGAGTCTACATAAGTTTTGGTTGTGTTTTATAGGTTTTGAAGCTGTTTTGGAGCGGTTTTAGGAGTAAAGCAAAGTCGAAGAAAAGCACTTAAGGAATGAAGCGGAATGAAATAAGAAAGAGGTGAAAATTCAAGATTAAAGCCAAGTATAAGTTTTAGAAGCCCGTTATCGATCCTTAGGATAAAGAAACGAGCCAACAACGAAGGTTAACGACCCCCTACCGAGATGCACTCTCTGTTACGAAGCAGTTTTCAAGGCTGAAGGGGTCGGTAACGACCCTATGGGGGTCAGTAACGAGGCACTCAGGAGAGAAGAAAGTCAAAGAAATTCAAAAGAAACCCTACCAACCCTGACGGGGTCAGTACCGAGGCATCCTGTGTCTGTAGGGACGATCCGAGTAAGCGCAATTAATGACTTTAATCCCATATCTTTATGCTTTTAGATAAGCAAAGACATCGTCAATATCTACATCTTCCCGGAACCATCCTACACCGGTACTTACATAATTAATCGACATTTCTAAATTGTCGCTCATGTCATTTTCTTTACTTTTGGAGTCTTTAGATAGAATCTCTTCAGGAATTCTATCTTCATGTTTAATTCCAGTCGACATATCATCCTTTTGGGATGTTATTGGCTCTTTCCTCTTCTAGGGAATGTATCCTTAAATCCAAAATGTCTCTCATGCTTCAAGCAATGTGTTGGATTGGAGTTACTTTTGGAATCTCCAAATGAGTTGGTGCATTTTTAATTGGTGTTTGTGACTTAATCACTTTCATGACATTGGTAAATAGCATGAAGCTATATAATCCCCTAAACTTTTGGTTTAGCTTTCTCTAACATTAAAATACATTGTATCCCATGCAATCACTTAAGTTCTAGCCTCACTTTATTTCCCCCTAAAGTTGAGATTTTCACCTCGCCAAAGTGTTAATCTTAATACCGAGCAATATATTGATCACCGCTTATAATTTCTAGGTATTTTATAAATGATAAGGACCCAAACCCCTAGTCTAATCCCAACTTTCATTGTGTGGCATTACTTAAAAATTATATAGGGAGGTAGAGGACATAGAAAGCATTTAATCTCTTCTAGAGACAAGTTTTAATTAGGAAAATTTTCTATATGTGGTCGGTCCAAGTCGCATCTAATTGTTGACATTCATATTTCATGACCCTATTTGATCAACGGCTCATCCTAGTCATGTATTTCATGTATAGCACTTGCCTAGCTATCAATTATGACTGAATTATTGACGACTCTACTAGGTCATTTTGTGAATATGTGTGAGAACTAATCAATGCTCAACCACTACACTAATTATTTTCATTCCCCTCCTTTTTCAATGGAACCAATGGGTTGAGGTATCTTTTATCATTATATGATAATCCACAATGGTTCACATGACGATGTAATTGGTCATCTTCTATCACTTGAACTTAGTCAAGGAGCATATGAGACTTTGTATTTACTTGCATATTATACTGGCTTTGCTACTAACTTGCCAAGAGCATAAGCCTTACATATATACAAGGTCACTTTTAGGGAGAGATTTTAGGTCTCATGATCTTCTGGTCCTATAATGATCATGCACATTATTATTTCAATTGAGTGACAAAATCAATCATGCCACAAAAAATATCTTATTATCCACTAACTTCTAGTTAGTGATAGTATATTATTCAGTAGGAAACTCTTCTAGATTCATCATAACCTTCACATCAAATTTGTCAAGCTCATGATTGTGAAAACTTCTAGTTTTCAAATAGTATGTGATGTGACATTGTTGACAAATATGATTTCTACCATCAAAAAATGTCAGTGATCCATACATTATTTTGGGAGTTCATCAACTCAAATCAGATAAACTTTATCTTGCTTTCTAACTATATATTAAAATTAAATGCCTCAAAATGAGTGCATTTAGAATTATTAATATAGACTAGACCGGTCTCCACACTTTATACATATAAGGTGCGGTTCTTGTACAACTGGTACAAGACTGATAATCAATTATGCCATTTATGGGATATCCCTTATCTATATCTCATATGTTCTTCTAGACATCAAAATTAAACCATGACATCCTAGCTATAAGACATAGCCATGACTAACGGCTACATGCGTAATATATCGTAACCTCTTTCACACACACTTCTAGAAGGAGGCATGCTTATGGCATGCAAGAGGTTGGTAAAAAATGACATCAACTTCTAGTTCATGCTAAGTATGTGGTCATTAGAAAACGGTTCTGAATAATACATAAACCCACATTTCTTCTAATGTTGTTGGAGTACATAATTTGACATAAGATCTCCTAACTCTTTAGGAGTTTATATTGATATTTAATTGTCAAAATCCGTTTCTTCAAAGTACACTCATAAGGTTGATGATAAATTATTATTACATCTTAGCACAATTCTTTTAGGATTTCAAGTGTTGCATAATACTCCCAAATTTTCTTGACAAACAAATTTAAGTAAGCATAATAAAATTTCTTTGTTGACTTCGGTGACAAATAATAAATCGTCCATTATTGTGTTCGAGATCTCGTGCGAATGGGCACCCATGTGAGAAATAAGAATAAATCTTGCTCGTTCCTTCCCAAAAAAATCAATGTCCTTGATTAAACATTCATTAAAATAATAACATAAGACTCGGGCGAATTTTTTCCGTAATTTTCAAATAAAATACGGTACGAGCGAATTTTCCTCGAATTTTTAAATAAAATACATCATGGGCGAATTTTTCCCGTATTATTCACGTAGTTTTCAATAAAATATGACACAGATGAATTTTTCCCGTATTTTTCAAAAAAAAATCGTTTTTATGAGACGTGCCCACTTTGTTCATCAAAACTTGCGATTTGTTCATCAATATTCACCAATTGTTCATCAATACTAACTAATTGTGCATCGAGTTTTTGATAACATTGTTCATCGATTTCAAACTTTTTTAATTTTTTATTTTTTTTAACCTTATCTATGGATATGAATACAATATTATGTAGTTTTTTATGCACGTATAATTAGTTTCGATATACCCATATTTGTTCATTGATATACTCGTATTTGTTCATTGATATATCTCTACTTGTTCATTGGTATACTATTATTTGTTCATTGGTATACTATTATTTGTTCATTGATATACCCCTTTTTGTTCATTGATATATCATCGTTTGTTCATTGATATACCATATTTGTTCATTGATATAACCTTTTTTGTTTATTGATATAACCTTGTTTGTCCATTGTTTGTTCATTGATATACCCTATATGTTCATAGATATACCCCTATTTGTTCATTGATATAACCTTGTGAGTTCATTATTATACCCTTATTTGTAAATTGAAATAAACTTATGTTTATGTGTCAATACCATCAATTTGTACATTTAGGACTATCTATTTGTGCATTTTTCATTTATTTTGTGTTTTAAGGCTATCTTTTTCTCTTACTCACATAATTAGTTTTTACTCACATACTCTTATAATTAGAGTCAATGCACATATATATTTATCTAGTTTATGTAGTTGTTATACGAATCGTTTTTTAGAGAAAAGTGTTAATATATTAAACATCCAATTTAGCTAAGTCAATTATGCATGGCGGAATATCATTTACAACGACTTGTTCATGTTTGGATTAAGATACAAATGTGTAATAAAGTGAGCAATACAATTGTCACGTCTACCTATACGAGCACAACAAAAAAGAAATGAATGAAGTGTTCAATATATTACCTAAATAAGATAAGTTTGATCTAGTTCGACCAAAAAAGATAAGTTTGATGTAGAAGCTTGAATGCAAAAGATAATAGATAAAGAACATGACTTTGCAATAATATAATGTATGCTAAGAGAAAGAGCCAACTGCAAAATGAAGAGGAGTGCTTGTGCCTTAGCTATGTTCGGAGCACAAGAAGTAGCCACACTTTTCACAGCAACAACAATGATAAATCCAAATGAGTCAAACAACACAATACTGACTGACATCAAAACAATTAGTTTTGTCTCACATACGACTAATTATGATGCACACACATATATTAATGCATACAATTTTGATATAAATTCGTCCATTTTTTATGTAAATAATATATTTTTGATGTACAAACAATAGTTTATTTATGCACAAAATCACAGTGTTGATGAACAATCAGGCGCGCGTCCTATTTCCGTTTTATGAACAAAATCACAATGTTCATGAACATATTGCATACAATTTCGATGCACATTTATCCATTTTTTATGTACAAACAATAGATTGTTAATGCACAAACAATAGTTTATTTATGCACAAAATCATAGTTTTGATGAACAAAATCACAGTGTTAATGAACAATATAAATCAAGGTGCGCGTTCTATTTCCGTTTTTTTCCAAAAATACGTGAATAATTCGTCAAAAATTCGCTCGTGCCGTTTTCTCCCCTTTTTAGGTGAAATGATCAAAGTTTTTTATTTTTCTCCATCCAACGGCTCTTGTTCTTTCTTATTTCGCACATATGCGCTCATTCTTACCTGAATCGGACCCTTAGTTAAATACCTCTTATTCTTTACATTAAAAGGAACTCTGTATGTTTGGTATTGAATTGACAGAGGCATGCTTTGGATTTGGAGCAAATCTCAATTGTTGGATTTGGAGCAAATCTCAATTGCCCATATGTGATCGCAAGAGCATTGGGTCCATGACAATCAATCTCTTCCAACTACAATGATATCTAACCAACAGCTTCATGTGTCAATTTCACAAAATAAATAAGGGGATTTTGAACCACAGTATAGACGAATGTTTCGCTAATTTTGCATGTTTAGGAGGATATGTTTGTGTGGAAGAAACAATTTTTTTTATAACGATGAACCTACCAATCCTAGATAGGCTATTGACGAAAGGACCACAAGCTAAGTAAATCGACTTATGCTGACAGTTAGACCCAATGAAAAAAAAGATAATGAGACATTTTTTAGAGACAAGGATTGAACAGAGGACCTTCCAACATCCGCCCATATCTCCTACTACGAGGTCGCCACAAGTACGGCGAAGAAAGACACGATATTGAATTGCAAAGAATGACCGAAAGAACGTGAGATTTGAGGAACAAGATGAAGGAAAGAAGGGATTAGCATTAGCAAATAGCAATTATTTACATGATTAGGACCCACTTGACGAACACAAATGAAAGTAAAGTTGTAAACCATGAATATTCCTGTGAATGCAAAAAAGTTGGGGATTATAATAATGATAACCTTTTTCTCCTCAACTTTGGGCCTTGGTGTTGTTGTAGGTGTGTATGGAAACACACATTGCCATATCAAATCAACTTTATTATGACACAATCCTTGTTGATCAAATAAATTAACAACATAACGACAAGAGAGTAATAATACGATGATTCACAAGAAAATTATAACTCAAATTTGAATTTTGAAGCATGCACATCCTGGACCTACAGCAGCGTGCCTAACCAATCAAAAGCTTACCCCCCATTAGAGCAACTTGTGGAGCTTCCATTGCTCTCCTTCTTCCCATCTTCCCCCAACCAATTCCCATCTTTCTTCATTTAAGATGGTGTCAGAAGGACCAAGCATTTATTGCAATCTTTAAAATATTTTTTTCGAGGAACCAGCAAACAATGACATTTCATGTGAAGAATAATGATACCACAAGCTCCATTCATATGAAGATGTTACAGAATTCAAATTCATTATCAACGTGTCATACCTGCCAAATAAAGTTGACAAATCCAAGTATATGCATTGATCTTTTGTTGGTCATAATCTTCCTACGAAAATGTCACATTTTCTTAATGGTTTCACACGTTGTATTTCCTTAAAACAGTCCATCCAAACACCCCCTAATTGTTTATTAACTTTCATGCGATCCATGTGGGGTGAAAAGATCAAAAGAAGTCAGGCAAATCTATATTTTATCCTATAAAAAACAGAAAACTTGACTTCTTATAATGTCTACGTTTTGTTTCTATAGCATAGTAGGAAAATCCGCCCACAAGAAAACGCCCTGCAAAAGCTAAAGAAAAACTCTAATCATCTATTCATCTATCAAGTTCCAATCCCATTTCCGATTTTAACCTGTATCTGAAGTTTAGCCAAACGCCACCTGAGATATTGGGGGATTAAGGAGCATGCGTTCTATCAGAGACAATTAAGATTGCATTTAAAATTTATAACGCTAGTACTACCATGCCAATCCACAACAATTAGAGCTTAGAAGAGTAGCAGCTCTGAAAGATGTTAGCATACTACTAGATAGAGGACATTTTTTTATATAAGATGACGTATCTAAAATCAAAATATGTTTTTTTTTTACTTGAAAAGAGTATTTAACCTAATAGACGAATATAGCTCTAACACCAGCTCGTACAGCATAACAATTACATCAGCAATATGAAAAGGCGAAAAGATGGAGAGACAAACCAGTCCAAGCATCAGTCTTGAGAGTTTAATACCTTCAAGCTCCATTACTACCGCCTTGATCAATTGAAGGGTCAAGTGCGGGCTTTTTTGTTGAGCTAGAATCCACATCACTAGTGGTTGTTCTGACACGCTTAACCCCCCTGCCAACGACACCTAAATGTGTCACTCCAGAAGCTGGATTTGTATGAGCAGTGGACATGGTTGAAGAATCAAAACCTCCTTCACTATTTGCAACACCAATCCTAGAAGAACTCACAGAAGGAGCCGGTGGACCCTGGTCACCAGTCCTAGCCTTGGCAGACATCAGACCCAGTATATCAGATAGTATAGAAGATGGATTCATAACAAGCTGTTGCAAATCTTCAAGCTGGTAAAAGGATAAATTATGAGTCAAGAGAAGACATAAATACACAGTGACTAAGTAGAGTAAGGTTATACACTTATACTTGCCTTCTTCTCCAGCTCACCCAACAGACTACTCAGAGTTTCGATTTCAGACTCTTTATCTGAAACAGCATTAACAGGGGCAACACCATCAGATGGGAGGTTCCCTTCTTCAGGAGCAACTTCAGGCACACTCTTCACTTCTTCCATAAGTCTCTGCATCCGTGACTTGCAAACAGATATTGCCTTCTGGCAGTATGGAATAGCTTCGGGAGCCTTACAGCCAACTTCCAAGCACAAACAGATCCGGAAGTTTCTGCAATCTTTAGTCAAGATTACAATAGCATAGAACAAAACACGACTAAAGATTTTATCCTTGACCTTAGTAGTTCTTCTATCTATTAAGATTATAACAAGTTCAAAGTTATCCATTTGGATACATGTCATTTGCGTAATACACCTAAACGAAGCTTGCAATGTTTTGAAAAATGAAAAGATATATAAGGACTTGCCTTGCTTTTTTGTACTTTCAGAGGATGAAGGAAAGATCAAATCCTAAGTTCAATTACAAGCAATTAATTTGAAAAGAAAAGGTAACCACACAAAGGATACAACTCAGCAATATGGCGACTGTCTGGTTCAACAAGACGCTCCAACATGGCCAATGCTTTATGATAATCGCTTAGAGATGTCTCCAGATCCTCTGTGCATGTCCAAAATAAGAGAGAAAGAAATGACAAAATGATCAATTAAAATTCCAATTAAACTTGGTGAAACAAGACCAACTATATGAAATTCTATTATGGTAGGTACCTCTTTCCAAAGCAACTTCAGCTAATAATGACAAAATATCAACTTTTTCCAGTGTATCACTAGGGTTTTTCTCAGCAATTGCACGGGCAAGATCAAGCATTTTCCAGGCTAAATCCAGGTCAGACTCATCTTCATCCCCTTCACCCACATCATCAGTATCACTCCCTTCACCTTCATCTGCCTCGTCTTTCTCATTAGGAGCTATCTCACAACAAGCGAAAAGTAAAATTTACAATTACAATCCCAAACTAATAAATTCCCCTACCAATTATTTAAAAGAGATAATGAGAAGCAAAAAGAAAGAAAGGATGTCACATCCATATGCTAGTAGACAACCCCTTACACAGTTTAACCAAAATGATTGTGCTTCACATTCAAATCAGCTGATGGCTAGTATATATCTGATGAAAGTGTGATTGCATTTTTTTTCTTGATTTTGAAAATGTTATGCTTCAGAACTCTCAACTTTCCAAAAAGTTGTTGTTACCAATTACCAAAACCATGAACAGAATGACAACAACAACAACATTGGCCCAGTGAGGTTCCACTACAGGGGAATCTGGGGGGTCAAGATGGGGGTACCCCTGCCCAAGGGAAAGGGGTACGCCTGATAGACCCAAGAAAAACTGAAATTCAGCTATGTGACAATAATAACTGAATTTAGTTAGAATGCACCAAAATTGATATAGGGACTAAATCCATCACAAAGGCAGTGTATAAAAGCCAATGAGCATCAGGATGTACCCCCAACATGAACAGAATGACAAAGCATTATATTACCATTCTCTACTACACTCCCTTCTGGATTTGAACTCATCTCTTTCTCAACAGTACTAGAAGCAGAAGCAACAGAAGATGCACCATTTGTGATGTTCTTGAGAGAAGCATCTTTATTAGAATCTCCAAGAGACTGAGTATCCTTCTTTGGCATAGAACCAAGTGGATCAGCCTCCTCTTGAGCTTTATACAACAGTGCACAGCCATACTTGCAGTATGCATTAACACATTCTGGTGAAAGCTCACCATAATGCCCAACCCTGATGGAAACAGGAGATTAAAAAAAATGAAAATACCTATACTGCACATAATATGTGAAGGACAAACAAACATATGAAAGTAAATTTTTTCTCTAACCATAAATCTCCAGAGACTGGAAGTTAATAACTATCTACAAATATATGAGAGAAAGCATCAAGGAATTAAATGACTGAGCGATATTTTCTCAGAATATAAAGTATACACAATAATATGTAATTAATGTGAAGCTGATAGACCCTTGGGCACTCATAGTTTAATAGGTTGTGAGGCCGAGGGTGAAGATAAGAACTACAAAAGCCTCAACATTATTCATAACATAGACGGCCTTGGAATTCACTTTAGGCATTTCTTTTGTTCACTCTGCTTATTCTACTATGTTTCAAACTGACGCTAAACATCTTCAATTGCAAATGCTTTTCCTTGACATTCATATGGCTGAACTAGTTTTTACCATCATTTTGCTAGAATAGCTGTTGAACCAACTGTGTCAAAATGGCATCTAAGCACCCAGATACTAAACTTATTACCCAACAAGACCCCGAACACCCTCCGAAACTCAAAGAGGCACATGGTTTAGCAACTTGGGTTTAAGGTTCTAAACTCCTAACGCTGCTAATGTTCCCAATATTAGTACCGAAACAACAAATAGCACCAATTAGCAAATTTATTTAAGAAAATATCCTCATTTGTCTGTCTCGTACACCTTGAATCCGCAATTTCAACTACAGCCAACCATTCCGATATAACTCACCAACTCGTAATTTATTAGCACTATTCAAGCAAGAATCAATAAACTATCCAAGAATCAAGAAATTTCGACGGCAAATCAAACGTAAAAGAGAAAGACCAGCGAAAAACCTTATTTCTAGGGCACGACTGAAGCAATCGGTGGCCTCGGCAAAGTCATAGTCCTTGGAGGCCTTACTTCCTCTTTGCATGAGCTCGTCGGCGAGCTTAAGCGAGTCCTCGCGATCAGTGGATGCGCCGGCCTCGTTCTTGACGGAGGACTCGGAGCACTGGGGAGCATTAGAGATGACGGTGGCTTCGCGGCTAGAAGCCGACAGATTCGGATTCAGATTCGTGAGCGAGCTCTCCTCCATCGTGTTAGGTTTGAAACCAGAAGGATCTCTTAAAAGAAGGAAAGGGAGGTCTGAGCTGAAATTCGGAGATCAGAACAGAAAAGAAGTGGAAGAATGCGAGAGAGAGGAGACGGGGGAATCGAACTATGCGGATTTCTTCGCTCTGTCGCCCTTGACACTTCTTTCTAAACGGGGATTGGCGCCCACGGCAAAGGCTCCATTTGGGCGAATGAATTTTTTGTTTTCCTTTTTTTCTATTCATGTGATTTTTTTTATACGGTTGGAATTCGGAATACCAAACATACTTGGCTCTCGATAGGCCGTAATAAAACGGCAGCCAAGAACCGGCTAAGAGAGTAAAAAACAGGCAACAATAGCTATGAAAGCTATAAGACTCTAAAAAATAAGAACTAAGATGAGTTTGATATCGGGGTGAGTAAAACACTATAAGAATAGCGTCGTAAGTAACAGGTCGACCCCTCTTGGGCGTGCAAAACGGACTACTGACGTTCCCTCCACAGAGATGAAGGATCTTCAGAAACCTCAAAGCACCAAGCGACCTGACCTAATACAACTCGGTCCAATGTCAAACTCAACTCTAACTTCTCGAAAGAAAAGTACATTAAATAAGTCTCGAGCTAACATGCAAGAAAAGAAGTCGAACTTGTCTCACAAGTAAAACAAAACGTTTTACTTACATCAAAAGTAGACATAAAACTTGCTCTGCAAGAAAAACCATTGTCTCGCAAGTAAGAGAAAAAGCTTGTCGCACAAGTAAATAAAACTTGTCACGCAAGAATAGAAGTCAAAACTTGTCACACAAGAAATCCACAAACTTGCCTTGGAGAACAAGTACATAAAAGCAAATAGATTTTTCTCAACTATTTTTAAATTAATTATTAAGCTAATAAAAACATTCATTTTCTTTGTTAATTTTTTTTAGGCTGAATGACCGAAAACCACCCGTATAATAGGGCATATTACGCTAAACCACCCGCTATATTGGAAATTGCCGAAAACCACCCGAATCACAGTCTCCGTCAAAAAATGCCCACCCACACCTAATTTCACGTTAAATTAACGTGAACGCGCACGTGCCTGCGCGTTTCAATGGAAGCTTTTAGAACAATTTCCCTTTTTTCAAAATTGCTTAAAACCCAAATATTACCCCACCACCCTCAAACTCCAAATTGAAGTCTCTCTCTCTCTCTCGTGTAAACCAAAGACATTGGCGATCGAAGAAAGTTGCCAAACTCGATGCCCTAGATCAACGACGACAGTGGTCGAAGAGAGTGGCGAGCGAAATCTAATCAACGACGACATCTAATTGAAGAAGACAGTGGTCGACATCGATGCCCTAGATCCACTGTTGAAGGAAGGTGAGTACTGAGAACTAAATTGCTTCGATTTGGTGTTTCTTTTTCATGGGTTTTTGTGTGATTGTATAAAGGGTGATGTACTCATCTTTTATGGATAGATATGGATACTTTAATGGCCTATTGTTGTTTGTTTCTTTTATTTAATGCTTGAGAGGGACTGAAATTGGTTTCTTAAAGGTAGAAAGATTCTCTAATATGACAGACGTCAGACATGTGAACTGCATAATATGGCATCTTTAGTACCCATGCCTTAGGTAGTTGTTTGTCTCTATTGCATATGTACAATACAATACAGATTTAAGTTACATGCATTTATTGATTTATCTTGGCAGATATGAATATAGACGTGAGATATATGTATGGGGGTCAGTTTTATAAGTCCAAGGTAGGTGATTTATGTTATAAGAGAGAAAAGGTCCACTATGATAGAGATGTTGATCCAGATATGCTATCAAAAGTTGTTATGGAAGTTGTAATAAGGGATGAAGTTGGATTGCAGAATATAGAGGAGTTGTGGTTCTCACAACCAGGACTAACCATACAAAATGGCTTGACATGTATTAATGGAGATAGTGATGTACTGAAAATGGTGGATTGTGTTGGGTCTGATAGAGTGGTCCATGTGTATGTAGTTCAGAGTAATGAGGCTAGCCCATTTACATTAAGACCCCAAGGCCCAAATTCTCATCCCATTTCTCAGTCAAGATCCCAAGGTCCAACTTCTCAATCTATACCTCAATCCATATCAACTAGGGATTTACCACCTACCAGGTCCTTACCACAGAAGACAGCTTCACATAGCCACCAAACTCATGCAGCCGAATTCCTAGATCCAACAAATGCTCACACAGAAGAAGATGAAGAAGATTCAGATGGTTCAACTAGTGAGGATGATGATGACACATTAGGGTCAGAGTCTTCAACCTCAAAGGAAGATTTCCAGTTCAAAGAAAGTGAAGATGAAGATGATGATTTGTTTGAGACAAATATTGATCAAGATGTTGGTGAGTTTAGAGACTGGGGAGCTAATCTAGAAGCAGATAATGAAGGAGAAGCTTATGTGGATGATGAGAAACCATTAGATGATTCTGATGAATTAAGGAGTGTTAGTGGGTCTGATGGTGAGAGACAAGTCAGGTATCCTGAATTTAACCCTCTTGTAGACTTTAAAAAGAAAATAAGTCTTAAAGTTGGCATGGTATTTGGCTCTAATGACATATTTAGAAAGGCTTTAAGGCAGTTTTCCATAGAAAATGGTGGTGATTATTATTATATGCACAATGACAAGTCCAAAGTTTCTGCTTATTGTAAACTGAAATGTGATTGTTTGATGAAACACTCTAGAAAAAAGTGTGTTTGCAAGAAGGTGAAGTGTGGATTTAAGGCTTGTGCAAGAAAAATGGGGTCTGATGGGACTTTTCAATTAAAGACCTTGGTTGGAAAACATGATTGTGGTTGGCAACATGAGAATAGTAAGTTGACATCAGTGTGGCTAGCAGAAAAATACTTGGAGTTTTATAGAGATGATCCACAGTGGAAGCTTGAAGGGTTTATGAATGATGTGAAAAGGGACCATTGTATTAACATCACTTATACCCAGGCATGGAAGGCTAGGAAGAGGGCTATGTTGATGACACAAGGTGATGCTAGAGTACAATATGGTAGGGTTTGGAAATATGCAGCCACCCTTAGGAAATGGAATCCAGGAACCTCAAGTTATGTGAAGGTGTGCCTAGATAACCCTGAGAAGCCCCTATTTCAAAGATTGTATGTTTGTTTTGAGGCTTGCAAGCAAGGGTTCTTGATGGGTTGTAGACCAATAATAGGGTTGGATGGTTGTCATCTAAAGGGTGCTTACACTGGTCAAGTCTTAGTTGCAGTTGGTAAGGATGGAAATGAGAATATATATCCCATTGCTTATGATGTTGTTGAGGCAGAGAGAAAGGAAACATGGGGTTGGTTTTTGGATAGCAACCCTACCTTCATGTCTGATAGACAAAAGGTCTAGTTTCTATCCTATTCTTGTATAAAATTTCCATTTCATAATCATTTACTATTTTGAACTAACCATTTACTATTTTTATTTAGGGCCTAATTGAGGCATTAAGTGATGTTGTCCCAATGGCTGAAACAAGAGTATGTGTAAGGCATATGTACAACAATTTCAAAGCAAAATGGCCATGTAAGAATTTGAAGGACATTGTTTGGGCAGCTGCTAGAGCATGCAACACACCAGATTTTAGGTTTGCAATGGATGAGTTAAAAAAGCTAGATGAGGGAGCTTGCAAATACTTGATTGATGCAAACCCAAGTACATGGTCCAGACATGGCTTTAAGCATCACACCAAGACTGACATGCTCCTTAACAATTTGTGTGAGAGCTTTAACTCCTTGATTCTGCCTGCTAGAGAGCTGCCTATATTGTCCATGTGTGGATGGATAAGAAGGAAACTGATGAAGAGGTTTTTGGCTAAGAGAGAAGGCATGAAGAAGTATGAGGGTAGGTTTACACCACACACTCAAAAGAGAATAGAACTTGCCAAGCAAGAATGTTTGAGAAGTTGTACACCATTTTATGGGGGTGGAGACAGATTTGAGGTTGATCATTATGGAAGGACTTATGTGGTAGACCTAAGTCAGAAAAGTTGTGGTTGTAATAAGTGGGATCTTACAGGTATCCCTTGCCCTCATGCAATGTGTTGTATACTGAAGGAAAAGAGAGACATAGAGCAATATGTGCATCCTTATTTTAGCAAAGAGACTTACTTGAAAGCATACAACAACATCATTAATCCAATGCCTGGAGAAGCTGATTGGGAGATTACTAATCAACAGGCACCAGATCCACCAAAGTTTATTGTACAACCTGGGAGGCCTAGGAAGGCTAGAAGAAGAGAGGTTGGAGAAGAGATACCAAGTCAGAAAAAAAGAATAAGAATAGTTGGACAAACCAAGTGCTCTAATTGTGGGCAGACATGTCACTACAAAAACAAGTGCAACAATCCACCTAAGCCAGCTCAACCACCAAAGCCACATAACACTGGAGGAAGGCCTAGAAATCCAAAAACTGTTTATGTGGGTTCTCAAAAAAGGAAGTATACAAGAAAGGTAGTCCATTCCCTATTCTGTTTTTTTGTTTTGTTTTAAATTTAGGGTTTAGCTCATAAGTACTCTTCTAATGCAGAAATACTCTCATGGTGGATCCCAAACACAAGGTCCTTCACTTGCCCATCCAACTCAATCATCTCAAATTGCCACTGGTTTGGTAAAGAACTTGTCTTTTCTTCAAATTTAGTAAACAAATAGTTGTTAATTACTTGATCACATCGACTCACATGTACCTTGTCTTGCAGGATTCCTCTCAACATGTCAATCAAGCTTCAGGTCCTTCACTTGTCCATCCAACTCAATCATCTCAAACTGCCACTGGTTTGGTAAATAACTTGTCTTTTCTTCAAATTTAGTAAACAAATAGTTGTTAATTACTTGATCACATCGACTCACATGTACCTTGTCTTGCAGGATTCCTCTCAACATGTCAATCAAGCTCCAGGTTCTTCACTTGTCCATCCACCTCCATCTCAACCTGAGGTATGTGCAGAACAATGATTTTGCAACTAAACTTGTCTTTTGATATGAATTTGAGTAAACTATGAACTTCATTAGTCATAGTGAAATAACAGTGTATTTTCATATGTAGTCTCAAAGTGGTCAATTTGTTGAGAACTTGTGGAATGGATCCCAAACTTCGATTACTCTGGATTCTAGTACTTCAATGCAGGTAATTGCAACTAATTGCAACAGATTGTGTGTTTCTGTGAATGTGTTTATGTGAATGTAGTAACAAATTGTGTAATTGCTTGCAGGCTCCACACAGTGAATCAAGCTCATATCTTCCTCATCAAGTCAGAAGAAAAATAATTGCATCTAAGGGCCAGCTAGCTCATGTGTTAAGGCGTTCACCTAGGAAGCACAAGGGCAGTGATCACTCTAGATTCTAGGGATATGTCATGGAACTTCAAAAACAATATCTTTTTGTGTCCAAAGTTGTAGTGTCCAAAGTTGAGTGCTTTTGCGTATATGCTCAAACTTTGAAGATCTCTACCCTATTTGATGGAATGATTAGGGTTTATGTACTTTGTTGTTGTCTAACTAGGAGCACTTGGATGCTCAAACTATGTGTGATGTATGTTTGGATTCTCATTTTATGTTTCAGACTTGCTGCTTGCATTGTCCTATAAAAGGGTGTAAGGTTTTCAATTGCCATTTCTTGGAGTTTTAGTGGATGAAGTTCACAGCACTACCTTTATTAGATGGCATAACTGAGTTCACCATAACTTACATAAAAAGCCATATCAATCAAAATCAAAAGAAACATAACCATATCATTCATAAATAACAAGAGTATGTTTGGTACATAACCATATCATTCATAGATAGCATAACTCAGTTCATACATAGAAATTTTGCTAAATTGCCAACTTAACTATTACAACATTCAAACAAGTGAATATGAACATAAGAACAACCACATAAGTAACATGCCTTTGATCATAGCTCTTAAATATCATGGAAGCTTCCTTTTCACCTAACAAACTGTCTAATAAGGAGCTCTTGTATGCAAGCTCTTGCCTTAGATTCTGCATTTCAAATTGACACACTCTAGTTGAATCCATTAATTCCTTGGTCTATCCTTGTAGTCTTTGCTTCTCATTTACCTGTTTGTTGATCACATAGATAGCTCTAGCAGTATATTCTTCATCTCTCCATGCAAAGTAATTGCATTTGTTTTGCGATCCATATTGGCGACAACCATAAAACCTTCTACCATAGTTCCTCTCCGTATGTGCAGTCGATTCCTTTGCTTGGAGACCACAATAACAAGTTCTATGTTGTGCATTTGTTGAGGTAACACTTGAGCTTGACATTGGTAACCTGAAACCATCATTTTACTCATACATTATAATGTCACCATGGATAACATCTATCCATGATTTTGCTCATTCATTTTCAGCATTTTCATTCTAACATCCTACACCATGCTTTTACACATGTAATTTCAACATTTCATTCAAAATAGGGAAAAATGCAATTCAAAATCTGGAAAATCGACCTAAACCTAATACACATTTGAAATTGAAGTCTAAATGGATATCCCTAATACTATCATGTGTTCAAAATTAGGATATCCGTTTCAACCCACATAGCAAAGTCGAATGCAATTCAACCTAAGTGAATGCAAGAATGGGAAATCGAATTCAAATTGGGATTAACATGAGGGAGTCACTATCAAAATCTGGAAAATCGACCTAAACCTAATCGAACGCAATTCAAACCCTAATCAATGCGATGGGGTGGGGATTGACAACTTACAGTGGTTGATAAACTTTGAAGATCTCGTTCTTCTTGTTCTTGTTCTTCAATGGAGCTTTCTTCAATGGCGTGGTGTTCTTCAATGGAGTGGGAGAGTCAGGACTCACGAGTACGCAAGAGAAATTGTGGGTTCTCAGCTTTTATTTAAGAAAAAAAGGGAAATTGTTTTAAAAGCTTCCACTGAAACGCAAGAGCACGTGCGCGTTCACGTTAATTTAACGGGAAATTGGGTGTGGGTGGGCATTTTTTGACGGAGACTGTAATTCGGGTGGTTTTCGGCAATTTCCAATATAGCGGGTGGTTTAGCGTAATATGCCCTATTATACGGGTGGTTTTCGGTCATTTGGCCTTTTTTTTACTTAGATTTCCCTTCTTGAAGCCCAAGCAAAAATCTTTTTTTTTTTCCTTTTTTTCTATTTTTCCTTTTTCCATCTCTACGAATTTGCTACCAGGCAGGCCACCAACGGTCCACAAGTGTGCGATCAAGCCAACAGAGACGTCGGTGGCAGAGTGGGCAAATAAGTCGGCGACGAAGCATCAAGGTTGAGATGGGTAGGGCCTCGTTGGTGATGGAGTTGTCGTCAACACCGGCCATCACTAACCACCAAGCATCGAAGATATTCCAAAATAGAAAGTTCTAATAGTAAATCAAGTTCAAAGAAGATTTGTTCAAGATAAATTATACTCAAAAAAATTAAAGCCGGAGGGATCCGGATCTACCCAAAAATACATCAGATTTGAAAACACGAGTTTGGATCTGAGAAAGCAATACAAAGAGATATATCTAAAGGGGCTTCTCGCACATAAATCATTGGGGCTTCTCGCCCATAAGACAAACCTGTTCTTCACCATTGAATTCATAAGATTTCATCTCCTAGGGTTTGGGCCATTTCTGTTTCATCTCAATTTGTGGGTAGAATTGAACCAAATCGGTTCCTAATTAATGCGACAAAGCCATTTGCATAAGGTTTGAGAAAAGATTAGAGCAAATAGAGATCAGGTGAGGGCGAGGATGGGGGATTTGGGTGTAATTTTTGTTCATGTTATTTTATTCACTCGGGGAAAGGGGATAAGGAAAGGGAGGTTGGGGAGCGTATTGCACGTGCATTTTTTTATTCATGTGAATTGTGAAAGTATACTATCTGTAGAACTAGAAGCTAATGTGAAATTTAGATTTTATTTTAATATAAAGGCATAATAAATCTACCACCACATAACCTTTCAATCTTAAATATTTATAATAAGTGAATGTAACATTTTTAATCATAAATATTTAACTTTTATGTTAACTAGTTATATCCGTCATGTCATACACAATTATGACTCAGATTTTAAAATTATTTTTAGATATATTATAAATAGGATATTAATATAGAAAAATATTACAAATGGAAAAGCGCTAAATGAAAAAATGTTAAATTTGAATATAAATTATTTTGAGTAGAACCCAAATTATGCAAGATATGAGGAAACACGTTAAGTGGAAAAACCCACTGTGAGCTTTACTAAGCTTAATTTTAATGTTGTAGTGAACGCTTATGGTATGGCCTCGTTCGGGTTTATTCTTCGGGATCACGTTGGCTCCCCCATTTCTTTTGACAGAGGACTAATTGGTCGACAATCTATTCTGACATCTGAGGTCATCGCCTTAAGACAGGGCATTCTTTAGGCCACCCGACGTAGCATATCTTATATCCAAATTGTAGCTGGTCAAGGTTGTTCTTGTTGACTGGGGTTGTCAGTGGGAGATCGAGATATTGTGGGCGGATATCCATTGCTTGTTTGCCCAGTTCCAGTGTTGGAGTATTTCCCACGTCGTTTGAGAGTGCAATTCGGTGACGGACTACATAACGAGTTCTTTTGTCGTGTCTCGTCTGTTCCTCTCACTGTTGATCTAAGTCTTCGGAACCTCATCCGTCAAGATGCTCTAGGACGGCCACTAGTCTGTTAGTGGGTCGTCCTAACTACTTTCCTTATCAAAAAATTAAGATATTATAAATTTTTTACTTTTTTTTAACAAAATACGATTTAAGAAAATTCTTTCACATAAATGGATAAAAAGATAAAGATAGTTTATTTTTCATTATTTTTAAATAAAATTTGACTTTTTAAAATTTCATGATATAAAATAGATAGAAATAAGTTTAATTAATATACTATAACTAAAGTCGAATACATCTATCTTATATGTTGTCGTCTTGACTATACCACATAAGCATATATAATTTTTCATTTACCCATTTGCCCTTTATTTTTTTAGTATTTACAATACTTATATTATAATAATATTTTTTATAATAATAATGTTACCATATCTCTATATTTGCTATATTTGGAAGACATAGATAACTCTTTTACTATACTAAAAAAATTACGTATATATTTAAAAACATTATCATCTTATAGACTTTATTTATTTATTATGGCGATTGTAAAATTATCCCAAAATATCTAAATATATTGTTACTATTCTTTTTATTGAGATGTCAACTACACATTTAAACATGTCAATTATATGGTCCACAACAGTTAATAGATTATGATTGGTTAGTATTTATTTGAAAATGTTTACTTTGGTTGAACCTCACATATATGATTAATTTATAAATTTAATCTCTTTCTTTATCTTTTCATAACTGTTTAAGAAAATATTTTTTCCTATTAATTGAAGTCATAAAATTAATTATTATATTAAATGATAAGGATATGAGATTTTTTACCTTTATGATTTTAAATTTTTATTCAAATATTTTAGTATTTATATGATTATTTGTAATGGATGATTGAAATAATTGAATTTTTTATTAATATTTTATTTTAGTAAAATCCGTACAAGGTACGGGAATACGTACTAGTTAGAGAAGCTAAAAATATATGAATAAAAAATGATTTATTAAAAAATAAGATGAGGCTAGAATCAATATGGTGATTCGTAAATATATGAATTTAATTAAGGCAATTTAGCAGACATACACCAATTACAAACTTTTTTTTTGCAAAAATGCCTACTTTATAGATAAATTAAAGTGGGTACCAATGTGGGCATTTTTGGTAAAAATCTAGGCATGTGTAACCCACTTAAATATTGATTAAATTTTTATTTTTTAACTCGAAAATGAAAAATAATTTTTAAGAAAATAGGGAAAAGAAATTTGGAACAAGTTTAAAAAATCGAAATTGTTTAAAAAATGACAGACAAAAAGTAAATGAGAAGGGGGTAAAAAAATCAATTGCCCATTAGGTCATGATTGAGTGAAGGAATTCTGAAAAAGATGCTTGTAAGTTGTAACACCCCTATTTTTGAAACGATGTGTATTACCACCAGTCACCTCGGATTTTACCGTTCAAAGTCACCCAAGCTTTGTAAGGTATTAAGCTTAAAGAAAATACAAAAATTGATAATATATGATATTAAAGTTGCTCAAACTTGAGACATTAAGTATTGTCATTACATCTTAAAATGTTGCAAAATAACATAGTACAATAGAGATAACCAACAGAATTAATAAAACATTGTTCTTGCAAAGCGTAGTGAAATCAAAATACGAGAGAATTCGAGAAGACTCGACCTTCCTTCTACTTCTGGATTCTTCGTCTTTAAGCCTTCGAGGGAAGTTTCTTAGAGTCTGGCATTTGTCGCAAAGGATGAGAAATACCAAGAAAAAATGCGACAAATAGCGGAACTAGTCTAAGAAGACTAAGTAAGTGAGAATGGAAATTCTCAAGTGTAATTTGGCAATTTAACATTTCATCAAAGAGATATAAGAGATACGCGTTTGAGATTTATTAACTTTATGTGAAGCTTAAGGGCGGAAATGAGTCAATCTCGAAATGAGATAACTTACAAGGTTATCTCATGTTGGTGTAACACCCCGTCTTCCGACGAGGCGCTACTAGGGAATAGACCTTACAAGGTACTATTATTTAGGTTGACAACTACACTGTAGGACCTTACAACGCGGGCACGACGAGAAAAACATAATAAAACATCCAACATTTTATTTAATAAAACTTAGAAAACGTAATCATTCATGAATCCCCGAAAATTATAAATATTCAAATACGTCACAACGCCTACTGAAACTGAACTACCTGAACCAAAAAGATAATAACCGAAACAAAATACCAACTCCGTCTAACAAATATTAAAATCAATATTCTAACTATTATAAATAAACTAGTATAAACCAATCCCACTATGACACGCGCTCTTTACCGCTCCGGCCCGCCATCTTGCCTAGGTTCTTGCACGGCTCCCTGGTTCATACCTGGAACTGAAAAATGTTCCCCGAAGGGTCAGCGTCTAATCTACCAAGCTAGAAAGAATACGGAAACTGTTGAACGCTTTAAAAATCATTTATCTAAGTCAGCATACAAATCCACAATCGCAATCATAACTCTAAAGGTCAATACCTAAATTAGTTATATCAGTCACACAAGTCACATACGCATTTACAATCACAATCACACGACAATGCAATTCTTCCTTCGTCCACAATCCGACTTCCAAGGCGCTCATCACCGCGCCGAGTGCAGAGGCAGGCCCTCCCACTCCACTTCGCAATCTCCCTTCTAAACCCCTAGCTAAGCCTCCACTGGAGCGCTTACCAAAAATACACAGATAATAATTTTCGTTTTGAAGGGGTACGATTTTCCCAGTCACACGGGTCAAAGTAGCCAACTCTTCCTCAACACCAGCTACGATGGGCCATGTCGGAAACGGTACCAACACAGAGAAAACGTTCCAAAATAATTTCCGATAAAACACATTTAAAATCATTAACGCACACAACACACAAGGAGTTCCAAACAATTTAAAAGGTATTCGGGACTAGTTCCCAAAACCCGCCCTACAATATCGATACGCAATCTAACAAGGGAGAAAAGAACCGAGCAAGTCGAAAAAACGACTTACCTCGAATGCAAGATCCTTTCGAAGGAGGCGGAACTAAGGGCTTTAGTAGAAACAGTCCCCTATAAGTATTAATGAAAGATTAGGTTAGATACAATCCCTAACGACAAAACACTAATTGGTTTAAGAACCCGAGACAAAGGATGACAAGGCTTGCTATCCCAAATTACTTAATTAATATTAACCCAACACTACTATTAGCCAGAACGGATCTAAACATAACCACTCACTCTAAGCTAATTACAAACTGTCACTCCACGACAGTACTGCTCAAAGCCCTCAGCTTATCACAATCTATACCTACAAATTAATCCAACTTGTTCAACTAACCTACAACCTACCACTTACTAATTCAAATTCAGCCCACTTACACATATTAATACAATCGAATTCAAGTGCCAGGATTGCCTAAAAGTACTTTCTCCTTTTTAACTTGCTTAATACTAGCTAACATAATAATACAATTAACAAGCTACTCCTAACCCACTAACTATCACCCAAAACATGATCAATTATACGTACGATCAAACCAAGCCCAAAAGTGCTTTTATATAACTCTAATCCTAACTTAATAATACTACCCATCCCATACGTACTCCCACACAACAGACAAACCGGACTCGATTTCATTATTTAAGATCAACACACCCTAACGTGATGATTTGAAATTCTAAGACAAATTAAGTCAAAACATGTGCCTTAAGATTATATACTTAAAACAACAAATTGAGCAAACCTACTATAATTCAACCTACCACGGTCAACACCTAGTTTGACATCTACACCAAAATTTTAATGTCCCCATTAATTACCACAATCACTTTGCTCAACCTCTTACCCAGTAAAATCCAACGAGAACAACAACACTCAGTACTCAACCCCGAACTCGAACACAAGCAAGGAATTCACGATTCATCTACCCCCAACCTCCGATCCGTTAAGACGAATAGTCAGGCCCCAGATAAACATGATAGGGAAAGGCGCTAAGCTTACCGTGACGGAGGATCAGACCGGCGACTTGTTGCACCAAGTCCGGATCCGCGACATCTCTAGCGACGCTACTCCCAAAAAGCCGAAACAACGGAACAAACAGACTTGCCGAGAAGGGGTGCTGGGCGTCGATCTCCTGGCGTTCACGGTGTATGTGATCCACTCGCGCCGGTGTATGCAATCACGGTGGTCATTCCTTTTCCCTCTTGGAGTTGTACGTGAAACGAAAGAAGAAGAGAAGGTCTGGAAATCTAACCGATCGAACATGCCGACAAGGGCGACACCACCGTTACGATTCATTGATCAAACCTGAGCACACGGCTTGCGAGTCAAGGTGTGGCAGTCTTTGCGACAAGCCCGTCAGCGATACGTGGCGCTTGAACCTGCGGTCGGGAAAGAAACATGGGAGCGCCGACGGTCTTGGCAGATGGCAACGTCGATGTTGCTAGCAGGAGATAATGGTCACGCACGTCGGCTCGCCGGGGAAGAAGCAGATGGCATCTCGCGAGAGAACAAGTTGTCATATGGAAGGGAAGGAGACGAGGGCAAGAAATAAATGATAGCGGCTGGTTTTAGGGTTTGATTAAGATTGAGTTAGGCTAAGCTAATTAATTAGAGTAGTTTCATTTAATTCCGTTATTAGTGGCTGTTGGATCGTAATCGGTTAGCAGTGAGCTTGGGAACTGGCAATTAAGCTGTTCCCAAGGCAGCGGAAGTAAATAATCGCAAGTAATAAAAACAGTTAAGGGGACAGTTCCTTTATAGAGGAACCCCACTACAACCAACTAGTTGTATGGGTAAACCTCTACCTCCGCTTGGAGGATTTTGAATGACTTACTTATATTGATTGCTTTGTTCCTTAGTTACACAGCCGGATTTACACTTCTCTGTTCCTACAAGTTCTTCCTAACTCTAGCAACACTAGTAAATCCTCTCAACTGAGTTCCTAAGCTCACAACAGCAAAACACAAGTAACTCAAACCTTACGCTGACTTCTCAGTTCCCTTGCTCCAGGGAACTTCAGCTTCACCGTCGTCGAGATCACACACTCGCCGGCGGGGACTTCTCTTCCTTTTCTTTCTTTTCTCAGATGTGGGTGTTTTGTAAGTTCTGGGAGAAGTACTCAGACCGAGTACTATTCATTTGGCTTTATAGTCCATTTGTCTTGGGCAGTAGCATCTTTCGTTTGTGTCCAAAATGCCCTTTGCTTGATGCCCAAGTTGTACTTTCTTCACATGTGACTTTGGTTTGAACTAGGTCAACTTCTTGAATCAATCGGACCGTTGGATGAAGCGTGACAGTCTGATCCTCAGACTGTTCCCTCTGGCTGTCTGAGACAGGATCCCGCGATCTGCGCTGAACGATCGTTGTCTTCACATGTGAGTTCCCATTTCATGGGAACTGACTTCTTCAGAGTTCCCTTGATGGAAACTCTTCATCGTTGTAAGCTTGTGTCTTCTTGTTTGTTTCTGGGAGTTCCCACTTCATGGGAACTTTCCTCTTCAGAGTTCCCTTGATGGAAACTCTTCATTGTGGCTAGCAGTGGCTTTGTCATTCATAGGGGTTCTTTGATGTACATGTGTTCCTTAGAAATACTTGAACAAACCACATTAGTTCCCTATGGTGTTTGTCATTATCAAAACTTAAAGAGGAGTGAATCGTTGATCCGTTGCTTAGAACCAGAGATCCCAACAACGTCCCAACAATTTCCCCCTTTTTGATGATGACAAACCCATCACAAAAAAATGCAAATATTTCAATGAATGATATGCTGATGAGTTCCTAAGTATGATTTTGGGAAATCACTCTTAGTGAGACATTTAGATTTAGGGAGCCACTTCTGGTGAGACACATAGTTCCTATTAGGCTTTTTATGCAATTGTTCCCCCTTAGCTTATGCGTGATCTGTGATGACTTAAACTTTGAACTCATCTCACATTTTTTATCTTTCCCCCTTTTGACATCATCGAAAATCAAGCAAAGCAATATTAGGAAAGAATGGAACACGCAATCAAAATAAAGACCATTTCATTACTTAAGAGAATATGTACAATGGGAACCCAAGTACAATTTTATGGTCATTTTTTTGGATTAAGGGAACAAGAAGGGAGAGATCATGGGATCTGAGGGAACAAGGCGTCACAAAGGCGCGTAAGGACTTGTGTAAGTTTTTCTTGTCCTCTGGCCAATACGGCCTGGTCCCTAGCAATCTGATCGAGGGTGTTGGCGATGCGGAGCAACACTGGAGAGTTCCCCTCTTGTGTACCAGACTCTAGGGGAGTCGCCTCCTCTACAGGCTCCGAGTGCCTCATCTTCTGGGCAACTGTAATGTCCAGTTCCCTTCCAAGCTCGATTTCTTCTTTAGAGGCATCGTAGAGACCCTCTTTTTGTAGGAGCTTCTTGATCAGCCCGGAGTAGGGGAGGGAATGGGACTTGGAGGCCATGCACTTTTCCATGTGCCCAAGGATAATTCGAGGAAGATTTATGGGCTTCTTGAGGAGGAAGTGGTAGAGGATGATGGCATCGGGGATGTTGACGACCAGACGCTTTTCTTGGCGGGGGACCACCACGTTGATAATGAATTGGTGAGCGAGCTTGGCAACCAAGGACAGATGATGCGTCGAGTGGACCTTAGAGGGAACCCGACCCTCAAAAATTGTGTTGTACACCTCGGCGCTGTTGAAGTCTCCCCAGAGCTTGTTGGGCAACTCGCTAAGCCCTTGACCAGGGACCTGGAGTTGAAGGCGGATCGTAGACGTTGTAAAAATGAACTCGTCGCCTTCGTGGGAGAGAGTTCCCTGAGTGCCGTCGTTGGTGATAGTGAAGTTGTTGTAGAATTGACGCACTTGTGAGGGATCTACGCTCACAGTTTCTTGGCAGAGTCTCTCCCAGCCCTGGGCCTTGATCAGTTCCCATAGTTCCTCCAGACCATTTTCAGTCAGCGCCTCTTGGGAAACTATGAGGTGATGGAGAAGCTTTCGGCACTCACTGACATGATGCTTGGTGGTCCCCTTCCCCTTTTTGGACTTGCTTTTGGATTTGTTCCCCCTAGAGACCGTGCGAGGTCCTTTCTGCTGAGGGGGTGCAGCCGCTTCGATCATGAGCACGCGGTCCCTAGGTGGTGGGGAACTCGCGGACACCACCATTTGGTGTCCAGGTGTAGGGATGCGTGCTGGCTCCTTTGAAGCTGGAGCTTCTTCTTCTTCTTCGACCTCATCATGGGAGGTCCCTTCTTCCTCGGAGGAGCTCGAATCCGAGCCCTCCGCGTCATCTCCAGGATGACTTGTGGTTGCCTCAGCACCTCCAGCTGGTGCGAGGTCCCTTGTCTCTGTTGGCTCTTGAGGAGCAACCTTTTCTGGGGACTTTGTCCCTTGGGAGACTGTGTGCTCAGAGGGACCCCTGTTGAGTTCTTCCTCGATGTCCTTGAGCTGGGCTTCCTCCTCCAAAGTTCCCATGATGATCGGAGGAGGGTCCTTGGTCATTTTGTCGATGACCACAGAAAGAGGAAGATCGTCGTCGTCTGAGGAGAGGGTGACGGTACTTTTGGATGGTGAGGGAGAGGGGAGTTTGGTGGTGGTGGGAGACGTGATGGAAGAGGGGAGAGGAGAAGAAGGAATAGGGGTTGTGAGTTGAGTGGAGATGGGTTTGGTGGAAATGTGGTTTGGGGAGGAAGAAGAAGGCGTTTTGTGAGGTGAAGATGGAGTTGGAGATCCCGTAGTGATGGGAACGGGAGGAAGTGAAGGAGGTTGGGATGTTGGAGTTCCCATCGTGGCGGGAACTGGAGGAGGTGGCGGAGGAGGTCCCTTGATTTGAGGAGGAGGGATGGAGGAGGAAGAGGGAAGTAGACTCTGGGGTTCGGAGTTCCCATCGTCGGAAGGAAAAAGGTAGGGAGGTTTGGGAGCACAAGAACTCTCCTTGGAGCAGTTCAGGTAGTCCTCAAAGCGGAAGAAAGCCTTCTTTCTGGGCTCCGAGAATTCAGAGGCCTCAGAGTGTTTACGCTTTTTGGATTTGGAGGGGTCGTGGGAGTGTTTGGATTTTTTGGATTTTGAGGGATCTTTTGATGAGTGGCGATGTTTGGATGAGTGGCGATGTTTGGATGAGTGGCGATGTTTGGATTTATGGGGTTTTTCATTGATGGAGGGGCGAGCATCTCCGAAGTTGTCAACGATGACAACTCCGGAGGAGGTGTTGGTGGTTGGAGGTGGAAGAGGAAGAGATTCGGAGGAGGAAGAGGTCCAGGAGACGGTTTCATCAACCTGAGGAGGAGGAGGGGGCAAGAAGGGGCTTACTTGATTGTATAGCCCTTGAATGAGGACATCCTTCATGGTTGGGTCCTGTTCTTGCTCGATCTCGTTCAGTTGAGTGATGAAGAGAGTGCGAGGATTGGCAAGTACCCACTCTTTGATTTGTGCGAATGTGTGTTGAGGGGCCATTTTTGTAAGAATTTGGGAGGTTTTGGAGGTTTCTTGAAAAGAGAGTGAAAGGGATTTGGGGAAGACGAATGACAGGGATGAAAGATGGAGTAAAGGACCTGAAAATGGCAAAGAAGGGTTTTAAAGGAGAGAGGAGGTGAAGGGTAGAAGGGGAAGTGGAATAACCTCGATAACCGTTGCCCAATGAACGTGGGGCGCCGTTTCAACTTCTCAAGCACGCCTCTGGACACGCGTCACAATCTCTTGGGAAGTCCTTTTCAAATTTTGAATACTTGGCCTGTAACGCTGCAGAGCTTCTGACACGAAAGTCCGCTTCTCAAGTGACGATTTTTCTTTGAAGATTAGTCAGTGTTCCCTTTGTAGATGCAGCAGTTCCCATGATCCTTTCAAGGTCAGGGAGAGTGAAGTGGTTGAGAGAACTTCACACTCATCTTTTTGTGGGGCTAGGGAACTCAAAGGGAACTAGACGATTTGCAACTTGATAAAGGAAATGTTTTGGCTCATGAGAAGCATTTGTCTGGTCCCTAGCTTAAGGTGGGTCATATGATCAACCGTCATGGTGGCTTGTAATGAGGGATAAAGGGAACTCTGGTTGATCATTTTGGGCCAAAAGAAATAGAGTTCCTTTGTACACATTTTTCTCTAGACTAGTAATCATGGCATAGTGAAAGCAATGAATCCAAGTTCCTTATCATGCAATTTTAGATAAACTAGTCAGGCATTGGGAGAGAGATAAACAGGGACTTGTTTAGTTTAGAGTTATCATCCCTAGAAGCATTCGAAAACGCTGGTAGGGACGTCTGTCTAAAGCTTTGGTAAGAATATCCGCAATTTGCTCTTCAGTTCTACAGTGTTCCATCGAAATGTTCCCATTCTCAACATTGTCACGTAGAAAGTGATGTCTTATATCAATATGCTTAGTTCTAGAATGATGCACATGATTTTTGGAAATGTTTATGGCACTAGTGTTATCACAGAGTATGGGAACTGGGCCAAAAGACATATCGTAATCCTGGAGTTGTGACTTAAGCCATAGAACCTGGGAACAGCATGATGCGGCAGCCACATATTCAGCTTCAGCTGTGGAGAGTGCAACTGAGTTTTGCTTTTTAGATCCCCACGAAACTAAGCAGGATCCTAGGAACTGGGCCATTCCTGAAGTGCTCTTTCTGTCAACCAAGTGCCCTGCAAAGTCAACATCTGTGTATGCAATGAGCTCAAGGGAACTGTTCCTTGGATACCAAAGGCACAAGTTATTGTTCCCTTTGAGATACCTGAAAATTCTCTTCACCTCTTTCAGGTGTGATTCCTTAGGATTAGCTTGAAAACGAGCACAAAGACATACGGAGAACATGATATCAGGTCTACTAGCGGTTAAGTAGAGAAGGGACCCGATCATACCTCGATAGTTCCTTTGGTCCACACTGATACCTGTTTCATCTGCATTTAGCCTTGAATTTGGTGAGATGGGAGTGTCAATGGGATTTGAATGTTCCATCCCATACTTCACGAGCATTTCCTTGATGTATTTCTGTTGATGGATCTTTGTTCCCTCCTTTGTTTGGGATATTTGAAGTCCCAAGAAGAACGTGAGTTCCCCAATGAGACTCATTTCAAACTCACTGCTCATGAGGTCCTTAAATTTTTCTACAAGAGTTTCGTTAGTTGCTCCAAAAACAATGTCATCAACATATACTTGCACAATCAAAATGTCTTTAGACTCTTTCTTTAAAAACAAAGTCTTGTCTATGGAACCTCGAAGGTATCCATGGGACAAGAGGAATTGAGCAAACCTGTCATACCAGGCTCGGGGAGCTTGTTTGAGTCCGTAAAGGGCCCTTTCCAGGAAATAGACATGGTTGGGCATTTTCTCATCTTCGAATCCTGGAGGTTGGGCCACATACACTTCTTCCTTGAGATGTCCGTTTAGGAAGGCTGTTTTCACATCCATTTGATAAAGTTTGAATCCCTTGTGAGCAGCATAGGCGATGAGAAGTCTGATTGCCTCTATCCTGGCAACTGGTGCGAAGGTCTCATCGTAGTCAATCCCTTCCTCTTGCCTGTATCCTTGTGCTACTAACCTAGCCTTGTTCCTTGCTACAGCTCCAGTATCATCGAGCTTGTTCCTAAAAACCCATCGGGTTCCTATGATGTTCTTGTTTTTGGGCCTAGGAACTAGCTTCCAAACTTTGTTTCTCTCGAATTGGTGGAGTTCCTCTTGCATGGCTTGAATCCAATCCGGGTCCTTTAATGCTTCTTTGATATTTTTGGGTTCCACCATTGAAACAAACGCGTTAAAAGCACAAAAATTATTGAGAGAGGAGCGAGTTAGAACACCTTTATCAAGAGGGGAGATGATGTTCTCAAGGGGGTGGTCCTTCCTTTGTTGAAAGGTTCTTGCATGAGTGAGTTCCTTTGCATGTGTATTATCCTCAGTTGGTGTTTCTTTGTCATGGGAACTCTCATCTTCAGCTTCTTCATTTGATGTTTCTTCAGAGATTTCTGGCAGGTTCCCTCTTTGTTCCCCTTGAATACTTGATTCTGGCAGTGTATTGTCTTGGGGGACAACAGAGTTGTTCCCTGAAGAGGGGACCTCGAGAGAGTTGGAGGTTTCTTGTAGTTCTTCTGAGGAGGGAGCCTCAAGGGAGGTTTGATCAGTGAGGGTTGGACCTTCGTCGTTGTTCCCTGGTTGTGGGATATGGCTTGCACTTGGATAGTCTTCATCCCTTTTCCTTGGCTCATCCTCGTCATCATCATCGTCTTCATGTCTGACTAGCTTGAACAGAGTTCCCTTCCCTTGGGACTCGGTTCCCATCTTTACAGACTTTTCATTGAAGACGACATGAATGCTTTCCTCTATCTTCTTGGTTCTTTAATTGTAGACCCTGTAAGCCTTGCTTTGTGATGAGTATCCCAGGAAGATCCCTTCGTCGCTTCTGGGGTCGAATTTGCCAAGATTGTGTTTTCCGTTGTTGTGAACAAAGCATGTGCAACCAAATGTTCTCAAGTGTGAGATGTTTGGTTTTCTCCCTTTGATGAGCTCATAGGAAGTCTTGTTGATCAGGGGCCTTGTCATGGCTCGATTCAGGATGTATGTAGCTGTGGAGATTGCTTCAGTCCAGAAGTACTCAGGAACTCCACTTTCGATCATCATGGTTCTAGCCATATCTTCCAGAGTTCTGTTCTTTCTCTCGACCACTCCATTTTGCTGAGGGGTGCGAGGAGCTGAAAAGTTGTGAGAGATCCCATTTTGCTCACAGAAGTTTAGGAACTCCGAGTTTTGAAACTCAGTTCCGTGATCAGATCTGATTGCTTTCAGTTTCAGCCCCAAGCTTACTTCAGTTCTTTTGATGAAGGGCTCAAATTCTTCAAACGCTTGTGATTTTGCCTTCAAGAAAACAACCCAGGTGAATCTTGAAAAATCATCAATTAAGACATACATGTACCTTTTTCCACCGTAGCTGGCTGTTCTCATGGGACCACAGAGATCCATGTGAATCAACTCCAGGGACCTGGTTGTGCTTACCACCTTCTTCGGTTTGAAGGAGGTCCTGGTCTGTTTCCCTCGAACACATGCTTCACACATTTTGACTCCTTCGAGATTGATCCGTGGAAGACCAATGACCAGATCCTGTAGATAAAGCTTCAGGATTTGATTTACACCAGCATGTCCCAGTCTTCGATGCCAGAGTTCCGTGTCATCTTGGGAACTCGCAAGGCACAGCTTCATTGGTGGTTCAAAGTTGGTGTCCACCACATACACATTGTTGTATCTTCTTCCTCTCAGAATTACTTTGTTGGTCTTCTTGTTGATGACGAGACATTCATCTGAGTCGAAAGTGACGATGTTGTTCCCTTGATCACACATCTGGGAGACACTCAGCAGATTGTATCCCAGATCCTTCACCAGATTTACGTTGCTAACTTTAATAGATCTATTGAGCAACACTTCTCCTTTTCCAATAACTTCTCCCTTGTTCTTGTTGCCAAATGAGACGTGGCCTCCTTCGGCATGAGTGTGGAGTGAGATGAGGATATCCTTGTTCCCTGTCATATGGTTCGAGCATCCACTATCTATGAACCATGTACTGTTCCCTCTCACAGCCACCTACAAGGAAAAGTTAGTGTTTTGAGACCCAGGCAAGATGACTCTTGCCAGGTCCCTTGCAAGGGAAAACATTTTCATTTAAGATATAGTCAGAAATGTTGATGTCTTTGGAATTTTGAGAGTTGGAGTTCCTTTGGTGATGAGCATGACGTTTTTGTCTGTTTGGGAACTCATGGCTTCTAGGGATTTGGGCTCTCTTCTTGGGACATGCATCCTTGTAGTGCCCATGAGCACCACAGTGCCAACATGTCTTGTAGTATTCTCCCAGGTAGTATTTTGGGTGTGGTATCTGGATACGGTTCCTATCCATGGTTTCTTTGTTGTACACTCGAGACCCATTTCCCTTAGCAATTTTGACATAGATTCTATGTCCAGAGTTCCCAGTATAGTAGTCTTTCTCACCATTGTTTCCACTCTCTAGGACCCTGATTTTCTCCTCGAGATGAGCATTTTTCTGTTTCTCGCACTGGAGTTCTAAGGCCCTACACTCATGGATCTCATGTTCGCTCAGGGGTGACTTTCTGTTCTTGGAGCACTCACCTTTGTATCCTATGCCATGTCTGGCTGGGACAAACTTGATTTGGGAACTAGAGACTTCAGGGTGTTCGGGAGTCTTACTCAGGTTTTGCAGGAGGGTGTTCTCATCTTTCTCTAAAGTTTTGATTTCTCTTTCTAGATCTACGATGTGAGACACATGGGACTTGAGTTTTTCTAGAAGGGATATGCAGTTGGGACAGGGCTCAAGACCAGCTAATTGAGAATTTATGTGTTCCTGTTTTTCCAACTTGTTTTGCAGTTTTATGTTATCTTTAACAAGACTTGAAAGGATTTTCAACAGTTCAGGTTTTTCATAATTACTCAAGGAATCAAGAACAGTTTCAGTGGTTACCTCACTGGGTTGTTCCCCAGTGGTTTCTCCTATGGCCATGCCACACATGTCCGGGAGTGCCCATGCTTCAGGATCTTCGTCTTCATCATCGCTCCAAGTAGCGATGTAAGCCTTCTTTCCTTGCTTTGTGCCTTCAGTTCCTTGTGGACATTCCTTCGCAAAATGTCTTTTCCTGTTGCATTTGTAGCAAGTCACTTCTGAGAGATCCTTCTCTGTGGGCTTTCTTTGGGAACTCTGTCCCTTTCCCCAGTTCCCACTGTTCCGTTGAGACTTTCCTTTGTAGAAATTTCGAAGAGCCTTTGTTACAAGAACTAGCTCTTCATCCTCTTCTTCTTCAGAGTCTTCATGTTGTTCTTGGGTTGATTTGAGCATCTTTTCGATCTTGAGTGCGATCCCTCGATGAGCTCGAGTTTGTTCCTTATCATCGATCTTCCTCTTCTCATGTCCCACTAGCTTTCCAAACACTTGATGAAGCATAAGTGTTCGATTTTCTGGGTTTTCCTTGAACATCGTTCTCTCGTTTGCCCATTCTCCAGTCAATCCATTGAAGAGCTGTTGGACCTTCATTTTGTGGGTGATTTCTTCTTTTGTGATCCCCAATCCTTCCATCTTAGTGCAAAGTCCCAAGGCAGCGGAAGTAAATAATCGCAAGTAATAAAAACAGTTAAGGGGACAGTTCCTTTATAGAGGAACCCCACTACAACCAACTAGTTGTATGGGTAAACCTCTACCTCCGCTTGGAGGATTTTGAATGACTTACTTATATTGATTGCTTTGTTCCTTAGTTACACAGCCGGATTTACACTTCTCTGTTCCTACAAGTTCTTCCTAACTCTAGCAACACTAGTAAATCCTCTCAACTGAGTTCCTAAGCTCACAACAGCAAAACACAAGTAACTCAAACCTTACGCTGACTTCTCAGTTCCCTTGCTCCAGGGAACTTCAGCTTCACCGTCGTCGAGATCACACACTCGCCGGCGGGGACTTCTCTTCCTTTTCTTTCTTTTCTCAGATGTGGGTGTTTTGTAAGTTCTGGGAGAAGTACTCAGACCGAGTACTATTCATTTGGCTTTATAGTCCATTTGTCTTGGGCAGTAGCATCTTTCGTTTGTGTCCAAAATGCCCTTTGCTTGATGCCCAAGTTGTACTTTCTTCACATGTGACTTTGGTTTGAACTAGGTCAACTTCTTGAATCAATCGGACCGTTGGATGAAGCGTGACAGTCTGATCCACAGACTGTTCCCTCTGGCTGTCTGAGACAGGATCCCGCGATCTGCGCTGAACGATCGTTGTCTTCACATGTGAGTTCCCATTTCATGGGAACTGACTTCTTCAGAGTTCCCTTGATGGAAACTCTTCATCGTTGTAAGCTTGTGTCTTCTTGTTTGTTTCTGGGAGTTCCCACTTCATGGGAACTTTCCTCTTCAGAGTTCCCTTGATGGAAACTCTTCATTGTGGCTAGCAGTGGCTTTGTCATTCATAGGGGTTCTTTGATGTACATGTGTTCCTTAGAAATACTTGAACAAACCACATTAGTTCCCTATGGTGTTTGTCATTATCAAAACTTAAAGAGGAGTGAATCGTTGATCCGTTGCTTAGAACCAGAGATCCCAACAACGTCCCAACAATTTCCCCCTTTTTGATGATGACAAACCCATCACAAAAAAATGCAAATATTTCAATGAATGATATGCTGATGAGTTCCTAAGTATGATTTTGGGAAATCACTCTTAGTGAGACATTTAGATTTAGGGAGCCACTTCTGGTGAGACACATAGTTCCTATTAGGCTTTTTATGCAATTGTTCCCCCTTAGCTTATGCGTGATCTGTGATGACTTAAACTTTGAACTCATCTCACATTTTTTATCTTTCCCCCTTTTGACATCATCGAAAATCAAGCAAAGCAATATTAGGAAAGAATGGAACACGCAATCAAAATAAAGACCATTTCATTACTTAAGAGAATATGTACAATGGGAACCCAAGTACAATTTTATGGTCATTTTTTTGGATTAAGGGAACAAGAAGGGAGAGATCATGGGCTCTGAGGGAACAAGGCGTCACAAAGGCGCGTAAGGACTTGTGTAAGTTTTTCTTGTCCTCTGGCCAATACGGCCTGGTCCCTAGCAATCTGATCGAGGGTGTTGGCGATGCGGAGCAACACTGGAGAGTTCCCCTCTTGTGTACCAGACTCTAGGGGAGTCGCCTCCTCTACAGGCTCCGAGTGCCTCATCTTCTGGGCAACTGTAATGTCCAGTTCCCTTCCAAGCTCGATTTCTTCTTTAGAGGCATCGTAGAGACCCTCTTTTTGTAGGAGCTTCTTGATCAGCCCGGAGTAGGGGAGGGAATGGGACTTGGAGGCCATGCACTTTTCCATGTGCCCAAGGATAATTCGAGGAAGATTTATGGGCTTCTTGAGGAGGAAGTGGTAGAGGATGATGGCATCGGGGATGTTGACGACCAGACGCTTTTCTTGGCGGGGGACCACCACGTTGATAATGAATTGGTGAGCGAGCTTGGCAACCAAGGACAGATGATGCGTCGAGTGGACCTTAGAGGGAACCCGACCCTCAAAAATTGTGTTGTACACCTCGGCGCTGTTGAAGTCGCCCCAGAGCTTGTTGGGCAACTCGCTAAGCCCTTGACCAGGGACCTGGAGTTGAAGGCGGATCGTAGACGTTGTAAAAATGAACTCGTCGCCTTCGTGGGAGAGAGTTCCCTGAGTGCCGTCGTTGGTGATAGTGAAGTTGTTGTAGAATTGACGCACTTGTGAGGGATCTACGCTCACAGTTTCTTGGCAGAGTCTCTCCCAGCCCTGGGCCTTGATCAGTTCCCATAGTTCCTCCAGACCATTTTCAGTCAGCGCCTCTTGGGAAACTATGAGGTGATGGAGAAGCTTTCGGCACTCACTGACATGATGCTTGGTGGTCCCCTTCCCCTTTTTGGACTTGCTTTTGGATTTGTTCCCCCTAGAGACCGTGCGAGGTCCTTTCTGCTGAGGGGGTGCAGCCGCTTCGATCATGAGCACGCGGTCCCTAGGTGGTGGGGAACTCGCGGACACCACCATTTGGTGTCCAGGTGTAGGGATGCGTGCTGGCTCCTTTGAAGCTGGAGCTTCTTCTTCTTCTTCGACCTCATCATGGGAGGTCCCTTCTTCCTCGGAGGAGCTCGAATCCGAGCCCTCCGCGTCATCTCCAGGATGACTTGTGGTTGCCTCAGCACCTCCAGCTGGTGCGAGGTCCCTTGTCTCTGTTGGCTCTTGAGGAGCAACCTTTTCTGGGGACTTTGTCCCTTGGGAGACTGTGTGCTCAGAGGGACCCCTGTTGAGTTCTTCCTCGATGTCCTTGAGCTGGGCTTCCTCCTCCAAAGTTCCCATGATGATCGGAGGAGGGTCCTTGGTCATTTTGCCGATGACCACAGAAAGAGGAAGATCGTCGTCGTCTGAGGAGAGGGTGACGGTACTTTTGGATGGTGAGGGAGAGGGGAGTTTGGTGGTGGTGGGAGACGTGATGGAAGAGGGGAGAGGAGAAGAAGGAATAGGGGTTGTGAGTTGAGTGGAGATGGGTTTGGTGGAAATGTGGTTTGGGGAGGAAGAAGAAGGCGTTTTGTGAGGTGAAGATGGAGTTGGAGATCTCGTAGTGATGGGAACGGGAGGAAGTGAAGGAGGTTGGGATGTTGGAGTTCCCATCGTGGCGGGAACTGGAGGAGGTGCTCCTGCCCTTTCCGAACGTTTTAGTTATACAACAA
Organism: Fallopia convolvulus; assembly: GCA_964016875.1. Taxonomy (NCBI): domain Eukaryota; kingdom Viridiplantae; phylum Streptophyta; class Magnoliopsida; order Caryophyllales; family Polygonaceae; genus Fallopia; species Fallopia convolvulus. Next base: position 1,449,899 of record OZ024736.1, read on the forward strand.
GTTTTAGAAAGCGTCTCTTGCCCTTTCCGAACCTCAACCAACCTCATCTTATTCGGTGCTCCTGATCGGGGAGGTGGTCCGAAGGCGCTTAAGTACCAAGCCCACCTTGACAATATTTATTTATTTTAACACACAAGTTGTTCCCAACATAGAGAATTTTAACATAATTGAAATATTGAAAAGTTTCAAGGAGAATATCCACTTGCCTTGAATTTCGTTCGATCTTTCACGAGGCTCAGAAATTTAGAATGACTTAGAGAACTCGAAAGCTTTGACCTAGCAATTCGAGATAATATAAAGAAACGAATTTATATTAAAATTCTTATTTCATTACTTATACAACCTTTTCTTATTTTCTTTCTTTAAGAGAAGGTATTTTATTCTAAATTATTGATTTTAATAATTTAGGTAGGAGATCCAAGTAATAATATTTCTTTATTATTATTATTATTATTATTTTTAAGTGAGGTCTTAAATAATTTTATAAAAAAAATATAAACCATCTAGATGAGCATGCAAATGAATTTCCATAAATTCCTTTTTTGTTAGCCCACTTGTAATATTTATTTTTTTAAATTTGAATAAATATTATGTATATGTAGAAATTATTTTATAAAGATATTTAATTAAAATATGAGTCGGAAAATTATATCGAGAGATAACGAGACGGAAATGCGTTGAGAAATCGAAATGGGCGAATTGTTGGGCTTCTCCTTCTCCTTTTTCCTTTAATAAAATCAAATGGGTTAGTTAAAAAGCATATGGGCCTAATAGAAATTAAGTCGAACAGCCCAAAAATAATCCAAAGGAGCAAGCCCAACCTACTTCTCTTCTATCTTCCTTCTCTTCTTACGCCATAGAAGGAACCAGAGAACACCATGACGGGACGATGATGGCAAGCGAGCACCGACGTGGTGGACGGTTGTGGTTTGGCAGGCGGGCGGCGCGCTCGCGGTGGACATTGCGTCCAACAGGGGCGGCGTAGATCTGGTGGCCAAGAGGAGGGAGAAAGGAATTTTTGTGGATTTTTCTAAAAAAAATCAGATTTGATAAAATTTAAAAATAAGGAATTTTAGGACTTAAAATGGATGAATTTGAAGAGAAGAAGGAGAAGGATTGATTGGTGCGATCTTCCTCTTGCCTACCTTTTTTTTATAATGTGAGAAGGGGCTTCTTCAATCCTCCACCATGGGAATTGACCACTCATGGAAAAGGTCTTGATCCATTGGATGTATGTGTGTTTGTCTGAAATGAAGAGATTGATGAGAATGGAGGTGGAGAGGAAGAGTGAAAATGGAGGTCAAAATGGTGTAGATTGGTTCTACGTCAAATCACCATTGAAGCTTCTTGAAATCTTTGAAAAAGAAGGGAATAAAATAAAAGTCTTTCCTTTAATGACAAACATTACTTGATAGTATAGCCAAATGAAGAAGTGTTGGATGTTTGGGGAGTGCAAAAGGTTGTGGGTTAGGGTCCCACCTCTAGCATTTTTATATTTTGCCCAAATTCCTTTCCTTTTTAATTAAAACTTAATTTAACGGAAATAAAATCAAGATTGTTTATAATTAATTATTTAAATTTTTATTTGCTATCAAGTTAAAATTTTAACCAAATTTATTATTATTATAATTATGAAAAATCATAATAAAGAATTATCTGGTTATTTTAAAAAAATAATTAAATTAATAAAAATAACCATATCTTTTTATTAGATATTGTGGTTATTACAACGCTTAACGTTCTGAAAGGGTGGTTAAACATATATAATTTCCCGCCAAAAAGTTATTATACCCATTTAATTACACATGTATATTGTCATGCAACTATGTATATCCTCATGAAACAATGTGTATCTTGTTTGTGAAAAATTAAAAGTTTCATGATTGTTGGCATAAAGAGTTGATTTCCCCCTACAAAAGTAGATAATAAAATCGAATAAATTAATGATGATTGAACAAGGAACATACAAAGTATTTTCTAAATCGTGGAATACGACCAGAGAAGCCTTGTTTAGTTAGTTAATGAAGCTGATCTTGTTAGGTTAATCCTAGAAAATTTGTTGGATTGTGAAATCTATTCTATAAGAAAGTTTAATAATAGATTAAAATTTTCATGGTAGTTGTTACATGTGACCCAGGTTCCAACTCACAATCATGACACACAAGTTTATCATGCAACACTTCAATAAATGTCATAAAGAAGTTGTACAACGTCTCTTAGATGTTGAATATAGGTGCATAATATAATATGTATATCAGGTACTATCACACAAAAAAAGCATAGTTTTCATGGAGTCTATAAGCGATAACACAAGTAGAGGATGTGAAAAATTATGGAAAACACTAGACATAACAAGTTCTATGAATGGAATAGGAAAGCAATAACCATCGTGGTTACAGAAATATCAAATTTAATGGCTTAAAAGAATAAAATTTATGACAAGATGGAGGCTGATCTCTTTTCATAAGTATGAACTCGAGGATGAATCATTACAAAGCACATTGGGAGAGGAATTGGGCCAAAGATACACGATGTGGAAAAGGGGACATACACAAAGCACTTGTGCAAGCCGTGCACCCCTACCTTTTTCACCTTTGGATGTTGCTTTTCTTTTTATTTAATATACTCTCTTACTTTTTTCATTTTCAAGGTTGTTTGCCACATTATTTTTATATTATTCAAAGTTGATATTTTGCATTATCCTGTCAAGAAACATAACCCATCAATTTTAATATATTGAATGCCTTTTCATTGTAAGTTACGTTCTAGTCTTCAGATATGATTTAAAGTTTAAAATCAATGGTCCTAAAAGTTGGAGAGACAAAGACATGCATAAGACTAGGGATTTTATCCTGTTAGACAACGAAAATTTTGGAGGAAATGTATCTCATGGTATGGGAGAGATGGGCAAAAGGCAATGGGTTTATATAGTATAATGGCCCAAAATTTTAGATTCTCTTTTTCCCACTATAATTTTCATTCTCCAGCCACAAGTTTAAAAAAAATCATTCCTATGCCTAAAACTTTGGAGTTTTTTAGTATCTCACCTCAAATTTGGTAAAAGAGGTCTCTTGTCATGTCACGTAACTTTTACTTTACTTTAGTTGAAAGATAAATGCAAGTGCAACCATGTGATTTGAAGAGAAATGCAAGTGTAACCATTTGATAATTAATAAAACAATACGTCTAAGTATAAAATAAGACAATATATGATATCATAATCAAAACATCCATCCATTTGATAATTAAAACACATTAGAATCATACAACCTAAAAACTCTCCTCACACATGAAATTGTTAAACCAAACCAAATGCAAGTAATATCTTGTCACTTAATGAGCAAACTGCTAAACCAAACCAAATGCAACTATTATCCTATCAATAAGCGCAAAACAAGATCCTAAACCAAACCAAATGCAACTATTTTTGGGTTTGATTTACAAATATATCATCCTTTACATTCACAATATTCTTGTACATGAGTCATTTTTCTTTTGGCGATTTTGAGTGCAATGGTGTCTCGTTTCCTCCGCGTTGATCTCCTTATTGATGAGGAATCGTCATGCTCGTGGTCATCAACAAACACCAATGTTCCATGTTACTTGCACTGATTGTATATTGGAAGTGAACCAAATGAAAGAATTCCTCCACATTTGATCAAACTTGAAAATAGTCAAAATACACATAATAGGACAAAGATTTTTTTTTTGTAACTCCCATTGATTAAGGACTCAAATTTGTTCCTTTCATTGAAGAATAATCCTTTTTAGGTATTGGATAGGTCCATTGTCGAAGGCGATCGTCCCAATTTACTTCCTCCATACAAGTCGCCGGGGGGATTCGAATTTCGAACCAACCAATGTTACATGTCTTTTGCCTGTGTATTTATTTATTAAGTTAGGGATCAAAGTAATCATGTCATGACAGTGTGTGTATTCTACAGTGGAAAGCTTTGCTGGGGATAAAACTTAATACAAGAACACATAGTGTTGACTACTCATCATTACTAATTACTAAAACGGATGTTAAAAAATTATTAAATAACACATGTCGTTTTTAGATTGGAACATACCACCCTTTTTTTAAAACCAATATGATTGGTTGAAATTTAATTGGTTAAAAAATAATTGTTGACCCCACATATAATAAAATTATCAGTTATATATATATATATATATATATATCCATGTAAAATATTTTATAAGATTTGGATTTAGAAATTTTTGGTGCCCCCTACAAGATTAAAAAATATTCACATCACTTAATATTAAAATAGTTAATCAAAATAGAAAAATATATTGGATATAGTTAGTAGACCTGTCAAAAACTGACCTAACCCGCTAATCCGACTTGACCTGCCCGATAATTTTATGGTTAAGACCCAAAAATTTGAACCCGAAACCTGAAATAAACCGAACCCGATAGAACCCAAACCCGTTGGGTTGAAACCCGAAACCCGTTGGGTTGACCGATTTAGCATATTTATAAAAAAATTAAATTTATTTTAAAACCTATAATATATTTTATTATTAAAATCAATGAAAATAATATATTATAATTAAATATTATTATTTAATTAAAATTTATTTTAATAATCATAAGAAAAAAGGATATTTTAGACCCGCTGGTCAACCCGACCCGACCGAAAACCCGCTACAACCCGACCCGATTGAACCGGGACCCATAACGACCCGGAACCCGATTTAGCCCGAAAACGAAATGACCGAACCCGAACCCGCCCAACCCGACCCGATTGACATGTCTAATAGTTAGTGATAACAAAATCAATATTTACATTATTTTTTCCTTTTATATATTTAAGGAAAATATTTTTTTTAAATAGAATTTTCATAAAAATAGATAGAAATTTATATTATGTCTTACAAAATTGACAATGATCAATTTATGTAAAATTTCTTTTAAAAATTGATTTTTGATTTAATAAAGATAGAAATTTGCAATGTCTTTTAAGAGATTGACAATTATCTATTTATGTAAAAAAAATTAAAAACAAATTATGATTAAAAATTTGATAAAAACTTTGCTTAAATCAAATTTTGGTAATTTTTATAAATCAAATTTTTATAAAAAATGATCATTACTCTTAAAATTAACTAAATATTTACATTATCTTTGACTTTTATCTATTTATGAAAGAAATTTTATTAAAATAGAATTTTGAAAAAAAACCCGAAGAGAAATATACATTATGTCTTACAAGATTGAAAATTAAATGGTTAAATTAAATTCATATGAAAATAATTAACTCTTACATTTTCTCATAAGAGATTGGCAATTAAGTATCTTTATTTGATTTTAATAAAAAAAAATTAAAGTTAAATTTTATAATATTGATAAAAATAAAAAATTTTCCTAAAAAATTAATTATAATAATTTTTGTTCTGAACTATTAGATAAGAGCTAGGTAAATATTTTGTATAAAGATGAATATTAGAGTAAAAATAAATGTGTAATATTCTTTTCAACTATGACTCTCCAATACCAATTTTTTCTTGAAAATTTATAAACTTTTTCAATTAAACCATAAACATTAATGAATATTAGTTTTTATTCTATATTATTCTAAGAAAAAATTAAATCCATAATACAAAAATTTCTACTATTTAACTATTTATTTATTTTATTTATATTTAATAAGACTCGTACAAGGTACGAGCAAAGCTTGGCTACTAAAGCATTGTTTTCTCCCATTTGAAAGCGAATCAGAAGCATCTGAAGTTGAAGAAAATGAAAAATTCTCTAGCATGTGATGACAGGGAGACTCAAAGATACTCTTGGAAATTGAATGAATAAGATATTTTACAACACAACCTCTAGAACTCAAACAAGGGCTTCAACTCAGTAGCTTGGGTGCCAGATGAGGCACGCGACTCAATCAAGGAAGACGTTCGAGAAAACATTTGCAACAACAGTGCTGCAAAATTATCCAGACAATACTTGAGGGCAAGCCTAACGTCAGTGGTCTACTATTCGTGCTTGAATTTCTTGTAGAGCTAATTCACAACCCCGAGGACCGAGTTGATAGCGACACCAGCCTCCACCGCCTTACAATGGGAAAATTTTAAGCCCTTATATACACCTACCTAAACACATCTATTTGAAAGAGTGTAATGCAGTGCTAGTTGAGAAACTTGGATTCCTTCTATGATTGCGATTTGCAAAGAACAACTAAAGCATAGTAGTTGCTGATTATTCTACACAAAAGCAAGACATCATGTCTCCATTAAATGTTTTTATCATGCTTTTCCTACTGATCCAAACACAATCATCTTCTCTACAAGACTACAACCACAACTTTCATGGCATCCTTGGCTGAAGCCCTAACATGGACATTTCCTTTCCAAGATTTCTTAGTAACAAACAATTGAGGCTCAAAAGATCTGATTTCTCATTAGCCAAAACAAGTATTTATACTAGGGCTTTATTGTAACACCCCTATTTTGCAACGATAGGTGTTACCGCCAGTGACCTCGGATTTTACCATCAAAGTCACCCAAGGCTTTATAAGGTATTAAGTTAAATGAAAACTTGCGGAATTATAAAGTTATTACAATAAAAAGGGTTGCTCATATATGAGACTTTATAAATACTATTACATACCATGATTAGTTTAGCAAAACCCAAAACCTTAAGTATTACTCCCTCCGTTCTATTCTACTTGACACTTTAGAGCTAAAACTTTGTTCATTAAAACTTGTCATTTTTTAGCCTTTATTTAATTAATGTATTGGAAAGTGTTTATATTGACTTTTTTCTCTCCATCTATTGGTTTTAAAGATGTATTAGTAATTAATTTTTGATTACATTTAGAAAATTTTGGATTTTTAATAATATTTCTTATATTTTCAATGAATTTCTTAATATGTGTGAATTTTTCTAAAGTGTCAAGTAGAATAGAACGGAGGGAGTATTAGACATCGGAAATTTAAAACAACATTGTTTTCGCATAAGTCTAGAATGACCCGAAAGTGAACAAAATACCATACTTGACTTAAAGTCGATTTCCTTCCTTCTCTTGATTGATCTTCTTCCTTCACGCCTTTGATGGAGGTTTCCTGGATTCTGGCATTTGGCGCGAAAGGCGGAAAATGCCAGGGAGAAATGCGGAAAAACAGAATTAGTCTAAAGAGACTAAGAAAGCGAGAACGGACAATCTTAAGGTAGTTTGGTAAAGTATCGAACTTAATACGAGGTATTCGAGATGTGTTTAATTTTTAAGTGGAGTTACTAAGGACGGAAAGAGTGAATCTCGAGATGAGATAACTCGTAAACCGAAAGAACGAACTACGAGATTGTAGAACGTCTTAGAATAGAATATATGTTGGGAACGTTAATTACACATAAGCTTTTGGAAAACCTCTCGCGCCCTTGCGGACCGAGAGCCGGATCAATCATTTGAGACCGGTTTGGTTTTGGTTTCTTTTAATGTGCTTTAGCACTTACTTTCTTTCGTGATCAAAACTTTCACATTAGTTAACGATTTTTAAGAGTGTGGGGGGCCATGAATGGGCCAACGTACCACTTACGGGAACTGAGTTCCGGCACCTAGCTAGGGTGCACACGTCCCTCCTCCGAGTAGGAGCAGACATAGATCATGATCCGTACAATCTAGGGAAGAGAGGGCATGGTGCCATACCACTCGACATGTTATATAGAGATGTTCGGCCGAGCTCGCACCCCTTATTAATCTAACTACGCATTTCATAACGAATCTTGAAAAGAGATTTTAAACAAGCAAATCACACAACAAGTCTAGCAATAATTCCTATTAACGATAGTAATAGTAATAATGCTAACAATGGTCATTATCTCTAACAATCGGAAATTCCTATGTTCATTTTTATTTAGCAAGCAAAGTGTTCCCAACATAGAACAAGTTAACGGAAATTGAATTATCGAAAGGTTCAAGTAGAAAGTCTACTTGCCTTGGATTTCTTTCGGAATATTCGTAACTCGGAAATATAACTCCTAGAGACGTCGAGCACTTCGACCTATTTGATCGAAAGGAAAAACGAACGGAAACTTATTAAAATCCTTATTTTAATATTAAAAACGCTTTTCTCTTATTTTTCTCTTCTAAGAGAAAGAACATTAAATCTAAATTATTTTAGTTAACAATTTAGATATGGAATAGAAAATAATAATCCTTATTATTATTTTCAAGATAAAAAGGCCCAAAAATAGATTTATACCCTTCTCCTTCTTGTTGAAACATGCAGAAGAACCAGAGGAGAAAATCAGACGGAATGACGAAGGCAGAGAAGGGGCGACCACCAGGTTGGGGGCGGCGTCGGCGTCTCCTGGGCGGCGGGAGAAGGGTGGCGCATCCAGGCGAGGTAGGCTAGGGGTGGTCGGAGGTGGCTGCTCCCAAAAAAAATCAAAACCCAATTTGTTTTGATTTTTGGAAAAAATCAGATTGTGTTTGAAGGTTTTCTTTGATGAACAATTGGGAGTTTTTAGAGAGTAAAGGATCCTTTTCAGAGGTTTGTGAGTCCTTTTAAATGGGCAAAGAGGAGAAGAGAGGCAATCATGAGACTACACCATCTCCCATGGTGAGTGGAGAAAATTAGATTAAATTTTTAGAAATAATATAATGGGAGAAAATATTGTTTGAGTACAAATCTTCTCCAAATCTCCCTTCTTAAAATCCGAAATTAAGCCTCAACCGGATTGGAATTTCGGTTTGGCAAATATCCCACTGAAAATGAAGGGTTTAAATACAAATGGGTGTATTATACTTTCAGAAAAGCTAAGTAGCACAATTGGTGAAAGGGTGAGTGGAGGAGTAGGAGGTCATGGGTTCAATTCTCATTATTCCCACATCTTGTCTTTTTTTTTTATTTTACCCCTTTAATTGTTTTATGGGCTTTTCAAGTGGGCCGGGCTAAGGCCCATGTCTTTTCTTTTTAAGAAAAGAAAGGTTGGGAATTTTAAGAGAAACGGAATTTCCGTTAGGATATTAAATTTTCGTCTTTAATAAATTTATTTATTCAAAATAAAAAAATAATTTTTTTATGAGATTATTTACTTAATAAAATAATCAAATATTAAGAAATAAAATTTATTTTCTTAATGAAAATTGCGGATATTACAGTAGTACCCCCTTAAATTAGTTTCGTCCCCGAAACTAGGAAAACATGGGATGGTACAACGTTACAGTACGAGAATGGTTATACAAGCTCACCTACTGTGAGGGAACAACAAAAATACTAGTACCCCCTTAAATTAAACGTTTCCTTATTTAATTATGACGCCAGCAACTCTGGAAAGCGTTTCTGCATGTCTTGCTCTGTCTCCCAAGTTTCCCATGTTGTACCTTCTTTGCCGTCCTTTGACCAGAGTACTCGGACTAGAGGTACCTCTTTGTTGTGTAACTGCTTAACTCGTCGTTCTACTATCCTCAGAGGTGTCTCTTCATATGTACCATCTGACTGGATTTCCACGTCATCATAATTGATTATGTGGGATTCGTCAGGCACATACTGCCTCAGGAGTGACACGTGAAAGACGTTGTGAACTGGGTGTGCTGATGGCGGTAGAGCAATGCGGTAAGCCAGCTTGCCTACCCTTTCCAAAATCTCGAAGGGTCCCACATATCGAGGATTGAGCTTTCCACTTTTTCCAAAACGAAAAATACCCTTCGAAGGAGATACCTTGACGAAAACTTTACTTCCTATCTCGAACTCTACATCTCTTATTTTCAGATCCGCGTATGACTTTTGTCGACTTTGAGCAGTCAACATCCTCTGACGAATTAAAGCAATGTCTGCGGTGGTTCTTTCAACCAATTCTGGTCCGAGAAGAATCTTGTCGGCATTATCATCCCAACAAATTGGGGATCGACATTTCCGGCCATACAAAGCTTCGAAAGGAGCCGTCTATACGGTGCCTTGGAGATCGGTGCAGTTCCAGGCTCTAAGCTGACTGAAAACTCGACTTCTCGTCGAGGAGGTAGTCCCGGAAGCTCTTCGGGAAAAACGTCGGGAAAATCTCTGGCTATAGGAATCTTACGAATATCCACGACTTTCTTCTCCGTTGGTTCTAGATAGCACAGGTATCCAATGCAACCTTGTCGGAGTAGTTTCCCGGCCTTCATGGCATTGATCAACTTTCCATTTTCTTCTTCTCGCTTCCCCTTGAACTTGCAAATGTGCCTTCCCCCAGAATTCATGGTTATCGTTCGAGTGTGGAAATTGATTACGGCTCCATGGAGTGATAACCAATCTCTTCCGAGAATGATATCGTAAGGAGCCATTGGAATGCATATCAAGTTGGATTTGAAGCTTCCTCCTTGAATGCTGAGCGGAAAGTTACTTAATTATCTTGTTCCTATTATTCTCTCACCGTTAGGAAGGTTCACCACAAAGGGTTCGCAGGATTCATGACATTCTAGCCCTAGAAGCTCTACACAACTTTCGGATATAAAGGAATGCGATGCACCAGAGTCAAACAATAGGAAAACTGCCTTTGAGTGGACGAATAAGTTACCTTGACAAATGGGAGCTTCTGGCTTGTCACTGGCGCGCATCTCATACAGACGTTGTCCTTGATTCTGGGACTTCATCGGTCCTTTCCCCTTGTTCTGAGCAGTTGACTGAACCGAAGCAGTTCTAGCAGTCCTGTTTGAGGTCTGAGGGTATTGGGAAACCGAGTTGGATCGTGCTTGACCTGACTTATTTCCAGCTTGCCTACAGTAAAGGCGAAGGCGTTCCTTAGGGCAATTCCGGTTGATATGTCCTTGTTCTCCACAGTTGTGGCAAACAATCAGACCTTTCTTAGATTCCGATCCTTGAAACGACCTTACTCCAGATGATGCAGGCCTATTCCTGTTCTTCTTTGACCAGTTGGAACTTTGTGGTGATGCTGGCCTCTTGAACCCGCTTTGACTTGAATGATGAGGCTTCCCACCACCGTGCTTTCTGCGTTCAGGCTCGCCTAGAGTAACCTCCATGCGGTAGGCTGCGTCCACATACTCCTCAAGAGTTGCAAAATGGCGGTTCACCATCCAAGGTTTGATGGTGTCGCTCATCCAGTTGTGGAAACGTCGGATCTTTTGTCGTTCAGTGGTTATTTCCTCCTCAGCATATTGCAACAAATGATTAAACTTCTTTGCTCTTTCTAGCACACTGAGCCCGTGGACCTTCGGCGAAAGCAACTCATCAAGTTTCTCATCTTTCATAGTAGTGGTGAAGAATCGGTTCATCATCTTATCTTTGAACATATTCCAGGTTAGGTTGGGATGGGTAGCCAAGCTTGAGTTCTCCCACCATTCTCCGGCTTCACCCTTAAGCCGTAGGGCCGCCATGTGCACCTTGTTAGCCTTAGAGCAGTGCACGTTCCTCAATAATCTTTCTACATGGGAGAACCAATACTGAATTCCGGCAGGATCTCCACTTCCGTCGTATGATTCAGGTTTCATAGTGTTGAAAACCTTCAGGCCGCTTGCAAAGCTTGTCTCTACTTCTTTCCCACGAGCTTCAACTGCTGCTTGTTCCACCTCTTGATTCTCCACAACAACTGGATTCTGCACAACTGGAGGAATCGACTCTCGTACTATCTCTCGAAACATGGCCCGAAAGGTTTCCATAGTGCCTTCATTGAGCACTAGAGGAGGGTTTGGTGAAGGAGGATGATTGACACGAGGCAATCCTCTAACCTCGGATTGGCTTTCCTCGTTCTCATCTCTAACTTGAGTTCGGTTTCGGTGGCTAGTAGCTCTTGTATCCACCATCTGAATAACGATACACAAATGTTTCCTTTGTTTAATTAACATTTGCATAAGGTAAATACTTAGACACAATTTTTAGAGAAAAACGTGGTTCTTATATACATTAGAACTTTTTCGGAAAGGATTTACACAAGGCTTTCAAGCATAGCCTTTACAATACCTAAACGGAAATATAAAACTACTGCCGGCTTGACTATTGAAGAAAAATTAATAGTCAAGCGGAGTGATCGACTACACTCCTAAAGTTACGAGAATACAAGCTATAATACTAGGAATAAAGTCTTGACACGAACTAAGGGTTACAAAAGAAATCTAAGAAACCGTCATCGAACCAACTCTCATCCAAGGTCTCCCCCTCATGACACAACAACACATAAGCCTGTCGAATCTTCCTTTCTGCCACCTACATGGCACTTCGAAGGGATGCCCCACATGTCTCGTGCTGAAGAAGCAAGCTCTGGGCGGTCGAGATCTCTTCCAACCATGTCTCCTTCGAAGGGATGCCCCACATGTCTCAACTGTAGGACGCTGCATAAACTGAGCTAAAATGTGTACGACATAACAATTCTCTGGCCTAGTAATGCTCAAGTAAATGAGGCGACCAATAAGGCGCCTGTACAGATCGGGCTCAACGAAAAGCGGTGCAGTGGATGTGGCAAGTTTGTGATTCTGTTCCATAGAAAAATCACAAGGCCTACCGGCAAGAACACCTGCCTCAGACAAGATATCCAAGGTGTACTTTCGCTGACAGAGAAATAGACCAGCAGAGGAGCGTGCAATCTCAATCCCCAAAAAATACTTCAAAGGACCTAAATCTTTCATATGAAAGCAAGAACTAAGTTGTCCCTTGAATCTGGTAATAGCAGCGGAATTATTACCATCAATAATCAGATCATCCACATAAATCAGGACATGAAGACAAATGCCTGACCGAGAATAAGAAAACAATGAGTAATCCGCCAAAGACTGAGTAAAACCAAACTTACGCAAAGCAGATGGCAGTTTGGCAAACCAGTTTCGAGGAGCCTGTCGAAGACCATACAAAGAACGATTGAGCCTGCAAAACTGTCCAACATTAGAGCTAGAAAAAACCGGTGGAGGTCTCATATATACCTCCTCATGAAGATCTCCATGCAGAAATGCATTGTGAACATCCATCTGATGGAGTTCCCAATCACAAGCGACAACCACAGCAAGAAAAGTTCTAACAGAGACCATTTCGCAATTGGTGCAAAAGTCTCATGATAATCAATACCAGCTTTCTGATTGTTACCGAGAACAACCAAACGCGCTTTGTAGCGCTCAATAGAACCATCAGACTTATACTTGATCTGAAACACCCACTTACAACCAATGGGTTTCTTCCCTTTCGGAAGAGTAGAAAGTGTCCAAGTCCCATTCCGCTCTAAAGCATCAATTTCAGCTTTCATAGCCTCTCTCCAATGAGGACTACGAACAACATCTGAAAAACAAGAAGGCTCTGCAGTGGCCTGTACAGCAGCAATAAAAGCCCGATGTCTAGGCGAAAAACGATCATAATGAGCAAAATTAGCTATGGGATAGGAGGTACCTGACGAGACCGATCGAGAAGATGAAGGAGGCGGTGAAGCGTCCTGACATCGTATGGTATTACAGACATAATCACGAAGCTTCACGGGGGGATGACGCTCACGGGTAGAACGACGGTTAAGGGCTTGAATAGGAACAGGATGAGATTGAACCCCACTCCCCCTGTCGCCTGTCTGCGAATGTTCATTTGAGGAGCTAGGGTATGAGTTGTCTTGAACAGTGGTAAGAGGAGATTGAACCCCACTCCCCCTGTCAGCTGTCTGCGATTGGTCATTTAAGAGGCTAACGGTGGGCGCTTGAACGGGCACAAGAGGAGATTGAACCCCACTCCCCCTGTCATCCGTCTGCGGTAGGCCAACTGGACTAGGTAAATCATCAAAAACAGAGGCATGCACAAATTCAGAATCATGATCGGTTGGGTCGTTGTAGAACGAGAAGCTTAAAAGGAAAATGAGTTTCATAAAAAATGACGTCAGACGAGAGAAACCGTTCTTTTGTTTCCAAATAAATAACTACCCATCCTTTTTTACCTTTTGGATAGCCCATAAAGACGCATTTTCTAGCGCGAGGTGCAAATTTATTTTTAGACCGTGGAATAACAGACGCATAGCAAAGAGCAAGTGATCAAAGCTAGGAGGTCATCCATATATGACTTCAAAAGGCGTTTTATGATCAAGTAAAGTTGTAGGAGTTCGGTTTATCAAGTAACCAACAGTTAAGATACAATCACCCCAAAATCGTAAGGGAAGATTCGCATGAAATCGAATAGCCTGGCTACATTTAAAATATGACGATGCTTTCTTTCAACCCGACCATTTTGTTGGGGGGTGCCCACACAAGATGTTTCAAACACAATTCCAACTTTATCAAAGAATGAACGCAAACATATAAATCCGGTTCCATTATCACTTCGAAATCATTTTACATCTTTGTCAAATTGACGCCGAACCATAGAACAAAAAATTTGCAAAAGAGAAGCAACCTCACTTTTAGCTTTCATTAAAAATATCCAAACACCTCTAGAACAATCGTCAACAAGAGTCAAAAAATAACGAGCACCTGAAATAGTTGGGGTTTGATAAGGACCCCAGACATCACAATGGACCAAATCAAAAATGTCTAAAGCATGCGAGTTACTAACTGGATAAGTAGAACGAGTCTGTTTCGCCCTATGACAACTATCACAAGGGTCTAGGGAATCATTTATTCTAATGTTGGGCAAAAAATTAAGTGCAGATAAAGATGGATGTCCAAAATGGGAATGCCAAAGGGCAGGTGAGTCGGCCTCTAACCGTGAAGCATAAGCTGTAGATGTCACTACACGAAGCCAGTAAACTCCATTGCGTTCCTGACCCGCTCCAATCAGCCTCATCGAAGCCCGGTCCTACAAAATACATAGCTTATCAATCAGGGTTACAACACACTTGCAACGCTTCACTAATTGAGCTATGGAAATCAGATTGCAACTTAAATTCGGAACATAAAGCACATTGTGCAAAATCAAATCAGCACTAAGTATCAAATTCCCTGCAGTATTAGCAACAGTAGATAGCCCATCAGGAAGTAAGATTGTTGAAGCCGGAATTTCAGTCAAATCACTCAAAAGAGATACATTACCGGTCATATGGAATGAAGCTCCGGTATCTAATATCCACGTAAAATTAAACATACCCAAAAGCTTAGACGAGGAGGCCTCGTTGTTAGCGGACTGAATATAATTCATAAGTGTGGCAAACTGATTTTCAGATAAACCTGTCCCGGCACGATCCTGCGCAGTCAACGAAGACCACTGAACCCGCCTCCGTTATTGTTCTGCGCGGCGTTTGCAACTCCCCCGCGCCCGCGGGAATTTTCAGAAGTTGTGCGTTGCTACTGCTGCTGATTATTGGTGTTACGTTCACCTTGCCACCAGTCCGGGTATCCAATTAACTTGTAGCAGGTGCGCTGTAGGTGTCCAACTTCGCCGCAGTGAAAACAAACCGGACGATCGGAATCAGAACGACCACCACGGCCTCAACCAGCAACCCTACGATCAGAATCAGACTCACGTTTTCGGTCCCCAACAGCGCTGGACTGATCTCCTTCCTTCTTATCTGAACGTGAGCCACGGCCTTGCACAGCGAATGCGCCGCCGTCAACGCTTTTCTCTTCTTTGGTTTTAGATGCTAGTTGTTGCGTCTCTTCTTGTACGAGCCAAGAGTATACCTTATTCAGCCTCGGCAGGGGCTCTTGTGCCAAGACATGTGATCAAATGGTGCTGAATCCCGGGTCCATCCCCATCAATAGTTGGTGAACCATGTCTTCCTCACGATCCATTGCAGCGGAGGTTGACCACGAACACACGCACTTCCCACAGGAACATGAACGATCTTGTACATAGTGTGAGAGTTCGTCCCACAGCTTCTTCAAGGATCCATAGTAGACAGAAATGGTCTGTCCATTCTGAGTACAACGAGCCAAATCATGCCTCAATTGTTGAACGCAAGGTCTGTTGCCAATCGAAAACCTTAGTTGAAGGTCTTCCCATAATGCTTTCGATGTATCAAAGTAAGTAATTGACGATCGAATCGACTCGTCAATCGATTAAATGATCCATCCGATGATCATGGAGTTTACGCTCCACCAATCATCCAAATCCGCCAAGTCGTCTGGCTTGGTAATTGATCCATCAACAAATCCCAATTTCCGCTTTGCTCTCAAGGCATTGCTAAAACACGACTCCCAATCCGGATAGTTGTTTCCTTTGAGAACCACTGGACAAATCTTCAAGCCCGGATGATCCGAGGGATGAAGGTAGAACGGAGAATTCACCGGCTTGACACTTGATTCTTGTTTGTTATCATCAGACATGGTGAAGATGAACGAACGACGATAATTGAGGCTAGGGTTTACAGAATCGTGGTTGCTCTGATACCATAACAAACAATTGAGGCTCAAAAGATCTGATTTCTCATTAGACAAAACAAGTATTTATACTAGGGCTTTACAAAAGAACTTGGGCCTCAAGTATTTTCTATTTTCTCTATACAATAAATAATACAACAAAAAATAATATAACACAATATTGCTTAGTGAGTCCATGTATGCCTTTTGCACTTTGTTGTTTATATTGAATTTTGTCACTCCGAGATCTATGCAACTTTGCTCAAGACATTTCTAATACATTATCACATTTGATTTGCACCTTAGTTACTTACTAATGCATAATCCACCATGGATCCAATGAGTTATGAAAGTACAAAAGAATATGTTGATATGGACCAAAATCATCTTCTACATGTACACAAAATTAAATTAAATAAAAACCAAAACAAGAAATTAAAGCTGGAGAACCTAGGAGTAAAAGCTTACGATCAAATGCAAGAGGAGATTTGGAGAGCGATCAAATGCATGGGTGCTCTTAAATCGCTAGGTATTGATGGCTTCCAACCCGGGTTCTATCAGAAGTGTTGGGATACTGTGGAGCAATCTATGGTCTCATTTGTGAAGGATTTTTTCAGGTATGCTATTCTTCCGGAAGGCATAAATGAGACACTTGTGGTGTTGTTGCCTAAGGTTGATAAACGGGAATTTCTTAACCAATTTTGGCCTATTAGCTTATGCAACGTGTTATACTAGGTGATTACCAAGATTATTGCTAACCGCCTACAGCCTACTCAAGGGAATTTCTTTGCCGGATTGTGGGTCCTACTCAAGGGAGTTTCTTGCCAGGTCGAATGATTACGGACAACATTGTGATGGCACAAGAGGTTGTCCATTCCATGAGACGGAAAAAGGGTAGAATGGGATGGATGATGCTCAAGTTGGATCTCGAGAAGGCTTACGATAGGTTGAGATGGGACTTTGTTGAGGCCACTTTGGTTAAGGCGGGTTTTCCGGATCAGTTGGTTTGATGGGTGATGGCGTGTGTATTGTCATCTGAAGATGCAACTTTTATGGAATGGAGAGGTTACTAATCATTTTCCGATGTCGAGAGGGGTTCGACAAGGGGATCAGATATCACCATATCACTTTATTCTTTGCATCGAGCGACTTAGTCATATTATTTGTGATTCGGTTGATTGTGGTGAATGGAAGCCTATTCGGATTAAGAGGAATGGTCCTTGTCTTTCTCATATGTTCTTTGCGGATGACATTTTGTTATTCGCGGAAGCTTCCATGGAGCAAATTAGGATCATCATGAAATGCCTTGATGTGTTTTGTGTGGTTTCTGGTCAGAAAGTTAGTGCCCATAAATCAAAAATTTTTGTTTCTAAGAATGTTCAGCGTGGTGTTGTTAGAAATCTCAAAAACATTAGTGGCTTTAGGGTGACGAGTGACTTGGGTAATTATCTTGGGATGCCCATTCTACACAATCAAGTGAATAAAGATACCTTTTCTAAGCTGATGGATAATTTTAATTCTAAGATGTTGGGGCGGAAGGCCAATTCGCTTAGCTTCGTTGGGCGGGTTACTTTAGTTAAGTCGGTTATGTCATCTCTTCCGGTTTACGTGATGCAAACTATGTTGCTGCCTGCTAGCATCTGTAACAAAATTGATGAAATGAACCGGTCTTTCCTTTGGGGGTCCAGTAGTACTCGGGAGAGGATTCACAAAATAGCATGGGAAGAGGTGACCAAACCGAAACTTTATGGTGGATTAGGAATTAAATCCATGCGCAACATGAACATCGCTCTTTTAGGCAAACTTGGCTGGAGATTCATAATGGAAGATGAAGGTATTTGGGCATCAGTGCTAAAGAAAAAATATGTGCAATGTGCTTTGGGGAATTCAGCTGGCGCTTCACATGTTTGGAAGAGCATCTGCTTGGGTTTGTCTAATGTGATCAAGAAAGGGGTGAAATGGATTTTACGAAATGGGAGATTAATCCATTTCTGGACTTGTTTGGCTGCTTGATGTCCCGCTGATGGAAGTTGATGTTGGTTTGATTAACGAGAATCAGATTACTGCTATCGTCCGAGATTTATGGGATGATGATTTGGGGTGGAATTGGGAGTTAATTTCAAATCTGTTGCCTACTGCTGTGTTGTTGAAACTTGTTGCGTGTTCTATGCTGCCAGACATGTATGGAGACGAGGATGAGCTCTGTTGGAATTACTCTAGTGATGGGAATTACTCCGCTACGTCTGGTTTCAATCTTATTCAGGGAAATTTTGATAGACACGAGGTTGATTCTATGGTGTTTAACAAAGTTTGGAAGTTACAGGCGCCGGAGCGTGTACGCTACTTTGTTTGGATGGCTTGTAAAGGTGGAGTTTTGTCAAATGCTGAGAGACATCGACGCCATATTACGGAAGTTGCAGATTGTGTCAATTGCAGCTCACGAGGGGAGTAAACATATGAGCATCTCTTTCGGGATTGTGATGAGGTTAAATCCATTTAGTTAAGATTACATGTCACTAATGTTGTTCCTTTCTTCTTTCAGATGCCTTTTGCTGAATGGATAAGAAGCAATCTCATGGTTAAATTTCGAATGGAGGAGGTGGAATTGAGCGATCTTTTTGCGTTTACCCTTTGGTGGATTTGGAAATGGCGGAATGCTAAAGTCTTCAAGGAGGAGATCATGAATGGTGACAAACCTTCCTTTATCATAGCCATGGCAAAGGAGTATGCTGCTGCTTCAGGTAAATCATCTTTAGTTTCTAGCAAGTCTAGCACTCTATTGCAGGACATTTGTTGGACAAGGCCGGACGAGGGCTGGGTTAAAATCACCACGGATGGTGCCGTGAAGGAAGGAAATAGTGTGGGAGCAGGTGGAATTATTAAGGACGATCACAGGCAATGGATTGGAGGTTTCGTCCACCGTATCGGGTCGTGCAAGGTGCCTATGGCGAAGCTTTGGGGCGTTCTTGATGGGCTCAAGCTGGCTTGGAATAAAGGTTACCGTCGTTTTCTCCTGGAGTTCGACTCCCAACTTGTTATTAATTTATTGAACTCTAGGGTGAATAAAAGTCATCCGTTGTATAGCCTGGTTGTTCAATGCCAAGGCTTTATTAGTAGAGATTGGTCTATCTAATTCCGTCATGTTTTTCGCGAGGCTAATTCGGTTGCGGATTACCTTGCGAATTTAGCTCTCTCGTTTTCGTTAGGTATGCATGTGTTGATTGCCCCGCCTGAGGGGATTAATTTATTGCTCTATAATGATGTTAGGGGTCGGGCTATCCCCCACGTGATGACTACTTAGCCCATTTTCTTATTATTAATAAAATGCCCCCTCGAGGAGCCGGAGAGTACCACCTCTCCTTCTACCAAAAAAAAGGAGTAAAAGCTTTCGAGAAGAAGTATTTACCGGTTGTATTACTTTACATTTTACAAACTCTCAGTCCTTCAACAACTTCCTCCTTGACCACCTCTCTCGATCTTAATCCTTCGAATCGGACCCGAAAAGAGCCATTGTAATGTCAACAAGCTCCTCCCTTTTATCCTTTGTAAAACGACGTCGTCCTACTTTCTTTAGAGGAGCATTTGGAGCTCTCTCGCCTTCTTCATTGTTGTTGTTGTGTTCTTCGAGGCTGATTGGACTCCTGAAAGCAGGCACCCGTTCCAAATTTGCTTGTGTAGGTCCTTTGATGGATTCACAAATGCGAAATGCAACTATCTTGCGATTTTAGCCAACATTAGAACTTCCGAAACGAAATTGATATTTTTAAGATTGATTCAGGAATGAGAATTTGATAAAATTAAATTATAAATGTACTGACTGCTTCTTATCCACGAGTTACTTTAGGTCTTCGTGGTTGATGCCACAAATTAACTTAATCTGTACACAAATTGCAACAATAAACTTGAGAATTTCATCAAATTGAGAGACTAAAATTTGAAGGAAATACCCCATCAACCTCAACACAACCCTTCTTCGCCTGCATCATAGATTAAAAATCGGACCCATAGTCATGATTTTATGGATCTATTTGCCATAGCGCTTTGGATAAAAATATGCATCCTACTAAGCGATCTTACAATCATTAGTAATTTACATTGATTAGTTCTTTGGGTAATCCCGAAGCTCCGTGCAGGACTAACAAAACACCTTTCTCTAAAGCCAACACATTTATATATTGTTGAGCATGAGAAACAAGCTTCATTAAAATGAGAAATTTCCTACAACAAAATGCAGAAAGACAAAAGGTGTGAAAATTTTCTACTACAAACTATAGATAGACAAAAGGTACTACAGAATCTTGTTGAAGGCCATGCCTTGGGTAAATCGTCAAGTCCAATCACGACGAGCGCAATCTGGGGAGAATCCTAAGCATGAAGGTGACAACTAGGTCTTTAATCTGCTCCTTCTCGAGGTCAAGGATTGGATTGGGGCGTTGTTACGAGCGGAGGCGATAAGATTCCATCAGAACTTTAGGTGGTTCTTGAAATTGATGGCCACGGTCTGGCAGATCTAGTCATCGATGAAAGGCTTGGCGATGAGGTTGAGGACGACAAGGCCGTTGTTGGGACGGTCGACGACATTCTTCAAACTCGAAAATCCACAATTGTTCTACAACATGAAGCTTTTCGAAAGGAGCAAAACATACAATTGGTTTATACCCAAATCTCTAATATTTTTACCCAAATCTTTTTTTAACCTTTTTAATTGATTTTCAATATTTAAGAAAAAATAAATAATATTACGATTTTACCTTTTCTTAAAAAATGAACAAAAATCAGAAATAGATGGGGTTTGGGTATTTTTGCTAATAAAGTGGGTACCCAATTTATTTATTTTTGGGTATTATTTTAAATGTCTAAAAGTATACCTTATTTGCAATTTTGGTTTTTTTGTTGTATTTACTAACAATTTTTCTAAATTTAATATATAATTATCAATGGAAATTCGCTACCCCATTTCTATGTCATCTATCATGTGTCATTTACGGTGATTGGTTGAGATTTCTTTTTTATTCTTTTATCAAATCTGTAACAATATCACTTAATAATTTATAATTATATTTTAAAAATTCACCATAAATGAGACATGATAGGGGGCAAGAAAATGAGACAGAAAATTTCTACCGCTCTTAAGTAGCATTGTTAATTGTAAAATGGAAAAAGGAGAAAAATCACCAACAAATGTATTGCATGTAATTTATACACATATTAATTTTTAAAAATTATTAGATGATTGTAGTTCAATAAAAAATTACCATAAGAAGCTAATGTGAATTGTAGATTTTATTTTGATGTAAAGACATAATAAATCTTCCATGACATAATATTATGTTACAAGGAAAATTGTAACAAAAAAATAGGGTAGAAATTTTGAGAATAGAGAGCATTAGGGTTTTTTCAAAGAAAAATGAATGTCTATTATTGATCATCAAGCTGCTTTAAATAGAGGTTCATGTGTAAGGTTTATAAAAGAATATTCTATATTGTATTTATTATCCTTTCTTATATAATAAGCCAAGATAATATCCATTGTTTTAAGGAAATTATTATATCTTGTAATATTCCCTCACAATTTCCCCTTCAAATGTTCGATAATACTATGCCGGACGTTTGAACATTTCCGTGACTTTGTTTAGCCAGTTGTAAACTTGTATTTATGTTGGTTTTAGGGTATGAAAACGGAAAAGATATGTTGCATTAATAAGTTGAAGTGAAAGCTGACCCTTGTACACACAAGGCGATTTGAGTAGACCTCGAAAGGTAATCTCATGAGTAGACCCCTAAGGGTAGTCTCGTTGGGTGTAGGCCCGAAGGCAATCACCATCGATCCACTTTAAATTATTTCATTAAGTTAAACCCGGATATAGGCTATGAGTCACAAGATGAGATCCCGCTTTCCTTCACCGTATATTGCCCCTATTCCATGCCAAGGGTTTTTGTAATATCATTGTGGGATAAAACGTACCAAATAAAACAATAGACATGTTGGCAAGACACGTCTATTAAGAATGAATGTACCTTGTTCGAATTCCATGACTCCTCTTCATTCTTCACTTGAACGAAGTCTTCTTCCTAAGACGTTGGCGGTTCTTCCTTCACTTGGACGAACTCCTCATGCAACGCCTCTTGAGGTTCCCTCTTCACTTGTGAAGATCGATCCATGATAAGCACACTTGTGTTTGATTCACTCGTGAAAACTCACTTCAAACAAAGCCTAGTCTCTCTCGACTACAAGTGTTTTCCCTCACCAATTTTACGTAGACTTGAGTCTAATTCGTGTGTCTTCTCTTATGTCCAAATGGACGACATTCTCCCTTTAAATAGGCGTCAATGGCTGTCCAAATAACCGCCAAAGGGAGGTTACACAATCGGTTGTACAAAGGGAAGGACGAGAGTGAATTTAGGAGAGTTGGTTGTAACTTCTCCTTCTCTTTCCTTGTCATCATAGGCGTCCAACCAGCCCATTTATGGAGTCCAAAAAGGGCGTCTATTTCCAGCCTGAAATGGCTCAAAAGAAAGCCCAAAAATCCATTTAGAATCCAATCCAAAAGCCCAAAGCCACGACCCAAAAGGCAAGGCATGCGGCCCATGCCAAGCGTCCAAGCTTGCGGCCCATCCAGCCCACACGCGCACCCCATGTGCTGGCCCACCAAGGCCCACACCAAGCTAGGTCACTTATCTAGTGTAGCTGTCCCCTAGCTAGTTGAGCTAGCACCCAGCTAGTTGAGCTGACTTGAGCTGCGTTTTAGCTCGTTGAGCTGACTATCAAGCTACTTGTGCTAACTTGAGCTAGTTTGAGCTTCCATGAGCTAATCCCTAGCTACATGAGCTTCTTATTAAGCTTTTACTTTGATTCAAGAGCTTATTCAAGCTTCTAGAGCTAACTCTAAGCTAGTTTGAAGCTTCAAAACTTCTTTCTAGCATACATAGCTATGTGCCAAGCTAAACTCAAGCTTTGGTTCTTGCTTAGAGCATTCACCAAGCTTAAGAGAAGCTTCCTAACATTCATTAGATGATGCACTAAGCTATAATACTCGTATAGCAAGCTTGAAACCATACCTTATCTCAATAGCAACCACTCGACGCCTTGTGCCTTAGCCCTAGGCGTGCTGCAAGCTCATTATACACCTCCTTGGTGCGTCGCTAGCGTTGTGCAGCCATGGCTGTGCCATCACAATGTCAAAGACGCGCCCCAACCGCCGAGACTTGAACCTCAAGATAGAGCACCATCGCGCCATGCCTTAGCACCATGCCGATGTTGTGCGAGCGCGAACCATAGATTTGAATTTACACCTTGTAGTTCTCACCATCATGCACTAAGGAATCGTGGTGTTTCTAAGAATTGAACCACATCAACTTGTCTAAGTACATCCAGCGATAGTATGACATGAGTTACTAACGTTTATTCTTAACTTGACGCATTGTAAAGGCTCTTTCGTCCCATATCCATTTCACATATGTTTATAGTCGAGTCATCCTTGAACTCTAACTTGGAAGAAGCCTTATACTTCCACATATGCTTAGTTGAGTTTTCTAATGTGCCCCACAAAAGCAATTTCCAAAAACTCATTAATGAAAACTTTGTTTCAAAACTATCCATGTGGTCTAGAACAAATATACCTTGATGGGAGTTTTTGTATGCTCTCCAACTCTATGTCTTTGGCCTACCACATTGAATTCAGCCCACACCTTTCAGTGAGGGGGAATTGGGCGTCCAAATCATAGGGTTTATTAGGATTTTAACCTCATCCCTCGAGTTGAATTTAACACAAATACTTATGCCAATCTTCTCGGTGGAGAAATTAACAAATTCATTGTACTTAGCAAAACTCAAACGAGTTGACTCTAAGTATGGGTTATTCCTTAGAATAATACCCCCTCATACTTAAACGTCACTTTCCGACCCAAAGTCGAAGTATAGCAAATTTCCTCTTGGAAACTCCAAGAATGTCGACCCATCACACAAATAGGAATACATGACCAATCGTCGACTAGAGGTCTTCCATATTATAGTGATCTAACTTGCTTTAAAACTTTCCAACATAGAAAGTCTTTCCACACATCCAATGCCTTATGCATCTATCATATATTTGACAAACGGCCATGCCAAGATATCAACACCTTAACATTCAATGTATTACAAACCAAGACTAAGATTTAGAAAATCTAATGCACCTTCACCTCTTCACATTGGCATCCTCATAATTTATCAATGAAGAAACTTATAGACAAGATCATAATTATCTCATCCATTTCATTTGGTTTCTACCAAATCAAACATGTCATTTCCATATAGATTCTTTAAACACTTCTTAACCAAAGTGATTAATATTACTGTATTCTTTCATGCTATAAGCATATGGAGTCTTTAAAAGACTTCCAAATGACATTACTTTTCTTTTTGGCCATTCAACATAAAGTATTCCACTTCATGTACCACTTTTATCCTAACCACCAATTTATTGGGAGTTTCCATAGGATCATCATCCATATCACAATATGAGATGATACAATTCTTTCTTTTCTTAGAAATCTTTTTATCCAAGAGAACTAAAATATTTACGCTCATAAGACAATCATCTTATCACAAGTGTTTCCACTAATGTTAAGATTTGTCTTTTATGAACCATGCCATTAATTTCCATTAATCCTTTCAATGGTTATCTTAACCATAGGACTAATTTATCAAAGTTGTCAAATTTAAGCCTTCATGGTGCATTGACACTTTCCTTGGATCCGAGGATAGAACAAATTCCTCATAGTCTCTTCTAGACCAATACTTGTTAATTTGAAAGTCTTAAAATCAGCCTTTCAATAATTCTCAAATAAGTTCTATTCATCCAATTATAATGGCATACAACATGAGCCTTCCCAATTAATCATATGCGGCATGTGATAATACAATTTTCTCAAACTTGATCACATTCTCTATCATTTCCAAAACTTAGGAAACATTACTTCAAATATAGTTTCATTGATTTAAGTAAATCAATATAAATGCCTATGTGCCAACCGAGTGTATACTGACGCCAAGCATCGAGCACCCACCATAGCCAGGCTTCGATTTTAACAAGCCTCGGCGCGCCTAGATCTCCCCAAACCATGTCGTGGTTTTAACCAGGACACGGCGTCGCCGAGTGTCGGGTATCGAGCACTTCGTTAGCGACGCATCAGGTCCGAGTGCTTTCTTGCCTCGTTCGCAAGTCCAACCACACCGCGCTGAGCATCACGACTCGGCGTGCCTAGGCTTATGTGATCCCATGATCGTGCCAAGGCCTCGGCCTTGCGCTTTCATGCCGCTCCCCTCGTGCGACTTCTACCGTCTAGCGCCATGCGCCGAGAGGATCTAAGCAGCGGCCCTTCATGGGCTTGTTTGCGAAGCACCGTAAGTTTCACAACCACGAGTGACTAGCGACGCGAGGACCGATATCAAGACTCGATATCGTCCGGCGCGCTCATGGCCAAGCCACGACATATCTAGGTTTAATCCTAGACAGTGAAAGCGCCGATCCTCTTCATCAAGGAAATTGTTGTGACATCTAAACATATTAATTCAAGGCAAACTTCATGTTAACATTTATGCAAGTCAACATCAAACCATACTTTAATTTAAGGCAAGTCATTATCCTTTTAGAATTCAACCATATTAATTACATAACGGTCTAGACATGAACATCTTTCGTCATGTCAAAGTATCAAAATTTGCATTTGACACTTTTCAAACCTTGTCAAACAAAAGTTTGACAAAGCCATGAGAGATATCACTCTCATGAAATCATTGTTCACTATAAGTATACCATAGATCTCAATTTCAAAACAATCAAGACTTTCATGTTCCCCTTTCCATAAGAAGCATGATTTTTATGAAATCAATGTGTGAACTTCCACATGCATATTATCAAAGAGACTCTTATTGTCTCTTTTATGTGTTCTTTAGTGCATTCATGGTCAACATGTGTTCACCCTCTCACACGGGGGGCAATCTAGTAGACCCTTACGTTAGACCCGAAGGTAGTCTAGAGCATGAGTCGTCCCAATCAAAGAATGGTCGACTCAAGGGTAATCTAGTTAGGATCATTCAAAACGAATGAACCTAGAATCAACCTTTTAAAGTCAATCTTAAGAATTGGACTTAGCCCTTTTCTTGCACACGTGTCGTTAAGATCATTCATTAATCAAACCATTGTTTATTATTAACCATAAACATTCCATGATCATATTCTTTGATCAATCAACACACTATTACCCTTTAATCAAGGTATACAACTTCTAATGCTAGAAACACAAACACACGTGCACAAGGAAACATTATAAAGCATACAATCAATCACGACACCTTATGCCACACAAGGAGCAATAAACCGGCCTTATTTGCCTTCGGTCCCCATAGACAACTTGCCAATAGTTGCCACCAACCGCGGCTCCTCCATCACCCAAAGGCGCGCCCCTAGGAATGCCGCTCCTCGGCTTGGCACGTGAGTGCTTAGCCTTTGACCTCGTACGATGCTTGAACCTCGAGTACCCTTGCCTACCTTCATGTCCTCGACTTGGATCACGAGCCTCCCTTGCCTTGGAGGTTTGAGGCGCAAGAACCTCATCTTCCTTAGCATCTTCGAGATCAGGTTCAATCCTCACATTAGCGAGGAACCAATCCCAAAAGGTGTTGCTTCGATTGTACTCATCAAGCCATTCGTCAAAGCCTTGGAGCCCACCTTGATCCACTTCGATCGGCCTTATCTCAATTTTGTTTCATTAAGTTAAACCCGAATATAGGCTACGAGTCACGGGATGAGATCCCACTTTCCTTCAACGTATATTGCCCTTATTCCATGCCAAGGGTTTTTGCAATATCATTGTGGGATAAAACGTACCAAATAAAACAATAGACATGTTGGCAAGACACGTCTATTAAGAATGAACGTACCTTGTTCGAATTCCACGACTCCTCTTCATTCTTCACTTGAACGAAGTCTTCTTACCAAGATGTTGGCGGTTCTTCCTTCACTTGGACGAACTCCTCATGCAACGCCTCTTGAGGTTCCCTCTTCACTTGTGAAGATCGATCCATGATAAGCACACTTGTATGTAGACTTGAGTCTAATTTCGTGTATCTTCTCTTATGTCCAAATGGACGACATTCCGCATTTAAATAGGCGTCAATGAATGTCCAAATAACCGCCAAAGGGAGGTTACACGATCGGTTGTACAAAGGGAAGGACGAGAGTGAATTTAGGAGAGTTGGTTGTAACTTCTCCTTCTCTTTCCTTGTCATCATAGGCGTCCAACCAGCCCATTTATGGAGTGCAAAAAGGGCGTCTATTTCCAGCCTAGAATGGCCCAAAAGAAAGCCCAAAAATCCATCTAGAAATCCAATCCAAAAGCCCAAAGCCACGACCCAAAAGGCAAGGCATGCGGCCCATGCCAAGCGTCCAAGCTTGCGGCCCATCCAATCCACACGCGCACCCCATGGGCTGGCCCACCAAGGCCCACACCAAGCTAGCATAGTTGGGTACCTAGCTAGGTCACTTATCTAGTGTAGCTGTCCCTTAGCTAGTTGAGCTGGCTTAAGTTGCGTTTTAGCTCGTTGAGCTAACTATCAAGCTACTTGTGCTAACTTGATCTAGTTTGAGCTTCCATGAGCTAATCCCTAGCTACATGAGCTTCTTATTAAGCTTATACTTTGAGTCAAGAGCTTATTCAAGCTTCTAGAGCTAACTCTAAGCTAGTTTGAAGCTTCAAAACTTGTTTCTAGCATACATAGCTATGTGCCAAGCTAAACTCAAGCTTTGGTTCTTGCTTAGAGCATTCACAAAGCTTAAGAGAAGCTTCCTAACATTCATTAGATGATGCACTAAGCTATAATACTCGTATAACATGCTCGAAACCATACCTTAGCTCAATCGCAACCACTCGACACCTTGTGCCTTAGCCCTAGGTGCGCCACAAGCTCATCATACACCTCCTTGGTGTGTCGCTAGCGTCGTGCAGCCATGGCCGTGCCATCGCAATGTTAAAGGCGCGCCCCAACCGTCGAGACTTGAACCTCAAGATCGAGCACCGGCGCGCCATGCCTTAGCACCATGTTGATGCCGTGCGAGCGAGCGCCACATGCATCGGTGTGTCTCCACCAAGCATTGATGCATCGTGCCGCTACCGAGTGACAACGCCTCCAAGGTGCGCCCTCACCTTGTGCCGTGGAAAATGAGGTTTTATTTCTCAACATTGGTGCGCCTTAACTTTGGATCTTTCTATACATGACAACATCTCTTTATCATATCATGGCAAGTCACATAAGTCAATTTCTTAATTGACATCATCCTTGTGACTTGTTAACCTCAACATGTTCTTAACGGGATTGATGACTTTTCACAAATCACCAACAATTTAGACATCTTCTTTTCGTCATATTTCGTGGTCACTCACTAGTACTTTGGGGAATGAAAGAGATGACAACGATTGAGGACTTGTAAAAAAACCTTTTAGTTGGGAAACCACGTGGGGAAAACCACACCAAGAGGAAAAAGAGTATCTCTATTTCATCTCTTTCTTGGATACTAGTGACATTCGAGCGAAGAATCTCATCAAGCTTGTCGTGTCCATGCTTGAGGTGCCTTCTTTTCATCCAAATTCTTTAGCTCACACGTTCTTGCATCGTCATTCTCGTCCGCACGGTATTAACCTTCAATTTCTTTTTTGGGCGTCCCTCGGTGTTCGTATACTGGTGTGGCTTAGTGCTCACATCCTAGTATCCTTCAATGTTCTTGCCTTTATGTTACTCCTTGCATGTGTCGCAAAATGTAGTTGGAAAACCAAAGTTCTTGAGGTTGGACACTCTTGCCATGTGCGTGCTTCAGTCTTTGGCTCTTTGCTCGTATGAGGTCAATCAAATTGCCTTGATCTCTCTTTACCTCGTCAATATTTCATATATTGTTCAAGCAGTGTTTGGATATCAACCAAATGTCAATAAAATCTTTCGTTTAAGATTTTTCTTGTGTCACTGCATACTTGCAAGCAATTTGTACAAACAAGTAAACAAACAACATAGGAATACACATACATAATCAAGCGAACAAATGAAATAGGAATGCACAAACACAATCAAGCAAACAAACAACAAAGGAAGCAAATTAATCAAGTTCAATTTTTATTTGCATTTTAATCATAGATTGCCCCTCGAATGTCACTGGTTTTCGCGTGAGAAACTAAAATTTGATTCATCTCGAGAGCAATTTGGTGAGCACTCGTCACACTTAAGCTCGTATGCTTTTTCATAATTCGCTTACATCCTGTTGGACCGCTCATTCCTATATTCTTATATGGTTCATTTCACACGCTTTCATGTACATTTGTGTCGTTCATTCATATTTTTTTAAATGGATTTTTCACACACATTCATGTACATCCAAGATTTTCCTCGCAAAAGTTCATCTACCTAAACTATTTGCAAAACATATTTATAAAACTCCCTTAGACGAGCGGTGTTTTAAGTGCTTGGGGATGCCCTTCCCAGCTCGCTTCTAGCTTCTACCGTTTGCGTTCTTAGCCACGTCGTGAACCCTTCGTAAGACCTTGCTCTTTTTCTTGCATCGTGTTCGCATTCAGTTTTGATCCACTTCAAGCAGGATTTTGGATTTTTGTTCCTAAAGACAAGATGCAGCTTTTTCGTAATTCGTTTACATCCTCTTGGACCACTCGTTAATATATTCTTATATGGTCCGTTTCACACGCTTTCATGTACATCCATGTTGTTCGTTCATATTTTTTATAAATGGCTTGTTCACACACTTTCATGTACATCCATGCTTTTCCCTGCAAAAAAATCATCTACCTAAATTGTTTGCAAAACATAAAATATAAAACTCCTTTAGACGATCGGTGTTTTTAGGGATGGGTACGATTGGTTAACCAGAGTTTCGGTTAACCGAACATTGGTTATCCGGAACTCCTGTTAGTAAATTTCAATAACATGACCATATCGTTCATTATCGATTAACCGTTAATGGTTAACCCTGAAACTCAGTACGGTTTATCGGTTAACGATACCATGAAACATAAGTCTGCTTTAGTCTCTGAATTTTATATCACTTCATTTCTCTTATTTCGTAGACTTATAGTTGAGTTATGATAGAACATTTGCCATAATTCGTATGTTTGTCTTTTGTAATTAGCAAAGTACAATGGAGTGAGCTTTTAATGGAACCTTCCCAATCTTGTGTTTCTTAAAAGTTGACTAGTTCTTCATTGTGAAATTTATGAACACATGAGCATGAATGCAATATTTTTTTGAGTTCAGATCTCTGTGGAACATCCTTATGTTATTTGCCTTATGTGTATTATATATATCTGCATGGCCTTTTGCATGCAGGGTTATTTTGCACTAGTTGTTGTTGTTACATAAATAAAGAATCAATAAATCAAACAAATTAGTTCCAAAGAACTTTATTACGAGTTTAAGTACACCCAAAATTCAAAAGCTTTCAACTTTGATTTGAATTTTTAAGGCTCCATTCTAAAACTCTAACTGAAGCCTAAAGGTTTCTATGTTCTCATACTCTTGTAGGAAATGAACATGATCACGCTTTTAGTTTTGATAAGAATATTTTGAAAATAATATTTCGCTTTTTTATACTAGTTAGAGGTGTGGTTAAATTATAATAGCTAGTTTATTATCTGTTAAAATGTATTTATTTTTAACTAAAACTAATTAGATATATAATTAATTCCCTTTTTAAAATCATATAATATAGTAAAAATAGTATCGGTTCATTGGTTAACTGCCCGTGAATTATTCATATGTGTATCTAAACCGTTGAATCGTTAAAAGTATCGGTTGATTAACCGTAACCGGTTAAAGTTGTTTTTCGATTCGGTTAACCGTAAAAAGTGATCGATTTATCACTTTTTCGGTTCGGTTTTTTGGTTACGGATTTTTTTGCCCAGTCCTAGGGATTTTAAGTGCTTGGGGATGCCCTTCCCAACTCGCTTCCAATTTCTATTGTTTGCATCCTTAGCCATGTCGTGAACCCTTCGTAAGACCTTGCTCTTTTTCTTGCATCTTGTTTGCATTCAGTTTTGATCCTCTTCAAGCAGGATTTTGGATTTTGTTCCTAAAGACCAGATGCAACTTTTCTTTTACCTTCCAATTCCTCTTGAATCATCTCGATTGGGCAATCGTAGCCTTTGAATGAGCTCTTGCAAGAGAGCTACATGGTGTTGTCACGAAAACGTGGATGTTCAACTTGATTTGCAATTCTGGCCTTGCTTAAGTGCAATCCTGGTTATGAGACCAAAAGATGAAGTGTAGATGATTTTCTCAGCTTTCCATCCATATATGTCTTGCAATTTTTTGACTTTTGTATCTCATGGACAATGTGCCAGAAGTCATCTTGACGGTTTTTCGAATTACGTGTCTCACAATCTTCGGACGCCATTTTGACTTATTCTCCAGGTTTTTTGAGTTTGGCTCCTGAACATGAAATGAATTACTCTCTCTCTTCCTTCCGATGCTTTTGGAATCATCTCGATCTGGTAATTGTGGTATTCAAACAAGGCTTTGAAAGATCATTATATCATGCATTGAGTCCTAGGGGTGACCATGTTGCTTGCTTTTTTTTTATCCCGACTTCACTGCCCCATTGTCCTCCTCTTCTTCTACGGATCTACTTGCTCGATTGTCATCATCATTTGGTGTGGTCTCGTTTGCCTAATCGGTCTTACTCTACGAATTGCTTCTTTGTCGGTGTTGTCCAACTCGTTATTTATACTAGTATAAATAACTTAATTTATAATAGTTCCAAAACCAAATATTCGATTAAAATAAATCATCATTGATGAAACTCGAAATAAACGAGCGCTAATATCGAGATTTATGTTATTTTAAATAGGAAAACAAATATCTTTTATTCGACGTGCTCTTTAAATATCATGCGTCTTTGAAGTATTACAATAGGCTATCCGCGATTTCATTAGAATATGCGTGTAGTTTATACTCTCACTGAGCTAATCCTCCCTTTCAATGACTTGAAGTCTTTTTTATAACTTCGCTTTGAATATAGCATGGTCATTTTGAATGTTCAACACGTTAAATCTCCGTTAACAAGAAAGTCTTGAGCTAGAGATGTTTTTCACCTCCTTGCAACCCTTGCCCTCTTCACCTATTTGTAGAGATTGTGCAAGTTATTGTTATAATTTCCTTGATGTGGGTCGAGCGAGCTGCTTATGTTTGATTGGTTGAGAGAGAGGTTGCTCCTGGTTGGTGTGAACAATGGCAAACTCTAATTGGTGGGAGATGCGGTTTCCCAGTTTGCTTAATCTTCTGATGTGGGATAGACCATCGTGCTTTAGCTGATGTCACTTTGTCAAATGAGCACGCTTTTTTCACTTCTCTTTCTTTGACCCGGGCGACATATCCTTGATTTGTCTCTTACGTACAATGTGTGCGCTGCCTATACGTGTTTTTTTCATAGGGTTGAGGAATCCCTATGGGGATGCCTT
Organism: Fallopia convolvulus; assembly: GCA_964016875.1. Lineage (NCBI taxonomy): Eukaryota > Viridiplantae > Streptophyta > Magnoliopsida > Caryophyllales > Polygonaceae > Fallopia > Fallopia convolvulus. The sequence continues at coordinate 1,482,595 of OZ024736.1, forward strand.
ATTTGGATCTTTTGAGGAGCCTCCCCGCATGCCGGACAGATAGAGTGCTTTGACGTCATCATTTTGAAACGGAGGTCATTTATTTGGTCTGCTACCACACGGTTTTATTCGTGCACAATCAATCATCACTACTACACAAATAGCATTTTATCTCTAGATATAATATCATGGGTGTTTTTTATCAGGGATAAAATACTAAGAAAACTATTTTCTTTTTTCTTTTAAGGGGATGAAAATCAAATATCCCGGATAATTTCTAACACGCCGGAGATATTTAATAAAGTAGTGTTTAAAGTGCAAATTCAAATATCTCTGATGGAGATAAAAGTGACACGCCAGGGATAAAAAGTTAGGGTAAATATCCCGGGTGTATGATATCAGGGATGTATTATTGCTACAGTTAAAAGAAAACTAAAAAAGTAAAAAGAAATATGTTCACGCACGCTGTTGATACAAAGACAGCTTCTCTCAATCCCAAAGGCCAAAACCCTAAGTTCCAAACACTCCTCTCGATTTCGACCGAAATTCTCGATTCTCAGGAGCGAAGGTTCGGCGGTGCAACGGCGTAGGGTTCGGCGGTGCGCGACCTCCCATGACCTACATGGTTCCCAGGAGCGGCGGTCTGGAAGGAACCAAAGACAGAGAGAATCAGGACAGAACGACGGAATCGGGAGAAAGAATTCTTCACCTCTCTTCTCCGCCGTCGCCGCCATCTCCAGTCTTTTCCTCCGAGCAATTGAATCCGTCACGTCGAAAATCGCCTCAATTGCGCCAAACCCTAGCCCCGAGGAGCTGGCGAAGATTCAGTCCTTGAGGGAGTCGTTAGGCTGCTCCGCCGAGCCGCTATTCTTCGCCGCGATAGATTACAGTCGTCGAAATACGCGAGTTAGCACGCTGGTGTCGCTGGTGGCTGGCACGATCGCCAAGTGGCTCGAGATCTACGGCGGAATCCTTATGGTTAGGGTTTTGCTGAGTTGGTTACCCAACATTCCCTGGGATAGGCAGCCATTTTCGGCTATTAGAGACTTTTGTGATCCGTACCTGAACTTGTTTAGGAATATCATTCCACCGGTGTTCAATACCTTGGATATCAGCCCATTCTTCGCCTTTATGCTGTTGGGAGTCTTCAATTCACTTCTGAATGCATCTAGGTTTGGGTTCATTAGGTAATGTTGTTGTTAGTTGGTTTAATGTTGAAAGGGCTTTTTTTGTGTGTGCTATAACGGTTATCTTCTTCCTCGTCAAAGTCTCCACATTCGTCTCCAAAATTGATTGGTTTGAACTTCTCGTTATTCAAATTTTTGTTGCCTACTGTCTTTGCATAAACTTTGCTTCTTATCTTGCTTTTATTGTGTCTTTCTAATTGCATACTTTGTATTAGTTTGTTCAGCTGCTCAATCTAATTATATTGCAGGGGATTCATATCTTGTTGCTGGTACTGATGGTGTGGGCACTAAACTCAAGCTTGCTTTTGAGATTGGAATTCACCACACTATTGGCATTGACTTGGTAAACTTTTTTTTTTGCTCTGATTCTCTTCTGCCATGAAAACCCGTGGTTTCATTCTGCCATGAATGTTGGCAAAATAACCAACTTTTAATGTCAACCGTGGTTTCCTGTTGCAGTGATTTTATTGGGACTGTGAGGAGTAAGATTCATTTGGAAAATGGTGAGGAGTAAGACTAATGCTTTTACTATTGTATCTGGGTTTTTTGTTGGTGTGAAATGAAACTATTTGCTTGTTGCCTTTGTGTGTTGCCTTTGTGAAAAAAAATTGTGTGTTTAACTGGTATGATTATGTAGTACTACCATTTCTTGTCTGCTATGTCTGTTATTTGCTCTCAGAGTTGCTTCAATTCCTAGAGGCAAGTGTGGTGATATGCTGCAGATGAAATTAGTCCATAATCATTGGACATCCCTTTTTTCTATACTTACTCCAATGGATAGATTGCTCGTGTTCATGTCTTCTTCCTAGTTTTCTATACTTCTTCCACATAGCAATATACAAGGTTAGATTTGTGAATCACACTGTCGAACTCTTTGGAAAGTGGAACAAACTGAATTCCCAAACTATTTATACATAGATTAGATGGCCATTGCAACTTTTTCAGAGTGTTCGATCTTTTGTTAACTATGTGAATACTGTTTCTGGTGGCTCTTTGAATGGGCGCATAATTTGGTTTAGGTGAGTAAAGTACAAAGAATAGGCTTAATCTCTCCCAAATTTTCAATGTCCTTGAAAAATAATGATGTAAGAACATAAATGGATATCTTACTCTGCTCAGTATTTAATACATACTACAAACAAAATAGGTTTTGAAATGTAAGCATGTAAATGATATCTATGTGAAGTCTTGAAGAGCAACAAACTATGTGCCTGAACAACTCTTTGAAATAATATTGCTTTGACGTTCTTGTAATAAATTATATATGGATGTAATTGTATATTGGTGGTTCAAAAAACTGTCTCAATAAGTCAATAAGTAATTTATATTTCAGAAAAGTAGGAAACTGTTTCAATAAGTAATTTCTGCATATTGTGTACCACATATAGTGTTTCTTCTTTGATATTGAAATTCATCAGCCTTTATAAGGTTGCAAGAATGTTACTGTGTTGCACCTTTTTTCTCCTGAATTTCTTGTCCAAAGTGAAAAAAATGTGATTAACTATTTGTATATTTGTATATGTAGAACATTATTCCTGAAGCTCCTGGATACTTGAAGCTTATACAGAGTCTACATATGGGAGATTGTTTTTGAATGAAGTACTATTTGTATATTTATACGTTTGCAAGAATGTTACAGGTCTCTTTCTAGTTGTTTAAGACATTGTTTATACAATCATGTTCTTGTATTATTGTTTGGATGATAAATATGGTAATTGTATACATGAAGTTAAATGTGATCAACTTTGTCATGATAAAGTTATTGTGGGGTGCATTCATTAGAAAATGAGCAATATTTATGCATTACAGGTTCGTAAAACCTAGCAAACGAATGGTATTTTTTTTTTTAAAAAAATGAGCAATATTTATCCCGGATGTGTTTGCGTCAGGGATATTTGGTTGATTTTTTTTGGAGGAAACATGTCTAATATCCCTGGCGTGTTTGCATATATCAGGGATATTAGGTTGGTTCTTTCATAAGAGGAAGTAGGTCTAATATCCCTGGCTTGTTTTTTTATATCAGGGATATTAGATCTATTATAACCTCAACATTTATCCCTGGCTTGTTTTTGTCTATATCAGGGATATATTTTAGAAAACGACAGGGATAAAATGCTATTCGTGTAGTAGTGCATCAATTAGACCTTCTAGGTATGATGGTGTTGTGCCCTTGCGCAATCCGTTTTCCGCGTCGCCAAACCCTATCCCTCGCCGGTCTTCTTCATGGATTGCTTAATGGAGACTCGTCCTTGATACTTCGTATATGATTGTGAACTCGCTTGCTAGGTAGGGCCTCAGGTCGTGTTGTGAGCGACTCTGAGCGGGGTTTGGTGATTCGAAGCGGCGGTATGGCAATTTTGAGTGGTGCAACGAGCGTGGGGTATTCTTTTCTTCCGACAGACGGCGACAATTGTTTGTAAAAAAATTGTAACAACTAGGGGTAGAGATTTTGATAACAGAAGAGAGAATTAGGGTTTTCTCAAGAAAACTAAATATCTATTATTGATCATCAATCCTCCTTAAATAAAGGTAGATGGATAAGGTTTAAAAAAATATACTAAAACATCTTTATTATCATTTCTTATCTAGCTAAGATAATATCTACTAATTTTAAAAAAATATTATATCCTACATTCCAATCTTAAAGCTTTTATAAGAAGTGAATGCAACTTTGCTAATCTTAAATCTTAAACTTTTATAATAAGTGAATGCAACGTTGTTCATTGTAAAAGGGGAAAAGGGAAAAAAAAACCCAGCAAAGGTATTGCATGTAATTAATTAATTTCCCTAAAATATAAGTATGTGAGTGGATGTTAAAATAGCAGGATTAGTATAAACTTGATATCAATTATTTACAATGCATAATTTCAAACAAGTTTATCGGAAAATCATCCAAAATTCTGCTAATGTACGTTTTCACCTTCCCTTTCCCCGTCACAAATTAATTCCTCCTAATGGTTAAAATTGAATTCCTCATTTTTGTAAGTTTCTTCTTCCTCAAAACGTAACACACGTATGTATGTAGATGAGGGTTTTCTTTTTCTTTGAAGAAAACCCAATTCAAAAGTGTTAGGAGGCCAAACAAACAACAATTAACATTATCGATCAAATCATCACCGACATATATATATATATATATATATATATATATATATATATATATATATATATATATATATATATATATATATATATATATATATAGTCTAGAAATTAAAAGGCGATCGAAATGCTGGCGGAATCGAGCGATGGCATCTTCTCAAAAGAGCCTCGTTTTGACTCCTCCATGCAATCCAGCAGCGACGAAAGCATCTCCTTCCACAACAAGAAGAGCGGATCGAGCAGCAGGGTATCGACCTCGGACTCCATCAGCATGTGGGACAAGCAAATGACGTCCTCGACGCGGACCACAAACTCGTCGCTGTCGCCGGCGTCGAGATCCCCTTGGGCGTGCCAAATACCCCCGCTGGACTTCAACGACCACTCGCTCTCCAACAAGTACGGCCGTCTGATGGGGTCCCTCGTGAGAGAGGAAGGCCACATCTATTCACTGGCGGCGTCAGGGGACCTCCTCTACACGGGCTCCGATTCCAAGAACATCAGGGTATGGAAGAAGCAGAAGGAGTTCTCGGGGTTCAAGTCCAACAGCGGCCTCGTGAAGTCGATCGTGATATCGAGCGTGAGCCGGATCTTCACGGGCCACCAGGACGGGAAGATCCGGGTGTGGAAGACGTCCAGCAAGGACGCCGCGGTGCACAAGCGGATAGGGACGCTGCCCACGCTCAAGGCGGTCATCAAGAGCTCCATGACGGGCGCGTGGATCAAGCATTTGGACGCCATCTCCTCCTTGAGCCTCAGCGAGGACGACGCCCTTTTGTACTCGGGCTCCTGGGATAGGACGGTCAAGGTCTGGAGGACCTCCAATTTCAAGTTCTTGGAGTCCATCTCCGCCCATGACGACGCCGTCAACGCCGTCGTTTCGGGCTTTGATGGCTTGCTCTTCACAGGCTCCGCCGATGGAACCGTCAAGGTGTGGAGGAGAGAGATGCAGGTAATTAATTTTTTATTTTTTATTTTTTTTCTAAATAAGATTGGATTCGAACCTCGAATCTCCTGGGTAATTAATTTTTAATTTTTGATGCGTCTAGGGGAAAGGCACGAAGCACTTCTTTTCCCAAACGCTGCTCAAACAAGAATGCGCGGTGACCGCGCTGGCCGTGGATCCGGCGGCCACAATGCTCTACTGCGGATTATCCGACGGCGCCGTTTACTTCTGGGAGCGCGGCAAGCTCTCCTCCATGAGCGGGCATCTCGGGGCCCACAAGCTAGCCGTGCTCTACCTCTCCACCGCCGACACCTTGCTGCTAAGCGGCTCGGCTGACATGAACATCTGCATCTGGAAGCGGGCCGAGTCGGCCCCCAACGGCCACGTCTTCCTCGCCATGTTGACGGGCCACAACGGGCCTGTTAAGTGCCTTGCCGTCGAACGGGACGAAGAGGCAGGCGCCGGGGAACCCCGTTGGACCCTTTACAGCGGGAGTTTGGACAAGTCTGTTAAGATTTGGCAGATTTCCGAACAAGTTATCCCCACGGACCGATTTGCAAGCGTTGAAGATCTGCATGTGAGTTGGTGACTTCATGTATCATCAAATGAGAATTGAGTTAACTTCCCTTTGGTATTCATGTAAATTACTTTGTGGCAAATTTTAATGATTTATGGCATAGTTTTCATGTAGGGTACTTATGTCATTATGGTTCATTTATTTAATTAAAGTGTGGTGTGGTTTGGTTTATGAATTTTTTAAAAATTTGTTAATTATATAGGTATTTCACGCTCTTTATAAATAAAAATATCTTTGTAACTAATAAGAAAAACATTCGACCAAACAAACAAACTAATAAGAAAAACAAGGTCATGAACATAATATTAATAAGCTTAAAATTTAAGAAGGGGATAGGAGAAGTCTCTCGATCTCTTAGCTTAAAATTTAGGTTAAATAGCTCATGTACTGATTTGGAAGGGATGAAAACAAGATTTTGATTTAATCTAGGGGCTAATTGATCTTTTGGCCCAGATTTAGCGATGGAATGGATGGAATATTGGTTCGGGTGGTCGTTTGAAAACCGAACACAAATAAAGAGTTTTTTTTTTTGTAAACTACGACATAAGGGGTGGTTTTTTATAAACAAGTGTAAGATAAGTGGTGGTATCCTGTAATTCACCCTAAAATTTAATAATAAGAGAGGTAGGAGAAACTCTCACCTCTCTTTACACAAATCGAATAATTAATGCTTATATTCTCCAATAAAATAAGAACCCGAAAAATCACAATATAGTATCAACCTCTAAACTGATAAAATAAGTAAATACGGAAAATAGGAATGATTTCAACCCCCCTGAAATGACACTTCTATTGTCCTTCTCCTTCAAGCAGAACCAACAAAGGTTGGATCTCCTTTTAATCCTTGACCAACACCAATAGCAAACCAAAAAAAAAATCTATCACAAAAAGATACCCCAACTAATGACATACTGATGCGACCCCCGTCATGGATGCTAGCCAAGAGGACGACGCATTCACACTTCGCTCGGATGGCCCCATCACTCGTGCCAGGACTCGAGCAATCCAAGACACAACGAGGTCTCTTGTGGCGCGCCTCTCCGCAGGCCACGACGCGCCCTACACCGCGACCTCGCTCGACACCATCACCACCATCGGCGCCGAGGAACCTCGCTTCGAGCTCTCGGATCGACCTCGCCAAGGCGCGCCAAACTCGAGCATCGGATCGCAAGCCGAGGTCGCCTCCAGCCTTCGCCAAGACCTCAGAGCCAAACTTGAGGTTCTCGCATCGGACCTCGGGATCGAGTCTCAACTTGAGGTTCTCGGAAGCATCGGCGAACCTCAAGTCCTCGAGACCTCACTAGCGCCGTCACCAGCGTCCCGCGTCGTGCCAACGACCTCGCCAGCGCCCCGACGCGCACCGTGACTTCGCCAGCGCCGAATCCCAGCCTTGCCAGCGTCGCGACAGCCTTGTCGTGACACTCCCGGCACGGTCACAGACGACCTATCCGTTTTTAGTACTTTTATGCATTCTTTCTATTATGGAACATTTCTATTGTTGGTTTTACACATTTAGAAAGACTTTTATGGGCCTTGCGCCGATCATTTTCGGACCGCGCCGTTGGGCCTAAGTTTGCAAGCTTGCCCTAGGCGCGCCGCCACTAGTTTAGGGTTTCTTTGAGTTTTCTTCAGCCGCCTCCCTATATAAGGGGGCGTACACATATGTTTCAATTCAGCACACATATTAGGGTTAATTAAAGTAGAGGTTTCTCCTTATTTTCCCTTCTTGTGTTGTGCCGCCACCCCCAATCTCTCGAAAGCTCTCGAACTCTCATTGTTTTCACTTGTTCGTGCCATTAAATCAATTCAATCAAGCCTTCCGCCGCGTAATTGGAGACCTAATACTCAAGCCAACGATCGATCCGAAGCATCCCAAGCGAAGGACGCATCAACTGGCATCAGAGCCAAGGTTTGAGTAAGTCTCGTTCAACCCTTCTAGTTCATTCTCACACGTCTTTCCGCCAATTCAAACCCTAGATTCATCCTCCACTTCGCATATCCGCCATCTAGGGTCCCAAATTTTTTTTTCTTTGCTTCGTAATTCATTCAAAAAAAATCAACCGTACCCTAACTCATTCGATCTATTGATTTTGGTGAAGTTGTTGCTTTGTCTTGCTAGTTGCATGCACTTAGGACTTGTTTTGCCAATTTCTCTTGTGCTTCGTGTGATTGTTTGCGTGTTGGTTATCTAATTGTTCAATCGGTTCTAGAGGAGAAAACCTAGTCCGATTTATTTAATTGTTAAAAAAAAATTGTCTTCGACTACAAAGCCAAAATAAGGTAACTAGTCGATTGGATAAAAAAAAATTCTCGTGAAGATCACAAGCCAAAATAAGGCAAGATCCTTCACTTTTGCTTTCAAATTTCGCAACTTTCATTGATATCATTGCTTGCCTTGCGTTATTGGTTTCGAACTTGCCTTGTCTTGCTTAGCTTGCATATTAATTTTCGGATCCAATTCTTTGATCGAGTTAATTAAAGTGTAAGATAAGTGGTGGTTTCCTGTAATTCACCCTAAAATTTAATAATAAGAGAGGTAGGAGTAACTCTCACCTCTCTTTACACCAATCGAATAATTAATGCTTATATTGTCCAATAAAATAAGAACCCGAAAAATCACAATATAGTTTCAACCTCTAAACTGATAAAATAAGTAAATACGAAAAATAAGAATGATTACAACCCCTGAAATGACACTTCCATTGTCCTCCTCCTTCAACCACAACCAAAAAAGGTTGGATCTCCCTTTAATCCTTGACCAACACCAATAGCAAACCAAAAAAAATCTATCAAAAAAAGATACCCCAACTAATGACATACTAAGAAGGATGATTGAAGACTATCATGGAAGATATCAACGACCATCAAGGAAAAGAATAAGATCTAGGTATTTTTGGAATATTAAGATCCCATCAAAATTTAGGTGTTGCTTAGTATAACGACCATTACTTTGGCTAGAAGATTATTTTAGTGCTCAATTAAAATGTTTTGGAAAGAATACTTAAATTTTACATTTTCATAGTTCATTTCGAATTAGAACACCAAATAAGATTCATTCCAACACTCAAGAAGAACAACTATTTCGAAACAAAATTAAGAAAGAATAGATCAAAAAGCGTAAACATCAGATCAAGGGAAGTCAACCCCGGATCCGCCACCACCCCACAACGGTGAACACCCCGGGTCCTATGTCGATACTCACCGTATACATGGCAAAAGCTAACCATCAAACCACCGACCATCAAACCACGGCCGACGGCGGCGCTATCCTAGAAATTAATTCCCAAAATAAGCCTGAAAACCTTACACTAGGAAAAACGACGAGAAAAGAAAGAAATACGACGATTTTTGCCAAGGCTCGACACGCAAAAGCCTAACGACAATCCACAAAGATCACTACCCACCCTTGTGACGGTGGGAAGTCCAAACATTACAAAAGAAAAATAGGTCGAATGTAAGAACAAAAGCATGGAACGACAATGAGAAGGAGGTAGAGTTTGTTCAAAGAGAAAAAGGCCGAAGAATTTTGTTGCGGCGAGACGAGAAAGGGTTACCGGAAATTGAGGAGGCACATAGGGTAATATTTGATACAGCAAAGAGAAGATGATGGAGATGATAGAGAGGAGGGAGTTCCTTTGACTAGCCCTTTTATAGACATTGTTCCTAAGCCGACCCATGAGGAACAAGGCCCAATATGCAAAGTCAACCTAAATGACCGACTTGTCAAATAGTCAACCAAAAATAACAAAGCCTAGAATCGATCCATCAAATGAAGTTTTCTCAAAATGCTAAGTCATAGGAGATCCAAAGAAAATAAACTCACATACTAGGAAACAAGAGACGTCACATATTTGCCTCGAGGTTCCCACAAGCGGAAACATCAAGTCATGAGATTGTGATGGAATTGGATAATTCGAACAATAGACGACAAAAAAGATGATCAAATCAAGGGGAAAAATCGAGAAGGTATGACGCTTGCAAACTAGAAACTCGCGGCGTGACATGATGACGTTGGTGAAATCCTACACCATACAAAAACACTCGGAGATAGCAAAGCTTTCTTGCTAAAACATGCTAAGTCGGGCTAAACAGCACACTCAATGGACTAAAAGTACAATGATTCAACAAACCAAGTATAGCTCCCATGAAGATTCTAGTAAGAACGTCGCTCATATCTAGTATGACAGTGCATAGGTAGCGCACTAATTAACAACAAGATGAGGTCGCATGTTAAAAAAAAATCCAACTAGTAGTAACATTGAAGACGCCACCTACCAAACTCACAAACTTATAATGTAAGTCACATCAACCGCATCATCCACCAATCAACAAGTGACGCCTCACATGTCTTTTCGCTCGTCCCACAGTGGAGAATCTCAAACCTCCAACTAAACAACATATTCCACCAATGACAATGCAACACATCACATGCCTTATATTCCAACAATCAATAACCTATACCTCAAGTATTAATAAGCATGCCCCACATCGAGAAAGTTCCAACTCCAACCCTTTTTGTTAGAAGTTTTAGTTTTAATGGTTCGAAGAGTCGGTGACACATAAGTTGTATGGAGAGTGAGCGACATCAAATGATGTGATAAAGTGATGCGACCTAGCCCCGGGTCAATTCCAATCCCAACTATTTCAAGGGTCCAGGGACCATGGCGACCTTCTAGGGCCAGCCCACGTTGAGTCCAATGAGATTGTGTCCCTCGACACTTGAGGTTCCCTCGTGTGTGCCTGCACATGCGCACCCTTGCCACGACATGTCCACGCACTGGCGCCCATGCCTTGGCTTTGTCGTGCATGCCCCAGCTTTGTCATGCCATGGTCGTGACACCCTCGACCTCCCACCATAACAGTTATCCTATTTATATCTATTATTAGCATCTTTCCTTTCTAGACTTTCTTTATAAGTTGGTTTGCTTGTTTTAGTATGAGTTTAATGGGCCTTGTTGACGTTTGGCCTACTTTGCACACTAGCCCTAGCCACCACTCCAATCTAGCTTAGGGTTTTTGAGAGCCTCTCTATATAGAGGCCTCTCTAGCTTTTTTTGTTACGCATGAAATAGATAACAAAACTCTGTCGGATTCAATCCAGACTTTTGTTCGTGTGCATCAAACCCTTTCCCAATCTCTTCCTCTAGATCGTCCATCCCTTTGGTCAATCATCTCTTATCTCTTCTCTATTTCTCAATCTCCTTCTCAAAAGGCCTCAAGTCGATCATAATTGCTTTCGCGTTCGCAAGTGAGACCCAATACGCAATCCAAAGATGAGATCCTTCAACGTACTCAAATCCTTCGGAGACTGGTTCACATCAACTGGCATCAGAGCTTCGGTTTGTGTAAGTCTCATGACCATGATGCATGAAATTTAAATGATTGAGACATGTTTTTTGATTAGCCTCTAATTTCTCTATCTACCTAAATGTGATCCATGTTTTTGTAGCCCCATCCAAGATCTAGAATTTTAGTGAGTTGTTTTGTGGTAAGAAAATAAGTATGGGGGAATTGAAGTGGAATTAGTAGAAAGGTGAAAAAGAAGAAAAGTTGAAGATTGAGGTTGAAAAAATAAAGACAACCATGTTGATGACAGTAAAAAGTTTGTTGTTTGTTGAGTTTGAGAGATATACTTCAAAAGTGCTTTAATATTGAAAGAAAAGAATGAAGAGGCAAAAGAAAGAAAGCAAAATGGGAAAAATAAACAAAAGAGCTTGAAAGTGAGTATGGAGTTGGTGAAGAAGTTGGAGATATTAAGAGTGAAGTGTTGGTTTGGGTTTTAGGTTGTTCTATTTTCCGGAGTTAGCACCACATGGCCAAAATTGACCCCCTTCAATTTGTCTTCACCTTGGTCCAATTACAACCCTTGAAAAGTCCTCATGACTTTGTTATGTGTTTGGTCCATAGAGGTGGAAAATTAGGACGTTGATGCAAGCTTATTGTAATCTAGTTTTTCATTGTTGATTTTGAGTGAAACACATACCTTAAGCACTTGAGAGAGAGAGAGAGAGAGAGAGATTATCTTGGTGAGGTCTAGAATGGATGAATGATATTTGATTTTTGCTTAAATAAAATGCATGGTAGGACGTCTTGATCAAGTTGTAGTTAATTGTTGACTTGCTTTATGAATTATGAGATGTATTCACGAATTGCTTGTTTTTGGGGTGTTGAATCTATTTCTTGTTTGAGGACACGCAAGGTTTAAGTATTGGAAAATTTGATAGCATGCATTTAAGTGTTAGTTTTAGGGCATATTTATGTTTAAATATTAGGTAGTTGCTTGCATTTTGTGTGGTTTTTGTATTTCTGTGTTTACTCTCGTACTTTCATGATAATTTTAGGGCATATTTATGTTTAAATATTAGGTAGTTGCTTGCATTTTGTGTGGTTTTTGTATTTCTGTGTTTACTCTTGTACTTTCAAGTTTTTAGGGCTTCATGAGAAGCAATGATCGGTTACATGAAATTCTAAGCCATCTTAAGTTGGAGGATTCAATATTGGAGATGTTCAAGTGTCATTTCTAAGGATATGCAATTCACTTTTGATGATCATTAAGGTCCAAGAGGTTATGGGAAAAGAACACTTAAATTCGTGCCATTTATTGGAGTTATTATTTCGACACATCTATCTTGCAGTGTTTCGTTTGGGAGATATAGCGGTCTGATGAAGCTGATTTTGGTATCATTGGAAAACTAATTCAAAGAGCTACAATATAGGGTTTAAGTACGAGGTAGAACGTATTCACTTTTAGGTGCATTCCTATTTTTCTTTTGCTTATATGCTTTTCATTTTGTGTTGCATGTTTGTTTTATGCATTTTTGTTTTGAGTCAAAATAGAGAGAGCACATCGAGAGGTAATTGTTTCTATTTGTAAATCTAGGATTGAACTTGAGATTAATACACTCTTGAGGAATTAAATTGTCATAGATATTCTAAGTGATTAAATTAAATTTCAAACATAATCAGAGTGTGACAAGTTTATTTTATCATTTAGGAGTCTAAAGAATGTTATAGGATTTATATTGGTTTTATTTCTGATGCAGCCAAAACTAACCCGCAAGCGAACGGGGTCAATTATACTACCTCAAGTGTCGATCCTACAAGGACTAATGTAATACCAATTGAAACTCTACTAGCAAATTAGGCCAAAAATACAAGGAATAAGGAAAATCTCTATCTAACCTAACAACTAATTATGCAAATAAAGGATAAAATCAATGGAATATATGCGTCTAAGGTTAAGGATCACCACATCAATGTTTCAATAAATAAAATTATACTCTGCCTGAATTTATTTGAAAGACCAACTATCTAATGTAAACACTAACTCCTCTCGGACGAATAATGCATGTACCTAAACTCAACAAACAGTCGTTGTCGCATAAAGCAAGTCTAATTTAGATCCTTTGAGCTTTTAGAGACTAGGGATAAACAATCCTAGCATTTGCTGTCGCGTTCCGCTAGCATCATTCAAACCCTAGAACTACTACGATAGTTAAAAATCACACAAGAGAAATTAAATTGTTGTCGCATAGATAAATCTCAAGTTAAATACCTAGGGATCTGAAAAGAATCAATTTTTAGTCCTCAACCTATCAGTATCCTATTATTGTTATCTCCGGTCGGTCTCAAACTCTAATAGGAATCCTATACGCATGAAACAAATAGGGCATAACGCAACCTAGGATCGAATCAAATATATTGCAATTCAGGCAAAGAATATAACGTTAATTAAATACACATTGTATGGATCACCAAAACCATAGAACTAGGAATTTAGCCGAACATGATCGAAGACATAATCAAAATAGATAAACTAGCCATCAACATAATTGAATTATGCAAATAGAATTAAGATTAAGAAAACTTAGTCTGAATAATATAGATAATCCAAAGAGTGGACTAGATCTTAAATAACACCGGATTCTTCGATACAAAGGCTAAAATTCCACCATGAAAGTCGTCCATGTGCGGCCGAACAAAGCTAACGAAAACTCAAGTCTAAAGAATCTAAAAACCTCCACTAATCTCCAATATAAGCTAATGCTAATCTAATCTAATATATATAATAACGTATCCTCCCCTCTATATGTTGATAGAGTTGATGTTAGAAAGGGACTCCTCACATTTGACATTGGGGAAGAGAAGGTCGAGTTTCGCTTCAATACTGCCGCGAATGAGGTCGCTAAAAGCATTAACGAGGAGCCTACCGACCCACCATGGGTCGGTACCGACCCTTCTCTGAGTACAAAAACAAGACAGTTCAGGGAGGTCACACCCACTAAGAAGCATACCGACCCTCCATGGTGGGTCGGTACCGACCATTCTCTAAAGGATCAAAATGTTGAGGACAAAATCCAGCCCGTTACCGAAGCTTCAACACAACCAGAAGGGTCGTTAACGACCCCATCTACCTCGGTAACGACCCCCTACTTGAGCAACAAAGGCGAGTCTTCTTACTCTAATCCAATTAGTTCTGGTCATGATCCTTTCTTATATCCTTGTTCTATATCCCTCCTACTACTCATACTGTGAAAGAGTCGAAACCCCCTTGGTTTTCGGATTTTTCTAACCCTTATGTAGGACTTCCAAGTGTTCTTATCGATGATAGAGGACCACATCTCTTGGAGAGAAGCTTTGATGCTTTTCCGACTAAGTATGGGATTTCTAAAGATCCCTACAAAGCCGGAGAGAAGCCACTTTAGAGCCGAGGTAAGTTCGTCGAGCTAATAACGTTAAAAATAGCGCTTATGGGAGGCAACCCATTTTTTGTTTTTGTTTTTAGTTTTTTGCTTTCTTAGATCTTTTTGCTAGCTTTCTTTTGATTTGTTTTTAGGACTAAAGAATAGATTTTCGGAATAGAATTGTTTTGCTAAGTTATACAGGTGAGATTGGGCAAAATCAAAGCGGAACTATGGCTCGTTAACGACCCCCACATGGTCGGTAACGACCCTTGCAGTAAACCCGACAAAAGTTCAGCCGACAACAGTTTCTACCTTATCGATTCTCTCTTTCAAGTGTTCAAGGATGTTTTCAAGGCCGCTTCAAAATTGATCTTGTGAGTTCGTTTCCTTTTCCCTATTTCTTTGTTTTTACCTTTCTTTCTTCTAATAGTGGGGACACTGTTAGGTTTAAGTATGGGGTAGGGAGGGTAAAGAAAACTCTAGTGTGTGTCTTTGTGTTTTGTTTGTGTTTGTGTGGTTTGTCTTGCTTTGATGTCTAGTTGGTTTAAGTTGGTTTTAGTTGCTTTGCTTTCCTTAAAAGAAAAAAATGAAAAAAATTGAAAATTTTGGAAAAATACAAAAAGATTTTCAGTATTTGATAAGTACCCTTGTCTTATGGTTCTAGGATGGTAATTGCTTGCATAATCATGTAAATCCATTTAGCATATCTTTGATGGTTTAGCCCGAGTCTATCATGAAATTGTTTTTCTGTGAATTTTTAGCTTGTGATGAAACTGAGCATGTATGACTTTTGGCATGAGTTTAATTGCAATCCAACAAAATGATCTACCTTGTGAGATATCTTTGGCCTTATAGGGAGAACATCAAAAATCCATCTTCTCTTTGTTGTGTGATTTACTCTCTTATGTGCATATTATCTCTTGAAATTGTGATGGTTATCTATTTCTTGAAGCTTCTATAAGATTTTAGTTCATTACTTGTGAAATCATATGATAGAAAACTTATTTTTCATGAGCCCTATTAATCCTTATCCACCCTTACAAGATCCGTCTTTTTGAAGCCAATTTCTTTGTGCCTTAAAGCCTATTTTTTTAACCTCCACAAAAATTATTTTCCTAGCCGATATAAGTTTGACCCTATCCGGGAATTAGGACTTAGTTGGTCGGATTTGTTTTGTGAGTTTGAGTGTTGGTTCAAAAATAAAAGGGATGGGATGGGTAGTGTAACATCCCCGACCAAAGTGCATACGTCATTCTGCATTCATATAAGATTAAGAGTATATGCATAGCATATTGGCATGATATATAGTGCGTTTTTTTAAAGTAATATTTATTTTCGAAATAAGTTTATTATATCTTAAAAAAAATTTAAGAAAATTTAATTATTAATTATTTCAGGATGAAGTTTATAGTAAACGAGATTTCAGGGTAAAAAGTGGGATTTTGAACAATTTTTGCCGACTTCTCCTTTACAACCGACCTAAGTACGTATAAATATATATGTTGGTTCTTCAAATGTATATTTCTTTCAAGCTACGTAGTTCACACACACAAAAAAATTGAGGGCAGAGAATATTTTTAAGGATTTGGTTTTTAATGTGGATCTGGTTCAAGATTTTTTCTATCTGGTTTTAATCCTGAAGTGCAAGCTTGATTTGGTAAGTTTGTAATTAATTAATGATTTATCTAGATTTTCCTAATTTTTCCAGATCTAGATATATAGTTACTTTTGATTGAGAAATCAGTTGATCTATAGTTTTCAAAGGGTGTTTTCGATATCGGATATATATTCGGAAAAAGATTTCAGAGTAATTTTAGGGTTTTCCTTGTAATGATATTAAGGAGCCCTTGATCAAGTTTTTCAGAAAGGTTTGAACTAGAAAAATGTTCTTCTATATATATAGTTTATTGTTGTCAAGTTTTAAAGGATTTGGATATATATGCAAGAAGTTATAATGCATTCTGGCATTTTATTGCATTTGGGGTTAGAGTTTATAAGAGTAAATAACCTAATTTGCATTGGGTTACATATAGGAGCACAAGTAGTAGACCGTGGTCAAAGTCAAGGGGGAAAAATATAGTATCTGCCTTAAACAGGTGGGTATAGACCAGAGATTCAACCCTATGTACTATATGAATATATGGATATATGTGTTTTATGTATATATGTGCTATATGAGCTATATGGATATATGTGTTATATGGATTATATGGATATATGTGTTTTATATGACAGCTCTGAAATTTCCAGAGTTGTTTGCATAGAAAGAATGTTAACATATGGCATATGATATATGGTTACATGATGCACTTGATTGCATAGCATATTGCAATGAGATTAAAAGGACTTGTGACTGTCTTGCCCTGAACTGTTATTCAGGAAATCTACGGATTTCTTTGTTAAAGCGACCTACGGGTCATACAGGACCTACGGGTCATACAGGATCTACGGATCATACAGGACCTACAGGTCAATATTCAGGAGATCTTCGGATTTCTTTGCTAAAGGGACCATAAGAGTCAATATTCAGGAAATCTTAGGATTTCTTTGTTAAAGGGACCATAAGAGTCCAAATATAGTAAACCCGGGGCAAATTCAGGCTTGAACAGTTCACAGAATAAAGAATCGGAAACATCAGCATTTGCATTCGCATAGTAACTAAATTCAGATATGGCATATATATGATATGTATGTATATGTATATGGACTAAATGTTTGACTCTGTGTGAAATAATTGATGATGGTTTATATTCACTGAGTATGCGACTCACGTAAATCGCAAAACAATTTTTCAGGTTCAGCTAGTTCTTACTGACGTGTGTCCGTTTAGAGGTCACATTCATACAGGTCGGCCGGCTGAAGCTCTAAGCAACCTTCTCCTCCTCATTTTGCATCATAGACATTTTGGGTTGTAATAGAAGTTAGAGTAATGGATGTTTTAGTATAAGAAGTAACTACCTATATGTGTGTGGTGTGTGCAACCCTTTATGGTTGTTACTTTCTGCTTTGTGCTTATGTGGATAGTTGCTATATGTGAATTATTTGTTGATATAAAAAAATAAATTATTACTAAGCATACGTCATAGGGTATAGGGGCGTCACAGGTAGAATGGAAGTTTCATTGTTCAAAGCAAAGTTGTAAAGAAAGTATTCTTGGTTTAAAGAAAGGAATGCATAAGTAAGCAAGATTGCAGCCTCGTTATCGACCCTAGTGGAATCGATATCGACCTTCTCCCAACAAAAAAAATCAAAAACTCATTAAAAATTCAGAAAGAGGAGGAGGAGGAGAGACGAGTTAGAAGATGCGAGAGAAGGAGAGGAGTTTTGTGAAGAAGAACTATTGTTTTGGATTAAAGTTGTAAGCTTTCCCTTTTATTTAATATAGTTGTTATTTTTAATTATGTTTTGTAAGTAGTCTTCCTCTCTAAGGTTGGGGTTGAACCCAACAATGGTTGTGCATGCTTGTTTATGATCATGTCTTGATTGTTTTTATTGCATGAATCTATTCTCTTGTTCTTAATCCTTGAAACGAAAGTTAAAGGGAATTTCTCATTCATAGTTGAAGTGAAAGCAGAAACCTTGAATCAAAATAGTCAATTTAGGGTTTTGAAGCGAATACGGATCTATCCTAGTTGAAGTAGAAGAGATTAGATAGTAAGTTTGTTAATTTAGCAAAAGTTGATTGATTTACTTGCTTAAAGTTAACGAAAGTTAGCGCCTTAATGTGATAAAAGCATGATCTATGTGTTTCATTAACGTTTGGCATGCATGATTATTATTGTGGTGATACCTTTACCTTAGAAATCCTCTTTCTCTTGTTAAAAACCCTTGCTTTGTTTGATTGCTTGCGTAATAAGTTACAAAACTTGATACTGACTTTCTCCCTGCGGACGAACCTGACTCTACTATACACAGCGGGGTCTTGATATAAATTGGTCCCCAGCAACGGCGCCAATTTGTTGAGAGGGTTTCTCGACAACAAATAAATTTGTAGTCAAGACCCCGCTGTGTATAGGGTGGTCAGGATCGTCCACGGGAAGCAAGATTATGTTTGATTACTAAACTAGAAAGCAAAAGAACAAGCAAAACAAAGCAAAGAACAAAGCAAAACTATCAAATAAGTGCACCGGAAAGGGGTCGATATCGACCTTGTCAGGGTCGGTATCGAGGTATGAATGCAGCAGAAAAACTAAGTAAACAGGAAGAATAATGGGAAAAATTGCAGGGTCGATATCGAGGTACTTGGAAATTAAACTTGACTCAAGAATAAGGAAAAGGCTCTAGGATAAGGGTTCACCACAACACAATCATGCAATTCTCAATAAACATAAATCATAAATATCATGCCTTTAACATAAAGTTATCAACTTTCGTTGAATTAATCAAGCAAATCAATCCATTTTCACAAATCAATTCACTTAATCTACTTGCTTTGATATAAAGTTCTCAACTTTCGTCTCAAACTTTATCTCTATTCAAATTCATAACTTTCTCTTTCAATCAAGTTAAGAACATGAAATACTTCAACTTTCGTCAAAGCTTTTGCACAAACAAGTAGAAAATAGATAAAAGGCAATCAATTCATTCATCACATCACCATTCATGCACAATCATGTTAGGTTTCTAACCCCAACCCTAGAAAAGGAGACTAATCACTCGTAATTGGAGAAAAACAAGCAAAACAATTGAAAGAAAACATAATTGAATTAAAACTAAAGGCTTACTTGAATTAAAAACTCCAAACTGGTCTTAGAACATAAGAAATTCTCCCACAATCTTCTTGTTTGTGCTCCAAGCAACCCAAACTCTCAAAAATAACGTGAAAATCAAAACCATAGGAGCATCCTTTTTCAACTAGCGTGGGAGAGAGAGATAGAATGAGTCTAAACAAGGGTATTTATACTAGAATATCCCTCTTAAAAAGTTTCCATAAAAAACAAAACCTACTGAAGATAAAAGATTGTGGAATAAAAACAATTAATGGGATTTGACTAAGTCGGTTGGGCTGAAAAGGGTCGATATCGACCCCCAAAGGGTCGATATCGAGGCTGGTCTGCACTTGATTTCTCACTTTTCTTCCTTCTTCCTTTGGATTTTGCGGGGGTTTCTTCCATAGTTTTCTTTCTTCCTTCTTCCTAGCTTGATCCTCTCTTCTAATATCCTTTGAATGCATCCAAATCCGCCTCAAAACCTATACAAAAACACACAAAAAGCGTAGTTTCCATACTTTACACAAAATATGTAAACTATACTAGAAAACAAAACAATCACAAAAGCACAACTAAACTAGATTAAAAGACTTAAAAAAACATACTAAAACTATGCTAAAAACATGGACATCACTATCTAATCCAATTATGAATATATCCTTCTACACCAAAATACCACAAATCTCGTACATCGACTCTAGCACTTAATGGGCTAGGCCCATCAACAATAATGTGATGACAAAGCCCATACTGAAATTAGTCATCATCTTGTATTGTGCTGCTACTTGATACAGGTAAGTGACACCAATTAAACTCGGTGGAAGCTGGTATGAAGGCAGTGTTCCACAAAATCTCGTAACATCTCCAAAAAGTCACCTGAAATACAATAAAAGTAGAGTGTAGATTCCGAATACATAATAAAATAAAATAAAATATAAAATATGCATGAATATGACTTAAATTAACATGCAGTTAGACCCCTAAAATATGATTAAATTAGGCATAATCAATTTCATCAAAAGAGTGGGTTCCTAATTGATAGTAGTACACAGGGACGGACATAGGGTTAGGCTGGTGATGAAACCCGAAATAACAGCTACGCTACGAGGCTGATGAACAACTTTGAGAATTACACCTAGACCTCCTACGAGGTTCCGAGATCAAACCTAAATGTTGCGAGGTTGACTCTAGGGCGAGGTGTAATTCTCAAAGTTGTTCATCAGCCTCGTAGCGTAGCTGTTATTTCGGGTTTCATCACTGGCGCCGTCTGTGGGAACTTCTTCATCCTAAGCAGCCTCCCGTTTAGTGTGAACCTTAAATCCTTAAAACCCCTCAAAATGGCTTGCCCAAACAATTTCTTCCCTCAATATCCCGACAACATGGCCGAGACCCCTCCGTGGATGACGGCAGGTCCCCCGGGGTACCCTTTTGTGGTTCCGCCGGGTTGGACGTACAACGTTCCACAAAACCCATACCCGTTCCAGGGGTATGAACAGGGTGGCGCGCCTCCTAACTCGTATCCCTACTCGGGTTACGGGCAGTACCAACAGGGCCAAGCTCCCCCATATGTCCCGATTCCCTCCCAGGGGCAACCTCACTCCGAGTACGTACCCGCGTATGTCCCGGGATATATGCCGAGGCAGGAGGCGCCCACCAACGGCTCCACCACGGAGAGACCCTCCCGAGATCCGATGCAGATCTCGCGATCCCGTTCGCGACATGCGGGGAGGCGTGACACGGAGTTGTCCGAAACGGCGGCAATTGCGGCACGCCCTCTGGCAAAGTCAAAATCAAAATCTGCCCGCCCATCCGTCAAGAGTGGATACAAGAATCCCTTTGTGCTTGAGATCCAGGATGCACACATGCCCAAGGGTTTCCATTGGCCGCAAATGGGGCTCTATGACGGCACGGCCGACCCCAAGGACCACATAAAACACTACGCCGTCAAGATGAACGTCAACTCCTACAATGACGCCATATTCTGCCGCATCTTCCCGACCACTCTGGACAATGCGACAATGACGTGGTTCACCAGCCTTAAGGTCGAGTCGATAGCCTCGTTTTCTCAGCTATGCGAGTCCTTCGTCGGGCACTTCAACGACTCAAGGAAGCGCAAGAAGAACATGCGCGATCTCCGCGACATTGAGCAGGGAGAAAACGAGAAGTTGAGTACCTTTTTTACGAGGTTCACCACCGCAGTCGCAGAGATCGCACAGATCGACGAGACGTCGGTGCGGGATATCCTCATGGGCAACCTTCGCCAGGGGGATTTTAAGTGTCGCATTTTTCTTAAGAACCCGACGACGTATGAGAGTCTGTGTGCTCGGATCACGGCGCAGGTCTACGCCGAGGACGCTGCCAGCCAGAGCTCGCGACCGAGGACCGATAAGGAAATCGTGACCGAGGCTAAGGGGAAGGCTAAAGTGGCTGCACCAGCCGCGAGGGATGCGTACATGACGCAAACTCACGACCGGAGCAACACGCTCCGACGAGGCAGTCGCGTTCTGGACAAGCCGCGGCGCCCGATGGATACATCAATACCATCTCGGGTGGGCCCTCGTTGGAAGGTTCGAGCCAGGTGGAAAGAAAGAGATACGCGAGGGCAAGTCACCATGAGCCCTCAGTATACAGCGTGACGCAGACCTCACGGTCCCACGTAGGTATAGCTTTCACCTCCGAGGACGCCGAAGGACTCCATATGCCCCATTCCGACCCCCTGGCGATACATGCTCAATTGGGCTCGAAGATAGTGAAGCGGATACTGGTGGACACGGGTTCTTCCGTGGACATCATGTATTTCGGCGCTTTCGAGCAGTTAGGGATCTCCGCGACATCTTTAAAGCCCTACGCTGGGAAGCTCACCACCTTCTCGGGAAACGAGGTCGATGTCGCTGGTCTCATAGACCTATGGATGACCCTCGGTATTGGCTCCACAACGAGAACCGAGGTGATAGAATTTACGGTGGTGCACCTACCTTCGACCTACAATGCAATCATCGGGAGAGTCTCCTTGATGAAGTTCCAGGCAATGGTCTCCATCTACCATCTCAAAATGAAGTTCCCCACCAACGGTGGTGTCGGAGAGGTGAAGGGCAACCAAGAAGAGGGCCGTGTTTGCTACATGACCTCGGCAAAACAAAAATGCTTCGTGTTCATGGTAGAGGCCTCAGGCGAAGCAGATCTTGAGGTCCAGGATTTGACAATACCCACCCCCGAGGCAGAAAGAAGGGTGATTACCCCCTTCGAAAACAACTCCGAGAAAATCTACCTCGGGGGTTGCCTCGCCGGAGATGCAGCGACGTCACTAGAAGCCCTGCTTGCTGGATCCCGCGACGTGTTCGCCTAGACTGCAAAAGATCTCCGAGGTGTGCCTCGGACATTGGCCCAGCACTCCCTGAACATCGACGTCGCCATTCGCCCCGTGGTGCAACGGCGAAGAAAAATGAACGAAGAAAAAGCGACCGCCGCGAACGAAGAGGTGGCCAAGCTGCTGGCCGCAGATTTCATCCGCGAGGTCCAATATCCGAAGTGGTTGTCCAATGTCGTATTGGTCAAAAAGGCCAGCGGCAAGTGGCGGATGTGTGTAGATTTCAAGGACCTCAACAAAGCATGTCCCAAAGACAGCTACCCTCTGCCCTCGATTGACGCGCTCGTAGATTCAACTGCGGGGCACGAGGTCTTGAGTTTCCTCTACGCTTATTCGGGATACAACCAGATCTCGATGAATCCGCGTGTCGAGGAGGAGACGTCCTTTATCACCCAGCGGGGAACATACTGTTACAAGGTCATGCCATTTGGCCTCAAAAACGTCGGGGCCACATTCCAACGCCTCATTGATCGGGTCTTCAAAGACCACCTGGGCAGGAATGTGTCGGCTTACGTTGATGACATCGTGGTACGAAGCAAGAACCCGAGGAACACCTGGTCGATCTCGCCGAGGTCTTCACTACCCTCAGGCATCACCAGCTCAGCCTGAACCCCGAGAAATGCGTTTTCGGCGTATCATCGGGGAAGTTTTTGGGATTCATGATCAGCGAGCGCAGGATCGACGTCAACCCCGCCAAAATATAATCGATCCTCTCGATGAGGTCTCCTAGATCTCGAACCGAGGTGCAGCGACTCAATGGTGCTGTAAATTACTTGGGGCGATTTTGCTCCCGTTTAGCGGACAAATCTCTCCCTTTCTTTGCCGCCCTCAAAAAGAATGACAAGTTCATCTGGAACGAGAGCCTCGAGAATGCCTTCTTTGAGTTAAAGATCTTCCTCACCAAGCTCCCCACCTTGTCACCTCTGCATACAGGCGAAGACCTGCAACTGTATGTAGCGGTGAGCCCCGAGACAGTCAGCGCGGTGCTCACCAGAGAAGTCATGCACCCGGTGTACTTTGTGAGTCGCGTGCTCCAGCCTGCGGAGCAGCGATACTCCCTAGCAGAGAAAATGGCGCTAGCCGTAGTGACCGTCGCAAGGCATATAGGCCCGTACTTCCATGCACATCCCATCCAGGTCCTCTCGGACCTCCCACTCCGTCAAATCCTGCATCAGCCCGTCCTCTCCGGGCATATGACGAAGTGGGCCGTCGAGCTCTCCGAGTTCGACATCAGTTATCTCCCGAGGACCGCAATGAAGGGACAGGCCCTCGCCGATTTTATGGTGGAGGTCACCTTCCCCGAAACCGACACAAGCTTGGACGAGTGGAAGGTGTTCGTTGATGGCTCGCGATGTGACGTCGGTGGCGGGGTCGGCGTATTCCTCGCTGGCCCCTCAATCGAGACGGAGTATGCTCTCAACTTCGCCTTTGATGCCACCAACAACGACACCGAATACGAAGCCATGATCGCTGGGATCGAGATGGCACTACTTAGTGGAGCCCGCAAGATTAGGGTCTACACAGATTCCGAGTTGGTGGCACGACAACTCAATGGACAATACGACACCAGGACAGGTTTTCTGCTCGCCTACCGAGCAAAGGTGAAGGCCTTGGTCTCATGCCTGGAGACCTTCGCGGTAGAGTCGATCCCACGAGCCTCAAACAGAAAGGCGGATGCCCTCGCCAGGTTAGGCTCCGCACTTCCCTTGGATGTGGGGAACCGCGTGATGGTAGAGAGAAAGCTCTCACGAAGTGTTGATAGTGAGGTCCTGTCCATAAGGACCGAGGACTGGAGGTTCCCAGTGACGCGGTATATACAAAGCGGCGTCCTCCCAGAGGACCTCGCGTTGGCCAGGAAATTAAGGATGCAAGTTGCCCGCTACTGCGTCGTCGGTGACCAGCTCTACCGCCGAGGCTACGCTGAACCCAACCTGCTATGCATACCGCCCGAGGCCACGGACCACGTCCTCTACGAGGCCCACGAGGGAGTTTGTGGAGGACACCCGGGGTGGAGGTCTTTGGCACACAAGATCGTCCACTTGGGGTACTTCTGGCCCACTCTCCGGCAAGATGCAAAGGCTTACGTCCAAAGATGCGTCGGATGCCAGAAACACGGGAACCTCCAACACACCCCGACGGCCCCCCTCCGCAGCATCCATGCACCGTGCCCATTCGCGATGTGGGGAATGGACATTTTAGGTCCTTTCCCCAAAGCAGCTAGCCAGGTGCAATACATTTTGGTCATTGTCGTCTACTTCACGAAGTGGGTCGAAGTGCATGCCATGGCAAAAATCACCGGGGCGAAGGTCTACGAATTCCTGTGGAAGAACCTCGTTTGCCGTTTCGGTGTCCCCATGACAATCATGACCGATCATGGCCCCCAATTCGACTGCGAAGAGACTCGGGCTTTCTGCTCTGAGCTGGGCATCGACCTCAAATTTTTCTCAGTGGCCCATCTCCAGTCCAATGGTCAGGTAGAAAAAGTCAACGCCCGCATCTTGACAGACCTAAAGAAGCGCCCGGGCGTTTCACAAGGCCGCTGGGCCGAGTTACTCCCACTCGTCCTCTGGACGTATCGCACGACATCGCGTCGCGCAACGGGCGAAACACCCTTCGCTCTAACTTACGGGGCGGAGGCACTCGTTCCCGTAGAAACCCTGATCCCATCGGCAAGGGTGTACAACTTCGACGAAAAAGAAAATGAAGCCAACCTCAGGGTCGAACTGCAATTCTGGGACGAAGTCCGCGAGGTGGCAGTACTACGCTCTAGAGAATACAAGCGACGTGTCACCGTATACCACGACAAGAAGGTCAAACCTCGCCTCTAGCCACAGGAAACCTCGTTCGGAGACGCACCGAAGGAGGCAAATTGGACCCTAACTGGGAAGAACCCTACCTCCTCGGGGAAGAAGTCGCGCCCGGGGCTTTTAAGCTCAGGGACAGCGAGGGGCGTACACTGAGCAAGACATGGAACGTCACGCGACTCAAAAAATATTACATGTAAATTCTCAAAACCCCGTTGTTTCTTGCAGTTTTGATGACTAAAGGATTGCAGGCTTTTCAAAAAAAATCTCCCTCGAAAATCCACCCCTCGCTTCCCGCTTGGGGTTGGAGAACCTCGTTTGGTCCACCCCTCGCTTCCCGCTTGGGGTTGGAGAATCTCGTTAAGTCCACCCCTCGCTTCCCGCTTGGGGTTGAAGAATCTCGTTAAGTCCACCCCTCGCTTCCGCTTGGGGTTGGAGAATCTCGTTTGGTCCACCCCTCGCTTCCCGCTTGGGGTTGGAGAATCTCGTTTGAAAATTAAGTCCACCCCTCGCTTCCCGCTTGAGTTGGAGAATCTCGTTAAGTCCACCCCTCGCTTCCCGCTTGGGGTTGGAGAACCTCGTTTGGTCCACCCCTCGCTTCCCGCTTGGGGTTGGAGAATCTTGTTTGAAAATTAAGTCCACCCCTCGCTTCCCGCTTGGGGTTGGAGAATCTCGTTAAGTCCACTACTCGCTTACCGCTTGGGGTTGGAGAACCTCGTTTGGTCCACCCCTCGCTTCCCGCTTGGGGTTGGAAAACCTCGTTGGAATTCACCCTTCGCTTCCCGCTTGGGGTCGGAGAATCTCGTTAAGGTCCACCCCTCACTTCCCGCTTGGGGTTGGAGAATCTCGTTAAGTCCACCCCTCGCTTCCCGCTTGGGGTTGGAGAATCTCGTTAAAATCCACCCCTCGCTTCCCGCTTGGGGTTGGAGAACCTCGTTCGGTCCACCCCTCGTTTCCCGCTTGGGGTTGGAGAATATCGTTAAAATCCACCCCTCGCTTCCCGCTGGGGGTTGGAGAACCTCGTTAGAATCCACCTCTCGCTTCTCGCTTGGGGTACGAACGAGGTTCGTGGACTCCCTAAGAAGGCGGGGTTCGCTGACAGTTGTTTTAGGTTGGTACGAATTTCCGGAATCTTGGCATAACAATTGTTTTAGGTTGGAACGAACTTCCGGAACAGCGAAGCCGAATTTAGAGAAAGGCGAGGTCCGACAGAAGCTCATGACCTCGATGCGGAACTAAAACGCCCGATGTGGCCCGAGTTCTACAAAAGATGTGGCACTCGAACCATGGGGTTGGATGGATAAAGATAGACGTATGCAAGAAAGACTAAGGCAAACAAACAAACAAGCATAGGAAAAGAAAGTGGCATAAGGCATAAAGATAAAAAGTCCACGAGGGCCACAATGTTTGATTACAGACCCCGTAGGGCCACCCAAACAAAAAAAAAGAAGATGTTTTAATTACAGACCCCGTAGGGCCACCAAGAAAAAAATGGTTTTTACTTCTTCAGGGTTTCAGCTTCTGGACCGGTGAAGTCGATAGTTTCACTCTTGGAGACTTCAGCGGGGGTAGCGGAGGGCTGGGACGCGGGCGCATCGGCCGCGGGCTGAGGTCACGTGGAGATCAACTCTGGGTTCCCTCTAGTGAGATCTACCTCGGGAGGCGCGGTGCTTGACACAGTCCCATCCTCGTTGAGGAAGAACTCGCATTCCCCCTCGGGGTCCTCCGATCCCAACTCCCCCATAGTTTCATCGTAGTTGGGGTTGAAGAAGACAATCTGGGGATCGAGGTGCCCGTACTTGGCCACCGCCTGTTTGACGCCCATGCGGACAGCCTGGTGGAACATCTTCCTCACGCTCTCCACCAGCACCGCCTTGTACTCTTCCGAGTCCACGTACTTGGGACCCGCGGCCTCGACCTCCTCGTTGAGCTCGACGATACGCCGTTCAAGGCGCCTGACCTCCTCCTCGGACCTCAAAACCTCCGCCTCCTTCTCCTTAAAGAACTTGTGCTCGGCGAAGAGCTTACCCCGAAGCTCATCTACCTCACCCCGCAAGGCCTCGGCTTCGTCCCTCGCCTGCTTCTCCCCTTCCTTCGCCGCCGCCGCCGCTCGAGCCTCGTCCCTTGCTGAAGCCTCCGAAACCTCAACCCGCTTTTTGGCCTCGGTCTCCGCGGTTTCGGAACGCTTCGTGACCTTGGCCAGTTCCTTGGCCCGCCTCTCGCATTCCTCGCCCCGGGCTCGAAGCGCTGCCTCAAGTTTGTCTATTCTTGCATGAGCGAGGATGATGCGGCTTCGATTGTACTTTTCAAAAAAAGTTGTGCTACAGATTTGCAAAAATGTGAGAAAAGAGATAATAGGGAAACAAGAGTAAAACGCAGGAAAATAAAAGAAGCTTACCATGGCCGAGTATCGGGCGGACTCGTCGTCAAGCGCCGCGTCTGTAAGGTTGTTGGCCCACGCAACCTCCTCCTTCCATTCCCCCCTAGCCCATTTCAACGGGCCCCCCCTGACCGGACCCGGGCAGTGAAACTTGGCGGGATGGGGACCAGCAGCCTCGATGGCGCGCCCCTCGTAGTTAAAGGCGGGGATGATGTCCCCCACGGACGTACCTGGCTGTTGGTCGTCCGCCCGAGGCTTCTTTTTCCTCTCCCCAGGGGGGATCCCGTGTTCTTCCTCTTATGGCCGGCTTTGTCGCCGGTTCCTCGGGAAGAATGGGACGACGTCCTCGGCATTTCCCCCACCTTGTCCAAAGCCACCTCGGGTTTCTTTCCCCCTTTGGGCGGCCCCGCGACGTCCCATTGGGACGTCTTCGCGACGCTCCCCCTGGGCGGAACCCCCCTGGCAGCCTCCCCCCAGTCGCGGTCGTCGGCGGAGGTGCTGGTTTAGGCTGCGTGGTGCTCGGCCTCGCCTGCGGGCTCGGCTCATTGATGCTTATCCCCTTTGGAGCCCGGGAAGACGGGGCCTTGGAACTAGAAGTCAGGGGCTGTTTCCCCTTCGACTTCGAGGTAAGAGCGTGTAGAAGATCCACTGTCAGGAGAAAAAGCATAAAAAGAAGAGCAATCAGAAAGAGAATAAAATACCCTCTCCACCCTCACGGGGAGGGAGACTGAGGCTCAGCCCGGCCCGCTCAAGCCGGTCTTGAGAAAGGTATATCTCATATGGCGCCTGGTACGCTGTGGCGTATCGAGCCTTGAGTGCCTGAAACTCGGCGACCTTGTACGAGTACACACACCTCTCAAAGGTACCCGACGCCACAGGAAAATTGAGATATCTCCCGCTGACATCCCGAACCAAAAGCCACTTAGGTTTCCACGTCCCGACGTTCGATTGGGTCGTGGTGATCTTGACATTCGGCGTGCTGAGATTGATGAGGGAACACCGAGGTTCCCTCCTCGCTAAAACCAACGCCGACAAATTATTGCAATTCAGTTCGTCCATGAGTTCGCGACTTCGAATCGTGTAGGCACACAACAGCCGCCAGGCATTCGGAAACAGTTGGGCGGGACAGACACCCATAGCCCACAGGTAATCCACGATATGCTGGGCCAAAGGTAGCCTGAAGCCAGCTTGGAGGCTGAAGAGGTGCACGACCGCACACATCTCATAAGACGCCAAGGGCCGCCCCTCCTCCTCGGGGAGTGCCAGCTCGACTCCCTTAGGCCAGGGGAAGTCCTTGGCTATCTTCGCGAGGTCTTCCAACTTGAGGTCGGTGGTTATTCCCTCGGACAAATAAGCCTCGGGGGTGCTCGGGCTCATAGGGATTCGCTCTTCAAGAACAGCCGGGACGTCGGACACAGCGTCAATAATATAGGCCTCGGGAAAGCTCGGGGGCACATAGGAGGCAGAGGCCGAGGCAATTGCATGCCGCATCCAACCGCGCCTCAACCTCGGCGGCGATCATGTCGGGAGAAGAAGAGGAAGCCATTTCAACGCCGAAGTAAACACGAAGACGAGGGAAGTGAGTTGATCGAAGCAGTGGAGTCGCTAGAAGAAGGTTCGCTGAAAACCAATGAAGGAGAACTCGGGTTCTGGGAGTCACTAGGCTCTACACTTCCTACGGACTCGGAGACCTCCTGGTAAAAATTCTCTTGAACGGTGAAAACAAAACCAGGAGGCGGACTCGCAGAAGCTCTCCTAGGCATGAAAGGGCGACGTCCAGGCCGCGAAAGGCTAGCACCTGGAAAAGAAACGGTCAGTAAGACACTAGGCGAGGTAACCAAAGAAAAAAGGAAGAAACCTACGAGCACGAGGTCGTAACCTCGGAAGAAAAAGCACGAGATCATGACCTCGAAAGAAAAAGCACGAGATCGTAACCTCGGAAGAAAAAGCACGAGATCGTGACCTCGGAAGGAAAAAAGCACGAGGTCGTAACCTCGGAGGGAGAAACTACGCGAGGTCATAATGGAGGAAGGCCACGTGGCACCCTAGAGGCTACTCTGACAAGATAGGACGGCGAAGGAGAATTTGAAGCGCCAAAAGAAAGGAAAGAGAAAGAAGAAGGCCAACCAACAGTGGAAGCCAGCGGTGGAATCCCGAACGTCCCGTCAGTCAAACATCATGACGTTTGGGCTCCCAAGGGTTTCGAAATTCAAAAAGTGGTGGGCGGAGGAGCAGAAGTTTAACCGCCACCCCAAACAAGCAATAAACCCAGAAACACAGCGGTGACCTCACGGTGGTGACTGCCCACCACCACCGTCCCACCGCCACAACGCCGGCGAGAAACACCCGATAAAACACCGTCGCCCAAAAAAGGAGAGGAAAGAAAAAAAAAACCACAGCAAACAAAGAGCGAAAAACGGAAAAAAGGCCAGACGACACACAGGAACACCCGCCCCCTCACCACCGCTCCGCCACCGTGACACCGGCGCGAAACGCCAGGCGATACACTGTCGCCCATCCGAAGCACGAAACAAAAAACAGGCGAAAGGGAATCTGAAGCAAAAAAAAGAAGAAGAAAAGAAAACACCAAAAAGCGAGAAAAAGAGAATCGGGAACTTAGTTGTTTAGAATCGGCGTGGAAGGAGCGGTGATACGGCTGGAAAGCGGTGGAAGTTCGTCGGAAACCGTCTCGAGAACCGTTCGCAGAAGACTGAGAAGACGAAGAGAAAGAAAGCGAAAAGGTTGAAGGAGAAGATGAAGGGGAAGCGTGTGAGATACGCCCTTATAAAGAGCAGGTTTGGGCCTCACCTCACCCGCAAAAGGCTTATTGGGCCTACCCTACCAAAACGGCCCATTAGTCTAAAGCACGAAGAACAGGCCCGGGAAGATCCGCCCGTGCGAGCGGAAGAGAATCCTAGGTGCAAGGCCTCGCAAAGGAAGAAACCTCGCAGGATCCCCTCCTCGTACCCCGTGGCCCCAAAGAACTTATGACCTGCGAACCTCGGAGCGAGGTCCCCAGGCCATGGGGTTGTGATGATGTCCAAAACAGTAAAATAAGAAGTGGGCCCGGGGTACCAAAAATAAGTAGGCCCGGAGAGATTCCCAAGGGCAATTCAGGGACCCACATCCATACCCTTCGTTTATTTAAAATAAAACTCGTACCCTCGCGAGGTCTCCCAAACCCCCGGGACGAGGTCTCGACCTCGTCACCGACTCTACTAACGCACCCGCCCACCCAGACCAATCACAAGCGACCTCATTCCCGAACCAATCACAAGCGACCTCATCCCCGAACCAATCACAAGCAGCCTCGTCCCCAGACCAATCAAAAACCCTTATTCCGGGCGTCCCACATCGGACCTTGGCCTAAACTCGGCTCCCCAATTCTCTATAAATAGAGGAGAACCTCGTAGGAAGAAGGGGTCGAAAAACCACTTGAACTCAAGAACTCTCTTGCTTGTTGAAGATCGACGTGATAGAAACATCGTCAAAAGACCTCGCTACAGACAGGAGAAGTCCACAAAAAGACTCCAAGTCATACAAAGACCTCGCCCACACTAAAGACCTCGCTACAAAATCTCACAAAGCTCTCTACACCACGTACCCAAATCTACCTCGCCCTAGAGTCAACCTCGCAACATTTAGGTTTGATCTCGGAACCTCGTAGGAGGTCTAGGTGTAATTCTCAAAGTTGTTCATCAACCTCGTAGGTTTGTAACCTCGTTATTTGGGAGAAAATCATAAATAAAGGAGCAAGTGTTTGCACTCAAATATAATAATCTTGTTCCTTGTCTCGTAGCGTAGCTGTTATTTCGGGTTTCATCAGCTGGGGCCCCAGCCCAACCCACCCTAAAAATAAAATAAAATAAAATTAGTGTAAATCTAATATAAAATATAAAAAAATAAGTTAAATTTATTAATAAATTAGTCAAATTAAGGTAATTTAGCCCACCCAAATTTTTTTAGTGAAAATTAGCCCACCTTAATATAAATGGGGCATATTATTCACAACACAGTAAAAAGTATAAAAAAACACAAAACATACCTAATTTGCTAAGAAATCCCTAGCATACTTTACCTTTTGAAACCCTTAATTATTCAAAATCTATTTTTTTACCCTTCTTCCTCTTTGAGGCAACCCTAGGTTCCCATCCATAGTCAC
Source organism: Fallopia convolvulus (assembly GCA_964016875.1). NCBI lineage: Eukaryota > Viridiplantae > Streptophyta > Magnoliopsida > Caryophyllales > Polygonaceae > Fallopia > Fallopia convolvulus. The sequence continues at coordinate 1,514,489 of OZ024736.1, forward strand.
GACCGCCGTCGTTGTGCGACACCTCCGATGTCGACTGGCCTCCTCACACATTCTCGCCTTCGCGTCGTTGTGCTCATTCGTTCAGATCTCGAGTGAGGGTTCGGATTTTGCGGTACCAACCTCGCCCTCGCACCCATGCCCTTGATCGACATTGTGGCCATTTCTGGATTCGTGATCGCCAACCTTCAATTCACCTATTAATGATTATCGTAAATGGCATACCACAATTCACATGACTTCTATACAATGTGATCTCGCCTCATACGGGCTTTGGTTTGTAAAAGAGAGATCGAGAACTGTAGAATTAATTTCTTCAAAGAAATTGACTATAGAGCAACCTAATTAATTGAACAATGGGACACTTCACACATTTAAGGTACTTTACATGTTGATCCAATTTCACAGATGAAACGTTTGCAATTTCATGGATGAACCAATGTTGAAATCTCTGTATATCCCTAGATGGAAGAAACGAATTGGTTTTTTTTATTAAGGACCTTTTAATAAATTAGGTAAATTTTGTGTTTAATTATTATTTTAAGTGTGTTATGAATAGTAGTTATGATATAAATTCCTGCGTCCGTCCCTGTTAGTAAAATAACTTAGATTTTGAGAAAAGCTATTTTATGACCTTTGGACATTTTGCCTTCATTACATATATACAACTTAGTTTGAGCAAAAGTAAAACTTGGTTATATTAAGCATTGTTGTGGGAAGTCTTAACCTTGAAATTATATTTTCGCTCATAATTTGACTTGTTTTTATTGCTTTGATCTAGTTAGAATTACATCAAATCAATACTGTTTGACTTAGTAATTGATCTCTAGAATTGACTAAAGCAAAAATAATCCCCGTGATTCAATCCGGATCTAATACTACATTGGATCTCGTATTCTTGCGAGTGTTGGGTAAAATTTACATCATGATTATATGTGGTGCTTTTTGTGTTTTACTCGTATGTTCAATTTTGTTTTCTCAAGGCCTATCGCAAACACTCTCTCGATATGTTTGGGGTAAGGATGTGTACATCTGTGTCCCTAGAACCCATCATGATAGACTATAACAGGTTGATAATGCTGATGATTTGCGAAAAGGATTTTGGACAATTGTTTCAAAATTTTGAAAACCTCATGCAAACCTATTTTCTTGGAAACGATTTGGAATATTACTAATTTCATATCAGTTTTCACAAGATTCAAAATACCTTAGAAAATCATCAAACAAAACTAAAATATGCCCTTTTATGGCGATGATATGATCACAAGAATCACAGGATAAGTTACATTGTTTCTAACCTGACGTGCGTGATTGATACTAGCTGAAGAAAAATATAAAAGAGACGAAACTCTATCTTTACAAATAAGGTATGTACACAAACATAATATCGACAGATACATAAGATGAGATTTGAAGTTCTAATCATTTATTTCAAGCATTAAATTATTAACACTCGTGCACATCAAAAAGCACAACATAAGCTTCAACATAGTCGACATTACATAAACTCAAGTATCTTTAACAACTACACAAACGAAAGCACCATAATCATCTCGTCTAAGTAGATTTCCTAAATATGGCATGTTGTTCATCGAGGGATAATCAATATTAAGCTTAAATGAATTAGTTTACGATGAGCAATAACTGGTATAGAAGATCTTAGAGATCTCATCTGATTGGATGCCCTAAGGCGGTGGACTTCTCGTTAATTTATCAAAAATCAATTAATTTCTCAAGCTGTGTACCAAATGAATTATAAAAAACTTTTGGCAACAATTAATACAAATAAAAATTATGGGTACCCAACGTAATTTCTCAAAAATCAATAAAGATTCCATGCTTTAACAGCAAAACAATGGACACCTTATTTTTCCTTTTTCGGTGCACAGTATGCTCCTTATTCCCCTCCTTCCCACACTCCCAAACACGCATTTCCCTCCTTCCCACACCACCAACTCCGCACTTGACAAAACACACCTCTTCGGGTTTCTCACTGCTTGTCTCCCTCCTGGCTCAAGTCTCCATTCCTCCCTCTTCCCTCTGGTAAGTTACTTTTTCCCCGATTTTTCTCACTTCCTTTTTTCTGCTTTTCCCCGTTTTCTGAAGCATATTATTCGCTTTCTTTGGTTGTGTTGCTAGCACGATTCATGTGTTCCTGTGCCATTCCGGATTCTAGATGTTGAGCTTGAATTTGGTGGTTCCGGAGCCATGAATTCCACGTCTGCTTTTGAATTTGAACCCCTAGATGCCGGAAGCTGCGGATTTGGGGCGGGTTTTGAGAGATTCCTTCTGCGTTGTGGAAGTTAGGGTTTGGTAGGGATTGTGATATAGTGAGCTAGAACTAGGTCTAGGGTTGTGGAATTTTTGGGGAAACATGTCTCCTCCAATGGCTTCTGTTTCCATTGTGGATGATGGTGTGGAGGAAATCGAAGTGGAGTACGCCATTGCCATGGAGTACGAAGGTCCTCCGGTGGGCTATGAGATCCCAAGGGCTCTCCCTATCAAGGTGGATAGTATACCTGTGGCCTCTGTGGTTTCCCACATCCCCTTTAGTGATAAAATTTCCTTGCCCGTTGTCCAACCGTTGCTTGCACAAGATAATCTGAGCATGAAGTTTTCGAAAGAGTTGGGGAAAGTAGAGTCTGATACGAATGTGTCGCCCACCTCTGTGATTGACTTTGATAGGGTGGGAGATGCTCATGTTTGTGAGTTCAAGGAGGTGGAGCTGGCATCCGAAGCAAGCCTTTCCCCGAGCTCTGAGGCTGGTTTTCCAGAAAGAGGTGGAAGCGGCAAAGATGGTGCAGTGCCCGAGTTGGGTTGCTCGGGGAAGCTGGAGTTTTCGGATTCTGGTGGATCTGGGGTGTTGGATGTGTTGAAGAGCTCACCAGAACTCGGGTCTTCTTCACTTAGTCACCAACTTTCTCGAGAGCTATTAGGTGGCACTGCTAGTTCTTGCACATTAGACTTCTGTGAGAGCTTTGAGAAGTCACGAGAATTGTCTGGGATGTCACAGATGTTGAGGGATTCTGTTTCTTTCCATGAGAATCTTGACTTTGATGACTTAAATCATCCAGAATGGGCATCATCAAAGTCTGGTTTGAGCATGGATTATTCATCTTCGGCAGTGTCCTCTTTTAGAACTGAGGAATGCAATAGCATGCCAACCTGTGATTCTAAAAGGACAACTTTAGTAACTTTTCGTGATATTGACTCAATGGATGATGCTGAAGGGGAACATAATCATATTGAGGCTGAGGGGCTGAAGCCAAGGAAGGAACCCCAGACAAAATCCAGAAAAGGTGCATGCTATCGTTGCTTTAAAGGTAACCGGTTCACAGAAAAGGAGGTCTGCATTGTTTGCAATGCCAAGTACTGCAGTAATTGTGTGCTAAGGGCAATGGGATCTATGCCAGAAGGGAGAAAGTGTGTTTCTTGCATTGGGTATTCAATTGATGAGGCAAAGCGAGGAAGCTTGGGAAAATGTTCAAGGATGCTGAAGCGTTTGCTTAATGAGTTGGAAATTCGACAGATAATGAAGGCTGAGAAGCTGTGTGATGTCAATCAGTTGCCCTCCGAGTACATAGCTGTAAATGGAAAACCTCTTTGTCAAGAAGAGCTAATTACATTGCAGAATTGCCCCATTCCACCAAAAAATCTCAAACCAGGGAGTTATTGGTATGACAAAGTGTCTGGACTTTGGGGAAAGGTGAGTATCATAGGTGTGATATAAATACATAATTTCCCTGAGTTCTTTGATTTCCTTACTGATAAGATTGATCTCTTGCTCAACTTCACAGGAAGGACAAAAGCCGTACCAGATCATTAGCCCGCATCTCAGTGTCGGAGATCCCATCAAGCAGGATGCTAGCAGTGGCAATACACAAGTTTTTATAAATGGTCGGGAGATTACAAAAGTCGAGTTACGGATGTTGCAGGTTGGCATTGTAGTAGTACAAGCGTTTTTTTTTAATAATTTAAAAGATGTTTTCTTTTAACAGTGAAATCTGTTGGTTGTCCATTGCAGTTAGCAGGAGTCCAGTGTGCTGGTAATCCTCACTTTTGGTTGAATGAAGATGGTTCATACCAGGAAGAGGGGCAAAAGAATACAAAAGGATACATATGGGGAAAGGTGTGTTTCTTTTGATTATGGAGTTTCAGTGCACTTCAATTTTCAAAAAATGTTCTATAATAACTGTTACTTTTTGCAGGCGGGAACAAAGTTGGTTTGTGCTCTTTTGTCATTGCCCGTGCCATCTAAATCAAAACATCCTTATGGTGAACAAGTAAATTATGTTCCTAGCAGGAGTTTCCCTGACTACTTTGAAGAGAAAATGATCCAAAAGTTTCTTTTAGTTGGTTGTGGTGGTTCAGGGACAAGCACAATATTTAAGCAGGTATTTTCTATCAGAATTTGGTTTGGTAAAAACCGTTTTCTGTTGTGTAGCCTAAACTGCTATATGATGAAGCGGTTTTTCTGTCGTAACTTTTAAGTCCTTACATGGAAAGTGAAATTAAGGAACATTCAATTATTGTTGATTCTAATTTTATTTGTGTCCTTCATAAGAATTTTGTCAACTTGTTGATGAAAGGAAGTACTTGACAATTACTTCATGATTGTCTTTCCCTTTCAGGCAAAGATTCTCTACAAAAGCGAACCATTTTCTGAGGATGAGCGAGAAAATATTAAGTTGATGATCCAAGGTAATGTCTATACCTACCTTGGTATGCTACTTGAAGGTCGTGAGCGTTTTGAAGAAGAATGTTTGATGGAGATTAAGACTAACCACTTATCAGGAGAACCATACGATGAAGGTATTGTTTTCTTTAGTATTTTTTTTGGTCGAATTATTTTCTTTAGACATATGACGTGATGCTAAATCTAACTTCGTTAATACTTGCGGGAAAATACTCTCTCTTTGCAGCAGGCAGTGTTGATGGAAATAAAAATGGAACCATCTATTCCATATCCCCAAGGCTAAAATCTTTCTCTGATTGGCTTCTGAAAGCAATGGCATCCGGTTCTTCTGAAGCAATCTTTCCTGCTGCTACTCGTGAATACGCTCCTTTGGTTGAAGAATTGTGGAATAGTGTTGCCTTTCAAGCGACATATAATCGCAGAAGTGAATTAGAAATGCTACCCAGTGCTTCTACTTATTTCCTAGAACGGGTAAGCCCATGCAATGTTTTGTTTATGTATGTGTGTGTATATACTCCGTATTAAATTATTGTAAAACAGAGGTCTTTCCTTCTTCCTTGTGGATGAAGAACTAGTGAAGTAGAAATCAGCTGGTACCGTCGTATGCTCATATAGTTGCTTGATTGTTACTATAAATTACTATGTGTTTTTAGCCAAGGTGATCAAATTCATCCTGATTACCGTCAACATTGATCTCTATCTTGTTCTTGTGTCAGGCTGTTGATATACTAAAAGCAGATTACGAGCCATCTCATTTGGATATTCTTTATGCGGAAGGAGTCACATCATCAAATGGCCTTTCTTGTGTGGACTTCTCATTTCCCCCCTCACCTACTGATGAATATTCTGACACCACTGATCAGTATGATTCTATGTTTAGGTCAGTAACAATGCAAACTTCATTTAACTGTGTAACACTATTATAACTTATAAATTGCAAGTCTTACAGGACTAATTGTGCGTTTTGATCACCGTATTTATTGCATTAAGTGGCATTAAATTGGTCATTTTGAAGCAGCTTAATGCATTAAATGTGGTACCCTAAAGTCTCCCAGGAGAGTTAAAACAGGAAAGCATTAAATATTTTCCCATGTTTGTGCTTTTTGTCTATCATATGTAGGCATCAGCTTATTAGAGTGCAAGCAAGTGGCCTTGTGGAGAACTGCAAATGGCTAGAGATGTTCGAAGACGTCAGGCTAGTCATGTTCTCTGTTGCATTGAGCGACTATGACGAGCTCTGCTCTGACAGTGACGGGGTCACTACAAACAAGATGCTTCTAGCAAAAAAGTTCTTCGAGAGCATAATAACCCACCCGACGTTCGAGCACATGGACTTCCTCCTCATACTGAACAAATACGACGTTTTTGAGGAAAAGGTAGAACGGGTCCCGCTTTTGCAGTGCGAGTGGTTCGAGGATTTCCAGCCTCTCATCAGCAGACGCCAACCTGGACACAGCAACAGCAAGAGCATCAACCACAATCCGCCCCTCGGCCAGCTGGCGTCGCATTATGTGGCAGTCAAGTTCAAGAGGCTCTTCTCTTGTCTTACTGGTAAAAAGTTGTATGTGTCCTTGGTAAAGGGTTTGGAGCCAAACAGCGTAGATGCGGCGTTGAGATATGCGAGCGAAATTGTCAAGTGGGAGGATGAAAGAGTAATATTTAGTTCGAGTGAGTACTCGGCTTACAGCATTGAAGCTAGCTCGCCATCTTCCCATTGATTCATCCAGGGAGGAGAACAGAAGAGGCAAGTATTCTTGTAAAGTGGATTTTTATTTGTCATAAGATTAAGATTGGTAAGGCAGGTCACAGTTGTATATATAGAGGTAAGAATGGGTTGTGATTCCCACTACAGAGTAGGTGTATGTCTAGAGGGAGTGATTGTGATCTAGTTAGTTTGGTAGGTATCAAAATTCTCTAATTCATCTTCATATATTCTTTTTTATGTGTCATGGGCTGATGGTGGTTTATTACTCTTCATCTCATTTTCATATATACTTTATAGTACAAGAGTTTCTATGTATTGATGGAATTTGGAACGTGGAATGATTGGACGGATGAGAATTCCTTTGATTATGGCATTAAATAGGTATGTTGACAATCATATGTAAAGAACACGTCACATCGTAGAACGGAGATGTACAAATACATCCTCTTGTTGAGAGCATGAATTCCTCTTTACACTCTTTCTTCTCGTAGAAGAGCTTCTCCTTGAACATGATCCTCCATGCAAGGAGGATTATTGAGAGCATGTGTAATAGAGAAATGAAAGCTTTGGTCCTTGTGTCCAAAGATGTACTTTCACATTAGACAAAAAAAAGGTATTTTCACCCACTCATAATTTGACACATGTGTTTCCAACGTTTACTAATTTTATTTATTTCATTTCAACCTATCATTAAATAAGTTATCAATAAAATAATAATTAAATGTGATTTTTTTTAAATAAATTAATCAATTTTTATAATTTTTATTGCCTATAAATAGAGTCTAATATCGTCTATTTTTACAAACTCTTCTATTAGATTCTTATCTCCTTCAATACTACTGCATTCCATGTATAAGGAAATGCATGTGGGTCTAAAGAACAATTTGTTGGATACCAATATACCATATGGGAGAAGTTTCAGGGTTTGGCATCGGATTCATATTTAGATTAAATTTCTATTCCAATAATATTTTTATTATTTATGCTTAACGTTATTTTTATTTATATTTTTTTGTATTTTATAATGTTGTTTGAAGTTATCTTAATGTTAATTAAGTTTATTTTCTGTAATCAGTTTTTATTATCTTAAATCCAAATTATTTAAGCAAATATAATTTATCATTAATTTATTTGATTAACTAACTTTGTAAAAAATATTGAATGATACTCCCTCCGTTTCTCAATACTTGATCTTAAACAAAATTTCACACATATTAAGGAATTTTTCTCCCCAAATTATCCCTATTAAATACTCTTTCTTTTTTCTCAATTACCAAGAAATTTTGAGATATGTGTAATGTGGGGGTATAAACAAGGGTATAAATGGAAAAAAAATTTACATGAACAACCATTTTGAAACAAAAAAAAGGCTTTAAAAACAATTATTGTGAAACGGAGGGAGTATAAAATATGTAGTAAATACATATGCTAAAGTAGGAGAGAGGACGTGAAAGACGATACCCTTTGTTGCGGGGAAAAATAGAGAAAGAGGAAGAGGAGGAAAGGAAAAGTGAAAAGTGATGTGGTTGATAGAGAAAATGTTGTGTCAAAAGAAGAAAAAGAGAGAAAAAAAAATGAGAGGATTGAATGTCATCATCACCATTCACATGCTAGAGAGAGAATCTGCCATCATTTCTATGCAACAATGAGGATGTCCTCATAGCTAGGCTCATAGAGAGGGAGAGAGAGAGAGAGAGTTCTAAGAGGAGGTCCAATCCTCTCTATTGACCATGCTTTGATGATGTCGATTCTATATTTTATTGCATCCACTGCCCTCAAAAATAATGTTTTTTTTTGTATATTTTGCAATTATAAAATGATGAAAAATTATACAATAGAAGCAATGTTATCAGAATTTCGATCCGATTATACGATTCTAGCGATCCTACGATCCATAACATACGAAACGATCCACGATCCCAAGTAGGATCTTATTGGAGTAGGATCTTAAATGGTTTAGAATACAATCTCGATCCGATCCCGATTTTACATACGATTTTAACGATCCTATATACGATTCTAACGATCCTACAAACGATTCTAACGATGCTATAAAATGACAATTTTAACTATATATTATTAATAATTTCACGGTTAACGTATCATTTCCATTAAAATAGGTGACTAGTCCATCCTATACCATTTTTAATAATCAAATTAATAATGTTTATCATTTTCTTACATCATATATAACAAAATATACAATCTATTAGGTTATTCTTGCATACTTTAGTTATAATGTAGGATCTTACGATTCAGCGATCCGATCCTACGATCCGATCCAAAAGACCCTCAACGATCCAACCTAGAATCCCGATTCTGATAACCTTGAATAGAAGTAATGGTTATTAAAATCGGGATTTTAGGATTGGATCATAATAGGCTTTGTGGATCGAAGCGTAAGATTTCACATTATGAATATATGGGTATTTTATTGGAAAAAATTGATAATTGGTGGAAAAGAACAAAAATATGGTAGTTTTATGAAAATGTTTCATTAATAAAAGGTACTAAAATTTCATAATTGACCACATTTTTTTCGCAAACCAACCGTATATAAGAGAGATACATTTTGTAATATTAGAAAAATATAGGTGTTTTTTCAAATGTGAACATGTATTTTTGTGGAAAAAACATAAATTACGGGTGTTTTTTTTTGTGAAAAAAACTTATATTATAAGTGATGTGAAACAAAAAATTATGATTCAGTTTATTGAAAGAACTTAAATTATGAGGGGGTTGGTAAGAGGTTTAAGAATATGAAAGAGATGGAAAATAAGGATGATTTTTGTAACAAATAATGTCTTTTTTATTATAAGTAAATAAATATAAGGATGATGATATGGTTTTTTTCCATATTAAATGTAAGATTTAAAAAGGCGTGATAACTTACTTTAGGCATTTAAATTGAATTTTATACCTAAAAGATACAAAATTTTACGATTTTAATATTCTACGATTTTGTACGATTATGTTGCGATTCTATTGCAATTCTGATGCAAAACGATTTTTCACACCGATCTGTGTTGTCACCTGACTCTGGATTGTAATATCATACGATTTTACGAGTTGAATGGTGATTTTAATAATAATAAGTAGATATATTTTTAAAAAATCTTTATGTAAATATATCGTCCCATCAATATCATAAATTAATAATTATATAAATATAAATAGATATAACCAAGGCAACCTAGTGAAATATGGATTTAGTGTTGTTCATTTATTTTTTTTCTTAAAATTCAAAATTCTACTTGGAGCTCATCTCTAACTAACCTGTCATATTTCATTTCGCATAACTGGTTTTGATAATAAGGTATTGTCTTCACCTTTTTACGATAATTTTTCATCTCAGCAGTAATCCAATAATCTATTGACATTCATTTAATTACAATAATTAAAATAATTAATCATGACCTCAAATTCATATATATTATTTTTATAAGTTTCAAAAAAAATTCTATCAATTACATTAAAATTTTTAAATAATAAATATTAATTTATCGATTAATTAATATCTTTATTAAATAATAAGTTATCATAATCTCACGCGGTTCACCCCTATTAAGTTATATTGTAGTCTCAAACTTAATCGCCCATGATTCCATGAAGCCGCGCCGCATATAACAACCACATGCAAACCTCCTTCAAATCAAAAGCTTCTTCGATGTCTCGGCACAAGTAATGTATTGGTTAACTGAACACTAGACGACGTACTTATATAGCAATCTAAGGCTTTTTACAGCTACAAAACTATAAAGCGTGAGAAACAAATTAAGAGAGAATAATAGTATTATAGATTTATAGCTAGTACGTAGTGGCCGGTAATTGCATGTATGTTGTATGATCGAGTTTAGTACGTTATTGAAGCAAATGGATCATTTAATAATTGATAGTTGACAAATGTGGACACATGGGAGCATGCACGTAGAGTAATCCATAAGATGAGTGAGCATTAGATTTGAGTTTGAATTAAGCACAAACGAAACGACGCCGTTTTATGTGGTATGAGTAATGAGTTAGTTACGCCTCCTAGCATTTCCCCCGCTTCGGCTGCTTCCCGGCCCCTGATCACAGTAACCCCAATTTCTCTTCAATTCCGATAATCCAATTTCATTCCCGTGGATCAGATTTTATTAGATCCAAATTAGGTCTCTTTCAATTTGAATTGTACATTACAAATGGATCGGAGGAGAGCTCCGAGTTCTAACGGCGAGTCCATGTCGGCCACGGCATCGCCGGCGCGTCCTTATCGCGCCGGAATATCCCCCTCCGTCAGGACAAACCAGAACGCCGCCGGCCGACGGCTTGCGCAGGCCATGGCCAGCCAAGCCGCCGTCACCTACGACGAGGAGGACGGCGGCGGCGGCGGCGGAGGGTTTCGGTTTGCTGTTTCTACTCCTCACCGATTAAGCAAAGTCGAGGACGTGGTTAGAGATGACACCTATAGCTATCTTTCTCGCAGCTATTTGCCGGCACTCTCTGACCGCCCCCAATCGCCCGCTTACTCCTTTGGTATTTTCTTAGTTGCCTCTTTTGCTTCAATTTTTTGAATTGAATTCTCTCTGCCATCACTATTCAGTCGATTTGATATGACAAGTGGGATGGGATGTGGGGTCGGAGAGGACCCCAACCCTTCAATTTAAATTCCAAGTTTCAGATTTGGATATAAATCTCCCTGGGACCCTGTCCATTTCTTCTTCTTCTTCTATTCTTCACTGATTTCATTCATTGTGATCTAAATTATCTGATGATTAGTATATTTCGAGTCGCTTCATATATCTATCAAGAATTCAAGATTAGACACTTCTGTAGAAATGCACATTCATACACAAGTATGTGTATGTTGTATGCAACATCTGTTGAGATTATGCAACAGTTTCTTTTGCTTTTTACAGCTTGTGAGTAAAAAGATTGAAAAGTTGCATTCAGCATCAAAGTACCATCAACATAGCTCTACAATTTGGATTCAATTGAGGGGATTTCGCTATTAATAATTTGTGGTCTTGTAAATTAGACAGGTCGGAACTTTGTGGATAATCGTGATGTATCTGTTCGTTCAACATCAACTACAAGGGCCTTATTGACTAATACTTCCGCCTCTTTGAGGGCTCCTACCAAAAATTCCATCCATAATACTTATAATAATAATAATAATAATATAGGACTTTCATACATCAAGCTGAGAGACCAAAGGTTAAGACATACTTCAATTATTGTGATGTTTTCCTTGTTCTTGTTTAGTCTATTCCACTGCTTAAGGCAGCATTGGTTTTCACGTAGGGTTGCACCAGCATTGGGACAGTTAAACTACACAGATTGAGAAGATCATCATGATGCTTTCGCTCTTTATGATGAAGTAGGTGATGCTTAGCACTCTTACCTTTTGGGGGCCAAAGAATGAGCATCTCTTTTCTAATTAACCAAGGAATAGCATTTCTACCTCTTATTGGTTTCATAACTCAAGGAAAATTGTTTGTTTCTTGTCTACTTCAAATGCAGCTGGATATGCTACAAGAAGAGAATCAACAAATACTCAAGATGGTACGAAGCTGATATTTGTAAAAAGAAAAAATTACATTGGCATTGACTAAAGGTTTGAAGAACTTGATATCCTTTACAGCTTAGGCATGTACAAGAAAAACATGAAGAATCTGAGGCCAGAGTTAGAGAGCTTGAGAAACAAGTTAGCATTTTCATCCTCTGTCTTTCGTATTTGCAATATCTGTATGCATTGTTTGACGACCTTATTGTTTTTATTTTAAATGTGTGTTTATTGAATAAATCTGTCGCCATTAAACCTTTCTGTTGTACTGTTCTAAAAGGTTGCATCTCTTGGGGAAGGTGTGTCATTGGAAGCTAAGTTGCTGACCAGGTAACTTAACTTGCCTGACTGTGTTCTTCAGTGTTAAGTTTCTATGACACGTACTAAAAAACGTACTTGCCAATTTTGAGCTTATACAGGAAGGAGGAGGCTTTGCGTCGAAGAGAGGTATGATAGTCACCATACTTCCATTTGTGTAGTGACTTGTTTGGAAAAGGACATGCTTTGTTTTTTTTCGGCCTTATCGTATAAGAATGGTACAATTTGTACTATGTTACATTGTGTTTCTTACTCTACGAACGTGTTAATGGGTTGCTTATATATCTGCAATTTCTTATCTCATCAGCTCGCTCTTAAATCGGAAAAACAGAAAAGGGATAGTAAAGATGTCGAAATTGTTACTCTCCAAACCAAACTTGAGGTAACAACTGTTATTCTATACTGCTTTGCTGTCAGTTGACACATATATATTGCTCTTGATACTGATTATGTGATACCTATTTGATTTTGAGTTCAGAACCTTAAGAAAGAAGTTGGAAAAAATGTAAATTATCTTCAAGAAACAGAATTTGAGACAAGATCCTTCAGCATAATGTCTCAAAGGATGATATTGACAAAGGAAGAGATGGTATTTTCTTCTTTGCCCCATATTTTATGTAAATGCAACACCGTCTGCTCAAAACTAATAAATTAGCGTATGATTATAATATATGTTATAGGAGGAAGTGGTTCTTAAGAGATGCTGGCTTGCTCGTTATTGGGGACTGGCTGTGGAGCATGGTATGTTCCGTATTGTGATTTTTGTAGGAACATGAATGAAGTTACATCTTAATGAAAGAATTGAGATTTGCTTGGTCTTCCTCAACAGGCATCTGTGCAGATATATCAGTGTCAAAGTATGAATTCTGGTCAGCATTCGCTCCTCTTCCGCTTGAAGTTGTTGTCTCTGCTGGACAGAAGGCTAAAGATGATTTCTTGGGTAAAGCCTAGTTCACAATCTATATATGATGATCTCTCATCTCCCTATCAATAATTATACGCCCTTATTTCTTCTGGATTCAATCAGGAGGTGATAGTCCAGCTAAACACAAGGCAACCCGTGATCCCAGTAATTTAACTGCAGAGGGAAATATTGAAAGCATGCTTTCTGTAGAAATGGGACTGGGGGAATTAGCCTCATTGAAGGTCTGCAGTTATTTATTTTCCATTGGTTTTCTTATGATTTTCTTGCTTTCTTTTTTTTTGGTCATACCTGGCTCTGAAGGATCAATCGAACTCTCTATTTGTTGGTTCAGATTGTGGATGCAGTGATGCTAGCAATGGCTCAACGCCGACGTCCAAATCTGATCAAAGGTCTTCCTCATGCTTAACTTCCTTCCCTTTTTTGTTGATAATATTGATCTAACAACATTATCCAATTCTCTGATGCTATTTTTTTTTGTTTCAAATTTCAATAGATCTCAAGTCACCTGTTGATCTCAAGTTCATAGAGGCATTTGGTATGAAACCAGTACTTGTTGGCTCTTATGTTTAAGCATGTGCATAATCGACAACCAGTGTTGCCTCTTTGGCACTTAACTACTGTGTCATGCCTTCATATTTATCCAAAAGAATTGCATCTTTATTGACACTGTTGAGAATATGCATTCCCACATTTGAAAATGGAGACTAAACAAGAGCACTATATAAGTTCATGGGTTACTCTTCCTATCGCCAATTGGTTTTAGGATGGAACCTTGTGAGCTTGTATGTTGGGCCCGGTCATGTGCACCCCTCACGTTAACGGCCCACGGACTTTTATAGACACACAAAATTGTTTTGCTTTGCTTGCAGAATTGAATGAGGAAGAATCGGATGATGTTCTTTTCAAACAGGTATGATACCTTATACATGTATGTCTACATATCTTATAATCTTCTTCATTGTTTTTAATAACTTTGAATTTGATCATATGAGACCCTGCAGGCTTGGCTCATATATTTTTGGAATAGAGCAAGAAATCACGGTGTGGAAGTAGATATCGCAGAGGAGCGCCTACAGAGCTGGATCAGCCGCAGTGGCCAATCCCCACCAACATCTCATGATGCTGTTGATGGTAAACTTTGTTTGTTCTGGAAATGCTTTCTTGCAACGCCTTTTTTTATTTCAAGTTGTGCTGATCGATTTCACCTTTATTTTGCGGCAGTTGAGCGTGGTTTGATTGAGCTGAAGAAGATGGCAGTAGAACAGCAACTATGGGAAGCGTCTCGTAAAGAAATCCAACACCTTCCATTTTCCCTAAATGGGAATGATCACAAGCAATCCTCAGATCCACCATTAGCCTCAAATGAGAACCAGGAGCAATCTTCAGATCATGTACTGGCGATCACAGGTGGGAATCAGGAGGAATCGTCGTCGGATCTACCCTTGATCACGAATGGGAATCAGGAGGAATCGTCGTTGGATCTACCATTGATCATGAATGGGAATCAGGAGGAATCTTTGGATATACCATTGATCACAAATGGGAATCAGGACTACTGCCTTAATTAGTGTTTTACATATTGAAATACTAAGAACTCCATATGACACTCATTCATACTAAATTTAATTAGTTATGTTCATGTGCAGATTGTGACCAAATAGGAAGCCAAATCATCTTTTAAATTCTGTCCCAAATTTTCTCGAATAAAATAAACATAAAAGCAAGTTCATTTTTACACCGATTTTACGGTTGGAAAAGTGAGCAAGCCAAGCGCTATTGTGGTCTCCCCAGTAACCATATTAAATCCAATTTGTGAACTAATTCTGTCATTTACATGTTAGGCGGTTAAATTTTGCTTTCATGTTTCATACTAAAAACGGCTGAATTATGGGGAATCATCGGTAGACCTGGGTCCAGCTTGCAAATCGGCGGTTCCGGTTTCCGCCGGTTCCGGCGCCGGTTTCTCCCGGGTCCGAGCATTTTAAAAATAAAATTAAAAAAATAATCTCAGCCACGCCGCGATCGCGGCACACAAGTCCAAACCGCGGCCTTGATGGTAGCGATCGCGGTTTCCCATTCTGCGACCGCGGCATGAGACCCGCGGTCGCAGTTTTGATTTTGGCCCAAAACCGAGCGTGGAAATTGGACTACGAATAGGCGATTAAGGCTTGTTCTTCAAAACAAAAAAAAGTTGGATAATTAAAGGGCTTGGACTTAAAATTAAGTTGCCTACGTATCCTCTCGGGGCTATAGAGGAATCAAAGGCCACATAGTTCTCTTACCTTTCGATATGAAACCCCGATTTGCTTACTATCTACGGCGATCCATCCGAAGCGCTTTGGGATTGGGACTCATCGTCTTGGCTGTCCGAGTCGGAAGTTTCGGATACCTCCGCCTTTTGTTGACGAATTTTCGCCCTCTTCCAATCACATACACACACTTGGGCTTCCAAGACATCGGGCTTTAAACTAGATCGTTTTGCGTCAAGGACGTGTCCTCCTTCGCTAAATGTTTGCTCTACCGATACGGTCGAGGCGGGAACAACAAGCACTTGAGGCGCGATCATGACCAAGGTTGGGAAAGTCTTCTTGTGGGTCTTCCACTATGCTAAAATATCAAATTCTCCTTCACCAAACTCAAAGTGGGTTGTTAGATATGTTTCAAACTCCGCATTCTAGCTCGAATGTCTCAGTTTCTTGGTAAGGGTATGCAAAAGATTAGCCCCCCACCTTTAGTAGCACCGAGGACACTCGAGCTCGAAGAGGAGGATGAATGTGGAGGTAATGGAGAAGAACTAACGCTAGATGAATATTCGGTAATCAATTCCTCAATTGATCTTATAACTTTACTAAGTATATCCCCAACACTAGCAATATCATCATTAACATCCAACTCTAATGCATCATAATAACCATTTAAAAACATTTCTAAACCACTCATCTTAAACCTAGGATCAAACACACAAGCAACAAGATAAATATCGGGGGTAACTTTTATAGTAGTTCAACCATTTCACTTTCATAGCATCAATAGCACCACAAAGTTCGGGAAATTTACGCCCCTCACAAAAACCGCCCGCCACATTCAATGCTTAAAAACAAAACAAATGAGCACAAGGTTTATAAACATGACTAAAAGTTAATGTTGCATCATGAAATATTCTCAAAACTTCTAAGATTTTATAACAATAATCCCAACATTGAGAAATTATGGGATTGTCGGAAAAATATATGGACGCAAAAGAAGTCAAAAGTTCTTTGTAAGGCATGCATGCATGAAGTAGTTTAAATGTGGAGTTCCAACGGTGACAAACATCTTTTTTGGAAATGTTCGGGGTGGAACACCTTTTTGATTACAAAACGCCGTCCAATCTTGGGCGGTTCGGGGGCTAGCCCACATACGACTAACAATATATCTAATAGGACCAATTAAACCCGGCATAACATTTAAATTAATCATCTTTGACACAAAGGTTTAAATTATGGCAAACACATCTTAAATGAAAATACTTCGCTCCAAGAATTGGTTGACAATGCGGAACCAATTCTCGGATTGAAGCGGTGTTGTTAGATGCATTGTCAAACGAGATAGAAAAAACTCGATGAAGTAGTCTATACTCTTCCAAAATAGTACGAATAATGTTACTAATCATTAAAGTAGTATGAGAAAAATCAAATACTTTATAAGCCAAAACACGTTTTTGCACATTAAAATAATTATCAAGAAAATGACATGTTAAGCCCATGTATGAATGATTTTGCCAATGATCACTCCAAATATCACTACAAATTGAAACTTTAATATTATTTTGAGCAAAAAACTTCACCAACGCCATCTTACGGGTTTTATATGCTTTCATAACATTTTTTTGACCGACTTCCTAGTAGTCGGTTTATAAGTGGGTTGTACCATCGACGGATCAAGACGGAACACGGACTCGAGAGAATTCGAATTTGTTTCTGGATCCCGTTCTGGTTCCTTTTTGGATCTGGTTCCTAATTGTGAAGAATTCGAACTCTTTCTCTGAGTCTTTTGTTCCATCCTCTCAGGTTCCTTGCTGCCGGTGGTGATAAATTTGAATTCTTTTTGAGTTCGTCTTCTCAAGTTCATTCAACCGATAAACAAGGGTAGATTTGAGTCTGGTCATGGCTCAAAATAATGAGGAAGAAGTCCTTAAAAAATATTTAAAATTTTCTTTTATTAAAATTTTATTTAATTGGTGCTTACATGTGTGATGTGGCAAAATGACATACCCATTTGGGCTTATTTGGCATAAAAATATGACACATAAGCGTGCGTGATGTACACCGGAAAGAGATTAAGGTCGAAAGTGTTTAAAAGTGTAAAAATTGTTAAATTAAATATATTGTTTCTTTGAAACTTTTATAGTACAAGGGGCTAGTTGAAAAAAAGTTCGAGTGTCTGTCAATGTATTCTATAAGCATTCATCATTCCAATTTTGTAGTTCAAGGTTCTCATCATTCCTCGTAAAGGCACAAGATTTCAACCTTATCTCTTACACTTGCTCAGCCTCGCTCGGGCCATAAAATCCGATCAATATCAACTGTCCCAGCTGGTTATGTACACCTACTTGAAAACATAAAGAGCAATAATAAAATGAAACCATAGCAGTGTGCAATCAACTACAACACAAGACATGCACACACATACAGATTGTGTGAGCTATAGCCATCAGAGCTGAACACGAGAGGTGTCCCGTAAACGAGACCTGGCCATGGCAATAATACAACCCATCAACCTCAACAATATGAAGATAAAAAAATAATGAACTCAGGCCTCCGAAGGATTATTCATGCAAAAAGAAAGAGTGAAATAATGAAGCATAAGTGAAAATGAAGTATAAAGAAGAAATTTTGCAAATTTAGGAGGAGAATTCAGCAAAACAAGAGGTCAACTAACTTCACTGATTGGTTGACAAGTATCTTTATCTAGTGACCCCTGCTTGATCCAAAATAAAATGAGCCAATATTTAGTGCTTGACTTGCGCTTTTGTCTAATGATGAGTAGAATGTAGTATAAGAAGCAAGTGATGAATAAGAAATAAGTTTTCCTGACTTTACAATTAGTATAACTCTATATTCTTTATGTTGGCCTTGTTAGAGCATCTAAATCAGCATTATGTATCGATGCATAGCGTTAGTGTTAGATATAATATAAAAAAAATAAAACAATTACATGTCACAAGGTGAAATGGTGCAAAAATGGATCCCAAACAAATGAAATATAATTCCTCCGTCCCTAAATGTTTGTCCTCTTTCTTTTTCCGTCATTCCTAAATGTTTGTCCTTCTTCCCCTTTTTTCCTTTTATATCTACATATTTTTTACAATATTACACTCATTCAATATATCTCTATCCATATTATCCATCCAATCAAAAATCAATCACAATACCCTTTTTAATAATTTCCTTTCTTCTTCTCTTTCTACTCCTCTTCATCAATCAACATCACACTCTCTTCCCTCTTCCTATTGTCTACTTTTTCCTCTCTTTTTTCTTCTTAATTTGTATGAAATTGTACTTTTAGGACAAATATTTAGGGACGGAGAGAGTAGATCGGTGCATACACGTTTCTAACACGTGCTTGTGCAAAACGCGCCGTTTTGTATTAAGGATGTAATAAAGTGCAACACTTGAACCTTTCGCTGGCAAAAAAAATAAGTAATAGAAAGCACGAGTCCATTTTTAACACTCTTTTTTCTCGTTACATATACAAAAGACTTATTATTTTAATATTGTTATGACACCATGAATAAATCTATCGATGTAGATGCTTGTAAGATAGGAACACAAATCCAAGTCCATTTATCAAGGCGAATGATGTTGCAGATTTTCTTTCCTCGTTCGCCTCCTCTTTTCCGTTGGGTATTCATGTGTTGAACGACCCGCCTGTGGATTTAGATCCTTTTCTTTTTGTTGACGCTAGGACTGTTTCGACTCACCGCCTTTGTAATTTTGTTTCTATTCTTTATGTTGGCCTTGTTAGACCGTTCACAACGGTGGACTTTAAACATAAAATAATAATAAATCATTATAAAACAGTAAAAAGCAAATAAAACCCATCTCCTAACCTTCAAACTAAAGACGCGGTTCTTAAATTAAAATCCCCAACAATACATGCAAGAGTGAATCATGAGCGTCCATCCTTATTTGATCCATTTCAAAGTTGGATTTGGGTTGTGAGTGGTCTTAAGCTAAGATCTTGCTCTAGTTTTACCTTACCCCTAATTTGAGTTGATCATCAATCATATAAAAACTTCGTGTACACATAGCCGTTTAAACCCTGGCATAAAACCTCTTCACCCAGCGAAAGATTAAAATGCGCCACCTCCTCTGCTCCGCCTTCATCCGGCGGCGTATCCGCCTGTCACCCGAGATCGCCATTCTGATCCGACCCGCTTACTACCGGGCGTCGAAGCAGCAGAAACCTCCGCCGTCTCCAACGCCGCCAAAGGCGCCGAAGAAGCCGGAGAAGTTCAGTCACCACGGCGTGGACTGGGAGGATCCGTACACCTGGATGTCTAAGCTTAATGACAAGGTTGCGATGAGACACATGGACGTTTACATGGAGCAGGAGGAGAAGTACACGGAAGCCGTCATGGCTGAAACCGAGCGTTTGCAGAGCAAGTTGCAATCCGAGATGGCTTCTCGCATGGCCTTCGATCTCTCCACTCCTCCCGTCCGATGGGGCCCCTGGTCTGTCTTTCTCTTTCTCTCTCTCTCTAATGGAGTTCAATCTAGTGAAATTAATGCCTGATGCAGTTGAATTTCACCAATTTGTCAAGGTGTGTATAGGTTGTACTACAGGCGGGTTGAAGAAGGAAAGCAATTTCCGGTGCTCTGTCGAAGACTGGCAGCCCTAAACGAGGAATTCATCTCAAACAAGTCCCCTTTCTCCGGATTTGATTTTACCTCTGGGAAGAAAATTGAGCACATACTCGTAGATTACAACAAGGAGGCGGAAAGATTCGGAGGTAAAATTTGCAAACCAATCCTGATGATTCTCCTCAAGTCCTGAACTACTTTTGATTTTTTGCACAGTATCTGTTAAAAATTGGGGTTCCTGATTTCATTCTTCAGGCTACTCTTATGAGGAAGTCTCTGAAGTGTCGCCAGACCATAGACACATTGCTTATACTATGTACGATAAGGATGATGACTTTTTCAAGTTATCCGTGAGGGATCTCAACATGGGTTCATTGTGCAATAAACCACAAGCTGAGTGGGTTTCAAATTTGGCTTGGGTGAAGAATGGGCAGGCATTGCTCTATGTTGTTACTGATCACTATAAGAGGCCTTGCAAGTTTGTAAACTCATCTTCTGTCAAGTTTTGAACATGTTTTCCTTGTTGGAATTGTGGATATGTTTTTTGACAATGTGTGTTGATTTTGTTAGGTTGTATTATACTATGATTGGATCAAGTGAAGATGATGTATTGCTTCGCCAAGAGCACGAGGAACATGCTTATTTGAATATCAGGCACACTAAAGATTTTCGCTATGTGGCTGTTTATGTCTTCTCTACCTCTAATTCTAAGGTGACGGTTCTAAGAAATTAAAGGTCATGTTTTGGATTCTGTTCCGTATTTTTCTACTGTTATTTCTGAATCATTGTGTGTGGTAAACTTGTAATTGGTTAGGTCTATTTGGTAGATGCGACCAATCCTTTGTCTGAAATGACATTAGTATGGGAGTGTGAACCGTTTGTCCATTGCATACTTGAGCATCATCAAGGATACCTTTATCTGTTTACAGATGCTTCCAAAGCTGGCAACCCTGTTGATACTCATTATTTGCTTAGGTCACCTCTTGTAGATGCTGTTCATCAAAGGGGTTGGAAGGTATAATGCACTTCATGTTTTATTTCCTGACACTGAAAAATGTTTTTTTTTTCCCTCAAGTTTGAACTGATTGACTGTTTAGGCTGGGAATGTTTAGTGCCATCCTAACCATGGATCATATTTGCTATTTTTTTTTTTATTTAAACCTTCTCATACATTGTTTAAAGTTTATAGTACATCTCATGTTACATTCACTTCATGATCTCTTTTTTTCCTTTTAATTTTTCTGATAAACCTTTTGTCACTTGTGATGATGCAGAATGTATTTATTGACGACCCTGCTCTTATCATTGAGGATGTTGATTTTAGTGACACACACTTGGTACTAGTTGTGAAGGATAATGGGAAGCTTCGACTGTGTGCCATGACCTTACCGTTACCTGATCAAAAGGTTTGTGACCCTTGATCGTCCATCCTGCTGACATGATAATCTAATACAATAAAAGTGAAACAGTTTTTCAGATGGGTTGGGGCGCATCCTCATGCTCATTTGCTTTTATACAATGCCTTTGAGATGGATATAACCCCTATATCAATTTTGGTGCATTCTAACTAGATTTAGTTATCATTGTCATATAGCTTAATTTTTAGTTTTCCTTCGGTCTTCTGGGCAGTGATAATACTTGGGCCTTCTTCATACACCCTCTCGATTATATATTGGGGCAAGGGTGTGTACATCATGCCCCCCCCCCCCCCCCATATCGCGCCTGAGGCAGGTTAACACTGGGTTGATGTTGATGTTGAGTTTTTCAGATGGGTTTAAAACGTCAAACTTAAGTTTTAACTTTGAAACTTAAGTTTTTCAGATGTTGAGTTTTGTTGCATTACTGTTTAGGTTAGTGTTTTTTGGGACTGCAAAACATCAACTTTGCATTTTCCATCCTTTTTCAGACTTGCAATATGAAGAGGAAAATTTCAGACCAAGTTCTACTACCCCCTCAAAATTTGCCTCTCTACCAAGACAATGTGCAATTTTATTCGATGTTATTTTATGATACAAATCTGAAAAGTACAAGAAATGAGCGAGATAAAGTGCAATAGTACACTAAAATATAGTCAAATTCTTCGATCTTGTGGGATGCTTCTGCTTTGGAGAGTGATAGACAACCTGTTGATATGTTTCTTTTTTCTATTACTGCCCATTCTTCTATTACATATTGAAGTGCTTTGGTCTTCATAATTTGATCTGCAGGATGCAGTTTGCTTGAAGGAGCTCAGCCCATCTTTCCTTCCTCTCCCAAAATATGTTTCAGCTATATCATCTGGACCAAATTATGATTACTATTCATCTACAATGCGCTTTACAATTTCATCACCTGTGGTGAGATGCTATTTCTCTATCGTGTGCATAAATAAGGGTTGAACAAGAATGTTAGCTATGGAACATATGGTAATGACCACGTATGTTCATTAATTGATGGTTCGTTCCGTCTAATTCACGCTCACAACCTGAGGCAATGATACTAAGGCAGATGTATACTACAGTTGGTCTCTCATTGCAATTGACTTGTTTCCTGCCTTTACGTGCTATCTGACTTCAAGTTTGCATTTGCGTGTTAACAGTGCTATTGATTTAGTCCGAATCATATCCATTCTGGTCCAGTTTGTTCTGACTCATCTTTCTTCTTTCAGATGCCTGATGCTACTGTTGATTATGACTTGTCAAAAGGGACTTGGCAGATAATTCAACAACAGAATTTGCTCCATGAGAGAACAAGAGTTTTGTATGGAAGAGCCTCCTCCTCGGTTGGTCGAGATAAATTAGAAAATATCATAAGCTTCGACAACCCTAATGACAAAGACTCTGAAACTGGGTGTTCGTGGAATGACCTCACTGAGTTTTATGCATGTGAAAGTCATGACGTCCCTTCAGAAGATGGTGTCATGGTTCCTCTTACTCTTGTCTACTCTCATAGGTCCAGAAAAGAAAGCCAAAACCCTGCAATACTTCATGGTCACGGAGCTTATGGTGAAACATTGGACAAAAGGTGGCGTAGTGAGCTGAAGAGCCTTCTTGATCGTGGTTGGATTCTTGCATATGCAGATGTCAGGTGGGTTATATATGCATATCATACCTGAATCTCTAGATGCAACTTGTATACTGTTTCTTTGTTGTTGTAATTGGTGGTTTAATTGTTTTAGAGGTGGAGGTGGCATGGGCAAAAAGTGGCACCATGATGGCAAACGTAACAAAAAATGCAATTCTGTTCAAGATTTCATCCATTGTGCTAAGTTTCTAGTTGATAAGAGAATTGTACATGGAGATAAGCTTGTCGGCTGGGGATACAGTGCTGGAGGGCTTTTAGTTGCTTCGGCTATTAATTTGTGCCCTCACTTGTTTCGTGCTGCAGTTTTGAAGGTGATAAGCTCTATTTTATTTTTATTTTAAAAAAACCTGATCTTACTTCATAATATATACTTTGACATATTGTTAACCTGTACTTGAACGCTCTAGATAATTTTAACTTTTTTGTGTTGTTCAGGTTCCGTTTCTAGATCCAGTTAACACTCTTCTTCATCCCATATTGCCACTCACACCTACTGACTACGAAGAATTTGGATATCCTGCGGATGTTGAAGATTTTCAGGCTATGTGGAAATATTCTCCATATGAAAACATTCCGAAGGATGTTCTTTATCCTGCTGTCCTCGTAACCTCATCTTTCAATACTAGGTAACCCTTTCGCTCCTTTTTTTTGTTCATTTGTTAAATTCACCTTAAATAGGCACTTTCTTAGCTAAATTATCACCATAATCACACCTTAATAAAGCTTTGGATGCTTCAGATTTCACATTTATTTGACATTGCCTAGAGCGTTACCCTTTCCTTGCAGTGAAAACTGATATTTGCATATTGATTTGGAGAAATTTCTTGTAATTATTTATGTGCTCATATCTATAGCCCGTCTTATTCCTCCATGTATGAATTTGAAACACATCCTCAGATTTGGAGTCTGGGAAGCTGCAAAATGGGCTGCACGTGTTCGTGAACGGACCACATATGACCCGAAGCGTCCTGTACTGCTAAATTTGACAACAGAGATAGTGGAAGAAAACAGGTACTTGCAGTGCAAGGAGTTGGCAATGGAGAGTGCCTTCCTGTTGAAGATGATAGAGTCTTAGCACATTTCAAGTTCAGTAATCCATTAATAGGTGCGTTTTCAAGTCACTTTTTTTCTTTTTTTTGGGGGGGGGGGTTGAAAGATTAGGCCTCTGCTTTGGCTGCAAATCTTTTTAATAGTAATGTTTTGATATGTGAACAAAGCCACTAGTGTAACTGTAGGACTTGCTTGAATGTTCAGTGGTGTCATGTAAAGTATAATGATGTTTCATTATCAGCTTTTGGTGAGAATGGTAAAAAAAATGCTTCATTTGAAATGTAGACATGTCAGGTAAAACTTGACACTCTTTAACATAAAAGGTCATGAATTTGGACTATCCTTTCCCTTTATTTCAAAATAAAAATAAAGAACAAAGACGAAAAGAAAAACTGGGGTCCCATTTGTAATGGATTACACAATCACATTTTCAGAAACGATGATGCTATGCTTAAATTGTACCATAATCATTAAAAGCATCTTGTATGTCATTCTGGATGGTTTTGATGCAACTTTTGGGACTAATTTTTGAATGATAAATCCCAAGTGAAAAAAACATGCTTAACTTCTGTACAAATACATCAGTGTAGAATGTAGACTGTGTAGATCATCTCTTTGTGCCTACCAAATTAAGACAGAGACGATTTGATGTGTGTTTGTGCAGAGATAGTCTCATGTCTCTTAAATTTTCTGAGATGATCAGCAATGAGACATTCCAAGAGATACATCTCTACAACAAGGTAAAATTAAACACCAAAAGGAAAAAAATATAATAATAATAACTCAAACTATTACAATCATCAGTAATTCAGTATTGTAATCAACCACAAGATTAAGATTACATCATATCTCTGAACCTTCAGAAATGGTGGAAAGTCTGCCTTGTTTGATGAACGCAGGATTGAGAAACTTTGCAACAAACGCCCACAGCTTGTACACGTCTTCGAAGTTAGTCAAGAAGCTCAAAGACGAAGTGACAACTTCAAGCCTAAACAAGCCGTCTTTCCTGTCATAACACCCGTTAGCCATCGTGGAGTCCTCAACTCTCGAGCCTCCACAATGACGACTCTTCGGGCTACTCACAACCCGCACGTGACTAAGTATACCGACGCCAAGAAAAATCCCATGCCCTTCAGCCAACTTCTGAACAATCTCAGGGCTTACCAATCCTTTATTCCTGTCCCTCACATTGAACGCCACAGCTGCACCACGCTCATACTTAATCTTCGGCCCATAGATTTGCACCAGAGACACAACCGAGTCCTTGGTGTCAGGACAAGGCAACTTGAGTTGCAGTAGAGAAGTTACAAGCCAGTTGATCAAGAAACGCTGCCTTGAACTCGTCTTGTTGAGCCCCAATGTGTTTATCTGATCAAGATGGCGACAGATTATCTGCGGTTCCCTTCTTTTCACGCCTTCACTTTCAATGTAGTCTCCGTCGCTATAGCTATAGCCTTCCTCGTCATCATCAGCATAGCTTATAGCCAAAGTGTCGCTCTTTTTCTCTTCATTTTCTTCAAAGCACAAATTTCTACAAGTCTCAGTATTATCAGCTCCTCCTCCTCGTCTTCCTAGCAGCCTGAACTCGCCTTCTGTTTCTCTTCTGATTGCACTTCCTATCTTGCTGGTCTGAGTTTCAGGAGTGCAATCATTCAGATACGGGCTTATCGCCTCCTCACTGGAAACGGGACTCTTCATCATCATCTCCTCAACAGAAACACTTTCAGTTTCTTCAAAGATTGAGCTGTAACCGTGCTCCATCTCCAAAACATCCTGCACTTGAGCAGGTGTGAAAGCACCTGAGAAAGCCGGCATCCGGACTCCCCTGTGAGTATCATCTACATTCTCAGCAGCTTCATCAAGTTTGAAATTAATCAATCCATCTATACCGTCAATGGAGTCGCCAAGATACTGAGGGAAGAGTGGGATTATCTTCACGATTCCTGTCCTAGTAATTCCCGATTGACTTTGAAGGCAACTCATCACAGATTTCTTGATAAGAAGGCACCCGAATCCAGTTGGGTCATGACCGAAAACTCTGTAAAATGACGTGATTATAAAATCAGGACGAAAGAAGGACAGCCCAAGCGAATCCATGTCCTTAGGACCCAACGAGCCAGCATCCAGCAACACATGCCAGTTGTTCTGCTGAGCAAGCGCCATCCACTGATACGAGTACTTGGCACCCGTCACCCTTGATTGAACAGGAAAAACAAACAGACCCGAAGCAGAATTCTTCCTCTTTTTCCTTTTCTTCTTGTTTAAGATTTGCTTTCTCAACTCGGTAGAGCATAGCTTAAGAGAAGGCCATTGAAACCATGCATTATAAACCTTAGCCCCTTTTTCCCTTGCTTTCTGACCCATCCAGTTAACAGACTGGCTCTCATGATCAAACATGGTCAGCAGTTTCTTGTTCATATGAAAAGGGTACGATTCGGCCAATAATTTAAAAGCCGAGCCCCTACTCACTGTAAACACAATTCCATACTCGTTTTCAGGGATGTTGAGATGACCCATAACCCGAGTCTTTATATCATGCTCAATGGTGCCTTTCTCAGCACCTCCACAGAGAGCATGGTTACTCAGATTAGCAGTTATCTCAGACAAGTTAAATGTCGAAGAATCTGAATAGTAAAGCGTCTGAAGGTAAGAAAATAACCCGAATCCACAATAGTCAAGACATACCTTGGGAAGACTGTATTCTTCTTCTCTCAGCTGATCAATCTCTTCTGAAGACTTGTACTTTGGGTACATAGTCAGGAACTTTAAAAAAGAAGTTTGCAGTTCAGGAATGCAGGCTTCTGATTCGAATGTACGGTCAGCAGCTAAGGCGGTTGCTCTGAGGAATTCCCTTTGTGCAATCAGCCTTGCAAGGGAAATTGACCTTCCCAAACCTAATTCATCGTCGCCGTCTTGATTGGACATGGACTCTGACTCCAGATCATGGATGAGCTTCAAAAGGGACCCATCTTCGGACGCTTCGTCGAGTGCTTCTCTAAGGTTGTCTCGTAACCGCCTGAGAATTGATGGGCTCGACCCCCCCTTGTTTGATCTGCTCCTCTTGTCCAGGATCAGAGAAGCATAATGAGAAATGGGTTTCCACAGAGAGAGATGCACCATCTCTCAGGTAAAGTTGTTTACACACACAGCAAGGTGAGAGAAGTTGTGAGAAGAGAAACCCAGGTTTCAAGCTTGAGAACTCTTAGACAATCTGAGCAAAGGAAGCACAATCTGATTCAAATTCAAATTCAAATTCCAAGCTGCTGTGCATAAAAGAAGGAATCAACAATCTGATTTACTTTGTTCCTCCAATTTCAAACCTTTCTGCTTTAGAAAAAAACTTGTTTCAGACACTTTCACCAAGGAGATTTGCTTTAAGAGAGCATTCAAATATTTAACAAGGAGGATCAAAGATAGGGCCACAGAAGATTCCAGCTACAAGTGGTTTTAAACCAACCAGATGAGACACATCCAAATCCTACAACTAGAAGAAAAGGCCATGTAAAACACCAAACCCCACATACTAACCAGAAAAAAGTAGATGAAATAAAGAGGGAAAAAATGAGCAAAGCAAAGAACCCAAATTTAAAACTTGAATCCCTAAAAGAATGTCACTCACCCCACTGGACCAACTCGTAATTTTAGTTTAAAATGGAATCGGAAGAAGCAATGCCCATAATATAATAATGGAAAGCAAATAGCATATTACTATATTAGCATAGACTTTGGAGAAAGATAAAGAGGGAGGAAGGCTAAATATGAAGAAACTTAACAGTGGAAAAACTGAAGAAAGTAGTGGGAAAAGATCAAAAGGCGTCAACTTTTGGGAATAACCCATCAACGGTAAACTAGTGTTTGTATTAGGAGAAAAGATCTTTCTCTTCTTTTTATCAGTAGGACTGTAGGAGACTAGGAAGGTAATAAATTTTTTTATAAGGAAAGTAATTCAAGTACCAGACAAACCCGGTAAATTCAGAGATTGAGACAAAACTCGATAGCCGGACAAACCGACAAAAACACCAAACAAGAAGAAAGCAAAACCAACAAAATAGGAAAGAACAAGATATACAAGCAACAAGCACCGGGCAAGGAAGTTGGGGGAAAGCAATTCCACGGGTCAGTAGAGGACTAACACAGATAACACTCCAAATATGGTGTACCATATATTTTTTTATACTTTTATGGTGAAAACCTACATATTTCAAAAACAATTCTAAGCAAAAGAAAGCTACTATAAAAATGAGTATACATAACTTGCTTTAACGGACTAACACAGATAACACTCCAAACAGCACATTCAAAACCAATCTCAACCACCAGCTCGAGTGCTGGCGACAGTTTCTACAACTCGAGTGCTGGCGGCGGTTCAATGGGCGCTGCTTACAGCTTATTCATGTGCAGAGGAGAGGAGATCTCTCTCTCTCATGACTTAAAATTCATCCAAATACACGTACAAGAGTTTGAACTGTATGTAGGCTTGGAAGAAATGGAGAGAGCGTTGACTTAGAATTGTTTTTGAATTGTAGTATGTAGGCTTGGAAGAAATGGAGAGAGGCAGCAGTAGCACCATCATTGGAGTTGATGGATCCGGCATTGAGTTGAGAAGCTCATGCTCGACTGATCAAGAGCGTTGACGTCATAATTCACATGGAGTTGTAAAAGTCCTTACCACAAGAGTGGTCCTCACCGGAACCAAAATCAATATATATATATATATATATAACATTGTTTTTCATACTCTAGAAGCCGTTGACATCTCTAAGGATTACCATGTCTAAGGAACCTATTGATCAAGTAAACTTGAGTCAACCTGCTACCACACAAATTACACAACGACGGAGAATTTATTTATTCTTGTGCTTTTTTATATGCAAATAAACAGTACTAATTAAGCAACAAATTACAATCAATATTAAATATTACATCAAGAATTAGCTGAATTTCATGGGCTACATCAAGAAACAAGAAGAAGCATTCAATAACGTCACAACCCTAGGGGGTTGTAGAATGTTATGATCGAAGACTCTTCTCTACATTGACATGGTAGAGTTTCAGATATTCAAACCACATAAATTGTTTATATATGCATTCGAACAAAACTTATCTATTCATCAAACTCCACAGCTGATTGTAAGGTTATCCAGATCACACAAGTTCAACCGATGACGTCCAATTGCCAAATTTCAAAATCAGTACTAAAGTTTTTCTTCTTGTTGCTACTCACCACCATTTCGGAATCAGATTCGACAGGATCAAACCAGTTTCAAAGCATAGCTTCACCTCCAGATAGTAATAATGGTAACATATATATATATATATATATATATATATATAGGTTTAGTATCTAGAGAAACCCCTTATTAGAGAGAAACGAGAGCCATTATTAAGAGCGTCGGATTAAATAAAATTAAGGGTTGAGATTAAATAAAATAGGGTATAGAATAACTATCATGTGTTTAATACACCAAATCACACCAAGTTCCTAAAATATTGCCATATCTAAATTCCTCTCTCCTAATATTGTCATATTCTGATTCTCTATCCATTTTGACTTTCTCTCTCTCATTATATAAAAAAAAAACGTCCATTGGAGAGAAATTTGGAGCTCTCACCAGATCTGGAATGCCATGGAGACGATATCAAACTCTTTGAATCGTCTTCCCAATTTCAAGTCGATATCGATTGTTTGCCCCATTGGTGTACATAAATCGGTAAGTTTCGATAAGCTATAAACCTTCCCCAACTTCTTCCTCTTTTTCGCCAATTTTTATTTGTTAGGGTTTCATTTTCGGTGAAATTGGTCCTAAATTTATGAATAATTTGGCTTCATTGATTTTTTTTGTAATCGAAAGCGGATTTGAATATGGCTTAATTGATTTTTTTAGATTTCAAATTTTTTTTTTGTACTCGAATCTGCTCAATTTTTTTTGTTGATTTGATTTTTTGTTCGTACTCGTCCATTAATTTGGCCGATTTCGATCTTCACATATTAATTTGGATGAAATGTTAAATTGGTTCATTTACTTGATACACCATGATATATCTAATCATTTTGTTATAATGTGAACTAATTAACACAAGAAATTTCTCCGTACGGGATCGAGCGATGAAGAAAGAGGAGTGTGATTATAGTAGAAAGAAGATGTTCATAAGATTCGTCATTGTTACCGTTTAGATTACATTGTTTATATGTTCTATATTTATACTTGCATATTCGAGTTCTTTTATACCCATGTTCAAAACTGTGAAGTTAATATTCAGATATTTTGTATACATGTTCGATATTGTGTACTTAATATTCAAATATATTATATACATATTCGAGTTTTTTTATACACGTTCAAAACTGTGAAGTTAATATTCAAATACATTGTGTATATGTTCGAGATTTTGTATTTAATATTCATATATTATTGTATAAATATTCGAGTTCTTTTGTAAACATGCTCAAAACTGTGAAGTTAATATTTATATATTTTGTATACATGTTCGATAGTGTGTACTTAATATTCAAATATATGATATACATATTCGAGTTCTTTATACACATGTTCAAAATTGTGAAGTTAATATTCAAATATATTATGTACATATTCGATGTTGTACTTAATATTCAGATTTAATGTATACATATTCGAGATTTTGTATTTAAGATTTACATATATTGTAAATTTTTAACACATGTTCGAGATTGTATACTTAATATTCGATTTCATACTTTGTTTTGTTCAAGATCTACACGCAAATATTCATATATAATTACAATTATATAAATCACTCCTACGTACAATGACATATTCGAAAATATGTTATTAATATTCGTTTACTCATACTGGTTTGTTCGATATTTAAACTAACATATTCAGATATAAACACATGACAACTACAAATTGGACTGTATATTTAAACCACGAGAAATTCGAACAATCTTTGAACAATATTCAAAAAATATTGAAACATATTCAACCAAATACAACATAATTACGCCAATAATAATTATTCAAATTTTAAATTTGAATTTTACACCAAATAGAAAATGTAAGGTTTGATTTTTATTTTTTAAAAAAATCCAAAAAATCCCTATAATTTCGCACTTTCCATTTTAACAACTAACTAGATATATTCAAGTATTTAATCCCCATATTTGTTATTATGCACCATCAATCATGACCATTAATCTTCCCAAATCCAACGGCTCTTATTACGACTTCCGTTTCTTTACATATATATATATATATGTGTGTGTGTGTGTGCTTCAATATAAATATGCTCACAGTAAGATTCTGACATGATCAATGCTTCTTCTTTTTTTCACGCAGTTGGTGTCCTCAGAATTGTTGGTTCTGTACTATTAATTCTATCTTTGATTCTCTTCAGTGTCTGCTTTTGTCTGCGCGCTAATAATGCAGAAAACGATCCCAATGGTAAGCTTCGCTCCGTTTCGGCTAAAGAGAGCGGAAGAGTTTGTAATGGAATTCAGTGCTTTCAATAACGTAAGAAGCTGATTACATATAGTAGAAGGAAGAGCAAATCCCTCGAGCTAATACAGGAAAGAGATAATAGAGATTAGGAAATAATTAATCTAAGGAAACAAATCAATTTCATATCTTTAATTAAGCAATCATGTATCAATTATTGTTATCATGCCCCCTCAAGCTTGACGACCTTCGGGAAAGTCGTAGCTTGATGAGCAATTCTTGGAATC
This sequence comes from Fallopia convolvulus, assembly GCA_964016875.1. Taxonomy (NCBI): domain Eukaryota; kingdom Viridiplantae; phylum Streptophyta; class Magnoliopsida; order Caryophyllales; family Polygonaceae; genus Fallopia; species Fallopia convolvulus. The sequence goes on from OZ024736.1 coordinate 1,546,338, forward strand.
GTGGCTTGAGCAATGGCTTTGTAAGAACATCGGCCAACTGATCCTTGGTGGAGACATGTTGAACACGGAATAAGCCTTGTCGGACATGTTCGCGAACAAAGTGAAACGCCAGAGCAATGTGCTTCATCCGAGAATGGAACACGGGATTAGAACTTAAGTGCAGTGCGCCTTGATTGTCACAATAAATGACCGGCTGAGTGGAGAGTGGGACGCCTAATTCCTTGAACAGATTTGACACCCAAATGAGTTCGGATGCAGTGTCAGCTAAAGCTTTGTATTCAACCTCAGTTGAAGAGCGAGCAACAGATCTCTGTTTTCTTGAACTCCAAGATATTGGAGTGCGACCATAGTATAACAAGTAACCTGTGGTAGAAACATAATCATCACGATCCCCGGCCCAATCCGCATCAGAAAAGCAGAGAAGAGAAGGAGCGTGATCAAAGGCAATGATGATGCCCATGTCAGACGTGCCATGAAGATAACGCAACAGCCGTTTGAGAGCACTCCAATGATCAGATTTCGGGTCTTGCATGAACTGAGAGAGTTTATTGACAGTGAATCCAATGTCCGCTCTTGTGAGGGAGAGATATTGTAAGCTTCCAACAAGAACCCTGTAGTCTTTGGGTGTAGGAAGAGACGCACCAGAATTTTTGAGAAGTGGAGTTGTGGTCAAGGGTGTGGAGGCTGGTTTAGTGTTTTCCATGCCAACCTTTTTGAGAACATCAAGAATGTATTTTCTTTGAGATAAAAAAAGACCGTGATTAGTGGGAATGACCTCCACGCCAAGGAAGTACGTTAGTGGGCCAAGATCCTTGAGGGAGAATCGTTTAGCAAGCCGAGCAATGAGATGATCAACAACAGAGAGTTGATTGCCGGTGATGATGATATCATCTACATAGACAAGTAGGTAGATGATAACATTCTTGTGGCGAAATAAGAAGAGTGAAGCATCAGAAAGAGCCATGACAAAACCAAGGTGTAGGAGATACGTTTTCAACTCGGTATACCAAGCTCGTGGCGCTTGTTTAAGGCCATAGATGGCTTTATTCAGTTTGCACACATGAGTAGGCATACTTTTGTCAATGAATCCCGGTGGTTGAGCCATAAACACATCTTCATTGAGTTTCCCTTGTAGAAATGTGTTGTTCACATCAAGTTGTCGAAGAGGCCATCGTTTACTAACAGCAACAGAGAGAACAACCCGAACCGTTACGGGTTTGATGACTGGGCTGAAAGTGTCTGTGTAGTCCCAACCTTCTCGTTGATGAAACCCCTTGGCAACGAGTCTTGCCTTATACCGATCAATCTTGCCATTCGGTTTGTATTTAATTCGGAAGACCCATTTACACCCCACAAGATTTTGATTTGATGAAGGCGGCACCAATGTCCAAGTTGCATTAGAGGTGAGTGCATCATACTCGGATTGCATAGCAAGCCTCCAATCGGGATCTTTGAGGGCCATGGTTATGGTTTTTGGTTCAAGAGGAGTGGTTATTTGGACATGGAGATTAAGCTTTTTGATAGGTTTGGAAATATTATTTTTCGAACGTGTGACAATGCCAGATGGAATGTTTTGTGGTGAAGGATTAGATGGAATTGGCTGATTAGTAGAATTGGGCAAGGCTGACGTGGAGGGTAAGGTCTGGGTTAAAGAAGATTGTGCAATTAAGGAATGGGACATATGATTTGGTGAAATTGGAGGATGAGATATTGTTGCCAAGTTGGGTGCGTGATTTGTGGGATGTGATTGAATATTGTTATCCAAATTTGGATTAATTAAATTTGGTGGAATATCAGAAGAGGTGGAAGATATGGTGGGATTTGGCAAAGAAGAATTATGGCAAGTATTATGTGGCAAATTGGAAACAGAGGGTGGAACGGTTATGAAGCGTGGAGAGGAAGTGACTGGCAGTTGGTTAGCTGACTCGGGCATGGTGGGGCCGACTACAGTCAGACGAGATGGTTGAGCCACATGAGGTGAAATTGAACCCCATTCACCACATGTGGGCTCAACTGAGTCGTTCGAGAGTGTAGTCGGCGGTTGTTTGGACGTGGGTACCCGAAAAGTGGACGGTAAAATTGAATCCCATTCACCATCAACAATTTCGGGGTGGTTTGGGGTGATCAACTTGGAATTTTTGTAGGGAAAATCATTCTCCATGAACCGGACGTGTCGAGACACATAGAGGCGTTTAGTGGTAGGATCAAGACATAGGAAAGCACTTTGAGTAAGAGAATAACCGATGAAAACACACGGCGATGATCGTGGTTCTAGCTTGTGAGCTTTGTAAGGCCGAAGCCATGGGAAACAAAGGCAACCGAAGCTATGGAATTTTGTGTAATCAGGGTGTTGTTTGAATAACCGAAAATAAGGAGAATCATGCTTTAAAGTTGCTGTTGGTAATCGGTTTATCAAAAACGCAGCTGTTTTCAAAGCAAAAGGTCAGTGATCTAGAGGAACACCAGAGAAGCTAAGTAAAGCTAGGCCTGTCTCAACAAGATGTCGATGTTTTCTTTCGGATAGACCATTGTGCTCCGGGGTGTGCGGAGGTGAAGTGAAATGCGAGATTCCTGATTTGTCTAAAAAGGATTTCAGGGAGATGTACTCTCCACCATTGTCTGAGTACAAGATTTTAATTCTCTGTTTGTAAAAATTTTCAACAAGCCCTTTGAATGTTTCAAAAATTTGATGAGTATCAGACTTCTTTTTCATGGGATACAACCACACATATTTAGTGAAATGATCAATGAAAATAATGTAGTATTTGAATCCATCATAAGATAACACAGGAGAGGTCCAAACATCAGAAAATATTATTTCAAGAGGATGTTGTGAAACAATAGATGAAACATGAAAAGGGAGTTTATGACTCTTGTTAACTTGACAAGCAGTACAATGAGTCTGTTGAAAATTGAAACTAGCTAATCCAAATTGCTTGGAGAGAAATTTGAAAACTTCTGATGATGGATGCCCTAACTTGTGATGCAACGAAGCCAAAACCTTAAAAGCTGAATGAGTAGAAGGAGGAGTGTGTGGCCAGAAGTACACACCATCAATGCACGGACCTTTAAGCAGAGTTCTCCATGTTTTGGTATCCTTGACATGAAAACAATTTGACAAAAAGAGAATACCATAGTTAGTGTCTTTTGTAAATTGAGAAACAGAGAGAATATTTTTTGACATATCAGGAACACAAAGAACATTGGAGAATAGAAAATTTCGATTTTGATGTTGTAAAGAAAGTGAACCTGAGTGAGTTATGGGAAGTCCCGATCCATTTCCTACCACCATTTCATCCGGGCCAGAGTAAGGAGAATAAAGAGACAGATTGTTGAGATTATTTGTAACAGTATGAGACGCACCACTGTCCATTAGCCATTGATCCGGGGTAGGATTAGTATGTGCAAAGTTGGTTTGAGGATGGGTGTGTGGGACTGGAAAACGATTCGAGGAAGGAAGTGGAAGGTTTGGATGTTCTTCTTTGAGTTTGGTGCAATGAGACATGACATGGCCAAGTTGACCACACCATTGACATCGACCTCGAAATGGTTTAGACTGATGGTTTTGATTTTGTGGATTGTTTGGATTGGAGTGTGGGTATGAAGATCGAGAGTTTGTGTTGGTGTTTGGCCAGTTTTGATGGTGTCGAGAATTGGAGGAGTGTTGCCATGTAGATTGAGTAGAGGATGACTTACCTTTGTTCTTTGCTTTAGCTTGAGCATTGAGTGCCGTAACAGAAGTGGATTCCTTGGAGGCGTTTTTGAGGGAAACCTCCTTGATGATTAACTTTTCATGAAGCTCCTCAAATGAAATAGCGGAGTCACGATTGTTAACTCCATCAATGACGGATTGGTAGGAGTCATCAAGGCCTTTTAAAACATGATCCGTAAAATCTTCATTGGAGACCGGCGAGCCTAAGGAGGCAAGCAAGTCAGCCGAAGTTTTCATAGCTTGCATATATTCAAAGATGCTTTAATTTCCCTTTTCTGTATGAGTGAGTTTGTATTTTATTTGTTTGATATGGCCGCGTGAGGCTGTGCCATATGTTTGTTTGAGGAGATCCCACACTGCTTTTGTGGTTTTTGTTTGTGTGACAAGGTTTGTAATGGCAGGAGAAAGAGTACTAAGAACCGCTCCATAGAGTAAACGGTCTTGTCTCTTCCATGAAAAATGAGCCGGGTTAGGACGTTCAAGGCCTTCATTGTTACGAAGAGTTGAAGGTGGAAGGGAGAAAGTGCCATCCAAGAATTTGAAGAGGTCATAACCCTCTAGGGTGGCTTCGACTTGCGTCTTCCACCCGAGATAGTTGGTGGATGAAAGCTTTAGAGTGGGAGGGAAGTGCACTATTATGAGAGGTTTTGTGGGCTCATGAGGATTGGGAAGTGTTGTAGAGAAGTCTGCCATTGTTTGTGTTGAACGAGAGGATCGATTCAAGCGACTGATACCATAAAGAGAGCGGAAGAGTTTGTAATGGAATTCAGTGCTTTCAATAACATAAGAAGCTGATTACATATAGTAGAAGGAAGAGCAAATACCTCGAGCTAATACAGGAAAGAGATAATAGAGATTAGGAAATAATTAATCTAAGGAAACAAATCAATTTCATATCTTTAATTAAGCAATCACGTATCAATTATTGTTATCATCGGCTATATTTTGTTAATAGTGTGAATGATTAGATCAAGAAATTTCGAAATTGAATTAGTAATAAAATGAAATTTTTACACTGTAAAATTGGAGTATATGTTGTTAATAGTGAATGATTAGATGATTTGATCAAGGATCTGATTAGTGGTATTAGTCCAGCAGGGTCCATTTTAAAACCAATTAGCAATAGGAGGAGTAATCCGTTAGTTATATACAAATCCAGTTAAGTCTCAACTTTTAGATCTGGGAGGGACATTCTAACAAGTTGCATCGAAAATGTACATGCGCTTTCCATTCCACAATAATCATGAAGATATTTATTTATATGCCAGTTGTTAGAAGAGAAGATGTGATAGAAGGTGCAAAGCAATTTGATCTCGAAGCAATGATGGCTGCAACCTCCAACTTCTCTATCACAAACTGGCTTGGAGAAGGACGATTCGGCCCCGTTTACAGGGTACATCTTTATTCACTTGCTCACTTACTAAACACATACTAGCAATCTTAGTTTCTATTTGTTCCAACTCACTAGCAACATTAGGAGATCTTTTATGCGTCTATACTTTTAACAGGAATCAGAGACGGACCTAGTGTGGGGCTGGGCCAGCCCACCTTAAAAAAATAAAAAAGAATAAAAAGAAGGTAAATTTAATATAAAAATATATAAAAAATAAGGTAAATTTAGCAATAAATTAGTTAAATTAAGGTAATTAAGCCCACCCAGAAAAATTTAATGAAAATTAACCCACCCTAATATTAAATCCTGCATCCGTCCTTGCAGGGAACAATAGTCCAAAATGGTCAAGAACAAGAAGTAGCCATCAAAAGGCTTCTTCGAGGCCCTAGACAAGATATCACAGAGTTCATCAACGAGGTACAATTGGTAGCAAAGCGTCAACACAAGAATTTGGTAAGACTCGCGGGGTTCTGTGCACAAGGAGAAGAAAGAATGCTTGTTTATGAGTTTGTGCCAAACTTAAGCCTTGACAAACACCTGTTTGGTAATAGCTTGATTTCATTTCTATATGTATAAGCTGGACAGAAATATATACAATTTTAACAAAATCATGTCAAGTTGTAGATCAAAGCATGTCAAAGTACCTTACATGGGAACAAAGACAGAAGATCATCCTTGGTATTGCTAGCGGCCTTCAGTATCTGCATGAAGATCCTCAGCTTACAATTAGACTATGTGATCTTAGAGCAAGTAACATTTTGCTAGACCAGGATTTGAACCCAAAAATTTCAAATATTGTTACGTTGGATCACTCTCAAGAAAGCACATCGTAAGAATCTTCCAAACTAAGTTTGTTTGCAAATAAGTTCCTACAGATTCCCTAACATTCATCTACAAAGTTCAGATCACGCTATTCAATTTTAACCTTCTAAGAATGATTGTATTTCATTGCAGGTTTTATATCAAGTCGGACGTCTATAGCTTTGGAGTCATACTTCTTGAGATTGTGAGCGGTCAACATGACAATGGACTTGCATTGAGAGTGAGTCACAAACTATAAAGTTCTTTTTGTAAATTTAGTTAATCTTTTCTCTTAGTTTAGTCTCATTACGGCACTGCAGGCGAGGAGGCTTTGGGGAGAAAGGACAATTGATGAGCTAGTAGACCCTAGATGGCAGATGAATGCTTCAACGATGGAAATAATGAGATGCATCCAAATAGCACTGCTTTGTGTACAAGATGAAGCTACTAGACCCACAATGCAAGCATTGCTAGTTATGCTTAATAACAGCTCTGCTCAACTTCCATCTCCAATTTGACCCTTTCTCCTTCAAAACTCAAAAGCTACAACATTTTACACACGCGTGTGTATGTATGTATGTATGCATATACATTGGCGATTTCAAAATTGGCATTTGGAAAGAAACCATATTTGTGATGACATCTTCAAGCCTATGTCTATTTGCATATGAGAAGTAATGTTGATTTGCTATTTCGAATTTTTGTGTAAGGATTTGAAATGTGTTTGTGTGTGTGTGTGTTGTCATGAAAGGTAAATATGAGTGTGTTCAAACATCTGAGTACTTTGTTGGTCATTCTTGGATGCTCTTTTTCTTCTTTTTGGGAGCATGATACCTTTCCCGTCCAATGTATTGATCTTATAAAGAAGCCCACATCAAGACTTTCTTCATAGGTCTAGGTAAATTACCAGAGAATAAAAAACAAATTAAAAAAATATACAATCATAAGCAGATCATAAGAAGAGGCAGATACAAGCAACAATCTGATGTATTGTGGTTTAGTTGTTTTTAGGGTAGACTGATTACAATGATCTTCCCAAATTCCCACTGATCAGAGAAAATAGAATCCAACAAAGAAAAGAACAACAACAACAATGATAAAGGCAACAAGTAAGATAAACATTGTAGGAACCATAGCAGGATTTAGGACTACAAGTGAGCAGCCTTGCCACATTTCAAGGCATTAGGAGGAATGTCGTATTCTGTATAAAGGCTCTTTTCATCGTTCCAGACTCTCATATACAGTTCTTGCCCTAGGTATCGCCTTGGCCAGATTGCAGACCTCAAATTCCACATTCCCTTGTTGTCCATGGAAATGAATATTGCAGTCCAAGAGTTGGGGTAAACCTGTAAAAATTAAGATGTAAACCAAGGTTTTGGGATCTTCATTTCTTTGTAATTAGATCTGAATTTTTCTAGGGTAGTTTCAGTTACCTGGACAGTGCTCCTAGAGATGGCATCTTTCAGATTGTACTGTTTCCTCATTGCAGGAGTCCATTGCTTTGACCCAAAGCTGAGTTTTTCACCAAATGAAGGCACAAAGGTTAAGCTACTCACAAGGCATTAAAGCCGTCATGGCATCCACTATAAAAATTCAAGATTTAAGTGACTTGTATAAATATGATACAGCTTGTTAGCAATAGAATATTGGTTTAAAGAAAACGCTTTTGAATATTAAATAAATGAAAATATGCCTGAATTGGAAAACACAAGAATAGAAAAGTTAATGAGCTTAAAATAACACAGAATAATGGAGAGTCAGATTTACCCCACAGCCCAAAAATCAGAGCCATCAAGATGCCAAGACTGCATCACATTTTCAGTATTTTGGAAGATGATTTCAATGTAATCATGAAGAAAAATCCCAAAGACAGATGTGCCTAGAGATGCAGGTGCACGCGTTGGAGTGGGTGAAATTGTTTTCAGGTCGAACACACCAGGAATGTTGTAGTTGTCAGCAAGCTTCAATGGAGTTTGTGGGTTAATGTAAGAGACCCTGTTGACGCAGTAACGCAACTTTCCTTTAATCTTTGCAGCAGAGTTTTCTAATATTATCGTTCTGGTGATTGGTATGGTTCCATAGTGGAAAGATCCTTGTGGGTTCGGCCTTGCTGCATTTGCTGTCAAATTCATTCTTTATGTGGGGGAAAAAACAGCACATAAAATAAATTAGGAACAACTTAAGAAATTGCAATAGAAATTACTTCCTCCATTAAGTTTTACATGTCATTTTAGCAATTGGAACATTAAGGAATTTTAGTTTTGTACCAAAATACCCTTAATTAACTATTTATTTCCTTGGCTAATAAAGAAAAAGGATAAAGAAAATTGTAATACACATTAATTAGTTTATAGAGAATAAGGGTAAATTTGGCAAGTTTTGTGCAAATTTCTTAATAGGACAAACCTTTCTGAACAATAAAAATTGAGGCTAAAATGACATGTAAACATAATGGAGAGAGTTTTATACCAGTAAGTATCTTGACAGCACAGCAACATGAAAATACCTCATTGTTCTGGCTTGATTCAAAGACCAATTAACATTGTTAACAGGAGCAGAAGGCAGTGCACCAGAGACTGGGGTCTTTGAACCAGCATAGCTGAGGATAGTAGTAGCTATGCGGGTATGTTTAGTGTAACGTGTAGACGCAACAATGTAATAGTCTTTCACCTTTGAATTAAGAGTGACCAAGAAGGTCAATGATTGGCCCACATGAACATCAAATGAATCATAGACTTGTTGAATAGTGTGAGAACCTTCTACTTCAACAAGCTTCAGCATGTGTCCCTGTATTCTGATGTTTATAGAAGTTGACATCCCCACATTTGAAACTCTAAACAAGTAGGTTTTGCCTGTGAAATTTGAGTTAAATGTCAGATTTATCATCCAGGCACCAAAACTCGAGTGTCTTCATTCACAAAGGAAATGTAATCAGTAGGAAGAACTGAAGAAGAGTTGCTATCACCTGGTTTCCCTTTGAGTACAGATCCACGAGTACGACCATTAATCAACAGAGCATTAGGAAACTTGAGAGGTTGTCCTGCATCTAAAGATTTTTGTAATTTCTGCAACATAAAGTCATCTCATCAGTTTCAAATGTCTCAAATACAAACACTACCACCAAGTTATTAGAAAATTAACCATGGAATGAGTGAGCATTGCCTTCATCAAAAGTCTATTTAAGACGTAATATAATAGGTAGACTGGAACATGTCCAATGTGATTTGCATCCGCATTAAACAAGTTTTAAGAACCAATAAATACAATATATCAGTGATATAAAATAAATCCTTTCATACCTTGTGGTCAGACCTGTACCAATCACCAACAACTAATGTAAATTCACCAGCTGGTTCTGGATATGGAAGTGGAATGACTGATCGCCTGTGGATGTTCAACCCGCCAAAGCCTCCAGCTGCTCTATGCATCAATGTCGAAGGAAAGTAACTGTAGGTACCTATTTGATCCTTCACTTGCATCTTGTAAGTCCAGCTGGATTTTGGAGGAATAGGACAATTTGTCCCAAGAACTCCATCTTGCCAAGAGCTCTTTCGCTGGTGAACCCCATTCCTAGAAATGGAAAAGAAAGTATCACATTTTCATCTTTCGGTTTATCAACGAGCCAAAGGCAGTCAAATAAATATAAACGTGGGAAAAATAGTTCCAACACTTTAAAATCTGAGCCAAACTCTAAATTAAAAAAATAGCACCAATAAGGAAAGAAATGGAATCTTCATAACTAACCATGTGATGAGGAAGGGCTCATCCAATTCATTAATAACATTAACAATCACATTGTCATTGGTCGCACAATCAATAGTTGGGCCAGGAAAATGTCCATTGATGAGGATTCCCTACAAAAGTGAAGGTCAAAGTCATAAAAAAGAATGGAAATAAATGAAATGGTAGCTCATACATGGTTATACTTATTAGATATACAGTAAATGGAGAGAAAAATAGCCTACCAGAGGAACTTACTCTTTGAGGGACCCCAAGTGGCGAGATTGTTCCATATGTTACTCTCCAAGTATAATATCTATAAGGATCTTCTGCATTAACTGAAAGGATGATGGCTAAAGCCAAAAGTCCAAAGAGAACATGTAGGTGCCCATCCCATCTCATCTTATTATATGATATGCTTTGACAAATCTACTTCCTGATCCAAGAGAGAAGAAATGATTAAGTGTAGGACAAATAAAAACAGATCAAATTATCAACGATGTCTATCATGCATTCAATCTTGTAGCATAGTTAAAGGGTCATAGGATTCCAACTATCCAAACACCATTCTCATATGTGTACACCATGAGGATGATGCATCAAAAAATGCAAGGAGCTAAACCATTTTTAAGCATTGCTGTAGAATAAACAGTCAGAAATAGAAGTTTTTTACACATTCCTGATGAGGTTTTGAGATGTTTTCACCTAGAGACATAAATTATGCCTAATGCGTCTAATTACATGACACAAGTTATCAACGATGCAATAGTATGAAATGACAATGCCACTAAGTTTCAATATTATTCCAACTGGTATCACTCTGTCTTCCCTATATGTCGTCAAGCATTCCATACCATTTAAGGGAGTGCCTACTAATTCATTAGGCATAACAATAGTGCAATAACCACAACATATAAAAAACTTAAAAGGGAAAATCAATGCATCTAAAATCAAAATCAAGAACTCTTTAATAGCAAGTCCAACTAGAAGCATCTCCTATTAAAGCCCAGAAAATGATAATAATTCAACCGATTAACCGAACATAACTAGCAGAATATAAGCAGAAACAGTTCCTTGAAGATGAATGATTCAATATTGCACACTCACCTTTTATTACAATCTTCCAATCGAGAAAGGAACAAGGATTGAAATAGGACAAGGACCCAGACGTGATCAGCTTCCAACAGTAAGCAGACGAGCTGCTTATATAAAATACCTGGACATAAAATATCTTTTCCATCGCCAACAAGTACAGCGTGGACGAAACAGCCGAGAAATCGGATCTCAATTACGTTTGGAGCACTTCACGCTCCCGAATAAATTTCAAGAACAGCACATCAGAAAGTATAACTCTTCATTTCTACATCGATCGCATCTTATTTGGTACAACTCGCACATGGTGCCGAATTGGGATTGGGAGGAGGAACGCTGTTTGTATGAGCACACGAAATTGGAGGAAGTGACGCCATCGAAAGCGGATCGGCGACATTAATTGCGAAAACGCATCGAATAACTTCTGTGACTATAAACCCTAATTTAATGGAGCAAGTAAAAGCTCTGGAGAAACGTAGAGATGGGAAGAGCTAGGTTGTAAAAGGTGGAGGAGAACGACATTAGGAGGCTTCGGCGGATCGATTCCCTCTGCAGCCAGCCCTCTTTGTTTGGTTTCTAAGGTTTCTCCCATGGCCGTTCCTCGCCAAACGGCGTCGCTTGCGATGGAAGTTGATGTTCCCAAATTTTTGCCCGCCAAGAATCACATGACCGTATGACACACATATCCCTTTTTTTTTGTGCGATTTAATTTTTTTTTCTTTTGGAAAATTTCGGCCGTTAATTGTTTTTTTATACAACGAGCTACTAGCTAGGGCTGTCAATTACCCACGGGTGACCGATCCACCCGTTTAATCCACCCGAAATAGACGGGTGTAAACCCAATCAAAGCGGGCGATGGGCGGTTCGGGTGAGCGAAATGGGTTATGGGTCGGGTATGGGTGAGATTTTATCACCCAATAATCCACCCAATAACCCGACCCGTCAATCGGCCCATCACCCGTTTCACCCAAACCACCCATATAACTCGTTTTAGCCCATAATTTCTAATATGTGTAGGCCTTTAAAGTCAACATATAAGCCATTCCGGGTCTTTGATAAATAAGTTCATTTGTTTCCCTGCCCATTTATTTATACCTGATTGCCTCTACTTTCTAAGTAATTCTAATTTCTAACTCTAGTATATCTTTCACCTGATAACATACTAGCACTGCTCGATCACTAGTCACCACCTCTGAGTCTCTGACCTCTCTCTTGAAGACTTCTCTTCAACTAGAACCACCAAGAGCATAAAATACAATAGTTATACATCGATTATTGTTTATGTGATTTCTTTTTGTTTATGTATGATTATGGATATTTGTTTTAATTTATGTATGACAATTTATTTATAGACAAAATACAACGCTTATACAACAGTTATACGGGTGAACGGGTCACTCATATAACCATCGGATAACGGGTGATTTGGGTGATGGGTAGAACATATTACGAGTGACAGGTAGGTCGAGTGAGGTATTTTAACTTGCGGGTCGGGTGGTGGAAGTGCTCCACCCACCCATAACCCAACCCATTGAAGTCCTACTACTAGCTTATTATAAGACAAATATTAGACCGTCCCATAGGATCAGGGTCAGCCTAAATCATCACAACGAATGATGTTTAAGAATTGCAACAGGAGAGGATAAAGAAAACGCGAATCTCTAACATTACAAACACTAGAGTCTAGAAAGACAAAAACTAGAAAAGAGGAAACAATCGCATGACGGAAACGATCAATATTGACATGCCTTCTAGCTAAGAACTCAGCCGCAAAGTTACATTTCCTGAAACAATGAAAAAAAACCACATTATCAAACCCCCGGACCAAATTTCGAATATCTTTAATTAGAATGGAGATCAAATGAGAATAGTCCTTATCCTATAAAATGAGAACAAATCCCGGACTTGATTTTGTGAGATTAAAGGCTTAGATGATGCGACGCGCTTCCCTTTTTTAGAGTTGAAGGGGTATTTTCGTCATTTTACTATTTTTATATTTAATTTTAATTTTCAGCCAAATTTTCCACATGTGTTCACGATGTTCATGATTCTTTCTCTTCGGTCTCACCATTGCTCTTCGATCTTTATTATACTCTTGATCTCCCTTGTGCTTTTTATCGAAATTCACCTTCAATCCCCTATTTATTAATGGATTTAGGTATGATTTTCATCGATTTAGGTTTTTCAATCTATGTTTATGGGTTTTCACTTTTCATGGATTTATGTATGATTTTTCATCTTTGTTCATGAATTTTGGTGAAAAGAGTCATAGAATTGATAGAGATTGCAAAATAAAGATTTATTTGAATTGCAATTTGAAGGATTTGATTAGAATAGAAATTGATTTTGTATGCTAGCTTGATTGTCCACCAAGTGTTTGATAAAATGTCTAAACCTTTTTTTCCCTAAAAACCCAAAATCTTGCTTGATTGCATGATTGCTTGAATGTTGAATTAAATTATGGCTATTAGTTATTTGTTGCACATTCATGGGCTGGATTTTGTTGATAAAACGTAAACGCTTTAGTGAATTCCCTTTTTGTTTTTTTACATGAACTGCATTGTGATTTTCAATGAACCTTATAGTATAATATTATGAACCGTAATGACAACATTTGTGAACCAAAAGAAAAATGATTTTTCACATTTTTATTGTCCATTATGTGTTCCATGTTGCTTATAAATTAGTTTAATTTTTTTTCCTTTTTTTATTGTAGATTGTTCATCAAGTTCCGGTCATCCTAACTTGTCTCATTCGGAAAATAATGCTAGTATTAATGGAGTTTCATTGAAGGGTCTTGATACTGATGAGAATGTTGGTGGAGTTCCATTAGATGATCATGATGAAGCTAGTAATGCCTACATTCTTCAGTTATCATAAGATTGTTCTTATTTCATTCCCAAGATTAAACATCGAAGTTCTAGTTCTTTATTTGTCTTTTTAGTAATGGTTATGTGTTTTGGGGATTAAGTTGTCTTTTTTTTGTTACTTTCTGTTTGACAAAACACTTTGCTACATTGTAATTGCTTTTAAGGTTGTTTTAGACTTCACGTCAAACTCAATGAGCTAAATGCCTTCTTTACAAATTTTTTGCATTTTCTGTTAAATGAACTAATTATTTAAAGTTCATGCACCTTCATGTTAAACACTATGAACCTTCATTTTGAACACTATGAACCTTCATGTTGAGCACTATGAACCGTGTAATTAATACTCGTAAAACAGATTTCAAAGTCTAAAATGTTTTTACCCATCTTTGTAAAATACACAATTTAAGTTAACATGACGGATTATGCCATTTATATCACCGAAAGATCAACATCGAGCAAAAACCATTAGATATTCATTTTATTTGTCAGTGAGATGAGATAATCAAATGTTGGCACATGTGATGTCATTGAAAAAATGTTTAATACATTGGCCAAAATGAGCTCATGTATTAAAAAAAAATGTACCATATGCAACAAGCAATCAAAGATCAATATTTTACATTGTTTTCTAAAAATTGACCCTTTCCATTGTCTAGCCCTTGTAGTGATTTCCACTGCTTCCAATTAACTATTGTAATAACAATGTAATTTAAAATCATAGTTAGTATTCAATTAACCTATAAGTATAAATTGATATAATAAGTACAATTAAAAATACATGAACCAAACTTTAATGTACTATGAACCAAAAGAACAAATGTCATGAACCAAAATTACAACTAGTATGACTTAAAAAGACATGAACGGTAAGATGAACTATTATGAACCAAACTTTAATGTACTATGAACTAAAAAACAAATATCATGAATCAAAATTACAACTAGTATGACTTAAAAGATATGAACCGTAAGATGAACTATTATGAACCCGAACTTACAAAATCATGAACTTAAAGAAGAGTTATAATGAATCAAAAGATATAACAGTATATAGGATTAACCTATGTGGGATTTGAAACCACATCTATGTGCACATGCACATTGCTGGACCATTTGAACTAATAGGCTTCCCAATCACAAACACAAAGCTCAATTTCGTCGTCCAATTCGACAACCAAGTAATACGAACTCTTCTAACATCTTATTCCATTTGTTATTCATTCTACCTAAGAAGGTACATCAAAATTCCTTACTTCCTTCCTCCAAGCATAAATTAATTATAAGAAAAGCCATGTGAGAACTCTAGCATTACAATTTACAACTCTAAGTGCTAAGAACATTTGACCAACAACAACCTGCAACATCAATATACCCTAAAACATAGATCTAAGAGAAATTTATTTACCATTCAACATGATTTAATTCAAATATCCTTGTTTGATTTAAGCAATTAATTAGGCTTATATGTGGCATTTGTATGAGAGAGTTGAAGAAAAATATGCCACCATCCAATTAAAACCTTTATAAACATATCAAAAGGATACATTGAAATTTTCTCAATAGAGAAATAAAGAACCACCATTGACATAAACATAAAGAAAACAAAATTCAATTGTAATTGACAAGTTCAAACCGATGAAGTTTGGAGTCGAATTTGTGGACTTTGACGGGGCCGAGAATAAATTTTAGCGGTGATGATTGATGAGTTCTTTCTCACTGAGATCGTCGTTCCGTCTTAAAATGGTGTGGACATGAAAGGGGGAAGGGTTTAGAAAAAAATGGAGGGTATTTATGGAATTTTACTATTTTCTTATAAATTACATTCCGTGCCATTATTATACTAATCTCATTCGTCTATACTCTTCATCCAACGCTCCTAATTTGTTCTTAGTTTTCACTTTAACAGATTTTTGCACCAGAACCCTACTCTCTTTATGATGTCCGCTTTTTAGGTAGGTTTTTAGTATATAGATAGATTAGATTTAGTTAGTTTTTGTGCTAAGGTCTTATGTTTTTGAGTCTTTATGCGTTAGTTTTCGTATTTCCTTGAGATTCGGAAACTACGCATCTTTTATGTCGTTTTGTAGGAGTTTTGGAGCTTAAAAGAAGAGTTTGGAGCATTGCAAGAGAAGATGGAGATTAAGTGCTCATGTAAAGTTATTAAAGATCAAGTTTGAGCTTTGAAAGGGATAGAAAAATTCGTTACAAGAACATAGGAAAAAGAATCGAGTCAAACGGAGTTGTAACAAAGTCGCTACGCAAGTTTTACTCAAGGCTGATTTAAGTGCTCTCAGGACCGACCCTAACAGGGTCGTGCATGACCCAACCAGAATTGTGAGCTCTCAGGACCGACCCTATAAGGGTCGTGCACGACCCATTTTAGGTCGTGCATGGCGCCGACTCTCTCCATATTCCGAGATCTTTAGGAGATATTCTATCTTTTTATTTTAGGAATGTTGTTTTATCTTGTTTCATAGTTAAATTAGGACTCATTTTCTTCTATAAAAGGAGGTTAACCCCTTTAGTTTATGATCATCTTTTGGGGAGCCATCCAACACCGGTCTAGGGCCCGAGGGGCACTGTAATAGCTGCAGTTTTTAAGGATATTTTCGAATTTTTCTCGGATATCTTTTTAACCTTTTTGTCCGTTTTAACGCTTAATCCAATATTTTTGTTGGAGATTAAATCCTAGAAAATTCTTGGTGATATCCTAAAATCACAAAGAAATGATTTTATGGATCGGTGTGAATTGTAGGATTTTTCAGTGGAAAAAGAATATTTATTGGATAAGCCGTCTTTTTAATTATGTACCGGAAGGAATGTAAAATACGAAACAGAAGCCTTAAAAATTGAAGGTAGCAAGATAAAATCATGGGAAATTGGTTTTATTGGTCTACATAATTTACGGGACGTTTTTCGTTTAGTGAATTTTTCCACCCGAGGTACATAATTTTACCGCTTTAACGCGAGTAGCGTTCCGGGACGGAAAATGGCATTTGACCGTCTCTTGCTTAACGTATAAGCATTTGGGAGATAGAATTTGGGGACAACCATTTCCTTGACTTGTCAAAGTCTATCCTCTTCTACCAAATAAAAAGGCCGAGAGAGTGTACGAGAGAGTTCGGACGGAACGACGTATTCGGGCGTGGAATTCAGTCTTCATCGCCAACGATTTTCCTTGCCACCACCTTGCCAGCCACCACCCTCAACTCCTCCATCTCCACCTCCTCTTTTTTGTGTGAAGCCAGCAGCCGAAACCAGCAAGCAAGAATCGGGACGACGTCGGATTCGAGGAAAGAGTTGAACTTCACCTCCGACCTTCTTCTTTGCCACGCTGCCCCGCCGCCGGCGAACAGCAGCTCGCCGACCACCACCCACCGCCAGGGGTTTCCACCGGACGTCACACCGCCACCCTCAGGCCCTTGGGTCGAGCCGCCATCGAGCCGAACAAGCTAGAAGTTCGAGTGAAGGTATTAACGCTCGAAATTAATTAGTGGGGTGGTTACGGAGCCACCGTAAGGACCTTTCGGTTCCTCTTTGCTAATTAAATTTATGGTTTTTATAATCTTGACGTTGATACGCTTCCACAGGTTTAAACCGCTCGAGAAACGGACGTCTGGATCGTTACTTATAGCGAAGACAAGTTTAGACATCGATTGTCACGTAAAGGACTTCGGATAATTACTCGGGATTCTTTGTTAATCCGTTTGATATGAGAGTTGGTAAACTTGTAGAACTGTTACTAATGAACAATTTTTATTTAGAAAATTGTTTCAAAAGTGAAGCGGATAATTAGTTATAATTCCGCAAGATGGCTCCTTGAAGCATAATAACTAAGGATTTTATATATATATCGATATTCGGAAATCAAATCGTTTATCGATTAGGAAGTTGTAGAATTGGATTATACAACTAAGAATTGTATCTATGAGCTCGTTGTTGAAAAATCTGTTGTTATAATTGGCAGAAGGCAAATAAAGATTTTTGTTGGAATCGCTGAGAGCGTTGAGCACGCCTTATAAGGCAAGTGGACAGTTCGCTCTTGCATTAATGTTATTAAATGAGGAATTGAATCCCATTTAATATTTTTGTGTTGGGAACAACTTGTATGCTTAATAAAATATGATAGGTTGTTATATTGTTAGAAATAATGACTATGTTGTTTATTCAGTTTGCGCTAGAACTGGATTTAGGTCCGTTATGTGCAAACTTGTTTGCGGTCTCTCATTGAGACTTTGTTGTGTATTAAGGTAGCTTCAGGGAGGGGAACGTGGTTCCATATCCTCTCTTTAAAATAATATTACATTAGGAGGGGCCTAATCCTAATGGTGAGTCATGACTCTGATCCCCTACTCTTCGTGTGAGAGGGTTGATAGGCACTCTAGCTAAGTGCAGGTTCGGCACGGTGTAGTGTAGACGACATGGTAATAGGCCTCTGTGATCTCTACCTCACCATATGCAAATGAAAGATCAAGGATAGCTTAAGTCCTGTGATCTTGGTATAGAGTAGATGACATGGATGAAATACTCCTATGATCTCTACAATACCACGATATTTCGGTAGTAGCTCGAACCGATTAAAAGCCACCAATCTGTTTGAGAAAAGATTGAAACTAATATAAGATAAGTGTGTTAGGCACATTAATGTACCTGAATGGTTAGTCCAGTCGGAAAGCCATTCTTACTCCCGGTTATGAATGATTCTTAATCAAACTTTGATTAAGTCAATCTGATTAGTCGATGGAGGCTTTTAAAAATATTGTGTGATTAATATAAGGTCCCAACAATTGTTCATGTTTCTTAATGGAACCGCAAGTTGTGGTGTCCTATCTTTTGATTATGCATTGCCTCATTTCTTATCCTCTATGGGACTGCTAACTGTTGGATCATCGACCGGTTGTCATTCGGATTTCGATGTCAATATGTTTAGTCACTACCATAGGAACCAGTCATGTTCTCCACTTGCTTAGTCTTTCATTAGACTAACCCGACCACCTTATTCAATTGCATGGCCGGTTGGTGCCCACCGTCTGTATACGACGCATCAGCTACTAAAGAAGTTAATCCGCGAAGAGAAGGCTAGCCAAGGAGTTTAGAAAGTAAAAAGGTTTTGAAAGTGGTCGTTTGAAGAAGAACAAGTCTGTTGTAAATATTTTACTTTTGTCCAAGTTGTGGTTATGCTTTTGTGTATGAAAAGAAGTCATACTATGGATTGTAATAAAGTGTTGTAATACTTGTTGTGATTATAAGTTTTAAAGCCTTGGGTAACCTTGAATTAGGACTAATTAGGGTTACTGGCGGTAACACCTCAATTACTTTAAGGAGGGGGTGTTACAGGCACGTTAGAGGAGGAGGAGGAAGAGAGAGAGAGAGAGAGAGAGAGAGAGAGAGAGTAGAGATTGGTGTTGCTTGGAGAACAAGTTTATTTTGAATTCAAAGTTGTAAGCTTTTCCTTTTTAATTCAGTTTTGTTTTCAATTATTATGCTTAGTGAGTAGTTTTCCTCTCTAAGGTTGGGGTTGAACCCAACAATGGTTGTGCATGCTTTCTATTGATCATGATTTGATTGTTTTTATTGCATGAATCTATTCTCTTGCTCTTAATCCTTGAAGCGAAAGTGGATTGGAATTTCTCATTCATAGTTGAAGCGAAAGTGGAAACGTTGAGTCAGAATAGTCAAATTAGGGTTTTGATGTAACACCCCCTTCCTACCCTGGAGGTATTACCGCCAGTAAACCGATTAAGAATAAACCGAAGCTACCCAAGGCTTTAAACTGACTAAACAAACTAAAAACAAGGTAAATGAAACCATTTGAAAACCTAACAAACTTAAGTTGAATATTACAGCGGAAAAACACGTAAAAGGTCTTATACAAACCTTAACTTAAAAGAATAAATAAATAGAACAACCTTCTATTTAAACAAAATCTTCATCAAGTCTTCCTTAAGTTCTTAATTATAAAACTCAGCTTCGCTTTGAAGTAGTTCAATCATGATTTTCACTCAAGTATAGCCATTGGAAACCTTTATTCAACCTTTGAAGCTTCAAACTTCTGAATCCGCCTCTTGAATCAACTTCCAAGAAGAACCTGATGTATCGTATACAACGGTGGACACCAGCCGGCAGCCGACCATATAAAAGAAAAGAAAATGGACGGGTTAGTCTAATGATAGACTAGCAAGCGGAGAATCTAACTTGGTTCTTATGGTTGTAACTAAACATATTGGCATTCAAAATCCGAATAGACTCGGATCATGATCCAACAGTTAGTAGTCTTATAGAGAAAAAGAAGGAGACTCGCATAGTCAAGAGAGAGAACACCACCGCTTGTGGTTTCTTTTAAGAAGCTTAAACAATTTTTGGGAATTCATATTAATCACATAACATCTTGAAAAGCCTCCATCGACTATTCAAATTAACTTAATCAAAGTTTGATTAAGAATCATTCATAACCGGGAGCAAGAATAGCTTTCTGACTGGACGAACCATTCAGGTATATTAATGTGCCTAACACACTTATTTTATATTACTCTCAGAACTTTTCACAACCAAGTTGGTGGCTTTTAATCGGCTCGAACTACCGCCGAAATACTCTGGTATTGTAGAGATCATCAGAGTATTTCATCCATGGTCATCTACCCTGTACCGAGATCACAGGACTTAAGCTATCCTTGATCCCTCATTTTTGCATATGGTGAGGTAGAGATCCCAGAGGCCTATTACCAGGTCATCTACACTACACCGTGGAACCTGCACTTAGCTAGAGTGCACATTAAACCCCTTGCCCAAGCACAAGGGAAGAGTCATGACTCACCATTAGGATTAGGCCCCTCCTAATGCAATATTGTTTTAAAGAGAGGATATGGAACCACGTTCCCCTCCCTGAAACTACCTTAATTCAATAACAAGGTCTCAGCGAGAGACAACAAACAAGGTCACCTATAACGGACCTAAATCCAGTTCTACCGCAAAACTGAATAAACAACATGGTCATTATTTCTAACAAATATAACAATCTATCAGAATTTATTAATCATACAAGTTGTTCCCAACGCAACTATTAAATGGGATCCAATTCCTCATTTAATAACAATAACGCAAGAGAGAATCGTCCACTTGCCTTATAAGGCGTGCTCAACGTCCTTAGCAACTTCGTCGACGTCTAGTGACTTCGTCTGACATCCGTTTTGGGCGATTCAAGCGACAGTTAGAAGTCCCCAATATCCTCTTTCTACTGTTGTCAACAGATCATTAAGTTGTTGAGGAGAGACGGAGAACGGAGGCGACAAAAACAGCTCGCCGAAGCTGAAATTCTGGGCAAAAGGAACCAACAGAAAAGCTGGCCGTGAAGGCTTGTTCACGGGCTTCCAGCGGAGACACCAGGTGCGGGGTGGCCAAGGGACTTGCAACAGAAGCACCTCCGACATCCCCTCTACTTACTGTCGGCAGTTTCCGATGGATTTGGTGGCCGAAAGGTCGACCACGTAGCCCACAAACTTGACTCGTCGCTGCTGAATTTTCCGGGCAAAGAAACCAGCAGCAACGTTGGTCACAAAGGCCTGTTCAGCGGCGTCCAACGGTGGCCTCGGGGTGGAAACGGCGACGGGGTTGGTGGATTTGGAAAGCCGGGGAACACCTCTTCCAACTGTAGGCAGTGGGGGATGCGTTGGTGGTCGGAGTAAGGTGCACGAAGCCCTTCAATATGGCTCGTCACCAATGTTCAAATCTGGGTAAATTCAGTCCAGATTCGAAAATCATACTTTTTGAGCCCGATTCTTGATCAAACAACTTCAAATCTAAAAGGGCTTTTGTAGAGCACTTCATCCTAGACATTTAGAAATTTGAATCACCAATTTTGGTTGAGAAACGAGCCCGCAATCGAATTTTGAAGTTTGGAGTGTTTTAGGTCAAAACCGAGAACGGATTTCGGGTTTACATTCGAGCTTCCATTCCTCTGTTTCGATCGATTTCCCACCACTTTATAGCCCGACTCGACCCATCACCTCTCTTCCTTGCCTCGCCCAACGTCGGATAAGCCAACACAAGGTCCGGATCCTCGTGCCAGGTGTGCTCTCGAACCGAGCATAGCGGATGTGGAGAGTTCTCCTTTTGCCAGCCATGGTGGGCTACGAGAGTAGGCTTGCCTCATCAAGAGCATGACGCCGGCGTGACGACCGAGTGATGGTGGCGGCGCAGCCTTTGGAACTTGGCCCGGAATTGTTCACACGTAAGGTAGGGAAGAAGGGCAAAAAAAGAAGAAAGGAAAAACTTGGGCCAAAAACGTAATATAAACAAATAACGTTCCATAAGAGGTTTTGAGTTCAAAACTCACCTCTAATCAATCCTTTATTTTTGCTTCTCTTTCTTTTCTCTTTTGCCTTAAGACCTATACTCCAAAGAAATCCATCTTATTATTTTATACATGCAACTTTAAATTTTTCCGCTAAATACAATTTAACTTGCAATAATTTATTCATAAGAATAAATTTTATTTTTGCAAGTTTTTATTCATTCGTAACGGAATTAATTTAAGTGTAACTCTTCACTCAATAAAACTCGAAAGGAGTAATATCTCTTTATTAAAAAGAGCGAATATTACATTTGAAGCGAAAGTGTATCTATCCTAGTTGAAGTAGAAGAGATTAGATAGTAAGTTTATTAATTGAACGAAAGTTAGTTGATTTACTTGCTCTAGTTAACGAAAGTTAGCGCCTTTATGTGATAAAAGCATGATCTTTGTGTTTCATGAGTGTAAACGTGAATTCATAATTTGAAAGCTTGAAGATCATATCTATCTATCTTGTGCTAAATTCATTTGCGACAGTTGAGGCATATCTTGCGGTTAACCCAAAAGCGAAAGTGTAAGGTTGATTGTTTGATTAGTTCTAATAGGATTATTTGCGACAGTTGAGATTCTTAGGTTGAAAGATAGATAGAGAGTTGTTTAATTTGCGAAAGTTGATTGAATAACTTGAATTGTTTGGAAAGTTGACTCTTCTATGATCTAAATTGCATAATAGTTGTGAGTTCTTGTTGGAAGCATGCATGATTATTGTTGTGGTGATACCTTTACCTTAGAATTCCTCTCTTACTTGATAAAAACCCTTGCTTTGTTTGATTGCTTGCGTGAAAAGTTACAAAACTTGATACTGACTATCTCCTGTGGACAAACCTGACTCTGCTATACACAGCGGGGTCTTGATATAAATTTATTTGTTCAAGAATACCCTTCAACACTTTAATTAAAACATTCTTTTTCCAAGGAACTTTCAAAATATTTTTTAAAGAATTAATGAGAACTAAATTATCTCCTTCTATAATAATATGTTTAATATTCAACCGAATTTCCTCTTTAAGGTCTTGTAACAAAGCTAATAAATTAGAATCCCATATTTTATTGTTAAAAATTATGCCATTTCTATGATTCCAGATAAACCATCAAAGAAAATATAGAACATTGCTATTTGCATTTGCATTTAACCCTGAAGAAATAATTTCAAACGAAACCTTTAACTTTTTTTGGGGTCGCGGGTTTTCGGGGCTCGAACTTGCTTTGGAGGGAGCAGTGCCGACTAGTCATGTGCCTCCACGCACCCTGCCCTGGGCCACGTGGAGGGGGTAAATTGCGGGGTGCAGTAATGGTGGTGCACCTCAACTCAAAGGCATGCGCCAAGGGGAACTATCTTTCCCACAAGTGAAATAATCCACATGTGCCACCAACAAGGCTCGAACCCAAGACGTGGTGCACATTGAGAGAAGACCTAACCACCACAACAAATGCCCGGGGGCACGAAACATTTAACTTTAATTCCAAATTTATAATCATTTTTTGAGTAAAAGGACAATGGAAGAAGAAGTGATTTATAGTTTAATCATTCATATCTTAAAGAGAAGAAGTATGAAGAACCGAATTATAATATCTATTAAGTCTTTCTATTATAAGTAAACAATCTGTACAAGATTTCCAAATAAAATTTTGTATTTTAGGAGGAAGTTTAGTCTTCCAGATTCATGAGAAACCTGAATAAGGTAAGTGTTGCATAGAATTGATTAACTCTGAGGCCTTCTTAACAGAAAAACACCATCCGACGCAGGCTTCCAAATAATAGTATCCTCAACATTAGAAAACGGAATTAATAAAGAAACACTTTTTTGAACAATCCACGGCGGTAATAATTGATTTAAGGCTTGATCATCCCAGGTTTTATGAATTGTAATGAAATTTTACACTTTTAAATTTTAATCTCCTTTATCATAGAATTCCAACAAATTCGATTTATCAACCCAAACATCATACCAGAAATTAATCTTACATCCATTTCCTACTAACCATTTTATACCTTTAGAGAAAGAGTCCCTTATATTTAGTAGTTGACCTAACCAAACTGTCAAGATGAAGATTTGTGTTTATGATTAAAAATATGAGGGAATATAATTTTGAACCAAATATTCAAGGGATTTTGGTTAGAATTTTCCACAATAATTTCATCTGAAGTGCAACGTTATTATTATAGACAGTGCGCAGACTTACAACACCGTTTTTCTTTGGGGAACAGATTTTGTCCGAGCTAATAAGAGGGTGGTGATTAGGAGAAAATTTATTCCAAAAAAGGGTTTATTAACTTTATCTATCTCATCACAAATACCTTTATGAAGCAAAAAACTTTGCATTAAATAATCAACTTGTCCTAGAAGATTTGACTGAATTAACACAGTCCTACCTACATGAGAAATAGAATTAGCCTTCCATTGTGACAACTGTTGTTTTAGTCTGGATATTAAATCATTAAACATCATATTCTGAACCCTTCCTTTTAAAATAGGGATTCCTAAGTATTTCTCCATAGATGTAGTTATTTGAACATTTAAGATACTAGCAAGAGACATAGTTGTAGGCCGAGAAATATTTGACGAAATTTGAAACGGGATTTTATTATAATTGATGGAAAGACCAGAAAGAGTATTGAACTTATGTAAGAAAAAGTTTAGTAAAATTCATATTATGTTGTGTAGCATTTGCAAAAATAATTGTATCATCCACAAAACATAGAAATGGAATACAAGTTCCATTCCTAACCAAATGAATACCAACTCTAGATGAACTTTGAGAAGACTCATATTGTTACGATCAAGCAAAATATTCCATAACAAGGACAAAAATGAAGGGAGACATTGGTCCCCTACCGAATGCCACATTTAGGGATGAATTCCTGACCTGGCTCATTATTAATGAGAACTGACGATGATGGAGTAACGATACATGTCATAATAGCGAAAATAATTATTTCCCGAGAGGACAAGTCATCAGGAATTTTCAAGAAGGATGCATTGATAGGATTCCAACTTAGAGTCATTTCATTTTATTTCATTTCAATTAGTGTCAATTAGAAGTATTAGCTTTAGACCCATTAGCCCCACTTCTTGTTAGTCATTGAGCGAGAAATTTTAGGAGCAGTACTCATTATATAGGGTTAGTGGTTAGTTTCAACGTTAATTCCTCTATTTAAGTTGAGTAAGTCAATTTGTACAAGATGAGATTTGAGTTTATGAAAAGAGTCGTGAAGAGCATTTCTCAACAAAATTCCTCTTTGATGATATTCTTACCTAGAATAGTCTCCTCAAATAGAGATTCTTGTTTGAGTGGTATTTAACAATAAGTCCCTCAATAAATGCCTCGACCTCGAATCCCGAAGACAACACTTAAATTCTAACGGCCACATTATCTTGGTAAAATTAACACATTTGCAAAGTCATTGGATAAAATACAAGTTAACTTGCTCTATCCACTCCAACAAGCTTTGCAATCCATCCACAATCAGGGTCATATCATATGTAGGGTAAAATACATACATCTATTACTCAAACGTTCATAACATTTAACCTTCGCAAGAATAAACAAATAAGGTTTACAATGAAACCATAAGACAGTAATCTAACTGATAAATAACATCAGGAATTGTAAACTCTTCCAGTTTTTTCTGTGTTGTAGTTTCTTTTAACTTGGCAGTCAAACTTTGATGACTGTTGAGGAAATCATGAGAAGAAAGTATTGAGCCATGAAATTGAGCATATGATATGAGGTTTTTTATCTCTATGGGTGGTGACCAACTGCTTTGCCACACATGAGGGCATTGCTTGGGATGTTGTATTCCATTGCAAGGCTCTGCACATTATTCCACACTCTCATGTACAGCTCCTGTCCGAGGTACCGTCTGTCCCACACAGCTGACCTCAAATTCCACATCCCTTGGTTGTCCAGCGACACGAGGATGGCCGTCCATGAGTTCGGATATACCTGGTTGAATCCACAAATCATGTTAATTACCCTTCTGATCAAGTTCAATCATATAGTTTTCTTTAAAGAGTAGCTACAACTGATGTTCAGGAAGTAAAAACATCCTAATAAGGTGAAATGAAGGCATAATAGGTGTATGCCAAGCATACCCTTAGTAGTTTACCACTTCAGATGTTCAAATTATAAATTAATGTAAATTAATGGTACATAAATGGAACATATTGCAAGGTAGAAGATATTGATTGATTGTTAGTAGTTTTACCTGGGTGGTGTGTCTAGTAAGAGCATCAACTAGATTGTAGGTCTTCCTGCTGGCATCGGTCCACTTGCCGAACCCAAACCTGCAAATGTCGCAATTTAGCAATTAGGACTCCTCCAAACACAGAGAACTCAACACATAAAGATAGAAAAGCACACAACTTACCCAACAACCCAGAAATCATAGCCATCAAGATGCCAAGACTGCATGGCGTTTTCGTTGTTCTGGAAGACTACTTCAATGAAATCGTGTATCATCGTAGGCAGGACAGAGGTTCCGAGCTTAGCAGGACCATCTGAAGGATTTCCTTGAATGGTGTTCAAGCTGAACACCCCCGGGATGTTGAAGTGGTCAGCAAGCTTCAATGGTGTGTCCGGGTTGATGTAGGAGACTCCGTTAACAGCACAACGTAGCTTCCCGTTGATAACCGGAGTTGAGCTCTGCAATAAGAACCTCTTAGTGACTGGAACCTGCCCATAATGGAACGAACCCTGAGGGTTCGGCCTGGCAGCATTTGCAGTCAGGTTCCACCTGAGAATATAAAAAGAATGCTAAGGTTAATCTTACCATAAGATGTTGCAACATACTCCAAACTAAGGGTTTGTTTAGTTGTCATGCAGTATGAGGAACTTGCGCGTTATCAGGCATTAAAAATTCAAAATGAAATATTTGATAATAATATTGTGCATTTGGGCTTACCAAACACCACTTTAATTTTTTGGCTTTATAATGCACAAAACATGCTAAGTTATAGATTTGTTGTTTATGGCTTTTACCTGAAGGATCTAGCTTGATTTACGGACCATGCAATCTGTGGTTCTGGAGCCTGAGGGAAGGTTCCAGATACAGGTGCCGCGGAGTTTTGGTAGCGAAGAACGCTAGTAACAGTTCGGATATGCTTTGTGAAGCGGGTGGATGCGACAATGTAATAATCTTTTGGAGCTTGGTCGAATGTAACAAGAACAGCAACCGACTGTCCAACGTGCACGTCTATGGAATCGTATATGTTCTGAAGCACGTGGGAACCTTCCACCTCGACTACCTTCAATTTGTGGCCTTGAATCCTGAAGTTGAATGATGCAGAGATCCCCACATTTGATACCCTGAATCTGTACGTTTTTCCTGATAGATGAATCACATTATATTTCCATTAGGATTAATGAACTTAGAATAATCCTTGATGAATATTTTGAAGAAAGTACTGTGTGTGGGGGCTAACCTGGTTCACCAGTGAAGGAAGTACGAGAAACGCCGTTCATGAGGATGCCATCAGGAGGCGGAAGGAGTTTGCCCGAGTCCAAAGTTTGTCGCAATGCCTGGAGAAGATTTGATATATATGTCAACAATTTAGGACAAAGAGCATAAAATGAACAGATTATATCTATTTTTACTAGATAAATCAGACACATCACATTTTATTCTTATAACATGTTGCCCACTCTGCTCACTAAAGATTGTTAAATTAGGCTTCAACAGTGTTGAATCAACACAATAATTTAAAACTCTTTAATGACAAACATTTCCTAACAAGATTTGATGGCTAAAATGACAATCCTTTCTGAACAGAGGTATTAAGATTTTGTCATAAATTTTAGCTTCCTTTCCAATAAAAATTTGATCATGGTGCAGAGCGTTGCTTAGATTGTTCTCTTACCTTGTGACTAGCCTTGTACCAATCTCCAATAAGCAGTGTGAATTCACCATCAGGTGCAGGATAAGGAAGGGAAATGACAGCTCGATTATGGATGTTGAATGCCCCAAAGGCACCAGAAGCCTTGTGCAATGCGGTTGATGGGAAGTATGTGTACGTTCCAATCTGATCTTTAGCTTGAAAGATGTAGGTGTAGTTTGAGTTCGGAGGAATTGGACAGTTGGTTCCCAAGACTCCGTCTTGCCATGAGTTTTTTCTTTGCTTGACTCCATTCCTATTTACAGTAAAGAGCTAATTAAATTAGACAATTTGCCATTGTATAGCTTCCATATCATTTTTAGCTTCAACTAGACCACATTTTCATATCATTTTAATCAGTCCAAGAGGGTATGCTTATAAAAGAAATCAAACTATGACCAAAGTCATTGTGAAAAGTCACATACACAAACCACCCTTAATTTAGCCTATTTTGCACAAAACATACTTCATAATCAAAATTGTGCTCAAGCACCCTTTGATCCAGTTTTCTTAGCAATTCAACACTGATGCCTATTTTGAACTTACAACATCAACATCTTCACCCAGTATAGTCCCGCTCAAGCGAGATCTGGGTGGTTAAGATGGGGGCACCCATAACCTGAACATGTCAGGATGATGTACCCGATAGACCCAGGTAAAACTGAAATTCAACTATGTGACAAACTGACAATAATAACTGAATTTACTTAGAATGCACCCAAAATTGATACAGGGGCTAAATCTATCCCAAAGACACTGTATAAAAGCTAATGAGCATAAGGATGCGCCCCAATACTCACACTCTGCTAAAAACTAATTTTATAAGGTTAAAGTAGGCATGGGTTCCGGATTGCTCGCAAAGTTTGATAAATGGTAAACTAGGGTCTAGGGCCATTTTTGTTATAAAAGGTGATTTTGTGCAAATTGAAATAAATTAAGTGTGGTTTTGTGTAGTTTACCCTCTTGCGAAGCAACAATTAAAATAATACACTTGTACTTAAAATCAAGTGTGAACCCCATCTAATAATGAAGTGCTTAAGCTACATACAAACAGTACTCAATATAATATACTTCATTTGGAACATATTCTGGCATGAATCACACAAGAAGAATAAGCATCTTTGCTGTCTGATATAAAATAGGCCGGTTCAATGAGTATGGTATTCCCAAAAATACTTCATTTGAACATATCCACCAACAAGAACAAGGATCTAGACTGTCTGATATAAAATATTCTGGCATGAACATATAAATACTAGATTACTAATCAGTAAAAATAGGGTTCATAAGCTTAATTTAAGCTAAAACACAATAAGAAGAGAAATAAACTTGCCATGTCAAAAGGAATGGCTCATCAAGCTTATTGATGAGGTTAAGAACTATGTTCTCATTAGTCACAGTCTCAATAGTGGGGCCAGGGAATTGACCATTGATCAGGATAACCTGTAAGAAGAACATAAGTCACACATTCTTCAGAGATCTGTAAGGTAATTACAAGAATTTGGACCCAAATGCAAAGATTGTAACTTTATGAAATAAAATTTATCAAAGAGGAAAAAGGAACCTGTTGGGGGACACCAAGAGGAGAAGCTGTTCCATAAGTGACTGTCCATGTGAAGAACCTGTAAGCATCTTCAGCACTCACAGCAGAAAAGCTCAAAAGAGCCACAATTCCACAAATCAAGTTGGGCAATCTCGTCTTCCCCATTTTGTAATCCGCAAATCAGAAAAAAGGGGCTCTGCTACAATTTCAGATCTGAAGAATAAGGACCCAGAAATTGAAGATCTTACTACCGGAGTAGTGATATGTGTATTGATAAAATGAAGCGAAATTTGGATTGCAAATGTTAGATTCTGAGACAGAAAAACACACCACTAAAAATTGCAGGGGAAAGTGGAGAGAGGAGGAGGATTTGGGGGTGTGCTTTTAGTTTTAGTAACTGGAAAAGGAAACAGCTAGCATGGCTTTAAAGAAGAACGCGGCCGATGATTGTCGGATAATACGCGGGAATCAGAAGGATTTCACATGGCCCAATTGAGGCCAGACTGGCCAGTCTCTTTCCTTTTAATGTCACTCAAAATATTAGTATTCCTAATTTATTTGGGAAATTTAGGTTGGTGGTGGTGTACTTGAATTTAAAATTAATTCTCAAATTTGGATAATTGTGAAGTTGACAATTTAGGTTTTGTTTTAGTTTGGAGGTAAAATGTTTATATAGGGCAAAATTCTTTTTCTATTTAAATATGTGAGAATTAATTATATTTTACACATTTCAATGCAAACAAAAGTAATTTTAAAACGAAATATTATTTCCATGGTACAATAGAACATGTCCTAATATTAGGTAAATACTAGAAGTAGTGATACTCCGTATTATTTTATTAAAATGAGAAAATTAAGCCTATAAGATTATGTTATCACTTTAGAACTTATCAACCGATATTTCTCTAATAATTCTAATTAATGAACATAAGTTTTCGTAATACATTATTGTGGGTTGTGAAGAATTTATTCATATCTAATTTAGTTAATGAGTTGCCTCAAATTTGGTTAATAATATAGTAAAAGTGGGGTTTGGTGGGTAATAATTAATCAGTGCGAGCTCATCATATTTATAAGTTGTCACGCGTAAACGCGTTAAATACTTAAATCTTGGGTGTGGGTGTCTCCAGAAAATTATGTAATACCGCCCGCCCATCTCGCCATTGATTGATTGTTGGTCCGCCTCCTTTCCCTCCCATTATGACCGGATTCTCGGTCTCACCGTGTGGCCCTACCGAAAGGGTGGATCTAGTTCGAGTAAAGGTTTTTTATTTTATTTTTTAGAATTAAAAAAGATTAGGCTGACTTTGATTAGCCTATAACATTCTTTCGGACGAGGACATGAAATTTTGAGTATCTAAATTTGTTTTGAACTACAAGAATGATTTAGTCTTGCAAATCAAATCAGCAACCTTATTACACTTCAATTAAAGGTTATTGATTCAACTAGAAAGTCATTATCATAAAACTAGAAATAAATATGAGTCATTTAATTAAAACAATAAAAATTGATCTGGGTCATTCAAAATTTATATTTTAATTATTTAAGACTTTTTACGTATGTATAATGATATAAATCAAGTATGAAATATATGACCATAAAATATGAGCATGCAATACTAATATATGAACGTATGCTAAATTTTCTGAAGTTAAAAGGTGGTTATGTGTGAATAGCCATTTTAATAATGTGAACATGTGTATAAAATATGTAAACAGAATGTAAAATGTCAATCGTCGTGTTTTTGACAAAAAAAAATTATTATTTTTTTTTCAATTTTTTAAGCCTTTTAATGCTTGTATAATGATTTAATCGAACAAGAACATATATGACCATAAAACATGAACAGTACTAATATGTGAACACAGTTGCAATATATTTGAATGTATTATAAAATGTTTGAACCGTGAAGGTGATAATATGTGAACATGTCTTATAAAGTTATAATAGTATGAACATATGCATAAAATATGTGAACGTAATGTACAAAGTCAAATGTCGTGATTTTGGTAAAAACAAAATATAAAAATATAAGAAAAATTGTTTTTGTATTTTTTTTTCCCGTCAAATTTATCATTTTACCCTTATCTATTTTAATCTTAGTCATCCATTTCTCAAATCTAAGGGTCCTTTATTTGTTCCTAATTTCCATGATAAGCATCATTTCCATATGAATCAACATCTAGATTAAAGTAGTTGTTTTAACTTGGAAAAATGTTAGTCTTACACTTTGGGTAGATTACCTTGTTGATTAAGTGATGAGTTGGCACTAAAATTTAGGAGATTGATTTTCTAACCCATGTAGGGCTGTAAATGAACCAAGTTGTTCATGAAAAATTCGGTGTTCGGCTTGGTTAAATTTCGTTCGTGTTCGACTCGATTTATAACGAGCCAAATTTTAACAAGCTCGAAAAGTAAATGAACCGAGCTTGAACACATGAAAACTCGGCTTGTTTTTTTGTGAACAAACACAATTATATGCTCATGAACAAGCTCGATTATATATTCGTGACCACACTCGGTTTATGTTCATGAACAAATTCAATTATATGTTTGTAAATAAATTTAATTATATTATAACAATAATACAAATGTTGCAAAACCCCCATTTTTACAACACTGGGTATTACCGTCAGTGATCTCGGATTTTTCCCATCCAAAGTCACCCAAGACTTTGAGGTACAACACATTTATAATAAAGAAAAAATTCAAATAAATGATATTACATCAAAAGTACTCAACATCCGAGATATGCTTACATAGTATTATTACAACTTCATTGTTTGATTAAAAACTTAGTACAAAATTTGATAAGCAGTGGAATAAAGGAAAATACAAGTCATCGTTCTTAAAGTAGCCAGTGGGACCCAAAATATGGAAGTACTTTTGAAAAACGTCTTGTGGTCTTCCTTCAACTCTTTTAGCCTTCGTTTTCAACCTTTTGTAATGCTCCACTAAAGTCTGATATTTCCGCGAAAGACATGAGCTACAAGCAAAATGCATAATAGAAAATGGGTTAGTCTAATGAGACTAAGCGAGTGGGAATGTATAGTTCTCATGGGCGGGATTGGAAATATAATAATTATCAACATTCTTAAAAGATGAAATACTTTGAGAGCAACAACAT
The DNA here is from genome assembly GCA_964016875.1 of Fallopia convolvulus. Classification (NCBI taxonomy): domain Eukaryota; kingdom Viridiplantae; phylum Streptophyta; class Magnoliopsida; order Caryophyllales; family Polygonaceae; genus Fallopia; species Fallopia convolvulus. Next base: position 1,578,820 of record OZ024736.1, read on the forward strand.
TTGTATGAAGCTTAAAGAGAACAAGGAATAGTTATTCTTGAGGAGAAATATTATGTTATACGGGAAAGGATACTACGAAAATTGTAGTTCCTTTATGAATATGAGTATGGTTGAGAACTTTTTTTTTCACACACACAACTTTTAAAAGAAAGAAGTCCATTGATTGCATTGGATTTCAACCAACCTCATCAAATTCGAAGTCCGAATAAGAATTCGGGTCGAAAATGACAATCCTTAAGAAGTCGGGAGCAAGTTATACTAATTCATTAACTAATATGCACTAGACATTTATCTTTGGAAAAATAACTCAAAATAATCCCAAGTATCAACTTTCAACCAAAAATAATCCCAAGTTTGAAAATCACCACCAGTGATACGAACTATCGCAATATTAACAAAAAACGATCCGAACTCATTTTCCAACGAGTTTTCCGGATGATTCAATGATATGGTGATCAGATATATTTTAAACAAGCGTAAAATATTAAGTTGTTATGTCAGATTTTCGATCGCTACATCATTGATTCCTCCGGAAAACTCGTCGGAAAAGGAGTTCGGATCGTTTTTGGTTAATATTGGGATAGTTCGTATCGCTGGTGGTGATTTTCAAACTTGGGTTATTTTTGGTTGAAAGTTGATACTTGGGATTATTTTGAGTCATTTTTCCTTTATCTTTTAGTCATAAAACATTGCACTTTAGGTGAAGATTTTTGCTACGAAGGCCAATCCACTTAATTAAAGGAGAGAAGTTTCGGCACCTAGCTGGAGTGTAGTAAACCCCCTCATGTGAGGAGAGTTCACGGGATCATGATCCAAGTACCGGGCGAGATATCCAAAACTTACCCCACTTTGTTCAATCTAGGTGTAATTTATGCATGTTATTGTTATCTACTTTAATTTCCTTTGCATAATGTAAAATGGTACTGTATGGATTAAACTTATGCATGTTATGTAGTAATAATTAATTTTCTTTGATCAAATTGATTAAAATCTGAATTTTACGTTTCTATTTTTTTATAAAATTTAAAATATCTAAAATTATTAGTGTTTAGGAATTTTAAAGTAAATAGAAACCCAATTTTATGCACACCCCCTGTCAGAAATTAAGCAAAAATGAGAAGGAAATAGGAAAGCCAAGGACAGGGGCGAAAAATACATTTCCATATCACTCCATCCCGACGTAAATTTTACGTTTCACTTTCAGTGTTTCATTTCTATGTTCCACTTAGATTTTAAATATAATATTAATATTAAAAAAATTAAAAATTATATATATATTATAAATAACTATATATATGTGTGTAAATTTATATCTTAAAAATTATATTAATTTTTTTTTAAAATTAAGAGAATAATTTCCTTATAATGTATTATCTTTTAAGTTTTGAAAATAATATAATATAATTTTTAAGCTAAAAATTTACACATATATGAATATAGGTATTTAAAAGAAAAATAATTTTTAAATTTTTTTTAACATTAAATTAGTATTTATTTAATTAACGGGAACATAAAAATAAAATACAAAAACGGAATAGAAAATTTGGTTTGACCCCATCCCACGTGCATCTTTACTGACAAGCTTATAAGTTTGCGTACCAGATTCTACTGTAGTAAACTTCTGAGGTCTGACAACCATAAATTTCCTTTGGTTCAAGAGCATTTACCATGAATACGGAGATGGGGGAGAAAGTTCTGGATAACTTTTGGGGGTAAATTACACAAAATCACTTATAAATTAGATATTTTCACAAAATTACCAGTAAAAAAAGTAGAGTTACATAAAACCACCCTTATTCATAAAATCTTTACAATGTGCCACCCATATGCTCCTTTCCTTTATATTTCTAAAAACAATTACGAAGTGCTGCATGTGGTAATGAACTAAAGAAGAGATTACAATATCAAACCAAGAATATTGGATGAAAATACACCAAAAGTCTCAACAAATACCTAAATATTGGATGACAATGCACCAAAAGTGCTGCATGTTCGAAACCTTTTATTACTTCTTTGTTGATGTTTGTATCTTTGTTCAATTTGATTTGTTGTGTTGTAGTCCATTTGGTTGTTCTTGCCAGTTTATCCAACTACCGAGTTCCATCTTGGTCTCTTGATTTACCGAGTTCTATCTTGGTTGTTCTTGCCGGATTATCTGACTACCGAGCTCCATCTTAATCTCTCGACTACTAAGTTTGTTCAAAAAAATACCTAAAGCTCCAAACCTCGTTTTGGTTCCAAGTAAACTATAAAATTCTCTTGGAATTATCAAGCAAAAGAAAAAAAAAATGGAAAATCGCCTCTAAATATAAAACCAATTTACATATTTGATATTTGATGCTTAAAGTTGTACTATTCTAAACCCAATCATCCAACATAGTGCTAAACCAGGGGCAAAGCCAAAAATTTGTCCCATACGAGGCTAAATTCCTAATTATAGAAAAAAAATTGTATTTTTCTATATAAAAAAATACAATTTTTTTTCTTTTTTTCATAAAAAAAATTAATTTATTTTTCTTGTTCAAATAAAATAGTTTTTATCAAATAATTTAGTGTTTTTTTTATATTTTAAAAAAAATATTTGCTAGTTAGAAGATGGAGACTTCTTGGTTGTATTTGACAATATATATAACACACGTTCAGTCACTAATATTATAATATTAGTACTTTATGCACTAATTATATTTTGTTGTAATTTTTTTTTTTAAATTCCAGTTGGGGTTGGTCACCATGTGGCTCCGTCTATGTGCTAAACATAAATCAAAACTGGAAAGATGCAAATCCAAATGAACTATAAACACACTAAATTAATCTCTATAGAGATTTGGGAACATTATCTTTGGTGTTAAATTAAAGCTTCTTTGAAGGCTAGATTTACGTTAGGTATGAGAGTTTCTGCCAAATTTGATTTAATTTGAATGCGAAATTTTGGGACTTTTTTGAGCTAAACTTTATTTTTTGTAACCTAGTAGATAAAAATTAGATAATTGGGCTTACATGACTGTCACCGAATGAGTCGAGGTAGAAGACCATCGATCTCCTTCTTACAAATTGCATCTCGTTCCAATCAAAACATATATAGTCGACCACTCAAAGACAACATTTGAAAATCCAAGGGAAGTCGGTCAATTTGAATCAACTTGGGGCTTACCATTAGTTAATAGGATTTGGTTACCTGTACTATTCTAAAAATCCCATCTAATTTTGTTCGGGTTCGTCTAAGTGTTGAAAGATCCCATCTTGTCTAGTTTTTCGGTTTTTTTAAACGTTTGTATGGACTGTTTAAGCACTTTGTCTAGACCTTCTAGGTGCTAGACAATTCCTCTTTTTTCAGGAGTTACTTAACATTTTTAAGAATCATAACTATAACATAAAGAGAAGGTTAAAAAAATTATTAAACGACACATGTCATTTTAAATTGGATTACACCACCCTTTTTTTAAGGAAAAATTACTTAAAATAATCCCAACTTTTACTCATTTATTCAAAATAATACCAACTTTTACTTTTACAAGTTTTGGTACCAACTTGTTAGTGCATAAAAATTCCGCATTCAATTTCGGTTCAATGCACTAATTAAGAACTCCTTCTCTTACGCTCCGCCTTCAATCTCTTGACCTAAAAACCTGCAAAACAATGGACACAGGGGGCTGGGACCCCCTAATCCACCTCCGATGCCTAAGTCAGAAGAGTAATTGTCGATTTGAGCGGCGAGGTACAACAAAAGAGCGGTGAACCCCTAAACAGTCGAGCTAAACGAATATTAGCCTGCCTAGGATTTCTGAATATGCCGATATGCACATGTGTCTCTCCCTACACGACGAAGACGTGTATTTATAATGGAAGAGGGAGAGGTAGGGGGGCCAAAAATTATATCTATAAGGCCGAAAATATTATACTCCTAGGGCTGGCCAACTGCCTTAAAGCCCAAGTAAGGAATATTCCACCTTTTCTCCAACTTTAATTCTATCTTTAATGAAAGATAAAATCTTACATTAAGTTGCATAACCGCCATATTGAATATAAATATATAATAGGAAAATAAATAAAACTAATAATAAATACATAATATTTAAAAAATACCTTTATGGCGATAACGAAAATAATATGGTAGCTATTTTTTACCCGCTCATAATTGCCCCACCTACGTCGTTGTATACGTCTTCTTGGTGGGGGATTTCGGTCCTACACGCGTTCGATCGAGCGAATATCGATCGTCGCCGCTTGTGCGGGTCCCGATTCCGCTCTAAAAAGTTACCAACTTTTTCCCTTGTTAGGTTTTCTTTGCTTTGATTATGATTGATCGTTGATTCACAATCAAGTTTTCAACTTTGGGCTACCGGGCACGCACCCGAAGCCTAATCCGTCAATTGGTGGTCGACTACCAACCTTAGGTGAGATTGAATTCGATAAGGGGTTGACAAGGTTGCCCCCTGCCCCCAGTGTCGTCGATTTCGCAGCACGCACTGCGATCAACATTGGTTGTGGTAATTCGATCATTATTTTGCTTAGGATTCGAACAAATCCCAAAGCGGATCTCTTTTGTTGATTTTTGGGGACACCTTTATGCTTGAAAATACCCAAAAACACAAATTTCCGGAGTCACGAATTTTCGGAGGGGCACACCGGTCAAGAAACCGGAGTCGCGAATTTCCGGAGGCGTACTCCAGTGGGCCGCGATCGCGGCGTTTGTAGGCCGCGATCGTGGTGTTACTTTTCCGCGTTCGCGGTTCGTTCGCTGCGGCGGCGATTTCGCTTCGTGCATCGCCCTAGGGTTCGAAAAGTCGATTTGTTTTTACTATGAACGATTACTCATGGATTTAATCCTCGTTCCCACAGACGGCGCCAATTGTTAGTGCATAAAAACTTCGCATTCAATTTCTGTTCAATGCACTAATTAAGAACTCTTTCTCTTACGCTCCACCTTCAATCTCTTGACCTAAAAACCTGCAAAACAATGGACAGAGGGGGCGCGGACCACCCTTTTTTAAAGGAAAAATTACTTAAAATAATCCCAACTTTTACTCATTTATTCAAAATAATACCAACTTTTACTTTTACAAGTTTTGGTACCAACTTGTTAGTGCATAAAAATTCCGCATTCAATTTCGGTTCAATGCACTAATTAAGAACTCCTTCTCTTACGCTCCGCCTTCAATCTCTTGACCTAAAAACCTGCAAAACAATGGACACAGGGGGCTGGGACCCCCTAATCCACCTCCGATGCCTAAGTCAGAAGAGTAATTGTCGATTTGAGCGGCGAGGTACAACAAGAGAGCGGTGAACCCCTAAACAGTCGAGCTAAGCGAATATTAGCATGCCTAGGGTTTCTGAATATGCCGATATGCACATGTGTCTCTCCCTACACGGTGAAGACGTGTATTTATAATGGAAGATGGAGAGGTAGGGGCCAAAAATTATATCTATAAGGTCGAAAATATTATCCTCCTAGGGCTGGCCAACTGCCTTAAAGGCCAAGTAAGGAATATTCCACCCTTTCTCCAACTTTAATTCTATCTTTAATGAAAGATAAAATATTCCATTAAGTTGTTTAACCGCCATATTTAATATAATAGGAAAATAAATAAAACTAATAATAAATACGTAATATTTAAAAAATACCTTTATGGCGATAACAAAAATAATAATATGGTAGCTTTTTTTTACCCGCTCACACAACTCTTATTATATTTATCAATATTGATACGTGATTGTTTTTGATGGAAAAATCCGATAAAGTTCCCGATGTGGCAGTCAGATAAGGTGACATAGAGATATCATATAACACATAGTAGATGATGATTCAGAAACCCCCCTTCTCCATGAATTGGAAGAGTTGAACGATGTTTCCCAACGCCCCCCTTCCATCTATGTCGGATCTTGATGTTCTCTCTTCAGAAATCTCCCTCGTTCTCGCTCTTCATGTTCACCGATGTTGACTCAACAATATATTTGGGGTCTAGGGTTTGGAATTTATTTAGTTTTAGTTTAAATCCTAGTCAACAATAAATTATAGTCACCATATTTCATTAATCCAGTCACATTATCCCATTGCCACATCAGTAACTTTATCATATTTTCCACCGAAAACAATCTTGTATCAATATTGATAAATATAGTAAGAGTTGTACCAAAACTACTAAAAATGAAAGTTGGTATTATTTTTAATAAATGAGTACAAGTTGGGATTATTTTAAATAATTTTTCCTTTTTTTAAAAAGTAATCTTTTATTTTTGGATATGATAAATTCTTATTCATGTTTTTAGAATATAGTATAGAAAATCTCATTATTACACAATCTTTTATTTTTGGATATGATAGATAGGACGATCATTAGGATATTTTTTTATACTATCATACAAATTCTAGAATATTTATTTTATTTTTAGATAGAATTATTTTTTAACTAAGATATCTTAATTGAATAGATATCTTTGTAAGCGTATATTACCATCAATCTCCTTGCTAATATAATCCAATCATTTGTTACCTTACTAGCAAAGGGACCCCGTGCAGATGCACGGGGAAATTATTGGGTAATTATATAGAGTTTATTCAACTATGATGTTTGTGAAATATGACAGCGTAAGAGGAAATGCAATTATTACACTTTCAGCTTCAAAATCTTTTCCATCCATACCAATGATCTTTCCATCCCTATCAATAGACTTGTCTCCCTTCGTTGGAATAACCCGTTTGTGTATTGATGAAGCTGACTCTCCATCTAAATTAGATTGTTTTCGTTGAGAGGCTTCTTCTTGCTTGACTGAAATTTTAAGGCATTCTTCCGATTTAGAGACTCATGGATCCTTTGGAATATATGCAGCACACCAGATGTAGAGCCGAAACACACAGATTCTACAAGAGTAAGCTCTTTTGCTTAGTGTTGTATAGGTAATGATTAGAAGATCCATCCAAATGCAAAATTAGTAGACAAATACATGTTTTAATTTAGTGGCTCCACTGTATTTTTCAACAAAGGCTAAACAAAGAGACATTTATCTCCCATTTTTTCAGTTTATGTTTTCAACAACTTGCCATTATACTTAAAGATCAATTTAAATGAGCAAAAGTAAACACTCTAAATCCTCCCATTTATGTTGGCTTTTAGTTTATCTGTACAAGTTTCTTGAAGAACCTTATGCACCCACACCATCCTTAACACCATCATTTTGCTACCTTAATGGAATTGGTAACCAAGAATAAAGTATTCAATTTATTTTTCCCTGCCATCAATAATTTAGGATCCTATATGAGTGCATGATTATCACTACATCAAAAGTAAGATAATTGATTTCCCCACCAAAAATCAGCTTCGCCAATATAAACAACTCAAGCACATAACTGAGACGGAATACAAAATAAGAGAATCATCACATAGAATCTGACCAATATTTATGGTAAATGAAGGCTTTCAGCTCCAAGGAGATCAACTAAACCTATGGTCCATCTCTATTCTTGTTTCTCGCACCCCTACAACAAAATCTGTTTCTCGCACCCCTACAACAAAATCTGCCAAACCCAAAAAACAATCCCAAACACATCCTAACCAAATATCAACACACAAATCAAATCGACTCTAATTGTGGACTGCAAAAAGCAACACATGTCTAAACCGATACCAATGGATCATATATAGAGACACCAACAAAAATTAACAAGAGAGATTGTATTCTATTGTAGTAAGAGAATTGGGAAGTCTAATGCTTGCTTCTCATAATTAATTAATTTATTATAGATCTGAACAAGCTACTACATAGCAATCACCTATATGTGTAATACCATAAGCTCAATGAAGCTATTTTTTTTGCAGGTTAAGCTATTAATTGACAACATATAATGACAAGATTATGCCTACTAAATAGAGATCAATGAAAACAGCCAAAAATGGCAACAATAAATTAGTCAGCTTAAGCTCATTCAAGTGTCAACCACATCTACATATTTGAAAGCAAAAATAAACATTTTTTTTATGCATTTAGCATTTCTCAAACAAGCGGAAGAAGTGAAACTAAAGCAAAAGGATCGGCCAGACAACCACAATCAAACATGCATTAGCAGTTGCAGAAACAGAAAAGGAGAGCAATGTGCAAATTTAACAAACAAAAATATGCAGCCCAACTTCTTGAAACAGGTAAACAATAATGCTTTCTACTACTCTTCTCTTACTTCTTGAAACGAAAGAGAACAAACCATAAGCCAACTCAACTTTGAGAAATCGGGTGGATAAGTTAACCTGTGAAACACCAAACCAGTTTCATCTCAACCCTATTGAGAAAGCATTGTAATGACACAAAATCTTTGTTCAATACACCCAAACCTAGCAGCCTTAGCAGGGGCACTGCACACACAATAATAAAGGTCCAAAAGAAGAGTCCTATGAACTTCAATGCGGAAAAAGTATGAACACGCAGATAGTATATGGTAACAAAAGAAATAAAATTAGTAGGACTGCATAAATACTTGATATTCTAACACCTTGGAGTCGAACACCTACGAATCTACTGGATGACATTCGAACTTGGAACTATTTTCTTATAAAATTATTCCAACATTATTAATGCTACTCACACCTATAAAAATCCATTTTTTTTTAAAATAAATGTTATCCTTAGAAGCTATATACATCACGCCATACACATGATTAGTTTATTGAGTCAAGCCAGTTAATAAAACAAGGAGGAAATTCCCAATTATAAGAGGTTTGGATAGAGAAAATTCCCAATTATACAAGTTTATTATGACCCACTACAAGAAACTTCATTCCATCTGATCTATTCTGTATGAAATTTGTAGGCGCGCAATTTGTTGTAAGATGGTAATCAGAATCAACCTATTGCCATTTTTGTTGCTACTATGTACATCTAGGTTAATCCCACAACTACACGTATTAGTTATTACTATACTAACATATTTATTTAGGTTCTTACAATTACATTGATGTTGACTTGTTCTTGAAGGAGAAAATGAATTTCAATTCTCTCAACATGTATACTATTTGGTCCCCAACACTTCATGAGAAATAATTATCACCTCATACACATAAATTCTTGAACTCTATACTTACCATGAAGTAACAATACTTTATAACTATAAAACAAACAAATATTGAAAGTACTTATCATATATATGATATTCTAGCTCAAAAAATTCTAAGTTACAATATCAAAATTTATAGATGCTTTTAAAAGCATTGATCATACAAAATTTTACTTAAGAGCCTTTGTTAGTCTAGAGGTTAGCTTAATGTTACTCGTGTACAAAGTTATGCTCATGCAAAAATCAAGTAGAATTGAGAATCAAAACATAAGAAAATAAAGTATAGGACTAACTTAGGAGTAGATTGTTTTTTCCCTCAATTAATAGAGCAAAATAAGCTAACTTGAGAAGCAAATTACCTTGGTAGTCTCTACAATAATGTCAGGAACCTCTGCAGCAGTCACATCATCCACCTAATGCACAAACTAATAGAATAACATTATCTGGAGAAAGGAAATAACAGATGCATAAAGGAAAGAAAGAAAATACCATGTCAACTCCAATGAAAAGATAAGAAAGGGAATGAAAGGAGGACCTGAGAATGAATACATATAACTTTTGACACCATATCACTGGTTATCATTCATTAATTGTAGACCAGCTTCTTTATGGTCTCTCTAATTCCTATATAATATATTTCACAGAACATAACTTCAAGTTACTTATAGTAATATATATCTTTTGTCAAATATATCTTTTGTCAACAGGTTGATCTACCCGCATCCATCGATGTTAGCACAATATTTGTCTACAAATTAATGGAAATTAAAATTAGCTTAGCACTCGTTTAGTTCAGCATTGTTTTTTTAGAAATTAAATTTTTTTTAGGAAGAAGATTTAATTCCTGTATTTAGTTCATAGAATAAATACACCAATATGGTCATAAACTGATTCAAGTCTAATTACCGGGTTTTATCCTGTTACCATACTTTTTACTTGCAACTGACATTTCTAATAGACTCTTCTCTGCAATCACATACTAAAACCGGGAATTTTCAAAAACCAACACCAAAAAACAACCAGCAGGATCACATGAAAATCAAAACAGTGAGACATCAATGAATTTCACATGAAATAAGGCCCTGAAAAAAGCCCAAATCCATAGAACTACAACCCTAGATCGTAGAGAAACACCCAAATCCATTGACCAACAACCCTACGGCGCAGACGAAACCGCAAGGCCATAGAATTACAACCCTAGATCTTACGGTGCCATGGAATTTAAACCAACTCCATAGAAACGAAAGAAAATTCCGGACACAAAGATCAACCGTAAACAAACAATAATGAAACGAAATCCTACCAGTAGTGAATCGAATTCGCAGCCTCGAGTGCGAAACTTGAAGAAGAACCCCTGAAAACGAAACCCTAACCTCAACAAAATACCCAACAACAAAGTAATTTACAATATGCAATTAACTGAGCCATACCCCCTAATATTATGGGGAAAAAGGCAAACAACTAACATGAGATAAAAAAATTTACCGGCGGGAGATGAATTGAGACCGAAGCTGAAGCGGACGGACCGGGGAGCGGAACATCGAAGGGAACGGTGACGGAGAAGAAGCAATAGTCAAGAAGAAAGGAGGAAAAGATCAACACAGAGGAATGAGTAGAGAAGGGTAGAAGAAAAGCAGTGCTCTGAATTTGCAGGGTTTATGCAAGAAGAAGGAAAGAGGGAGGCGTTGGGATAGAAGAAAAGAGCAGAGAAATGAAGACAAAGGAGGTACATGAGGCGCAAAAGGAAAAAGATAAAAAAATTCTAAAAAAAATGAAGGGCTCATATAGAAAGTTTTATAAAATGAACGGACCAAAATCAACACTGTTCATTGTTGTGGCCGTTTTGTTATTGTAGGGGTGATATGAAAAGATCTTGATTAGTTATATGATAATTGCTTTATCTTTTTACGCAGATCCTAACAAAAATTTATATTTAAGCATTTACATGGTTATTTTTCTCGGACAATAAATATATTTGAAAATATTTTATCATTAATATTTTATTGAAGAAAAACATATACAAAGTACGTGAATCCATATTAGTATTAAGTAAATAAAAAAGATAATTAATACAGTAGATCAAGACAAATTTAGCTTTGAATATACTAATCTTTCATCTTGGAGGTCGAACTTAAAAGAGCTCTAAGAGGTAGAGCTGTGAAAAGCAGACTTAACCCGCTGACCTGAACCGTTCGATATTTTTAGGGTCAAGACCCGAAAATTTTTGAACCCGAAATAAACCGAACTAGTAGAACCCGAAGCTTGTTGGGCTGAAACACGAAATCTGTTGGGTTGACCGATTTAGTATATTTTTAAAATTTAATTTGAAAATTATAATATATATATTTTTATAAGGTAAGATTTCGATTCGCCAAACAGGCTTCGTGATAACATATTTTATTATTAAAATAAATGAAAATAATATATTATAAATAAATATTATTATTTAATTAAAAACTAATTTTAATCATCATAAAAAAGATATTTTGGGCTTTTGATGATGCCCAAAACAGTAAAATAAGAAGTGGGCCCGGGGTACCAAGAGCAAGTGGGCCCGGAGGGATTCCCAAGGGCAATTCAGGGACCCACATCCATACCCTTCGTTTATTTAAAACAAAACTCATACCCTCGCGAGGTCTCCCAAATCCCCGGGACGAGGTCTCGACCTCGTCACCGACTCTACTAACGCACCCGCCCACCCAGACCAATCACAAGCGACCTCATTCCCGAACCAATCACAAGCGACCTCATCCCCGAACCAATCACAAGCGGCCTCGTCCCCGGACCAATCAAAAACCCCTATTCCATGCGTCCCACAACGGACCTTGGCCTAAACTCGGCTCCCCAATTCTCTATAAATAGAGGAGAACCTCGTAGGATGAAGGGGTCGAAAAACCACTTGAACTCAAGAACTCTCTTGCTTGTTGAAGATCGACGTGATAGAAACATCGTCAAAAGACCTCGCTACAGACAGGAGAAGTCCACAAAAAGACTCCAAATCATACAAAGACCTCGCCCACACTAAAGACCTCGCTACAAAATCTCACAAAGCTCTCTGCACCACGTACCCAAATCTACCTCGCCCTAGAGTCAACCTCGCAACATTTAGGTTTGATCTCGGAACCTCGTAGGAGGTCTAGGTGTAATTATCAAAGTTGTTCATCAGCCTCGTAGGTTTGTAACCTCGTTATTTGGGAGAAAATCATAAATAAAGGAGCAAGTGTTTGCACTCAAATATAATAATCTTGTTCCTTGTCTCGTAGCGTAGTCGTTATTTCGGGTTTCATCACTGGCGCCGTCTGTGAGAACTTCTTCATCCTAAGCAGCCTCCCGTTTAGTGCGGACCTTGACTCCTTAAAACCCCTCAAAATGGCTTGCCCAAACAATTTCTTCTCCCAACATCCCGACAACATGGCCGAGACCCCTCCATGGATGACGGCAGGTACCCCAAGGTACCCTTTTGTGGTTCCGCCGGGTTGGACGTACAACGTTCCACAAAACCCATACCCGTTCCAGGGGTATGAACAGGGTGGCGCGCCTCCTAACCCGTATCCCTACCCAGGTTACGGGAAGTACCAACAAGGCCAAGCTCCCCCATATGTCCCGATTCCCTCCCAAGGGCAACCTCACTCCGAGTACGTGCCCGCGTATGTCCCGGGATATATGCCGGGGCAGGAGGCGCCCACCAACGGCTCCACCACGGAGAGACTCTCTCGAGATCCGATGCAGATCTCGCGATCTGTTCACGACGTACGGGGAGGCGTGACACGGAGTTGTCCGAAACGGCGACAAGCGCGGCAAGCCCTCTGGCAAAGTCAAAATCAAAATCTGCCCGCCCATCCGTCGAGAGTGGATACAAGAATCCCTTTGTGCCTGAGATCCAGGATGCACACATGCCCAAGGGTTTCCATTGGCCGCAAATGGGGCTCTACGACGGCACGGCCGACCCCGAGGACCACATAAAACACTACGCCTTCCAGATGAACGTCAACTCCTACAATGACGCCATTTTCTGCCGCATCTTCCCGACCACTCTGGACAAGACGGCAATGACGTGGTTCACCAGCCTTAAGGTCGAGTCGATAGCCTCGTTTTCTCAGCTATGCGAGTCCTTCGTCGGGCACTTCAACGGCTCAAGGAAGCGCAAGAAGAACATGCGTGATCTCCGCGACATTGAGCAGGGAGAAAACGAGAAGCTGGGTACCTTTTTTACGAGGTTCACCACCGTAATCGCAGAGATCGCAGAGATCGATGAGACGTCGGTGCGAGATATCCTCATGGGCAACCTTCGCCAGGGGGATTTTAAGTGTCACATTTTTCTTAAGAACCCGATGACGTATGAGAGTCTGTGTGCTTGGATCACGACGCAGGTCTACGCAGAGGACGCTGCCAGCCAGAGCTCGCGACCGAGAACCGATAAGGAAATCATGACCGAGGCTAAGGGGAAGGCCAAAGTGGCTGCACCAGCCGCGAGGGATGCGTACATGACGCAAACTCACGACCGGCGCGCCGATTACAAAAGCAACAACAACAACAACAGAAGCAACAACAACAACAGAGGCAACAACAACAACGACAATAGGAACAACAACCGCTACGACAACTACGGGAGTGGCGGTGGGGGTTGGAGCTGCTTCGGCGGGAGGTCACGAGGTTACAAGGGCAAAGGTGGCCCCGCCTACAACCCAAATGAAAAAAAGCGTGCCAACCCCGCGTCGGGAGCCAACCTCGTGCAGCAGGGACCAACCCAGTCTCGACCAAGCAACGCGGAGCAACACGCTCCGGCGAGGCAGTCGCGTTCCGGACAAGCCGCGACGCCCGATGGGTACATCAATACCATCTCGGGTGGGTCCTTGCTGGCAGGATCGAGCCAGGCGGAAAGAAAGAGATACGCGAGGGCAAGTCACCATGAGCCCTCGGTATACAGCGTGACGCAGACCTCACGGTCCCACGTAGGTATGGCTTTCAACTCCGAGGACGCTGAGGGACTCCATATGCCCCACTCCGACCCCTTGGTGATACACGCTCAATTGGGCTCGAAGATAGTGAAGCGGATACTGGTGGACAGTTCTTCCGTGGACATCATGTATTTCGGCGCTTTCGAGCAGTTAGGGATCTCCGCGACATCTTTGAAGCCCTACGCTGGGAAGCTCACCTCCTTCTCGGGAAACGAGGTCGATGCCGCTGGTCTCATAGACCTATGGATGACCCTCGGTACTGGCTCCACAACGAGAACCGAGGTGATAAAATTTACGGTGGTGCACCTACCATCGGCCTACAACGCAATCATTGGGAGAGTCTCCTTGATGAAGTTCCAGGCAGTGGTCTCCATCTACCACCTCAAAATGAAGTTCCCCACCAACGGTGGTGTCGGAGAGGTGAAGGGCAACCAAGAAGAGGGCCGCGTCTGCTACATGACCTCGGCAAAACAAAAATGCTCCGTGTTCATGGTAGAGGCCTCCGGCGAAGCAGATCTCGAGGTCCGGGATTTCACAATACCCACCCCCGAGGCAGAAAGAAGGGTGATTACCCCCTTCGAAAGCAACTCCGAGAAAATCTACCTTGGGGGTTGCCTCGCCGGAGATGCAGCGACGTCTCTAGAAGCCCTGCTTGCTGGATCCAGCGACGTGTTCGCCCGGACTGCAAAAGATCTCCGAGGTGTGCCTCGGACATTGGCCCAACACTCCTTGAACATCGACGTCGCCATTCACCCCGTGGTGCAGCGTCGAAGAAAAATGAACGAAGAAAGAGCGACCGCCGCGAACGAAGAGGTGGCCAAGCTGCTGGCCGCAGATTTCATCCGCGAGGTCCAATATCCGAGGTGGCTGTCCAATGTCGTATTGGTCAAAAAGGCTAGTGGCAAGTGGCGGATGTGTGTAGATTTCAAGGACCTCAACAAAGCATGTCCCAAAGACAGCTACCCTCTTCCCTCGATTGACGCACTCGTAGATTCAACTGCGGGGCACGAGGTCTTGAGTTTCCTCGACGCTTATTCGGGATACAACCAAATCTCGATGAATCCGCGTGACGAGGAGGAGACGTCCTTTATCACCTAGCGGGGAACATACTGTTACAAGGTCATGCCATTTGGCCTCAAAAACACCGGGGCCACATTCCAACGCCTCATTGATCGGGTCTTCAAAGACCACCTGGGCAGGAATGTGTCGGCTTACGTCGATGACATCGTGGTACGAAGCAAGAACCCCGAGGAACATCTGACCGATCTCGCCGAGGTCTTCACCACCCTCAGGCATCACCAACTCAGCCTAAACCCCGAGAAATGCATTTTCGGCGTATCATCGGGGAAGTTTTTGGGATTCATGATCAGCGAGCGCGGGATCGACGTCAACCCCGCCAAAATAGAATCAATCCTCTCGATGAGGTCTCCCAGATCTCGAACCGAGGTGCAACGGCTCAATGGCGTTGTAAATTACTTGGGGCGATTTTGCTCCCGTTTAGTGGACAAATCTCTCCCTTTCTTTGCCGCCCTCAAAAAGAATGACAAGTTCGTCTGGGACGAGAGCCTCGAGACTGCCTTCTCCGAGTTAAAGATCTTCCTCACAAAGCTCCCCACCTTGTCACCTCCGCATGCGGGCGAAGACCTGCAACTGTATGTAGAGGTGAGCCCCGAGACAGTCAGCGCGGTGCTCACTAGAGAAGCCATGCACCCGGTGTACTTTGTGAGTCGCGTGCTCCAGCCTGCGGAGAAGCGATACTCCCCAGCAGAGAAAATGGCGCTAGCAGTAGTGACCGCCGCAAGGCGTCTACGCCCTTACTTCCATGCACATCCCATCCAGGTCCTCTCGGACCTCCCGCTCCGTCAAATCCTACATCAGCCCGCCCTCTCTAGGCGTATGACGAAGTGGGCCATCGAGCTCTCCGAGTTCGACATCAGTTATCCCCCGAGGTCCGCAATGAAGGGACAGGCCCTCGCCGATTTCATGGTGGAGGTCACCTTCCCCGAAACCGACACTAGCTCGGACGAGTGGAAGGTGTTCGTTGATGGCTCGCGATTTGACGCCGGTGGCGGGGCCGGCGTATTCCTCGCTGGCCCCTCAATCGAGACGGAGTATGCTCTCAACTTCGCCTTTGATGCCACCAACAACGACGCCGAATACGAAGCCATGATCGCCGGGATCGAGATGGCGCTACTTAGCGGAGCCCGCAAGATCAAGGTCTACACAGATTCCGAGTTGGTGGCACGACAACTCAACGGCCAATACGACACCACGACAGGATTTCTGCCCGCCTACGGAGCAAAGGTGAAGGTCTTGGTTTCATGCCTGGAGACCTTCGCGGTAGAGTCAATTCCACGAGCCTCAAACACAAAGGCGGATGCTCTCGCCAGGTTAGGCTCCGCACATCCCCTGGATGTGGGGAACCGCGTGATGGTAGAGAGAAAACTCTCACGAAGTGTTGATAATGAGGTCCTGCCCATAAGCACCAAGGATTGGAGGTTCCCAGTGATGCAGTATATACAAAGCGGCGTCCTCCCAGAGGACCCCGCGTTGGCCAGGAAACTAAAGATGCAAGCTGCCCGCTACTGCGTCATCGGTGACCAGCTCTACCGCCGAGGCTACGCTGAACCCAACTTGCTATGCATACCGCCCGAGACCACGGACCACGTCCTCTACGAGGCCCACGAGGGAGTTTGTGGAGGGCACCCGAGGTGGAGGTCTTTGGCACACAAGATCGTCCACTTGGGGTACTTCTGGCCCACTCTCCAACAAGATGCAAAGGCTTACGTCCAAAGATGCGTCGGATGCCAGAAACACGGGAACCTCCAACACACCCCGACGCCCCTCTCCGCAGTATTCACGCACCGTGCCCATTCGCGATGTGGGGAATGGACATTTTAGGTCCTTTCCCCAAAGCAGCTGGCCAGGTGCAATACATTTTTGTCATTGTCGACTACTTCACGAAGTGGATCGAGGCGCAGGCCATGGAAAAAATCACCGGGGCGAAGGTCTGCGAATTCTTGTGGAAAAACCTCGTTTGCCGTTTCGGTGTCCCCATGACAATCATGACCGATCATGGCCCCCAATTCGACTGCGAAGAGACTCGGGCTTTCTGCTCTGAGCTAGGCATCGACCTCAAATTTTCCTCCGTGGCCCATCCCTAGTCCAATGGTCAGGTAGAAAATGTCAACGTCCGCATCTTGACAGACCTAAAGAAGCGACTGGGCGTGGCACAAGGCCGCTGGGCCGAGTTACTCCCACTAGTCCTCTGGACGTATAGCACGACATCGCGTCGCGCAACGGGCGAAACACCCTTCGCCCTAACTTACGGGGCGGAGGCACTCGTTCCCGTAGAAACCCTGATCCCATCGGCAAGGGTGTACAACTTCGACGAAAAAAAAAACGAAGCCAACCTCAGGGTCGAACTGCAATTCCGGGACGAAGTCCGCAAGGTGGCAGACCTACGCTCCAGAGAATGCAAGCGACGTGTCGCCGTATACCACGACGAGAGGGTCAGACCTCGCCTCTTGGCTACAGGAAACCTCGTTTTTGAGACTCACCGAAGGAGGCAAATTGGACCCTAACTGGGAAGGACCCTACCTCCTCGGGGAGGAAGTCGCCCCCGGGGCTTTTAAGCTCAGGGACAGCGAGGGGCGTACACTGAGCAAGACATGGAACATCGCGCGGCTCAAAAAATATTACATGTAAATTCTCGAAACCCCGTTTTTCCTCGCAGTTTTGATGAATAAAGGATTGCAGGCGTTTCAGCAAAAAAAATCTCCCTCGGAAGTCCACCCCTTGCTTCCCGCTTGGGGTTGGAAAACCTCGTTAAGTCCACCCCTTGCTTCCCGCTTGGGGTTGGAGAACCTCGTCGGAATCCACCCCTCGCTTCCCGCTTGGGGTTGGAGAATCTCGTTTGGTCCACCCCTCGCTTCCCGTTTGGGGTTGGAGAATCTCGTAAGGTCCACCCCTCGCTTCCCGCTTGGGGTTGGAGAATCTCGTTAAGTCCACCCCTCGCTTCCCGCTTGGGGTTGGAGAATCTCATTTGGTCCACCCCTCGCTTCTCGCTTGGGGTTGGAGAATCTCATTTGGTCCACCCCTCGCTTCCCGCTTGGGGTTGGAGAATCTCGTTTGGTCCACCCCTCGCTTCCCGCTTGGGGTTGGAGAACCTCGTTCGGTCCACCCCTCGCTTCCCGCTTGGGGTTGGAGAATATCGTTAAAATCCACCCCTCGCTTCCCGCTTGGGGTTGGAGAACCTCGTTCGGTCCACCCCTCACTTTCCACTTGGGGTTGGAGAATCTCGTTAAGTCCACCCCTTGCTTCCCGCTTGGGGTCGGAGAACCTCGTTCGAAAGAAAAAATCCGCCCCTCGCTTCCCGCTTGGGGTTGAAGAACCTCGTTAGAATCCACCCCTCGCTTCCCGCTTGGGGTGCGAAAATCTCGCGTTTAAACACACCCCGGGGCAAACGAGGTTCGTGGACTCCCTAAGAAGGCGGGGTTTGCTGACAGTTGTTTTAGGTTGATACGAATTTCCGGAATCTTGGCATAACAATTGTTTTAGGTTGATACGAACTTCCCCCATAGTTTCATCGTAGTTGGGGTTGAAGAAGACAATCTGGGGATCGAGGTGCCCGTACTTGGCCACCGCCTGTTTGACGCCCATGCGGACGGCCTGGTGGAACATCTTCCTCACGCTCTCCACCAGCACCGCCTTGTACTCTTCCGAGTCCACGTACTTGGGACCCGCGGCCTTGACCTCCTCGTTGAGCTCGACGATACGCCGTTCAAGGCGCCTGACCTCCTCCTCGGACCTCAAAACCTCCGCCTCCTTCTCCTTAAAGAACTTGTGCTCGGCGGAGAGCTTACCCCGAAGCTCATCTACCTCACCCCGCAAGGCTTCGGCTTCGTCCCTCGCTTGCTTCTCCCCCTCCTTCGCCACCGCCGCCGCTCGAGCCTCGTCCCTTGCTGAAGCCTCCGCAACCTCAACCCGCTTTTTAGCCTCGGTCTCCGCGGTCTCGGAACGCTTCGTGACCTCGGCCAGTTCCTTGGCCCGCCTCTCGCATTCCTCGCCCCGGGCTCGAAGCGATGCCTCAAGTTTGTCTATTCTTGCGTGGGCGAGGATGATGCGGCTTCGATTGTACTTTTCAAAAAAGTTGTGCTACAGATTTGCAAAAACGTGAGAAAAGAAATAATAAGGAAACAAGAGTAAAACGCAGGAAAATAAAAGAAGCTTACCATGGCCGAGTATCGGGCGGACTCGTCGTCAAGTGCCGCGTCTGTAAGGTTGTTGGCCCACGCAACCTCCTCCTTCCATTCCCCCCTAGCCCATTCCAACGGGCCCCCCTGATCGGACCCGGGCAGTGGAACTTGGCAGGATGGGGACCAACATCCTCGATGGCTTGCCCCTCGTAGTTAAAGGCGGGGATGATGTCCCCCATGGACGTACCTGGCTGCTGGTCATCCGCCCGAGGCTTCTTTTTCCTCTCCCTAGGGGGGGACCCCGTGTTTTTCCTCTTATGGCCGGCTTTGTCGCCGGTTCCTCGGGAAGAATGGGACGACGTCCTCGGCGTTTCCCCCGCCTTGTCCAAAGCCACCTCGGGTTTCTTTCCCCCTTTGGGCGGCCCCGCGACGTCCCATTGGGACGTCTTCGCGACGCTCCCCCTGGGCGGAACCCCCCCGACAGCCTTCCCCCCAATCGCGGTCGTCGGTGGAGGTGCAGGTTTAGGCTGCGTGGTGCTCGGCCTCGCCTGCGGGTTTGGCTCATTGATGCTTATCCCCTTTGGAGCACGGGGAGCCGGGGCCTTGGAACTAGAAGTCAGGGGCTGTTTCCCCTTCGACTTCGAGGTAAGAGCGTGTAGAAGATATAACGAGGTTTATGACCTCGTAAACTTACAAAGAAAAGAAGAGCAATCAAAAAGAGAATAAAATACCCTCTCCACCCTCGCGGGGAGGGAGACTGAGGTTTAGCCCGGCCCGCTCAAGCCGGTCCTGAGAAAGGTATATCTCATATGGCGCCTGGTACGCTGTGGCGTATCGAGCCTTGAGTGCCTGAAACTTGGCGACCTTGTACGGGCACACACACCTCTCAAAGGTACCCGGCGCCACAGGAAAATTGAGATATCTCCCGCTGACATCCCGAACCAAAAACCACTTAGGTTTCCACGTCCCGACGTTCGATTGGGTCGTGGTGATCTTGACGTTCGGCGTGCTGAGATTGATAAGGGAACACCGAGGTTCCCTCCTCGCTAAAACCAACGCCGACAAATCATTGCAATTCGGTTCGTCCATGAGTTCGCGACTTCGGATCGTGTAGGCACACAGCAGCCGCCAGACATTCGGAAACAGCTGGGCGGGACATACACCCATAGCCGAAAGGTAATCCACGATGTGCTGGGCCAAAGGTAGCTTGAAGCCAGCTTGGAGGCTGAAGAGGTGTACGACCGCACACATCTCATAAGACGCCAAGGGCCGCCCCTCCTCCTCGGGGAGTGCCATCTCGACTCCCTCGGGCCAGGGGAAGTCCTTGGCTATCTTCGCGAGGTCTTCCAACTTGAGGTAGGTGGCTATTCCCTCGGACAGATAGGCCTCGGGGGTGCTCGGGATCATAGGGATTCGCTCTTCAAGAACAGCCGGGACGCCAGACACGACGTCAGTAATATAGGCCTCGGGAAAACTCGGGGGCACGTAGGAGGCTGAGGCTGAGGCAATTGCCGTATCCAACCGCGCCTCAACCTCGGCGACGATCACATCGGGAGAAGAAGCGGAAGCCATTTCAACGCCGGAGTAAACACGATGACGAGGGAAGAGTGAGTTGATCGAAGCAGCAGAGTCGCTAGAAGAAGGTTCGCTGAAAACCAATGAAGGAGAACTCGGGTTCTGGGAGTCACTAGGCTCTACACTCCCTACTGACTCGGAGACCTCCTGGTAAAAATTCTCTTGAACGGTGAAAGCAAAACCAGGCTGGGGACTCGCAGAAGCTCTCCTAGGCATGAAAGGGCGACGTCCAGGCCGCGAAAGGCTAGCACCTGGAAAGGAAACGGTCAGTAAGACACTAGGCGAGGTAACCAAAGAAAAAAAGGAAGAAACCTACGAGCACGAGGTCGTAACCTCGGAAGAAAAAGCACGAGATCATGATCTCGGAAGAAAAAGCACGAGATCATGACCTCGAATGAAAAAGCACGAGATCGTAACCTTAGAACAAAAAGCACGAGATCATGACCTCGGAAGAAAAAGCACGAGATCATGACCTCAAAAGAAAAAGCACGAGATCGTAATCTCGGAAGAAAAAGCACGAGATCGTGACCTCGAAAGAAAAAGCACGAGATCGTGACCTCAGAAGGAAAAAAGCACGAGGTCGTAACCTCGGAGGGAGAAACTACGCGAGGTCATAAGGGAGGAAGGCCACGTGGCACCCTAGAGGCTACTCTGACAAGATAGGACAGCGAAGGAGAATTTGAAGCGCCAAAAGAAAGGAAAGAGAAAGAAGAAGGCCAGCCAACGGTGGAAGCCCAAACGTCCCGTCAGTCAGACATCATGACGTTTGGGCTCCCGAGGGTTTCGAAATTCAAAAAAGTGGTGGGCAGAGGAGCAGAAGTTTAAACCGCCACCCCAAACAAGCAATAAACCCAGAAACACAGCGGTGACCTCACGGTGGTGACTGCCCACCACCACCGTCCCACCGCCACAACGCAGGTGAGAAACACCCGGCAAAGCACCGTCGCCTAAAAAAGGAGAGGAAAGAAAAAAAAACACATCAAACAAACGAAGAGCGAAAAACGGAAAAAAAACGCCAGATGACACACAGGAACACCCGCCCCCTCACCACCACCGCTCCGCCACCGTGACACCGGCGCGAAACGCCAGGCGACACACCGTTTCCCATCCAAAGCACAAAACAAAAAACAGGCGAAAGGGAATCTGAAGCAAAAAAAGGAAAGAAAACACCGAAAAGCAAGAAAAAAGAGAGTCGAGAACTTACTTGTTTAGAATCGGCGTGAAAGGAGCGGTGACACGGCTGGAAAGCGGTGGAAGTTCGTCGGAAACCGTCTCGAGAACCGTTCGCAGAAGACTGAGAAGACGAAGAGAAAGAAAGCGAAAAGGTTGAAGGAGAAGATGAAGGGGAAGCGTGTGAGATACGCCCTTATAAAGAGCAGGTTTGGGCCTCACCTCACCCGCAAAAGGCTTATTGGGCCTACCCTACCAAAACGGCCCATTAGTCTAAAGCACGAAGAACAGGCCCAGGAAGATCCGCCCGTGCGAGCGGAAGAGAATCCTAAGTGCGAGACCTCTCAAAGGAAGAAACCTCGCAAGATCCCCTCCTCGTACCCCGTGGCCCCAAGGAACTTATGACCTGCGAACCTCGGAGCGAGGTCCCCAGGCCATGGGGTTGTGATGATGCCCAAAACAGTAAAATAAGAAGTGCGCCCGGGGTACCAAGAGCAAGTGGGCCCGGAGGGATTCCCAAGGGCAATTCAGGGACCCACATCCATACCCTTCGTTTATTTAATACAAAACTCATACCCTCGCGAGGTCTCCTAAATCCCCGGGATGAGGTCTCGACCTCGTCACCGACTCTACTAACGCACCCGCCCACCCAGACCAATCACAAGCGACCTCATTCTCGAACCAATCACAAGCGACCTCATTTCCGAACCAATCACAAGCGGCCTCGTCCACGGACCAATAAAAAACCCCAATTCCGTGCGTCCCACATCGGACCTTTGCCTAAACTCGGCTCCCCAATTCTCTATAAATAGAGGAGAACCTCGTAGGAAGAAGGGGTCAAAAAACCACTTGAACTCAAGAACTCTCTTGCTTGTTGAAGATCGACGTGATAGAAACATCGTCAAAAGACCTCGCTACAGACAGGAGAAGTCCACAAAAAGACTCCAAATCATACAAAGACCTCGCCCACACTAAAGACCTCGCTACAAAATCTCACAAAGCTCTCTGCACCACGTAACCAAATCTACCTCGCCCTAGAGTCAACCTCGTAACATTTAGGTTTGATCTCGGAACCTCGTAGGAGGTCTAGGTGTAATTCTCAAAGTTGTTCATCAACCTCGTAGGTTTGTAACCTCGTTATTTGGGAGAAAATCATAAATAAAGGAGCAAGTGTTTGCACTCAAATATAATAATCTTGTTCCTTGTCTCGTACCGTAGTCGTTATTTCGGGTTTCATCAGCTTCTAGATCTATTTGTGCCTTCCTCAAACTTCCCGTTCATATCCCTCTTGATTTGCTATGCTTCTGGTTCCATCCCATCTTCAGTTTTGAAGATTGAAGATTGAAGATTGAAGATTGAAGATTGAAGATTGAAGATTGAAGATTGAAGATTGATGATTGAAGATTGAAGATTGAAGTTTGAAGATTGAAGATTGAAGATTGTAGATACAAAGTTTTGAAGTTTAAAGTTTTAAAGCCTTAAATTTTGTTATGCATAGGTTTGGTTTACTGTTGTTGTTTCAAGATCACCATCTAGTAGATGGTGATTTAGGCTAGACTTACTTGTTGCTGGTAGCCTAGTTTTTGACATGGTTGTTGTTGTTGCAATAACTTATCAAAAAAAATGTAATGCATGTGTATATGATAGCTAACTTAAAAGGTAAATTCACAAATATGGACTTAGCTTTGAGTAGAGTAAAGAGATGAAATAGATTAACTTACTGGTCATTATCGATTTCTTAGGCCTTAATCTCAGTTTACTAATCTTGTTTAGTACATCAGATGTCTTTTCTTAATTATATAAAAAAGTTATAGTAGTCACAAAAATATTATCAACAATAGCTTAAGTGTTATTCCTATTACTAGCTACAAGACTAATGTTGGTAGGAGTATGGAAGAGTTACCAAGTTTTAGGGTGTGTTTGTTAGTTATCAAAAACCAATTGGATTTTTCCAATGAGTTGTGCCAATTTGTATGAATATTGTTTGTTTGACGGCAAAAAAACTAGCAACTAGTTGTAAAACTAGTTTTTTTTTTATAAAAGCTAATATTTAAAGATTTTGTACTAGTTTTCAGTAGTTTTTTGAAATAAAGAATAATTATTTTTCAAATAAGGATAACTTATTTATTTACTAAAAAATAATTAGTTTTCAAATATGGCATATATTGACTCAAATTCCATCTTTTAGTGAGCACACCCAAGTTGACATTATAGTTGCATGCTTTGCAACCAATAACTTCACTTACCTCCACTTAGACTCTATGTTTGAAGATGATGAAGACCCAATAGACGATTGTTAGTGCACAAAAAACGGTCTTCAATGCACTAATTGAATGCTCCTTCCTCTTCCGCTCCACACCGTATCTTCTGACCTAAAACCTGCACAATAATGGACACATAGGGCGGGGACCCCCTAATCCACCTCCGATGCCTATGTCAAAAGAGCGAATTGTCGTTTCGAGCATCGAGGTACAACGAGAAAGTGGGGAATCCCTGAACAGTCGAGCTAAGCAAGTATTATCCTGTTCAAGTTTTCAGAATATGTAGATATGCACATGTGGTTCTCCCTACACGCCTAGAACGTGTATTTATAATGGAAGAAGGAGATCAGGGGGTCGACTTTCTATATCTCCTAGGCTAGTCAGATTGCTTAGATCCCAAGCTAGGAATATTCCAACCTTCTCCAAGTTTAATTCCATCATATTTGAATGATAAAATCTTCCATTAAATTGCACAACTACCATAAATTTAATAATATGGAAAATAATAAAAATAATAATAAATACGCATTAATTTTAGAACTACCTTTTAGTAGCGAAAATAACTATGGTAACTATGTTTGTTTTACCCGCTCACAAATGCCCCACCTACATCGCCTTATATGTTTTACCACATGTTGAAAGGGTTTCCCGACAACAAATAAATTTGTAGTCAAGACCCCGCTGAGTACAGGGAGGTCAGGTTCGTCCACGGGAATTAGAAGAATCTATGTCTAGCTACTAGTCCTAACAAAACAAAACAAAACAAAAGCAAAACACTAGCAAATCACTCAAACTGAGGCTCGGCACCGACCCACAACAGGTCGTAACCGACCACTCTTCAACACAAACGCAGGAGAAAACAAGGAACACAGGCGCTCGGCACCGACCTAACAGGGGTCGTCACCGACCTATCCGGGTACGAGAAAATTCCGAAAAACCAAATTAAAGAAGATCTAGGGCAAAGGATTCACCACAACAAGTTTTATGCATGCAAACATGAATCAAAATCAACCATAAATAATCCCATGTATGACTCTCGTCATGATAAATCAAGTAAAAACCTTAACTTTCATAAGGATCTAAACTTGCAATCCTACTTGTTTCCTAAAGGTTTAACTTTCGTTTCAACCAAATATAATCCAAATTCACAACTAAATCTTTCGATTCACTCATAAACATGAACATGCTTTGACTTTCATCAAGGAATAGATAGCAAACAAGGGGATAATGGATAGAGATTAAAAGAGATGGTTCATTCAACATTCATGCCTTAATCATGCATAACTCGTCGGGTTTCACCCCAACCCTAGAAAGTAGACTACTCACGATCCATAAAACAATCAACAGTCATAAACGAAGGAGAAGACATGATTCAAATTCAAACAAACTTCGATTCAAAAGAAAACTTACAAACTCAAGAAAACCTCCAAGTCTCTCTAATTGTCCAAGAGCTTGGAATCAAAGAAAACTAGAAAACCAAACTTGCAACTTGTTCCGTCTCAACAACAAAACCTAGAACCGTTTTTCTCCAAAATCAGCCCCTCTCAATAAAAACCCTAAAAGATCCTTATATAGTGGTAGAAACAAATCTATATGGAAACTAAAATCTATCTGAAAAAGGCCCAAAAATAAAGCAATTACTAAACCAAACTTAAGGCGCAAGCAATAATTCGGCAACACACGGAGTGGGTCGTCACCGACCATGGCTGGGTCGTCACCGACCCCCTGGCTGCACATAACTTCCTCATTTCTTGCTCAAAACTTGCTCCAATGCTCGGCTTTCCTTCATTGTTCTTTCTTCAATCGTTCTTGGCCTTTTAAGACGTCCTTTAGCTCCTTCTTCAAGCACTTAAACCTTGAAACCTTCACTCTTAACTCATCAAATCTTCACATGCATTGATTTTTGCTCTTCTCTCAACATCACCACCAAACGACACTTAGCACCACCTCCTAGAAAGCTTTAAAAACCGAAATATCTCCTCCTCAACGCTTCAAAGACCTACAAAACATCAAACACACTTATGTAGACTCCATATCTTAAGATAATATGAAAATCCACAAGAACGACTCAAAACAACACATTAAACTTAGAAAAGACTCAATCCTAACTAGAAAACAACCCATAAAAACTAACTAGAAAGTGCGACATCAAAATACCCCATACTTAGACTTGCTTGTCCTCAAGCAATCACTTAGCATGCATCAAAACCAATAAACAAAACTCAAGAATCATCTTGTAGGAAAAATAAGCACAAGTAGAATAATGAGCAAACAACTTCCACATCCTAGCATACATGAACATTTCAAGTAATCACAATCCAACCTTACCAAGGAATGTATTTCACTCAACTCTCAAAGTGTTTAGGGTATAGCAATGATCTCTCAACTCAACTCCAAGTACAAAACCGCATAGTCAATGGAACTTATATAAACAAATTCTCCACCGAAGAAATCAAAACAAGTCAAATCATCAAATGAACTCGGGTGGCTCAATAAAACTTCAAAGAAGTTTCTATTCGGCCGAGTTGTAATGGGGCTTGGTAAAACAAAGGGTGTGGAAATAATTTGGCCTTGTGGTGCTAACTAGTCCGGGAATCAAGACTCCTAGACTATACATCACTCATCCAACGTTCCTTCCTCTTCTTCAATCACCAAACACTTTAACTTTACAATGCACTTCCCTTTTTTACCTATCATCATTTGTCTTTCTTCTATTCCTTTTAAAAGCCTTGGACTCTTTGCATTTATTATATGGAACTTCTCTTTTTCTTTCTTCCTTTTTTTTTTTACGGGGGTGGTCGGCACCGACCCACTTTGGGTTGGCACCGAGCTACATATATGCATGTCGAGCCCAAAAACTTTTCATTCCTTTTGATTTCCAAAGACAACACCCTTAATCTACCTTCCATAATCTCTTTGGTTTTCACCCATTCAAATCACGACAATTTTCAACAATCTTTTTCTAAGTCCTAATTCCCGGATCAAAGGGGTCAAGCTTATAATGGCTAGGGAATTCTTTTGTGGAGCTAGAAATAGGCTTTAAGCTCAAAAATAAGGGCTACAAAAAGAGGGATCATGTATAGGTAGGAAAGGGAATATAATAGGCTTATAAAAAATGAGTTCAAAATCATTTGATTCAATCAAGTAATGAGCATATCTCCATTGGTCTCAAATTTTACAATAACCATGCCATTGTCAATTGGTATATTTGCACTTGAAAGAGTATTTCACACATAAAAGAGAAAAGGAGTAAAAATGTACATCCTTTATAGGCCAAAAATATCTCACTTAGGTTCACATTTTGTTGGATTGCTTTTACTTAGAAATATGTATGCTCAATTTTCATTATAAGCTCAAAACTCAAAAAGCAAGATCATGTTTAGGTGATTCTTAAAGCATGTCATTGGGATTATATGATAATGCAAGCAATTTCCGTCCTAGAACATCTAAGGGATAGGGCATTTATCCATCTAAAAATTTCAAAAGGAAAAAGACTCCAAACAAAACTAAACACAACTAAACACATATTAACCCAAAGCAACACATGACTTAAACAAATAAAGACTAAACAAGTAGTAATCTCCCAAACCACCCCATACTTAAACATCAATGTCCCCATTGATTAAGAAAGTAAGGAGAAAGGAAAGAGAACTTACTTAGACACAATTTGAAGCGTTGACAAAGGAGGAGAATCATTCTTGAGGAGGTTGAGGAGGTGGTGGAGGTTGGTAAAGGTGTTGCCCCAACCAATGGTTGAATTCCTCTTGAGCTTCCCATCTTGCGACATCCTCTTTATGGTCTTCATAATACTCAACTCGGAAGTCGTGGAGCTCTTGTTGGTGGTTGACGAATTGGTTGTGGTGGTGGTTGAGTGCTCCATAAAGATGGTGTTGGTGAAGCATAAGAGCATCCGTTTTAGCCGAGAGAAGAGAGATATTGGGGTTACCGCCCGAGCTTGAACCGGTATTGTACGTGCTTTGTCCTTGGAAGTTAGAGCCACCGGACCCGCCAAAACCATACGGATGTGAATAATAAGGAACCATATCCGACTGAGGTCCCATAGTGTAGTCCATCGGGTCGACACCGGACTGGTTGTGGAAGTGGCTGTCCACTGGAGGGTCGTCACCGACCATATGTTGGTCGTAACCGAGCGGGTTGTGGTCGTCACCGACCGGCTGGTGCTCGGCACCGACCGCCCAAGTGTTGCTCCGTGTTGAGTCCGAGCCGGAAGATGCTCCTCTTGGCGGTGGATTGGGTATGGCTCGGCGGAATCTGCTTGGTTGGCGTCTAATCTTCTCATCATCTCGAACTTTGGCTCTCAAAGGGTAAGGAGCGGGGGCCCAAGCATCGTACCAATTAAGGAGATAGAAAAGCTCAAGATTCTCCTCGGTAAGCTCCACATCATGAGTTTCATGCTTGCTAATAAAGAACTTGCTGATGTAGCCAGTGGGAGATGGAGCAATCACCTTAGAGTTCACAAAATACTTGTCATCCATAGGAATGACCGGCTTTGAAGAGTAGGCGGAGAGGTTGACCTTTAAGGACTTAGCAAGAATAGCAACAAGCCACCCAAAGTAGGTAGTAGTGTGAGTTGTTTGGCGTTGGTGGTTGATGACGGTCGTAGCATACTCATATCCCAAGTTCATGTGAACGGTTTGTTCGTAGAGCATGGTGGATAAGCATGCTATTTCTTGCTTGTGTGGTCGTGAGAGTTCATAGCGTGGCCAAATGGTGGATCCCAAGATGCGGAGGATAATCCGGAAAACCGGACTTGCAATGTAGACGCCGGGAAGGTGGTTAGTGGGGTACTCTTCATGGCCGGTGATCTATTGCCACAACTCTTTGGCGGGGAAGTCCGATTGTTTGTAAGAGCCGGGTGGGGTACAGAAACCAAGGAGCTTGTTGAATCTCTTGATGCTCATCTCATGCCCTTCATTACCAAGTTGGAAAGTAACCTTGGAGCGGTTGAAATCGTCTTCATCCCGATATAAACGGAAATTGGACATGAATTCACAAGTTAGTGCCACATAGTGCTCCTCAATAGGATGTAGAATGAGGTGTTGATCACCAATCCAAGAGAAGGCTTCGAGAACCTCTCTATGAACACCAATTTTGATGGCTCCGGCCCGTTGGTAAGCTCGGACATTCACATCACCTTTCCACATCTCAATAAACCGAGCTTGTTGTTCTTCTGAGTCAAACACAACCGAATCCACCTTTTGCTTGTTCTTCTTTTGCTTCTTGGATTGTGGACGAGAGGATGAGGCCATTGTCCTACAAAACAATCAACAACTATCCAAGATAATTTCCATAATTTGAAAGAACAAGGCCAAAACACAAGACATCCATGTCAATTCCAAAGAAGTACCCCATACTTATTCAAAAAAACATGCATAAATTTAGAATGGATCTCAACCTAGCATGCTTAATCATGAACAATATATAAGTAGAGGGAAAGATCAAGCCAAAAGTACCCCAAATCATGGTGAAAATAGCTCCATTAACATGTAAGAACAAAGGGACACCCGTTAATCTGGGTCGGTACCGACCCATAGAGGCATGGTGTCGAGCACGTTCAAAATTTTATGGGCTGGGGGGTCGTCACCGACCCATGGGGGGTCGGCACCGACCGTTCCGGGCAAAAATACGCCCATTAATTCTGCTCTTGTTCATGATATTGTACCCAAAAATTCCTACTAAGAATCAAATCCTCTCCTAACTAAACAAACAACCAAACAAACATCAAGAGTTCCACATATAATCCTCAATTAATCATGGCATGATATAGATCCAACCACCTAAACATGCAAACAACCCAAATTTCCATATTCAAATACAAGAACACCAAAAACCTAGGTTTTCAACTAATCCCTCAAACAAAAATCAAGTAAACTCGAATTAAAGATCAAAGGAGTAGAAAATCATACCAAAGATGAGCAAGAGTATAAGAATGAAAGTAAAAGTGGGTCGTCTACGAGCACCAAAGTGGTTCAAAATGGTGAGAATATGTTGTGGGGGTGAGATTTTTGGTTTGTGTTGAATGATTTGGAGAGTTTATGAAGCACAAGGAAGAAATTGGGTGGATTTGGGATGGGAATGAAGGATTTTGTGGTGTTTGAGAGGCAAAGAGAGTGGGGGGAACAATGGAGGTGTGGGAAGGAGGAGAGGTCGGCGTGAGGGAGGAAGGGGTGGGAGGGGGTAGGGTTAAAAAGGGTGAAAAAATTGAGGGACTTACCTGCAATTTCCAATTTCTGAAAATATTTACCATATTTGCTGGGAAGGGGTCGGTGCCAACCATGGGTGGGTCGGTTACGACCATGGAATTGTCCCCATTGCTCATGTATTCGGCCCTTTCAACTTTTCCCGCCCACTTAGCTTCCTACAAAAAGTTAGTGGAGAACCAAGACAAGAAAACTAGCTATTCTAGACTAAGAAAAACAAATGAATCCAAACCTAAAAAAAAAAAGAAAAATTCAAAATCAAAAATAAAAACAAAGCGGGTTGCCTCCCGGAAGCGCTTAATTTTACGTCTTTAGCTAGACGGGTGGTACCTCTATTCAGTCCGAAGATGTGAGAGCCCATGTGGCTCGAATTTCTTCATCGGGTTCGGCCCGTGCAAAGTATTTCTTCAAACGATGCCCGTTGACCTTAAAAATCCCTCCATTTTCATCCAAAAGCTCGACCGCTCCATGTGGATAGATGTGATGAACAACAAATGGTCCACTCCATCGGGATCGTAATTTTCCGGGAAAAAGTCGTAGTCTTGAGTTGAAAAGGAGTACTTGATCACCTTTGTTGAAGGTCTTCGGGATGATCTTCTTATCATGCCACTTCTTGGTTCTTTCTTTATAAATCTTGGCATTCTCATATGCTTTAAGCCTTAACTCTTCCAATTCTTGCAAGTCCATAAATCTCTTTGCTCCGGCCGCGTCAAGATCCATGTTGAGCTCCTTGAGAGCCCATAGAGCTTTGTGTTCGAGCTCGACGGGCAAATGACACGACTTGCCATACACAAGATTGTAAGGAGTAGCGCGGAGTGGAGTTTTGTAGGCGGTGCGGTATGCCCAAAGTGCATCATCTAACTTGGAGGCCCAATCTTTCCTTGAGCGGGAAACCGTCTTCTCCAGGATATTTTTGATTTGTCGGTTGGAGATCTCCACTTGACCGCTAGTTTGGGGGTGGTAGGGAGTTGCTACCCTATGAATGACCCCATACTTAGTCAAAAGTGCCTCAAAACTCCGCTCAATGAAATGAGAACCGCCATCACTAATAAGAGCTCGGGGAACACCAAAGCAGGGAAAGATGTTGGTCTTCATAAACTTGGCCACAACTCGTGCATCATTAGTTCTTTTTGCTATGGCCTCAACCCACTTAGACACGTAGTCAACCGCTACGAGGATGTATTTGTATGGACCCGAAGAAGGGAAGGGTCCCATGAAATCGATTCCCCATACATCAAAAAGTTCAACTTCCAGAATTCCTGTGAGTGGGTTCTCGTTCCTCCAAGTGATATTTCCCGCACGCTGACACTCATCACAAGCCGTGATATAAGTATGAACATCTTTGAAGAGGGTAGGCCAGTAGAATCCGCTCTGCAAAATTTTAGCGGTGGTTTTGAATCCCTTAGCATGGCCGCCCGTTTGAAGAGTGTGACACTGTCGGATTACTCCCTCAATTTCATCGTCCGGCACACAACGCCTAAAAATATGATCGCTCCCTTGCTTGAAAAGGTAGGGATCGTCCCAATAGTATTGCTTGGCGTCGTGAAGGAACTTCTTTCGAGCCTGGGAAGTCAATCCATCGGGGATAATGCCTCCTACAACATAGTTAGCAAAATCCGCAAACCAAGGGGTTTTCTCCCCTCGAATAGTATAGATAGAATGGCAAGAGAGAATGGGAGGAGAGAATTGAAGAATAGTGGAAGGTACCGAAGAAGGGTTAGAAACATGACCTTGATTGATGGTGGGGAGGGTCGGTGCCATCCTTTCTACCTCGGTGCCAGCCAAAATCTGCATATGGGGGATCGGTGCCAACCCAGAAGTGGTCGTCTCCGACCCAGAAGTGGTCGTCTCCGACCCAGAAGTGGTCGTCTCCGAACCAGAAGTGGTCGTCTCCGACCCAGCCTTTGTTGTTTCGATCCGCAAAACTTCATTGCTCAATAGAGTTTCATCCGGGCGAGAATCGTTAATGGGTATTGTATCTCCGGACTCCTTAATGTGTTCCATAGGTAACCGAGAGAGGTGATCCGCCACAAGATTTTCCGCTCCTTTCTTATCTCGTATTTCAAGGTCAAATTCGTGCAATAGAAGCATCCATCGGAGCAATCTCGGCTTGGCGTCCTTATTATCCATAAGATAACGGATAGCTGCATGATCTGTGTAGACGATTACTTTGGAACCCACCAAGTATGACCGGAACTTCTCAAAGGCAAACACAACAGCCAGAAATTCCTTCTCTGTGGTCGTGTATTTGCTTTGGACCTCATCCAGCGTTTTGCTCGCATAATAGATAGCGTGAAGCTTCTTCTCCTTTCTTTGCCCAAGGACTGCGCCCACGGCGTAGTCGCTAGCGTCACACATGATCTCGAAAGGAATGGCCCAATCTGGAGGTTGTATAATAGGAGCCGATACAAGTGCATCCCGGATCCTGTGGAAAGCTGCAAGACACTCGGAAGAAAACTCAAACACAACATCCTTCATTAATAGGTTAGTCAATGGTTTGGTAATCTTAGAGAAATCTTGAATGAACCTCCTATAAAACCCGGCATGTCCCAAAAAGCTCCTAACATCTTTCACCGAAGAAGGGGGTGGTAATTTTTTGATCAATTCAATTTTAGCTTTATCAACCTCAATCCCCCTGTTTGACACAACATGACCTAGAACAATTCCTTCTTGCACCATAAAGTGACATTTTTCCCAATTAAGTACTAGGTTAGTTTCCTCACATCTCTTTAGTACTCTAGTAAGATTGGCAAGACAAGAATCAAAAGTGGTACCATAAACCGAAAAATCATCCATAAATACCTCCACAATGTCCTCAATCATGTCGGAGAAGATGGCCATCATACACCGTTGGAAAGTGGCCGGGGCATTGCAAAGCCCGAATGGCATCCTCCTATAAGCAAATGTGCCATAAGGACATGTGAAGGTGGTTTTCTCTTGATCATCTGGATGTATCGGAACCTGCCAAAAACCACTATAGCCATCGAGATAACAAAAATAGTCATGCAAAGCTAATCTCTCTAGCACTTGGTCAATAAAAGGCAAGGGAAAATGGTCCTTCCTAGTGGCGCTATTCAACTTCCTATAATCTATGCACATGCGCCAACTAGTAGTAGTCCTAGTGGGGACTAATTCGCCTTTATCATTCTCAACAACAGTAAGACCACTCTTTTTAGGCACAACATGAATAGGGCTTACCCACTTACTATCTGAAATAGGGAAGATGATACCTGCATCGAGCATTCTCAATATCTCTTTTTTTACCACTTCCTTCATATTTGGATTAAGCCTTCGTTGATGCTCTATGGAGGGCCTGTGTCCTTCCTCAAGAAATATACGATGCATACACAAAGAAGGTGAGAGGCCACTTAAATCCTCAAGTGAGTATCCAATGGCCTTCCTATGAGCCCTAAGAACATTCAACAACTTTCCAACTTCTTCCTCATTAAGGTTAGCATTAATAATCACAGGATAAGTGGAATTTGGGCCAAGAAACTCATACCTCAAAGACTCAGGGAGAGTCTTAAACTCTGGAGTCGGTGGTGGTGGTGTAACAATGTCGTCAGCCTTCTCCATTTTGAAGAACTCTTCATAGTGAGTAGAATCATCCGCCTCCAGAAGGGTCGGTGTCGACCACAGGGAGGTCGTCACCGAGCCAGAAGCAAGCATAAAATCCTCAGCAACGATCGGAATGGGGGTGGGTGTCGAGCTGGAAGTGGTCGGTGCCGACCATGAGTGGGTCGGTGCCGAGCAAAAAGTGGTTGGTGCCGAGCCAAAAGTGGTTGGTGCCAACCTTGCAGTTTCTTCTTCAGCTTCAACTTCACTTGTATAAGCTCCAAACAAACGTTCGATCGGATCCTCACAGTCAATGTAGTCCGAGCGAGTGTACAACATTTTCACTTCCATGGCTTCACCGGTTTCCTTCATTGTCGGATTGAACCGGAACTCAACCACCTCATTGCCGATTTCAAAAGTAAGGAGACCTTTCTTCACATCAATAATAGCTCCAGCGGTTGCAAGAAAAGGTCGCCCAAGTATGATCGGGACGACAGGGTCTTCCGGCATCTCCATAACAATAAAATCATTAGGCACAAAGAACTTGCCGACCTGAATAGGGAAATCATCAACAACTCCAGTGGGTCTAACAC
This sequence comes from Fallopia convolvulus, assembly GCA_964016875.1. Taxonomy (NCBI): domain Eukaryota; kingdom Viridiplantae; phylum Streptophyta; class Magnoliopsida; order Caryophyllales; family Polygonaceae; genus Fallopia; species Fallopia convolvulus. The sequence continues at coordinate 1,613,391 of OZ024736.1, forward strand.
AAGAACCATCCACCATATAAAGCTTCATATTCACCGACACCAAAGGACCCATGTTGGTTTTGGACCATATAGAGAGAGGTAGAAGACTAGCACTTGCACCAAGATCACACAAAGCCTTAAAACGATGGGCACCTATGCCGATAGTGATCGCAAATTTACCCGGATCTCCGAGTTTCTCTGGAAGCTCTAAGGATCGCACCTCATCAGTTAGTTCGAACATGGACCGCTTTTTGGACAAGATCTCTTTAAGAAATTTGGTGTAGGCGGGCATCTCGTTCAAAGCTTCAGCAAAAGGAATGGTGATATTAAGACCTTGAAGAACCTGCACAAAACGCTTGAATTTGCCGTCCGTGGAATCTTTAGCTTTCTTGGATGGGAAAGGAAGAACCTTTGCTGTTGATGAAGAAGGGACAGAAGGAAAAATTTCGGGAATGAGGTTGGCCACAACCTGGGTTGGGTCGGCGACGACCTTATCTTTGGTAGGAGGGGGGTCGGTTACGACCTGTGGTGGGTCGGTGACGACCTGCTCCGAGCTTGGCCGGTCTTTTTCGTCCTCCTTATTCTTGCTTGTTTCTCGGTCTGGTAGCTTCTTTCCGCTTCTCAAGTGAATTGCAGCAATTTGTCCTCTCGGATTCTCATCAGAATGTCCCGGTAATCGCCCTTGTGGCCGTGGAATATGGGCCGCTAGATCACCAAGTTGAGAATTCACATTCTTCCTCCAAGCTTCAAAGTCACCGAGTTGATTTTGTACTCCTTTAAGATCGGTTCGGATGCCATTCATTCCTTCAAGGAGTCCTTGTGCCCATGTTGGTGGCCCTTGGAAACCGGTGGGCCTATAGGGCGGGGCTCTCTGCTCTTGTGGTGGTCCTTGAAAACCTTGACCATAGCCATTGTTATTCCACTGAGAAAAATTGTTGTTGTTTCTTGGATAAGCATTGTTTTGGCCACGGTAGGGTCCTCTCATATAATGTGCTTCCTCATAAGCCTTTGCAGCTCGGACTTGTTCCACGTTTGTGCAAGAAGAAGTAGGATGAGCAGGGGAACCACATTCTTGACAAGGTTGAGCGGTGGATTTATAGTGGCCCACTTGCTTCTTAAGCCGGTTTATCTCATCTTGCATAAATTGGAACCTCACATCTGGATCAATTGGTTCGGCATTAGGATCATAAAGCTTCTTCATTTGAACTCGGGCAAGTTGTTGGGTGCCATACATCGCATCATAGTTGGTAAGTTTATCCAACAAGGCCCAAGCTTCATCGGGATCCATCTCAATGAAACCGCAGTCGGTGTGGAGGTTGATGCGGTCCTTAGTAGCGGCATTGATTCCCTGAAAGAAGATCTCTTGAAGCACATAAGGCGGTTGTCCATGAGTGGGACATTGCCGAAGAAGTTCTTTAAATCGCTCCCAAGTCTCCACAAAAGTTTCATTGGGAAGTTGATGATAGGAAGTAATGCGCTTCCTTAGCTCTGTAGTCTTAGCTGGTGGAAAGAATTTAGTCAGAAACTGATCATGCAGTGCCTTCCATGTATGAATTGATTTGGAGGGAAAACTTTCAAGCCAAGTAAGAGCTTTTCTAGCCAAAGACCATTTGAATGCTTTCAAAAGCACATATTCTAGCGATACATCGTCAGCTGCAATCGTGTCACAAAGGTCAGTGAAGTTCTTGATGTGCTCCATGGGACACTCGGTGGGCTTGCCTTCAAATTGTGACCTCTTGATAAGAGTGATGAAGTGTGACTTAATCTCAAAAGCATGCTCAATAACAGGAAGTACAATAGCAGATTCAGGAACTTTGAACTCAGGATGCATATACTGCTTTGCATTGCGTGGAATAGCATTGAGCTGTTGTCGAAGGAGAGTAACAGTAGTAGTTTGATCATCACGTTCTTTCTGAATGCCTTCCATCTGAAGGCGAAGATCAGCCATCTGGCGAGCAAGTTCCTCAGCGTTGGCCATTGCTCGTCGTTCTCTCAGCTTGCGGTGAAGGGTTCTTTCGAGTTCGGAATCAAAAGGAAAAACGTCGATTTCCCTTCGCGAACTAGAGGGCATGCACCTACACACAATCAAAAGAAAACAAATTAGTAAATACAAGAGGGTATGGGCTATTCCCAGACCCCAAAAATAACTAGACAAGAAACTAAACTAACTCCCTGGCAACGACGCCAATTTGTTGAAAGGGTTTCCCGACAACAAATAAATTTGTAGTCAAGACCCCGCTGAGTACAGGGAGGTCAGGTTCGTCCACGGGAATTAGAAGAATCTATGTCTAGCTACTAGTCCTAACAAAACAAAACAAAACAAAAGCAAAACACTAGCAAATCACTCAAACTGAGGCTCGGCACCGACCCACAACAGGTCGTAACCGACCACTCTTCAACACAAACGCAGGAGAAAACAAGGAACACAGGCGCTCGGCACCGACCTAACAGGGGTCGTCACCGACCTATCCGGGTACGAGAAAATTCCGAAAAACCAAATTAAAGAAGATCTAGGGCAAAGGATTCACCACAACAAGTTTTATGCATGCAAACATGAATCAAAATCAACCATAAATAATCCCATGTATGACTCTCGTCATGATAAATCAAGTAAAAACCTTAACTTTCATAAGGATCTAAACTTGCAATCCTACTTGTTTCCTAAAGGTTTAACTTTCGTTTCAACCAAATATAATCCAAATTCACAACTAAATCTTTCGATTCACTCATAAACATGAACATGCTTTGACTTTCATCAAGGAATAGATAGCAAACAAGGGGATAATGGATAGAGATTAAAAGAGATGGTTCATTCAACATTCATGCCTTAATCATGCATAACTCGTCGGGTTTCACCCCAACCCTAGAAAGTAGACTACTCACGATCCATACAACAATCAACAGTCATAAACGAAGGAGAAGACATGATTCAAATTCAAACAAACTTCGATTCAAAAGAAAACTTACAAACTCAAGCAAACCTCCAAGTCTCTCTAATTGTCCAAGAGCTTGGAATCAAAGAAAACTAGAAAACCAAACTTGCAACTTGTTCCGTCTCAACAACAAAACCTAGAACCGTTTTTCTCCAAAATCAGCCCCTCTCAATAAAAACCCTAAAAGATCCTTATATAGTGGTAGAAACAAATCTATATGGAAACTAAAATCTATCTTAAAAAGGCCCAAAAATAAAACAATTACTAAACCAAACTTAAGGCGCAAGCAATAATTCGGCAACACACGGAGTGGGTCGTCACCGACCATGGCTGGGTCGTCACCGACCCCCTGGCTGCACATAACTTCCTCATTTCTTGCTCAAAACTTGCTCCAATGCTCGGCTTTCCTTCATTGTTCTTTCTTCTATCGTTCTTGGCCTTTTAAGACGTCCTTTAGCTCCTTCTTCAAGCACTTAAACCTTGAAACCTTCACTCTTAACTCATCAAATCTTCACATGCATTGATTTTTGCTCTTCTCTCAACATCACCACCAAACGACACTTAGCACCACCTCCTAGAAAGCTTTAAAAACCGAAATATCTCCTCCTCAACGCTTCAAAGACCTACAAAACATCAAACACACTTATGTAGACTCCATATCTTAAGATAATATGAAAATCCACAAGAACGACTCAAAACAACACATTAAACTTAGAAAAGACTCAATCCTAACTAGAAAACAACCCATAAAAACTAACTAGAAAGTGCGACATCACCACACTCGGCGAAGTAGGATACAGAGGGTTTCTAGTCGAAGTGGCCATATGGATTTAACGATTGAGGTCCCCTAACGCATTCGTATATTCGTACATCCATGAGCGAGTATCATGGGGTGCATGCTATCTTTTCGAGTCGTGTCCTTTGCCAAGGATTAAGGTAGAATTATTAGAACAAAAAAAAATAGACTAGGAAGAACAGAACGTTTATATTGAAAAAAAGTGCTTGGCCAAGCCTTTTATTTTAAGAAAACAAAAGAAAGCAAAAAAGGTGTCTGTTCTAACAATTCTAGCCTTAGCTTAACATCCACGCAAGAAGCCTTCAACAAGAGGCTGACTGTCACCGATTCCGCGATCGCGGCTCGAAAAGCCACGGGCGCGGTCAACAGTGCCGCGGTCGCAGTCGACAATTCTGCGAAAGCATTTTTTCCTGTTAAGGAAAAACCTCTTCAAACGAGCGAGATTCCAAGTCCGGGGGACATCTCCCCTGTCGAGACTTTTCAAACTTATATGCTCTCCTACCTTGCATAGTCACCTAATATTATCCCTTGCAATTCGGACCGAGCTATACCATATGCGTGTGTTTCTTCCATGACTTTCTGACGTATAGGCCTCCACGCATTGGGCTACGGCTGCCCGTTCATAGGGTGCAGTTCATGTAGTGACAACGTCCCGATAATCCTCGGTGAAGACGAGGTGGTCGTAAAGAGCGCGACGATTATTTTGTTGGTTTTCTCGAGGCACTTTTCACAAAAAAGGCCACCAATGTCTTTGCAAACGATCTTGGAGAGCCGAAATGCAATCTCCGACGTACATTTCATGTATGCATTCATCGATTTTTATTCAATGTAGGCTCAACCTTGCTTGGGGGTACGCTTCTCACGTTTGGCCCGGAAAAAATAACGTTAAGATAGAATCTTTTCTGGCAGTAGCCAAAACCTATAAGCCCTTAAGAGAACTTCCCATGCCCCGGCGATATCCGAGGGCCAATGTTCTCATCCAAGTTATACATCAAGGGCATTTGCCATTTGAGATCCTTACACAGTTTCGCTTCTTGTGATCACGATCACAATTGCAAGCACATTATTGCTCACAATTTCGATTTAGATGCCAATTTGTTGGACATCATGTTGCCTTGACACGCATCGAGGTCTTAAGCGATTCTTGCACGAGTAGCTAACGTTGCCAATGCATCAATGGACTCGTTTTGATCACTAGATCATTGTCCAATCTTGAACAACTTGAACTCTTCTATTGTATTTAAGCGTTGTTGACCTTTCGGTTTTACAATGCCCCAACACTCAGTCTTCGTATCCTTGATTCCGACGCGCGTTGTAAGATTTCAAGGATTTTAACTCGATTCGAGGTTTTTCTGGGGTGAACCGCAATCGCGACTTCGGAGCCCGCGCTTGCGGACCCGTTTACTAAATTCGCCGACGTATGTTTACGAAACACCAAAGCGGAATCACGGGGCCAAGTACTACGAAGCCGACGCATACCAAGTTGAGGATGACCTCGAGCATCAAAGTGCTCGGAGTCCGTTCTCGGATTTTGAAAATGATTATGAAGAGTTTAGTGATTATTCTAACAAGTCTTCTTTTGAGCATCCACATGTGCAGGATCCTGAAGAACTAGACAATCGGCCTTCGGATTGGATCCCACCGCCGCGCCTAGCCAAGAACCGAAGGGAGTATGACCGACTCCATGGCTCGGGAAGCAAGCATGGCTCGAAGAGATGGTGCGACAGGGACAGCGATGCTCGGCGTCCAAGAAGACCCGATGATGGTGACGATCTTGACGATGGGGACGACGATCTGCATCGAAGCCCGCCTCGGCACCGGCGCGATCACCGCGCACGCTTGCCTCGGCACCGCAGTCCGCGGCGCGACAACGATCGTCTGGACGCTCGGGATCCACGCCACAACCGCCGCGATATAAAGGTAAAATTCGAACCTTTTTACGGTTCTTATGATCCCGATGTGTTTATCGAGTGGTTACAGGGAACGGAGAACACACTCCGTCATTTAGGTTATGAGGATGACGAGAAAGTGGAAGTTGTGACATTGCACTTCCATGGTGCCGCTCGGACATGGTGGAACCGCTTTGAGTCCGAAAGGATTCGACAAGGCAAGCCCCTTATCCGAGAGTGGCATCAACTCGTCTACATTTTGAAGAAAAGATACATCCTGACGGATTACAAGGACAAGATGCACATATAAATTATGCGCATCAAGCAGGGTTACATGACGCTGGAGGAGTACTTTGCCAAACTCGAAGACATGTTCTTCAAGGCTGGCATGAGTGTCTCCCCCTCGGTTATGAGAACGAGGTTCATTTCAGGATTAAGGCAGTCCATTCAAGATCGCTTAGAAATTCTACCAATCAAAGATCTCAACAACTTGGTTCACACCGCCATGCAAATCCATAAACAAGAATTGCGAGCCAAGTCTGGTTGGTCGAATCAACGGCCGAAGCTGCCAAGTGCTACGACAGGTTCGCAATTCTTGTAAATCCGGTTGCTTATCTTGGAACCATACCCGTTGTTTGGTAAAAAACGTGTCTTTAAGCGTGATTATCGACTCGAGAAGTTGCTCGAATTTTTTGTCCAAAAAAGTGGTCGATCATTTCAACTTGCCAACGGCGCCACATCTACAGCCATTCAAGTTTCAATGGATCTCAGACGACGGAGGCGATTGGGTTGGCAGGCAAGTTATCTTTTTCTTTTTGATTGGTGCTTAAACTGATTCCATTCTGTGTGATGTAACGCCAATGCACGCCACACACCTCTTGTTGGGGCGCCCTTGGCAATACGACCGTCGCGTGCTTCACGACGGTTATTTGAACACTTACATGTTCAATTACCACGGGAAGTGTGTGACCCTCTTACCAATTTCGCCTAGTGAATCTCTACAGGATGAAGCCGAAAGGCAGAGGCAAAAGGCAAGCAACAACGACACCACCACGCCGAGCACGACACCTTCGGCGTCCCCAACAGCGCATGCACCTTCCAGCGGCGTTCCTGGTGCCAAACCTCATAACACCAGTATTCAAGATGATCCAGATGGACAGCGCCGACAGAACATGGAGCCGAGCCGATTGTTTCCTTCCCGAGGCCTCGGCAACGCGCCAAACGCCGTGGACTTCTCCAAACAAGGACTCCAGCATCTTTCTGCAAATTCTACAAGCATTTCTGGTGGAAAACCTCTTAAAATTGAGTTTCCAACAGAATTGAGGAAAAAACGCCCCGGAGATGAGAATTTGAGCAAAGGGCCGCCGCCAATGTCCCCTATCGTCGCGCAGCACGACGTAGCAGAGAGAAAACTAGGCTACCAGGAGCTACGGGATGAATTCAAAGGCGTTTCCAAGGCCAATTTTACTCATAATCCAGGAGCTACCTCTCACCAAAAGGAGGCCCCAGAATCGCCTTGCACCAGTGAAGACGCAAAGCCACCTTTGCTCGAAACGTGCCAGGATCGTCTTCTCTTAGCCCGGTGTCGAGACGTTGACAAATGTATCCAAGGGAGTCTTTCTTGTTTCATCCTTTACCCTTTAGTTTCTATTTCTAAATCTGTGGATGATACACTTCTGTCTTGTATTGTTTCTCTTTTGAAGGAATATGAAGACGTCATGCCGGATGAACTTCCGAAGGGTTTACCTCCAATTTGTGGGATCTAGCACAAGATCGATCTCATGCCTGGCGCGTCCCTCCCAAATCGAGCAGCCTATAGGACTTCACCAAAGGAAACCGAGGAGCTACAACGACAGGTTCAAGAAATTTTGGACAAGGGCTACGTCTGCGAGTCTTTGAGCCCTTGCGCCGTGCCGGTGATCCTTGTGCCGAAGAAAGATGGTTCGTGGCATATGTGCGTCGACTGCCGATCCATTAAACAAATTACGGTGAAGTACATGCATCCAATTCTAAGACTCGATGACATGCTTGACGAGCTCCATAGCGCTGCCCTATTTTCCAAGATTGATCTAAGAAGCGGATACCACCAAATCCGTATGCAAGTGGGCGACGAATGGAAGACCGCATTCAAAACCAAACATGGTTTGTACGAATGGCTGGTCATGACTTTTGGCTTGACCAACGCCCCTAGTACTTTCATGAGGCTTATGAATTTTGTTTTTAGAAAAATTTTAGGACGTTTTGTCGTTGTGTATTTTGACGACATTTTGGTCTTTTCTAAGGACTTAGAGTCACACGCGAGGCACCTTAGGATGGTGTTAGATTGCCTTCGCGAACATTCTTTGTTTGTAAATTTGGACAAGTATTTGTTTTGCATGGACATGACGAACTTTCTTGGTTTCGTTATGTCCATGGATGGGCTAAAAGTGGATGACGACAAGATCTGCGCCATCCGAGAGTGGCCCACCCTACGACCCCGATGATTGTTCGTTCCTTCTTAGGGCTCGCAAGCTTCTATCGGTGTTTCAGCAAGGATTTTAGTTCCATCGTCGGGCCACTCCACAATCTCACCAAGAAGGCCACCACAATCAAGTGGTTGCCACACCATGAGGCCGCCTTTCAGGCCTTAAAATCTGCTTTGTGTAGCGCTCCGGTCTTGCAATTGCCAGACTTCACTAAGCGCTTCGAGGTCGAGTGCGACGCCTCTGACTATGGCATAGGCGGCGTACTCCTCCAAGATAGACGCCCCATTGCATACTTTAGTGAAAAACTTATAGGGGCTACTCTGAATTACCCGACGTATGACAAGGAGTTGTACGCACTTATTCGGGTCCTTAAAACATGGCAACATTATCTATGGCCTAGCAAGTTTGTGATTCACATAGACCACACCGCCTTAGCATATCTTAGGAGTCAAACGACTCTCAATAGATGTCATGCACGATGGGTGGAGTTCATGGAAATATTTCCATACATCATCGCCCACAAAAAAGGTAAGGAGAACATCGTGGCCGACGCTCTCTCCCGCAGGTATATTCTCTTAACTCAACTGCAGGCCAATTTGCCTGGGTTCTCCTTGATTAAGGAGTTGTATATGCATGATCATTTTTTTAAACCGATCATGGAGAAGCTCGAGCAAATTCGAATCCATGAGTCCTATTTTTTGGACAATGGATACCTCTACCGAGCCGGGAAGCTTTGCATTCCGACCTCGTCCGTGAGGCATCTATTGCTCAAAGAGGCTCATGACGGCCGAGGCCATTTTGGCATAGCCTAGACCCTAGCAGCACTTTGTGAACACTTCTTCTGGCCACACATGGCATCCGATGTTCACAAGTATTGCCGCGGTTGCGTGCCGTGCCAAACAGCTAAATCGAGGTCCCAACCTCATGGCCTATACACGCCCTTGCCAATTCCGGATACCCCGTGGGAAGATCTCTCCATGGATTTTATCACGGGCCTTCCAATGACAAGGCGCGGTAAGGATTCGATCTTCATAATTGTGGACCGCTTCTCCAAAATGGCTCACTTCGTGCCATGCAAGGACAACAACAATGCGACTAAAATCGCAAACTTGTTTTTTGAGCATGTCGTGAAGCTTCATGGGGTGCCTCGCACTATTGTTAGTGATCGAGACACAAAGTTTTGTATCCACTTTTGGAGAACGCTATGGGGAAAGCTAGGTACACAATTTCTATTTTCAACCTCATATCATCCCCAAACCGATGGTCAGACTGAGGTGACCAATCGGACCCTGGGCACCCTTCTTCGTACAGTGCTCAAACATAACCCACGCCGGTGGGAGGATCTAATACCATTTGTTGAGTTTGCTCACAACAGGTCCAAACACTCGGCGACGAAGAAGACACCATTTGAGATCGTCTACGGCCTCAACCCGCACTCCCCGATGGATTTAGTCCCTCGATCCTTAAAGAATGGAGAACACATCGACGCGGCCAACCGCGCCGATGCTATTCGCAAGCTACGTGTGAGGACGAAGTTCCAATTGGAGCTCCGTGCAATGCAATATGAGGTGCAACACACAAGGGTCGGAAGCGGCTCGTTTTCTACCCCAGGGATCTCGTATGGTTGCATCTTTGTAAGGACCGTTTTCCGGAATCTAGGAAGACGAAGCTTCATCAACGAGGAGACGGCCCTTTGAAGGTCTTGGAGCGAATCGAGGACAACGCCTATAAGATCGACCTCCCAGGCAAGTACTCGGTGCATTCAACTTTCAACATTGCCGAACTCTCTCCCTATGTTGAGCCAGCTTATGAGGAAACGGGGACGTTTCCCAACCAAGTGGGGGAGGGTGATGCGACCCCCGTCATGGATGCTAGCCAGGAGGACGACACATTCACACTTCGCTCGGATGACTCCGTCACTCGTGCCAGGACTTGAGCAATCCAAGCTGCGACACAATCACTCATGGCGCGCCTTACCGCAAGCCACGACGCATCCCTCGCCGTGCCGACGCACACTGCTTTGTGCGTCCTCGGCGTTGAGGAACCTCAACTCGAGCCAACAATGCCAACCTCCAACTCCTTGGCTCCATCGGACTCGAGCCTAGCACCGTGCCATGGATCGCAACTTGAGGTTCTCGTGCCCCTCGCGCCAACGCCCGTGCCAGCGTCGTGACACTCACCAGCCTCGCCATCGCCGTGTCTTAGCCTTGCCAGCATCGTGCCAGCCTTGTCGCGACACTGCGAGCACGGTCACGGACGACCTATCCTTTTTATAATATTTTTGCATTGTTTTCCACTTTAGAACACTACTATTAGTGGTTTTATAGTTTTAGAAAGCATTTAATGGGCCTTGTGCTGATGAATAATGGACTCGTGCCGCTGGGCCTAGTTTGCGCACTAGCCCTAGGCGCGCCGCAACTTGTAGGGTTTTTCTTCTAGGTTTAGCTATGCCGCCTCTATATAAGCAGGCTTATGATGTTATTTTCAATTCAGCGCACACTTGGGATTAATATAGTTGAGGTTTTGCTCCTAATTCTTCCCTCGTGCCAATTGCGCCACCACACTCAATTGATCAAAGCTCTCGATTTTCGCATTGCTCACACTTGTTCGTGCCATCTTCGAATCATTCAAAGCCTTCCGCCGCACTCTTTGAGATCTACTACTCAAACACCGCAAAGATCTGTCGCATCCTATACGAGGGACGCATCAGGTGCCCCCATCTTGACTCGCAAATTCTCCATGAGGGAACTGCACTAGATTAATGTTGTTGTGAAATGTTCACACCAAAACTAACACATGTGACATATTTGAAGCACTCTGAGTCCCCACTTTGATAGCTAGAGCACATGTGACACCCTAGAAGAAAGCAATGGAAAATCAAAAATTTGCAAGTTATAAGTTAGAAAACAATGGAAAATTGACATCTACATGTGAAAAGTTTCGATAAACAAGCAACATTCTTTTAAGGGTTACAAATTCATGACAATATAGATTTTTTTTGATAAAATACTTCATTAATTAACTAGCTACAATGACTTCAGCAAAAATATCATAAAGTTCAGCAGGAAAGTATAAATTAGACATAATAATAAACGTGGTAGCTGGCTTCCACCGTGCCAACCAATTTGCAGCTCCATTTGTCGATCGTCTTGTGAACTCCCACTTGCAGAGTAGGAAAGAGGCTCCCAAATCCACCGCCTTTGCAATCAGAATCCAAGACCAATATTGGGAAGTTTACCTCCATTTGCCATCTTCACCAGCTTTTGACAGTCAGTTTCAATGATGATCCGTTCTGCCCCAACTGAACTAGCAACTTGAAGATCCTAAATGATCACCTCTGCCTCAGCAATCTCCACCAAAGACCCTTTCAGTATTTTCTTAGAACCCACAAAAAATGACATCACCCTCTGAATTTCGAGCAATCACCCCAATGCTACAATCCTCACCCTTCACCCTAGCATTATAGTATTTTTAACCCACCCCACCTGCGGTCTATGCCATTTGATGCGACACTGTCCTGGCTCGGATCCATTCCCTACCAGTCCGAGACGGCCCAGACCATGGAGACCCCCTTGGCTTAGGACTTAGTCTTTTTTATGTATTTTCCTATTTTTAGCATATTTCTATTTATGTATTTCCCGTTTTGGTTGTTGCTACTTTTAGTATTGTCTATTTATGATTTATGGGCTTTTGGACGTTGGGTCTTGCTTGCATGCAAACCTTAGTCCATTAAGTCGTGTTGCTTATTAGGGTTTAGCCACCTTTTTATAAGGAGATCTCAAGCTCAGTTAGGGTGCGTTCGGGTAAACTTTGTTGATAAGTTATTGATAAGTCGATTGTGCTGATAAGTTACTTAAAGTTGATTATGCTGATAAGTTCTGATGCTGATAAGTCGACGTTTGTTTTTGAGATAAGCAAGTGGTGTTCGGTTGGAGGGTTTGCTGATTTTTAAAAGGTAACTAAGGAAATGGCTAAAATACCCTTATAAAACCATTTTTTAATAAAATATTTAAATCCTTTTTTTAATTTAATTTGTGGACTTTGAACGAGGTAGTGAAGATATATGCCGGCGACATCGTCCGTCCTAAATCCCGAGTCCATCGTTCGTCGTTAATCTCTCTCTGGTTCCTTCTTAGGGTTGTTTATTAGTTGAATGAACTTATGCCGACCGTCCTTCCGTCCGTATTGTCGTCGTTCCGTCCAGATTCTTTATCCCGAGCCCTTCGTTCCGCCTAGATTCTTTCTCCTAAGCCCGTTGTTCCGTCCGGCGTTGGCATCGTTCTCCATTTCAGGTAAAAATTGAGAAGGATAAATTCAATCCGATCAATTTTGGAGACGAAATTGACTTTGAGAGGCAAAGAAGATATATGCCGGTGTCTCCCGAGTTTGTCGTTCAGTCCGGATTCTCTCTTTGGGTTGGCCATCAATGGCGGGCTGGGCGTCTCCGGCCTGGGCGTCCGACCTGGGTGTCTCCAACCCGGGCGTTCTTCAATGTCGGTGACGACTGACGAGGCAAAGAAGGTATACCAACGGTGACTAGAGAAAGAATGGAACCAGAGAAAGAATGGAAGGACAGACTAATAATGGGGGATTTGGGGTAATAATAAATTGTGGTGTGGGGACATGCTTACACTTTTGAGGATAAGCATGCTTAAATCCGATAAGCATGAGGGGTGATTTTTTTTTGCTTATTAGCATCATAAATAACTTTGGTTAAAATCGATAAGCAAAGTGCGTTCGGGTAAACTTTTTTGCTTATTTCTGGAAATAAGCATTTTTGTGCTTATAATCATATACTTTAACCATTCCCAAACGCACCCTTATTATTTCAAAAACTGAAGTAGAGAGAATCCTCCTTGTTCTTGGGTTTGTGCGTCATTATCCCTTTATCCCTTTCCTCTAGATCGGTTCTCCCTTGAATCGATCAATTCTTATCTCTTCTCTACTTCTCATCCCCTTTCTAAAGTCCTCAAGACATCAATCTTGATTCTGCTACTCGAATTGAGACCCAATACACGACCAAAGACAAAGATCTGCTCGAAATCCGACTTTTTTGAAGACGGGTTCACGTCAACTAGCATCAGAGCCTCAAGATCGTGTAAGTCTCATGTCTTATAAGTTATTAGGACTCTTGTTCCACGCAAATTTTTTTGCCTCATTCGATCCATGCCATAATTCTCACAAAATAAAAAAAATTCCAATACCTCTTCGGATTAAGCAAGCCTTGATCTGATTTTTGGCCAAAATTTATTTTTCTTATCCTATGTGATTGTGGTGTGCTCGAATTGTGTGCGTGTGAATATTGATTTCCGAAACTATTCTGATTTGTCTCTATCCAATCCGCACATATCTTTTTTTGTTTCAACGGTTCCATCCTATAATTTGCGTGCTAATTTTCTCATTATTCTTTCCATATTTAATTGCCTATGTGTATATCGCAACCCAAATCAAAACCACATGCAGTATACCTTCCTCTTAATTATTTTCATATGTTCAGTGGAGCAGATTAGAGTAATCAAAAATTGCCTTGATACGTTTTGCATGGCTTCGGGGCAGAGAGTGAGCAAGAACAAGTCCACGATTTATGTGTCCCCGAATGTGAATATTGGGTTAGCTCGTCGTCTTGAAGAAGAAAACGGTTTCAAGGTGACAAACCATTTAAGAAAATATCTTGGCTTACCTATCCTTCACAAGCAAGTGTGTAAGGATACGTTTTCAAACCTCATAGATAAGTTCAACCAAAGGCTTTCGGGTTGGAAGGCAAAATCACTTAGCTTCACCGGTAGGGTGACTTTGGTCAACTCCGTTCTTACTTCCCTCCCAGTGCATACCATATCGACCCTTCTTCATCCAAGTGGCGTTTGTGAGGATATTGATAAGATAAACATGGCTATTCTCTGGGGTAGTAGTGCGGAGAGGAGGGATATGCACAAAGTGGCTTGGGAAGAGGTTACTAAGCCTAGAAGCCATGGTGGGCTTGGTATTAAAACTATGCAGCCTAGAAGCCACTGCGCTCTTGGACAATCAACGGCTTGTTCTTATATTTGGAAGGGTGTGCGCGTCGGTTTGTCAAAAGTGGCTGCGAAAGGAGTCAAATGGCTGGTGAGGGACGGGCTATCCATTCGTTTTTGGACGGACGTGTGGATGTTAGATACACCTCTGAGTAGACTAGCTACTTGTTTACTTGATGATAATCAGTTAAGGGTTGTTGTCAGAGACTTTTGGAATGAAAATTCAGGCTGGATCTGGGAGCTTTTCGCTCATTTATTGCCCACTACGGCTCTTCTACATATTTCGGCCGCTGTTCTACTTCCAGCGGCTGATTCCGAGGGTGATGTTCTTTGTTGGGGGTGCTCAAAAGATGGAGATTATTCCGTTTCTTCTGGATATGGTTTGGCGTGGGTTTGATCAGCAAATGGTTGTTGACAGTTCGTTCTCTCAAAGAATTTGGAAGGTTGTAGTTCCCGAGCGTGTGCGATGTTTTGTGTGGCTTGCTAGTAGAGGTGGAGTTTTGTCTAATGCGGAACGTATGAGAAGGAACATTGCTGCATCGGATAGATTTCCGTGGTGCCTTGATAGTTCTGAGATGGTGGAAGATTACGAGCATCTGTTTTGGGATTGCCCAACGGTTAGGCACATTTGGGTTTCACTGAATGCTACTAATATTATGCCTTTATTTTTTCAAGCCCCTTTTGCTGCTTGGATTAGAGACAATATGTTGTCGAGAGCTCATGTTGGGGGTGTTGATTGGAGTGTGATCTTTTCGACAACCTTGTGGTGGGTTTGGCGATGAAGAAACACCAAGGTTTTTGTGGATGAGCAACAAATTACAAACAAAGCTTGCTTCATTGCTCATCAGGCTAAGGAGTACTCAATGGCTACAAGTAAGCACACTTATCTTGAACTTTTCCCTTCAAAAACTTTGCAGGATGTTTTTTGGGAGGTGCCAAATGAAGGTTGGGTGAAAATTAACACCAACGGTTCAGTTAGAGATGGAAGTTTAGCGGCGGCCGGTGGTCTCCATCGCGATCATTATGGGCAGTGGATTTTTCGTTTTTCTCATAACATTGGGGCATTTTGTGGGGCATTTTGGATGGTCTTAGCATTGTTAGGAATAAAGGTTTCCGTTGCGTTGTTATCGAATCTGACTTCCAGCTTGCTATTGGCCTCCTTGGGCAGCGGATAAGAGCTAGCCATCCGTTGTTCAGCCTGGTTTCGCAATGCCAAGGCTTTATTTGTAGGGATTGAGTTATCCAATTTCGAAATGTGTATCGAGAGGCTAATTCAGTTGCGCATTACCTCGCGTCTTTCGCTTTTTCGTTCCGTTAGGTCTGCATGTATTGCGTGCCCTTCCTGAGGGGAATAATGTTTTGCTTTATATTAGGCTTGACAATTTCACCCGTACCCGATGGGTACCCGAAAACCGACCCGAAAAAAACTGATCAAATCCGGGTGAAAATCGGTTTCGGGTGATCGAGTGATGGACCAGGTATGGTTTCGGGTATGGCCTCACCCGACCTGACCCGACCCGTTCACCTGACCCGATCACCCAATTTTTGTCCCACATCCTAAAATTAGTGGAAGGAGAGGAGAAGAGGAGCTTATAAAAAAAGGGAAGGAGAGGAGAAGGCGAGTTAAGTGTTTTAAGCCTAACCATAGAGATGGGCTTTGAGACTTTATTAGATGGATGGATTAAACGGGTTGACCCGTAATCCGATCCGTAAACACATGTTACGGGTTAAGTTTATTTTATTTACGAGTCATCGAGTTGACTCGTTGAACAAATGAAATTAAGTTTTAAATTTTTTTTAAGAACCGTAAAAATCCCGACCCGACCCGAAAACCGAAGGGTTTTGGGTGGGTCGGTTTCGGGTGACACCCGTCAGGTGAAAATACTGGGTCGGGTGGACGGTTTACAACCGCGGGTCGGGTGGTGGAAGTAGTCCACCCGCACCCGACCCGACTCATTGCCATGCCTAATGATGATGTAAGGGGTCGGGCTATCCCCCCATTTGCTGACTACTTAGCCCATTTTCGTTATTAATAAAATTCCCCCTTGAGGGGACGGAGAGTACCGCCTCTCCTTCGAAAAAAAAAATTTATTTTCATATGTTCACCTATCATTACATGAAATGTAAATTTCCTTGATCTTAATTAGCCATATCTTGTCTGCATACTATCTTACCCGTTATTTTGGGTGTGATCCTTACCAAATCATTTTCTTAATTCATATCCAACTACATGCAAAGATAGACCTGATCCATTTTTTAGCCGTATCTTATTTTGTTCTTTTTAATAGACGAACTTTTTTTCTTAAAAAAGAAGAGCTTCGGTTACTACTAGAAAAAAAACAAGTTCGGCTCTTGTTCTTGAAAAAAAAATCAGTTTCGTTTCAGTTAAAAAAAAACTGAATCCGAATTGATTAAAAACACATTTCTATCTCTGCTTTGCCTCTAGTATCATTATTTGCATGCAAATCTTTGGTTGAATAGCTTGTTCTTGCTTAATCTATCGCCTCATTTTGTGTTTAGTCTTAAGTCGTCCTCTTGGCAAGCCAAATCAGCCTTGACCTTGCGTGTTCAATTGTTTGGGTGCTTTTATTGATAGTGAGTCTTTATATCATTGGTTCGTTTTTACTCTCGCCTTGTCATGTCTCATACAGGAATCTACCGAAGACGCTTTGCCGGGTACGATGACCCCGAGGCGTTTTTGGATTGGGCAAAGCACATGGCCAAATACTTCGGCCAACTAGACTATAAGAAGTTTGAGCGTTGTGACATCGCCATTGGTTGCTTCACTAGCTATGCTCGAGATTGGTTTGATCGTTTGGAGGATGATCGTTGGTCTAGGAAGCGGCGCCCAATTGAGACATGGTGCCATCTTGTGTACCACATGGCTCGACACTTTGCGTCTAATGTGGTGCATGGCCAAACAACGAGAGATGTGCATGTTCGACACGACAATGGATCCAAAGCGAGCACTGTTGGACAAGAGCCACACAACACCGACATGGCTTGTTACCACCCCGCACCCATCCCGATACTAGACCCGACACCTTAGCCACCATTGGTGTCGGTGTTGAGCGAAGCCATCTTCGGGTCATTCATGGCGCCACAACCTACAACCGTGATGAGCGAGCGCGTCCTCATCGCGGATCCGGCACCTGCAACATCGACACCTAAAGTCAAGTGTCCGATCAACGCCGAGCCCACTCCTACGTCGGCGCCTTCTTTAGATTTGCCTCCTATGTTAGACAAGTCGATCTGCATGCCATTATCTTTGATGTCCGATGTCGAAACTGAGTCCGAACTCAAGCCTGCCCCTATGTCGACACCATATATTCTAGTCTTCGAGAAGACTCACGTCGATGACAAGGTTTTCACAAGGCCGCATCTTTCTTCCCTTGTCCCCACCACGTCGAAGCGAGGACGCTTCGAATCTAAGGGAGGGAGGATGATGCGACCCTGCCCTGGGTCGGATCCGGTCCCTACCAGCCCGAGACGACCTAGACCATGCAGACCCCCTTGGCTTAGGACTTAGTCTTTTTTATGTATTTTTCTATTTTTAGCATATTTCTATTTATGTATTGCCCATTTTGGTTGTTTCTACTTTTAGTATTGTCTATTTATGATTTATGGGCTTTTGGACGTTGGGCATTGCTTGCATACAAACCCTAGTCCATTAAGTCGTGTTGCTTGTTAGGGTTTCGAGAGCCACCTCTTTATAAGGATCTCTCGAGCTCATTTATTATTTACGCATAATATGAATCCAAAACTGAAGTAGAAAAAATCCTTGTTGAGGTATTTTCAGTGGTCGTTTAATACCTATCAAAGAAACCTTAGCTTAACCAACTCAGTAGAGCGGCAAGTAAGGGTCGATCCCACAAAGACTCTTGTATTTGTGTTATTACTTGTATGCCAAGTAACCAAAGGTTTTTTTTTATAAATGATTATCTAAGCTACTATGCAAATTGAAAAGTAAATATGAATGCAAAAGTTGATTTAAATATATGAGAGACAAACGTGTTCAACTAGTTAAATCCATCATGATATTGCTTTGTCAATCATTGGATATCTTGATTCTCTTCTCACTTGAATAATCAATTGTGGATAATGACCCTACTAAGGATTAAGACCCAAACTTTAGATTTAGTTGATAGAACTACCAGTCTAACAACCCTAATTAAATAACAACCTAGAAGACCTTCTAGATTCAATTAAATAACAGCATGACGATTCAAGTTATCAATAGAAACAAACACATAGAGCAACCAGACATCTAAGTGACTTGTGAATTTATTCTCTTCTACAACCAACTAGTCCAACCGGTACTAAATTGATTAAAGTATACTCTTGATCAAATTAACTCCAATCGGTAATTAATCAGATTCAGTTATAACTAGAAATTCAATTAGGTAGCTAATCTAATAAAATCCTAGTTTAGATTCAATTAAGCACAGGGAATAAACTCTATTCAAGTTTGTAGAGAATCAAATCAAACCTCACAACAATATTTGCTCTAGGTGCCGCGGCCGCGGCACCTAGAGCTCCAACCCGCGCCACCTTGTACGGAGGGATGTTTCCCCGTTGCTTCATTCCTTTGGACTTTGATTCTTGAAGCCTCTATTTGCACTTCTTCAATCCTCGCCCAAGCATTCCATTTCACTAGCATAGCCATCTTGAATCACACTCCGTCTTGCTCCAATACCTAAAATCTTGTAAAACCGAGCAAACCAGCGCAATCTACTCGAAAAGACTAAAACCTAAAAACTAGATAAAAACCAACCTAATATAGCTAAAACATATATAAAACATGCATCTAAACTACTCCTATATGCAAACTATCAAATTTCCCCATGCTTAAACCTTGCTTGTCCTCAAGCAAGACATAAATCCAAATCACACCAAAGAAATGCAATCATACATCCATCTCAAGTCAAACAAGCATTTCACATATAATCAAATACCCGACCAAGACTTCTTAACATGCATTATGATAAGCAAAAAGTAAAGACCATTCATTCATTCTAGACCTCACCAAGGTAATTGTGTTTGCACTCAATCTCTCAAGTGTTTAAGGGTATGTGTTTCTCTCAAAATCAATCATGAAAACTAGACTACCATATGCTTGCATCAGCGTTCTAAATCTGCACCGCTGGGGATCAAACACATAACAAAAATCATGAGGTCTTTTTAAGGCTTGTAATGGGGACAAGGTAAAGAGAAATTTGGAAGGGATAATATTTGGCTTGTGGTGCTAAATCCGGGACAAAGAACTAATCATAAACCCAAAATTCCCACTTTTCTTCTCTTACTTCTCCCAAACTTTTCTTTCTCAACTCTAAACACACTTCTACAAACTTTGTTTCATTTTTTTTCACTTTTTTTCTTGCCTCTTTTTGAACTCTTTCTTTGCTTTATGAAGACTACTAACAATTAACTGAACTTTTCTTTGCTCATGCAACATAGTTTTCATCTCCATTTTTTTTTTAGTTTGCAACCAAGAGTTTCATTTTGTCTTTTCCACCTTTTTCTTCCAACTCCCCCATGCTCACATCAAACTCACACAAAACACAATCACAACCTAATGTCCTAAATTCCGGATTAAGGGTCAAGCTTATTAGGCTAGGAAACTTTTTTGGAGCTCATAAAAACAGGCTTAAAGCTCAAACAAGGGGGTGTCAAGAACATGGATCTTGTAAGGTAGGACGGGAAATAATAGGCTTATAAAGAAACATTGCCTTAATCATTTTAATGTCATGCATTCAATCATATAAGCAGTCTTGACAAAGGGTCATAACGCAAGTTCTAGAGATAGATAATCATGGTGATGCACTCAAGAATGTAGAGAACAAATATATCATGAAAGGCCAAAAATATTTCACAAGGCTAATTTTTGTCTAGAACTTCAAAATGAATCAAATACTCAAGCTAAATACATGCTCCATCCTATAATCAAGGTAATTAATCAATGATCATGCTCATATCATATCAACTTCAGCATATCATGCAAATCATGGGTTAGAATTTATACTTAGCATAGAAACATAAGATGAATCAAACAACGGGGAAATAAGAACCTAAATGCAATATTTTTGTATTTTTTTCAAAATTTTCTGATTTTTTTTCATTTTTCAGGATTTTAATCAATGCATACAAAAATTTTAAACATGACCTAAACTAATGCAACTACATGCAATTCAAACAAGTTATTCCCTTCCCCCATGCTTAAAACATACTTTGTCCCCAAAGTATAGTAAGAAGATAAAGGAAAGAGAAAAACTCACAAAACTCTAGTTGTCTGGCGGGTAGTGCGGTCGAAAATCCGACGGTGGTGGTGGTGGATAAGCAGGGAACTGAGGATATGGCGGCGGAGGAAAGCTGTACTGAGGATAATACGGATGAGGCGGGTACCCCGTGGAACTCCAACCATCCAATCTAGTATGGAGCATCCGAAACGGCTAATCATGACGCGCATGGAATCCCTCCTGCTGAACCTGAAAAGCAACAAACTGTTGATCCTGATGACCCTGAAGAGCGGAGATCCTCTGATCCTGATGTGTCTGAAATGTGGTGAAACACTCATCCACATAATCATGTAATCCTGTGAACCCCTAAGTCTGACTCAACTGCATCTGCTGCATCATCCCAAACAACTGATCAAACTGGGCTGAAGAGTAGCCCATACCATGTAATGCACCGTCATCAGCGGCTGGCTCCTCCTCCTCACTCTCATCATCATCATCATCAGAATCTACCTCCATCTCATAATCCTCATCAGGAACTTCATCATCAACCTCCTCTAACACCTCATACTATGTATGATAAGTTGGCACTCTAGGTTGTTTGGCCCCTGTATCCTGACGTCTGACCTGCTCCACAGGCAAATCACTATCTAGTACTTCGATCATCCAAGTCTTCCATTTCTGCCTCCCAATCTTAATCTTAGTCCTTGCTTCATCAGGCATCCTCATGGCACGACCTGAATCTCCCAACACCCAATAATATGTCCCCCTAACTCTGTAACATACATTTATGCTATGAAACGTCTTGAAGCTCATGGGTGAAGGCTGAAAATCAGGCTGATATCCCCTCAGATCAATGTTAATATGGCGAGCAAATCTAGTAACAATCCTGCCAATAGCAATAGAGGTGTCTGGAACTCGAGCCACTTGGGACAACTAAGACATCAACAAACCAGCTAAGTTGACTTTTTCTTGCATCAAACATGCACATAATGACAATAAATCCTTCTTGGGGCAATTGTTTTCCCCATCCTCTCTCCCACTAATGGTGTGAGCTATGAATCTCTGAAGAATACGAATGACTGGATGAGTAATAAAAGACGACTTAGCCCTTGAAGGCTTGTAGACAACCTGCCCTGTAATATAACGCCAGAAATCTGCAGTCAACCAAGTAGCTTGTGCCTTACAACGAGTTACTTCTTCGTCATCAATCTCAGGAAAGCCAAACATGACATTAATGTCATTCAGTGTCATCCTCCTTTGCACATTCCTCAGTCGGAACGTACATAAACTTGATTGAACTCTTGGCCCGTCAGTGATATCACATTTCAGAGTACTCAAAAACTCCAAAGTGAGGCCTTTGTAAGTGGCCTCTCTCAACTGGATAAACTCCTTAAATCCCAAGGCTTGAGCAACCTCATTCAATTTTCCTTGAATCCCCAACTCCTCCATAAACTCCCAATCAATAAAGCGGGTAGGTTTCCAATTGCAAGATTTTGGAACCGAGCCCGACTCCAACTTTCGTTCAAACTGAACCCATACTGCTCAGGGGTAGCCTCCCCTACAATGGGTAATGGCTCAGGCGCCTCCGGAGCTCTCTTCCCCCACTACCTAGAATATTTTAATCAAATTTAATAAAAAATTCTAGGGTTGAACTCAAATCTTTACAAATTAGCAAAATAAGCACAAATCTAGCCTACAATCAAGCAAATAATAATCTTTTGTGAAGGAATTAAGCCAAAATCGAACTAAATTTGCCTAGATCTAAGTTTTTCTAGAGAACCTGGAGCATGCAAAATTTTCGGATTTTTGCCTAAATTTAAGAGATTTGGGGTTAAGAAGGCAACAACTTACTTGAATCTTGTTGTTGTTTGGAGTTTTGAGTGATTTTGATGAAGAAATCCGAGCTTGAGAGGCCTTCAATGGAGTTTTTGGGTAAGAGAGGTGATGCGACCCTCGATCGGCAAGGGGCGGATCTAGGCTCAAAACGTCCGGATCTTCTCCGACAGGGGTAACCGGATAAATACGAGACCACAAAGTGGACTCGCGGGCCTCTAATGCTCGTCGGAACGAGGGTTCGGCGAGGCAGAATCAAGGGCGAGGGAAAAGGGTTAGAAAGGGGTGACGTCGGGCCAAATAAGGAGGAATCTCGACTCTACTTAAACTTGGCTATTCATTCTGACGTAATTATTATAAGGGGGCGTGGCTCCTTTATATGGAGGAGGCCACACAAAACCCTAGATGCTAGTTGGGAGTGGATTAGGGTTAGCAACATGCTAGGCCCAACATCCAAGCCCAAAATACTACTAATAGCAACATACTAAAAATAGAAACTATCTAGAAAGGGAAATAACAAGGCTAGCCCATTCTACAAGAATGGAACACACGCCTAAAATGGAAATGACGGAAATAAATGGCGGAAATATAAATAGTAACATAATACGATACTAAGTCCTACGCCAAGGGGGTCTCCAAGGTCTAGGCCGTCTCGGGTCCGTCGGAGCTGGGTCCGAGCTAGGGCAGAGTCGCATCATTCTCCCCCGCTTAGCTTCGAAGCGTCCTCGCTTCGACGTGGGTCGAACAAGGGAAGAAGGCGTCAATCTCAGTAAAGCCTTGCCATCGACATGGGTAATCTCTAAGAAATATGGTGTCGACACAGGGGCAGGCGCGAGCTTGGGCTCGATGTCAGCGTCGGAATCAGGGAGGACCTCGGGAAGAACCTCGGGAGGGTCCTCGGAAAGGACCTCAGAAAGGGCCTCGGTAGGGGCCTCGGTAGGGACCTTGTCCGGCGCTGGACTCGACTCGTGTCTCGGCACGTCGCTAGGGACCTCGCTAAGGATGGGCGCCGACGTCGCTGGACTCGACGCGTGCGAAGGCACGTGGGGTGCCGGCCACGGTTGAGCCTCTCGGTTGGCCTCGACGAGAAGGCGCTCGAGCTCCGCGATCCGTTGCTCCGCGGTCATGGCGTAGTATGTGCGCAGATGGTTCTCGAAGAGGGTCGGAGTGTCAGCGCTAGGGGCTGGTGAAGCGCGGGCCGGGGGAGGCCTTTGGGCCTCCGAGGTGCGGTATCGGGGACGGGGTCGCCGAGGTGGCGGACTCAAATCCCGCTCATCGTATCGGGTACGCGTGCGCCGAGGCGGCGGACTCCAATCCCGCTCTTCGTATCGGGGATTCGGGAGTCGACGTGGCGGACTCCAATCCCGATCAACGTATGATCGACGTCGGGATTTTGGAGTTTCACCGTAATAGCGGGCCCGATTCTCCGGGAGTCTATACGGTGGGATCCAATCCGGATCGTCCCTCGGAAGCGGCCTATAGGGACGAGTGTTGACTCGTCGATGAGGTCGATCCCAAGAATCCGAATCGTCCCATGCGACCGAGCAAGTCCAAGACATGGATCGAGCTTCTCGTTTTTTTTTTTTTACAATATTACGAAATCTTCCACAAATCGAAAGATCTCGTTAAAAACGGAAATAATAAAATCTATCCTAAAAATAAGTAGAAGATCTTTTATAATTAAGATCTTTTACAAAAAGGAATAAAATAAAAACAAATAAAATAAAATAAAATAAATAAAGATATGTATCCGAAAATAACCCAAGAGATCTCGAAAAATAATCTCGAAATCTAGGGTTTCCGGATTCGGCGCGGGGCTGGCACGTTGCTGGCGCACTGCTGGTGCGGCGCTTCAGCGCAGGGACTGCGCCAAGACTCGGGTCTGGCACGCTGCTGTTGCTGCGCCGAGACTGTGCCGGGACTCGGATCCTGGCACGCTGCTGCTGCGCCGGGGCTGTGCCAGGACTCGGATCCTGGCACGCTGCTGCTGCGCCGGAGTTGTGCCGGGACTCGGATCCTGGCACGTTGCTGCTGGCTGGGCGCCGGACTCGCGCGTCTTGTTGATATTTCGGCCTTTTGGAGGGGCAAACGACGTCCGTTTTGGACAAATTATATATGCCCGGACTCGTATCGAAAAGACCTACAGTAATAAGAAAAAAAATTGCAGAAAAATAATTTTTTTGTGGCCGAAAGTCGACATGTTTTTTTTGAAGGGACGAAGAAGGAACCGTTCGAACCGCCTAAGCTCTGATACCACTGATGCGACCCTTGATCGGCAAGGGGCGGATCTAGGCTCGAAACGTCCGGATCTTCTCCGAAAGGGGTAACCGGATAAATACGAGACCACAAAGTGGACTCGTGGGCCTCTAATGCTCGTCGGAACGAGGGTTGGGCGCTGCAGAATCAAGGGCGAGGGAAAAGGGTTAGAAAGGGGTGACGTCGGGCCAAATAAGGAGGAATCTCGACTCTACTTAAACTTGGCTATTCATTCTGACGTAATTATTATAAGGGGGCGTGGCTCCTTTATATAGAGGAGGCCACACAAAACACTAGATGCTAGTTGGGAGTGGATTAGGGTTAGCAACATGCTAGGCCCAACATCCAAGCCCAAAATACTACTAATAGCAACATACTAAAAATAGAAACTATCTAGAAAGGGAAATACCAAGGCTAGCCCATTCTACAAGAATGGAACACACGCCTAAAATGGAAATGGCGGAAATATAAATAGAAACATAATACGATACTAAGTCCTACGCCAAGGGGGTCTCTAAGGTCTAGGCCGTCTCGGGTCCGTCGGAGCTGGGTCCGAGCTAGGGCAGAGTCGCATCAAGAGGGCGTGAGGAAGGAGGTGAAGTGGTATTTGGGTGCGTGTGAATGACTCGGCCGACCCTCTTTATGATGCATTAAAAAACGCGATGTCGCGGGCTTATGCCCAGAATGCCGCGGCATCTTCATCCTCCGCCCGCGTCTCGCTTTCTGTGTCTTATCCTGCACCTCTCTGTGTCTTTTGGGGATTGATATTACGCGGTGTGAGCTAGGATTGGGCGCGGTCGCACCTCGCTGTGTCTTATCCCGCGCCTCTCTGTGTCTTTTGGGGATTGATATTTGTACCTAGTATCTTAAAACACACAAAGACAAACTATCTAAAAAATAAAAATAAATAACTGAAAATGAAAGAATTGGGTTGCCTCCCAATAAGCGCTTGTTTAACGTCATTAGCTTGATGCAAAAAGGATATTAAGGCTCTCGCTCCGACTCTTGTAGAGCCCTTTCTTCTAAAATGGCATTGTTGAATCCTTCATAGTATGGCTTCAGCCTCTGAACATTCACTTTGAAGATGGAATAAGTGGCCTCGTCATAGACATCAACATCGCCATGTGGATATACACATGCTACCACAAAAGGGCCTCTCCATCTTGAGCTTAATTTTCCAGCAAACAACTTGAGGCGAGATTGGAACAAAAATACTTTGTCCCCAACCTTGAAATTCTTCCTCCATATATGCTTGTCATGCCAGGCCTTTGTCTTTTCTTTGTAAATTACCGCGTTGTCATAAGACTCAAGCCTGATTTCTTCTAATTCCTGGATTTGAAGTTTCCTGAATTCGCCCACCTCATTAGCTTGCATGTTGCGCTTCTTGACTGCCCAATATGCTTTATGTTGAATTTCCACCGGTAAATGACATGCTTTCCCAAACACTAGCCTGAATGGGGACATCCCAATTGGCGTTCTAAAAGCAGTCCTATATGCCCATAGTGCATCATCCAACTGAACACTCCAGTCTTTTCTGTTTGGTGCAACAGTCTTTTCCATAATGGACTTGATTTCCATGTTAGACACCTTTGCCTGACCATTCGTCTGAGGGTGGTATGTTGTAGAGACTCTGTGTGTGACATGATATTTTTTTCAATAATGCACTCACCATCCTATTACAGAAGTGGGATCCCCTGTCACTAACTAAAGCTCTAGGGACACCAAATCTAGTAAAAATGTTGGTCTTCAAGAAATCTATCACCACTTTAAAATCGTCAGTCCTGGTGGCCTTCGCTTCCACCCATTTGGAAACGTAGTCCACCGCAAGCAAAATATAATAATTCACAAAAGAATTAGGAAATGGACCCATAAAGTCAAGGCCCCATACATCAAAAATTTCACAGAAAATAATAGGAGTTTGAGGCATCTCATTCCTTTGGGACATATTCCCAACCCTTTGACATCGGTCACATGATTTACAAAAACCATGAGTGTTAGACCCAGATTTTAGGTGACGAAGCGTTGCGCCATAGACAGAGAATCTCCAACGCATACAGAGTTACTGAAGATTTACGAGATCAACTAAGTCGGTTGGAGGAGAGAGGGTCCGAGATATGGTTGTTAAAAGATAGATTTTTCTCCAGATTGTATTCATTATAAGATAGAAATAAGCCGAGATTTGTTAGTTAGAGATAAGATTATATCTTTAATTAAGATAGAATATGCTCTAGGAGGCTATATAAGTCGATGTAATGCTTAGAGGCAGACACACGATTCAGACGCTTCATTCACATTATTCCTTCTGATTTCTACATCAATAAAACACGCTTTCGTTCATATTTTTCTGAGTTCGTTCGATCAAGGCCCGATTTAAGCCAAGGTTCTACCTTTGGTAAATTTTGGCTCAAACAGTTTGGCGCCCACCGTGGGGCCGTGATCGATACAACCATCAGAAGAATCACCATTCTACTTCCTTCTGAATCAAGGAACACGATGTCTGAGAATGGAGAAGGAAGCCCTAAAACCCCAGTCACCGGTGATGACCACAACCTTGAGAACCAAGGCGTTCGGTCTCAGGAAGAGGATATGACGGACCTCAAGCAACGTATGGAGTTTTTACAAAAGGCGTTGAGCGACCAAAAAAGCTTTTACGATGCTCATGTAGAACGCCTCACTGCCGAAAATAGCCAACTCAAACAACAATACGAGGTTTTGGCTACGGGATGCCATTCTCTCTGCGTCAATAGGCGCACTGACGGAATCGTCAGGAGGATAGATTTCAACGCTGGAGAAGGAACTTTCGGAAGGGGTACGGACCCAGGCTCCCAAGACAAGGCACCCGCACAACGAGACGCAACTCCGAAGCCCACAGGCCGAGTCCGCCGTGAGGGAGTCTTCCACGACAATAATCCTCCACTCAATCTCCGATCAGCGGCTAACCAACGCCGAGCACCATCTCAAGAAGTCTGGATCGATGACGATGGCACCGAGGGGAAGATCGAGAACAACGCGAGCCGATCGATTTAGACGCAACCATCTGAAGAAAAGTGACTGAACAAATAAGCGTCATCGCTGACCAACTCCGTAGGGGAAGCCGAGGTTTCCAACCTTTGGAGCCTGAAGCACCCGACGGGTTTGACGAATCTCCGTTTTCTCGCCGAATCGCCCAAGTAGAGATTCCGAAAAAGTTCTCCGTACCTAATATGCCAACATATAACGGGACTACAGACCCAAAGGAACATGTGGCCGTATAAAAATAGAAGATGATGACGAGTGCAGTTCCATCCCACTCAAAAGAGGCCATGATGTGCAAGGAGTTCGGCATGACCTTAACGAGGCCAGCCCTAACCTGGTTCATCAACCTCCCACGTGGAAGCATTAGATCATTCGCAAATCTCTCTGACACTTTTTGGTCCCAATTCGCGAGCAGCCGCAAGTTCGAAAAGCAATCCAGCGATCTCTACCGGGTTCGTCAACGGCACCAAGAAACTACCAGAGAATTCTTGGATCGTTTCAATCGCGAGAAGATCTCCATCCCATCTTGCGACGTGACGACCGCAATAGAGGCATTCAGGCAAGGGGTCACCACCGATGGAGGCCTATATAAGGAACTTTCTAAGCACCCTTGTGCTACGTTCGAAGAAGTGCAAGCCAGGGCTTTGGCACACGTCCGGTTGGAAGAAGATAGGATCCTGCGGAAAAGATCTTCAGAGACGGAGAAAACCGAGAGAAGAGGACCCGTTGACAGCCGACGAGGTTCAACAGATCAGAGGAAATACCGTCGTGCCCATCCTTACTCGCGCCCTACTTCAGGGCAGGTCAACGTGACCAAGGCACGATGTGCGAATGACAAGGAGCGAGAACCCATGCCGCCCTCACTCGACTCTTTCAAACTCAACATATCTACGGAAAAGCTGCTCCGGAACGTGGTGAAACAAGGAGAACTCATGAGGTGGCCAAGAAAAGACAGAACTCCCCACCCGAGCGGAGACACGTCTAAGTGGTGCGATTACCACGAGTATCACGGCCACTGGACGCAGGATTGCCATATGCTCCGGAGAGAATTGGCCCGCCTAGTTGCGGAAGGACCAATAAAAGATGTAGCTCCGGATGCTTGAGTACCCAAAGATTTGCTGGAGAATTCTCAAGCTGAGCACCAAGAAAGGCGAAATCCTCCAACACCTGACAAGGTGGTCAACGTGATATCCGGAGGATCGAGCATCTGCGGACTATCATACTCAGCAGCAAAACGCCACGCAAGGGAAAGCAGTTTTAATCGACCTCAGTCGTCAAGGCATCGCGCTAGAGAATCTCCAGGACCAGCCATCGTGTTTGACGACACCGATGCAGAGAACACTTCTGAGCCACATCACGATGGTCTGGTAATATCCTTGCATATTGGAAACATGCTGATGAAAAGAGTATTGATTGATACAGGAAGCTCCACGAATTTCATGACTCTGACTGCCTTATAGGGGATGGGTTTATCTGAAAACGACATCCATAAACACCCTGTGCCTCTAGTCGGATTCAGCGGCGAAGTCAAACACACCGTGGGCGACATCGCCATCCCAACCTTCGCCAGAGGCGTAAATATGCAAGTCAATTTCCTTGTGATGGACTGCTCATCATGCTATAACGTAATCCTGGGACGCCCTTGGTTACACGACATGAAATCTGTGGCATCTACCTACCACCAAACGGTGAAATTTCCAACGCCATGGGGAATAGACGAAATTCGCGGGGATCAGAGGTTGGCTAGGGAATGTTACAAGGCAGCCCTCAAGCCGACAACCCTGAGACCTGAAGCATAGCAATTACAGAACGTCGCCCATCCGCCGGAGCGAACTGAAGACGGAGAAAAAGCGGAGGAGGTGACCTTAGAGGAAGGGAAGGTCGTCAAGATCAGAGAAAATCTGGAACCATCAGTTAGAGAAGAATTGGCAACATTCCTGAAGAATCACAAGGGCTGCTTCGCTTGGAGTCACGAAGACATGACTGGAATAGACCCTTCCATCATCACACACAAACTTAACGTAGATCCTGAGCACCCTCCAGTAAGGCAAAAGAGATGGAAGTTCGCCCCGGAGCGAATACAAGCGGTCGATGAAGAGGTCAAAAAATTTCTAAGCACCGGAAAAATCAAAGAAGTGAAGTACCCGGACTGGCTAGCTAACGTGGTCGTGGTGCCTAAGAAGAACGGAAAATGGAGGGTTTGCATGGATTTTAGCGACCTCAACAAGGCATGTCCCAAAGATTCTTTCCCTCTTCCCACATAGACTCAATGGTAGATGCAACCGCGGGTCACGAACTCCTTACCTTCATGGATGCATTTAGCGGTTACCACCAAATCCAAATGGAGTCAGAAGATCAAGAGAAAACCTCCTTCATTACAGGGCAAGGAACATATTGTTATCGTGTGATGCCCTTCGGTTTAAGAAACGCCGGAGCTACTTACCAGAGATTAGTCAATCGGATGTTTCGCGACCACATTGGCAAAACAATGGAGGTATATATCGAGGATATGGTGGTAAAGAGCACAAGCGCTTCCTTACATAAGGGACACTTAGAAGAAGCGTTCAGAGTCCTCGAAGAATACAACATGAAGCTGAATCCTCAAAAATGCATCTTTGGGGTACAATCTAGAACTTTTTTGGGACACGTGGTAACCAAACGAGGGATCGAAGCGAGCCCAAATCAAGTGCGAGCAATTGCTTCCCTGAAATCTCCACGAAGCGTGAAAGACGTACAAAAGCTGACTGGAATGATAGCTGCATTAAACCGGTTTATCTCCAAATCCTCAGATAAATGCCGACTATTCTACGAGGTACTAAAGAAGAACAAGAGTTTCCAGTGGACAGAAAAACACGAGGCCGCTTTTTAAGAACTGAAAGGCTACTCCGCCAATCCCTTACTACTGGCTAAACCATCCCCGGGGGAAGTACTACACCTCTACTTGGCTGTATCAGACCGCGCACTAAGCGGAGTCTTGGTCAAGGAAGAAGACGGCCAACAAGTTCCAGTTTATTTCGTGAGCAGAACAATGGTATCCGCCGAAACACGCTATTCTCCAACGGAAAAACTGGTCCTGGCGGTCGTGATGTGCTCGAACAAACTCCGACCATACTTCGAGTCACATACTATCGTCGTCCTGACGAATTACGCTCTCCGACAGATCATGCAAAAACCAGAATTCTCAAGAAGGATGGCAAAGTGGTCGATCCACCTAAGCGGGTATGACATCAGATATGAACCTCGAAAGGCAATCAAATCACAAGTTTTGGCCGACTTTGTTGCCGACTTCACCCCGACTCTTGAAGAAAGCGCTAAAGAAGAAGTCTTGACCTCATCCCTCGACGAACCTGAGGAAGAATGGATACTAAACACCGATGGAGCCTCAAACGCAAGAGGAGAAGGGCTCGGCGTCGTACTAAAGTCGGAAAAGGGGGAAACAATAGCTCAGGCAGTCAGGTGCAATTTTGAAGCCACCAACAATGAGTCAGAATATGAAGCCCTCATCTTTGGACTGGAATTGGCTAAAGATTTGTCCATCAAAAAGATCAAGGTACGCACCGACTCCTTACTCATCATTAATCAGATCCTGGGCATCTTCGACGCCAAAGATGATAGAATGGCCAGTTACCTCAATGTGGTTAAAGCACTATCCGAGAATTTTGAGAAAATACAATTCGAACAAATTCCTCGAGATCAAAATGCACCAGCCGATGCCCTAGCCGGTCTAGGCTCTACCCTGGACCCCAGGGATTACAACAATATACCATTAGTCCACTTGTTACAGTCGACTATAACAGAAACATCGGTGACGAAGGCTGCTGAACCACCACCAGAGCAGCTTGCTCCGGATATTCTCCAAACATCCACCAGCTCAGAGGTCAGTTCAGATGACTGCTGGATCAAGCCGTACCTCTATTGGTTCCTTCACGGCGAAGCACCCAAGGACAAGATAGAAGCCAAAGCCTTAAAATCAAAAGCAACACGGTTCGCCATGATAAAAGGGGTCCTCTTCCACAAGTCTGCATCGGGTTTTCTACAACGATGCGTAGAAAAAGAGGAGGCCGAGGAGATCATGCATGACGTGCACAACGAAGATTGTGGTAATCATACCGGGGGTCGCAGTCTCGCCAACAAAATCTTAAGCCAGGGGTGGTATTGGCCCACCATTCGCCAAGACGCCACCAAGTATGCTCAATCGTGCGAGGCATGCCAGCGACACGCACCAGTCCCACATCAGCCACCAGAGATTCTCCACCCCTCCGTTACTCCCTGGCCATTCATGCAATGGGGGATGGACATCGTCGGCAAATTACCCCCGTCTACAGGGCAAAAAGTGTTTTTTCTCGCCATGACAGACTATTTCTCCAAATGGATCGAAGCTGAAGCCTTTCGAGAAATCAAAGATAAGCAAGTAATTTCATTCATCCAGCGCAACATCTTGAGCAGGTACGGGGTCCCAGCGGATATTACTTGCGACAATGGGTCGTAGTTTATAAGCAAGAAGATGCGTGACTTCTGCAAGCAATGGAGCATCGATTTAGTCATGTCTACTCCCAGATACCCGCAAGCCAACGGACAAGCCGAAGCAAACAACAAGGTAATCATCAATAACCTAAAGAAGCGGCTAATAAAATCCAAAGGGAAGTGGGCTGAAGAATTACCCTATATGCTCTGGGCCGATCGCACCACCCCAAAAGGGGCCACCGGGCAGACTCCATTTTCACTGGTACACGGCTGCGAAGTTGTTATCCCAGCCGAAATCCTAGTCCCAACCACAAGATATGGTCTCGCCACCTCGGAGAGTAACGGACGTCAGTTGGAAGCAGACATGGATACTATCCAGGAACTTAGGGAAATGGCCCATGCTCGAATCACAAGGTACCAGCAGCAAGTAGCTAGAAGCTATAATAAAAATGTTCGAGTGAAAAGTTTCCATCTTGGAGATTGGGTATTGCGAAAGGTTTTCCAGAATACTGCAGAAGCAAACGCTGACAAGTTGGCACCCACTTGGGAAGGGCCATACAAGATCACCAAAATCGTAGGAAACGGAGCCTACCAGCTAGAATCCAAAGATGGAACAGCGGTGCCACGGAGCTGGAACGCGACTCACCTAAATTAGTATTACTTCTAAATTCATCCCTTATTATGATTTATTCCTAGATATTTCTTAGCTCTAGCTTAGAGAATCTTTAGACATTTTTTGGTTGTTTCAAATAAACGACTCTGAGCACTTGCTCACACCGTCGGACTCTGAGCACTTTACATAATGATTTGCGAGAAAATATTCTCCCATTCTTGCACACTCTCTTATTGCTCATAAGCGCAAACATGCGCTAATCAACGTTGCATACAACACGACACGCGCCGAACGCCAAAAACCACTGTGATAACACATGGTTATACCGTCTGAAAACGACGAAGTCATCAAACGTTGATGAAGTAACTCATAAGATGGTTACCCATACGCTAATCAGATGACATGAAACGCGTCAACACACAAACAACCACTGTTATGACACATGGTTATACCTCCTAGAAATGGAGAAGTCGTCACGAATATAACGTCGACGAGGTAACCCATAAGTTGGTTACCCCCTATCTAATTCCGATTTAACGAAACATCTGATTAGTACGGGAAGGGGAAAGCTATAGCATATAACCCAGGCCATATGCGCGGGACGCCGCGATGACACTACTTCCTAATTTAAGGATCCACTGCCCAAGAACGCCCTTGGCAGTGGCCAAAGGAAGCCTAATCGTAACTAACTACGCACGGCCCTTTGCAGAAAACTAAAACACTCAACGCGCAAAGCGAGACCCTACACAAGACTCACAGTAAGTCGCTAACGAAAGGAGCATTAAAAACTCCTTCTTTAAACGCTAAGATCTAACGCGTACCCCACTTGCGGGCAACACATTCATGGAGATTCTCCACAGATCTCCCAAAGCTAATACACTACGCAGATTTCTAAATACGGACAAACAAGCAAATAAGGATAATGTTGCGCCATTCAGAGGGCATCAAAACCATTCCAAATCAGACGCACTATAAAGTTTTTGGCCCCAGGCCATAAAGTTACCAAAACATCCTGACAATCATCCAGTAAAAACAAACTTAAGAGAATACTTCTAAAAGAGGTCAAGGGGAGGCACACTAGGAGCTTACTTTCCGCCAGTTGGAGTCGAAGGTTCTTCCTTGTCCATGGTCTTCCCACCATCACCTTCCTCATTGGACGGGCCCCATCATCATAGTCTTGACATTTTTTCTCAGTCGGGGAGCTCACGTCATCCTCCTGGTCTTCAGCCACCAGATATTCTTTGCCAGGAGGGGGATGGTCAGCGGGGTAGTATGTCTCCAGGACCTCCAGCTGCGTCTTCAAGTCCCATTTGGCACTCTTCCCGTCAGCAAAGTCCTGCAGCAGCTCCACTTGAGATTTCATCGTGTAATACGTTGCGACGTTTACTGCCACTTGAGAAAAACCATCGATCTCCTTCTCCACCTCCGACGCCTTTGCCTCAAATGATGCCTTTTCAGCTTGAAGATCCTCCACCGACGATTGAAGTTGGCCCACCTTCTTGTCCAATGAAGCAGCCATGTCCCTCACCTTCCTCTCTTTCTCCTCCAACACCCTCATTTCCTCTTGGCAACGGAAGTTAGTGACCATCAGTTCCTGGAAAGCCTACGAAATTAAAAGAACAAGTTAAAACAGGAAAAGGCAGAAAAGCGTTCAAGAAATACCAAAGCAATGACAGCGAATATCTAAAGGCTCGGTTAAGCAAAGTTTCACTCTTAGCGTTGCACCCACGTGGTTGAACGCAACGTCAGGTGTGAGGGCTTGGAAGTCCATCTTCACATTCGGGAGCAAGGTGTCCCCAAAAGTGTTGAGGAGATCTTTTGGCTCCGCTTTCTTGGCAAAGTGAGAGGTTGAAGAATCATCGACTCTTTTCCGTTTTAGTGAGAGAGATTTTTTGGTCTCGGAGCTGGGAGGAGGAGACAAGGGAAGCCTAACCCCACCAGATCTCAGTCGTCGAACCATTGCTGCGGCAGAAGTATCCACGGTAGCGCCTGGGGAGTTTTTGTTTTCATCCATGATTGAGAAGAGAGGACATGAATACCAAAATAAGTTTAAGAAAACTAAGCATATGAAAAGTAGAAGAAGGGGCAACCAACCTGTTTTCTTCTTGGAGGAACTCATCATGTCGGAGGACAGGGGAGTGACTTTTGTGTCAGTTTTATCTTTGTCGGATCTTGGATATTCGTCGTCTTCAACGTCACCCGCTGGGTCAGGACAGATCTTCTTAGGTTTTCGTTCTTCAGCCTTAATCTTTAGCAAACGTCGGCACACACCTGTATCTGTGCTCTTGGAATTGATTCCCACCGGGACTGCGCATGAAAGACAGACATGAGAACACACCTGTATTTTGTGGGATGCTTAGAAAAGAGAGTAGAGCGTACCTCTTCCCCGGTAAATGGATGCAAAAGCTGAGAGTTATCCTCCACCGTCAATAAATGCGAGATTCCTTGAGGAGTCGAATGAGAGTGTGTTATGATTGGTTTTAAATAGTTCTAAAAAGTTCACCGCCACTCTAGTTTTGTTAACAGTACTCCTCCATTCAAAACCCTCTTCATCAACAAGTCTACGGATCTTGTTTCTCTTCTTTCGCCCATTCGCCTTTTTATGAAAGAAAGCTGAATTACGATCTCCCCACTTTAACTCATTCGATTTTGCCCGTTGGTACCACAACAACTCTTCTTTCATCATTAAGTCCCTCTCTTTCTTCTCTAAATCTCTTCTACGCCCAACCCATTCTCCTCTTATGCCTATTTTTTGCATTCGTCTAAGTTCATCCCTTACCTTCTCCAAAGGAACCAAGACATTACCAAACTCTTTTTTATTCCATTCCTGAAGCTCAATAGCACACCTCTCAAGTTTTCCCATAACCCCCCCTTCATTATTTTCCACATTCGAATTTTTCCAACTATTCCCATTCACCACCTCACACCCTTCATGTTGAACCCACATCGCCTCGAACCGAAAAGGCTTTGGACCCCTTACATAATCCTCCTCTCCCTCTTCACATTGAAACACCTCAATACAAATAGGACGATGATCGGATCCCATTATCTCAAGGTGTCTCACATTACATACCCCCCGGGAACATCTCGAACCATTTCTTATTTGCCATGCCCCTATCAAGTTTTTCTTGAATAAAATCATCACCAATCCTCCCATTGTCCCACGTAAAAGGCACTCCTGAACAACGAATCTCACTTAAATCACAACTATCAATTGCATCACTAAAAGACATCATCCCTCCCCAATCCGGATCCACCCCACCCTGCTTCTCTTCTCTCCTTAAGATCTGGTTGAAATCTCCAACACACAGCCAAGCTTCATGTTGATCTTCATACAACCTCTTTAGCAACGTCCAAGATTGATGCCTTTCCTCCATATTCGGCCATCCACAGAAACCCGTAAATCTCCATCTTTTTTTTTCTTTTCTATCCTTAACTAAGGCATCAATATGATGTTTAGCTTAGGATTGTATGCTAACCTCCACCTCAGCATCCCATAGTAAGCATAGACCACCTGATTTACCAACATTATCAACCGTAAAACACCCTTTAAAACCAATTTTTCAACTCATGTCCTCCATTCTTTTCTTGTCATAGTTTGTCTCCATAAGAAAGACAACAATCGAGGTCTCCCTTCTCACTAAACTAGTGAGTCTCCCAACTGCACGGGCCATCCCCAATCCCCGGCAGTTGTAGAAAGGTGTACTCATTGGTTTTGGCAAGAGAGACCTCCCGTCTCTCCCATCGATATCAGTTTCTTTGAGTCTTTCCATTTTCTACCTCAATCTCCATTAAATCATCATCTCCCATCTTTCTTTTCTCACACAATACTATAGAATTCCCCTCCCACGTTCTTCTTTTCCTTTCTTTTTCTTTTTTCCTTCATTCTCTCCCTCGCTCATTGTGCTTATATTTCCACCATGCACATTTTCACTCACATTTTTTGAAGAGCTCTCCCCCTCCACCACCTTCCCTTTACCATTATCCTTTCCTTGCCCTAACTCCATTACCATGTTATCACTAGTTGACCCCCTTCTCCCCATCAGCCCCTGCTTTTCATTATTGTTTCCATCCCCTTTCTCCCCCTTTTATGCACGTGCCCCTATAGTCCAAGCTTCCACACGCTGGCTCACTTCCTCAGCTCCCACAGTGTCCCCTGTACTGTCCACTTCTTTAGATTTGTCATTTTCCTCCAATAGCTCATGCAAAGATCGATGAGCTATTCCTCCCTTTTTTACTATTGTAGCTTCCTTCTCTAAATCCACTTTTTTTCTCTACACCTCCTCTTATTATTGCAAGATCTTTCTCTCTTTCCACCAACTCCCTAGGATGTGGAGCCTTTACTCATGAAGCTCTCAGCCAATCCCCATATACCCCATGAAGTTCTTTTACCTCCTCATTATCACAGTCCATCTCGACATGTCACAGGCGTTGACACATATAGCAGAAATTTGGAAGCCGCTCATATATTACTTCCAGCCACATCCTTCAGACCCCAACTTTCATCATTATCCCTCTTCTTAGAGATTGGATTATATCTATCATCACCCTTAGTCAAATGAATTTAGCAGACAACAACATCTCTGCCTCTTCTACCTCAACTAATCCTCCAAACACTTGTCCTATAGCTTCTATTGTCTTGATGTTCATAGCTTCGAGAGGCAAATCGTATATTCTTACCCAAAATGGAACATTGTCTATTATCATCTTTGATGGCTCCTCTAACCCCGGTTCCTTGAACGCTAACAAATATCTATAAAACGCCCAGGGCACATCCCTCATGACCCTTTCCTTTTCCTTCACATCTCCAAACTGAAAGAAGAACAGGTTATTACGCAGTTCACGAAACACAAAGCCATGCTTGAGTCGCCATGCCCCCCTCATCGTGGCTTTTAGGGCATAAGAGTTGAAAGGTCTGCTTGTTATCAAAGTACCAACGAGCACCGACGAAGGTTTCGTTGTCGCCTCAGAAACCTCGACACTTCCCTCTACTTCCACACACTCGTCCTCCGTAAGCAGTAACCTCTCTTCTTGGACTCCATCTTTCCAGAACTAAGTAATCGATCAAACACAGAACACTAACTGGGTGAAACCCGCACATAGACAGCGGGAAGACCCTAGCTTTCACAGCCAGAAACCGGAAAGAAAGATCAAATGAACGGAGAAAGTAAAAGAAGACAATCGTTGTAAACGCTCTCTAACACTAGGGTTTTTTTCGTAAAATTATTTTTAATATACTTTTCTATGCTCAAAACACACATGACAATTGATTTCAAATAAAAGTTCTATTCTATTCATATAAACAAGGAATTCACAATGTTGGAAAACGCATTTGTAGCCAGAAAATATTTAGCCATGAATTTTGGCGAGGGTAAATTGGGTGGCAACGGCCATAAGTGATAAGTTTAACCACAAATATTTTAGTTTGAGGTAATATGGCCATGAAATATAGCGTTGTGGCTAATATTAGGGCCGAATAGCTCCGAAACAAGAGCGCGGCTAGATTTGGTTGTAGATTTCTGGCCATATTGTCATGAAAACAAGGTCGTGGCTAACGTTAAGGCCCAATGGACGCGAATTTCTTCCGCAACTAGATTCACTTCTAGAGTAGTAGCTAATTAGCCGCGAAAAAAGATTCGTGTGTATGTTCAAGACAAAGTTTGGAGCTAAGTACCCACATACTAGTCGTGCCTAGGTTTGTGGATATTTGTGTGGGCAATTTCTATCATTGACTCATAAATGGTCCTCCATTTCGTTAGAATTTTTAGAAATAACCACAAAACTAGCCACGAGTTATTATTTTCATGTCTAACATAGTTTGTTTGGAAACATCTGTGATAACAGTCACGAGATTAGCCACGAGTTCTTTATTTCGTGAGAAATCTGCAGAAATAACCACGAGACTAGTCTCGAGTTCTTCGTTTCGTATCTAACTTTGTTTGTTTGGAAAAATTTGCAGAAACAGTCACGATATTAGCCACGAGTTCTTCATTTCGTGAGAAATCTGCAGAAATAACCACGACATTATCCACGAGTTCTTCATTTCGAGACAAATATGCAAAAATAGTCACAAGACTAGCCCAAGTACTTTTCATTCATGAAAACCTGCTCAAAATGCACTTAATATCTGTTCTAAACACCATCTTGCACAAACATGCCTCAAATGTATGTTCCAAACACCATAGACCTTAATTATACATAGTGATGAAACCCGAAATAACGGCTACGCTACGAGGTAAGAAACAAGATTATTATATTTGAGTGCAAACACTTGCTCCTTTATTTATGATTTTTTCCGTGGTAGCGAGGATACAAACCTACGAGGTTGACGAATAACTTTGAGAGTCACACCTAGACCTCTCTACAAGGTTTCGAGATCAAACCTAAATGTTGCGAGGTCGATTCTAGGGCGAGGTAGATTTGGGGACGTGGTGTAGAGAGTTTTGTGAGGTTCTGTAGCGAGGTTTTTGGTGTGGGCGAGGTCCCTGTACGACTTGGGGTCTTTTTGTGGATTTCTCCTGCCTGTAGCGAGGTCTTTTTGAAGATGTTTCTATCACGTCGATCTTTAACAAGCAAGAGAGTTCTTGAGTTCAAGTGGTTTTTCGACCCTTTCTTCCTACGAGGTTCTTCTCTATTTATAGAGAATTGGGGGGCCGAGTTTAGGCCAATGTTCGATGTGGGATGCCCGAAATTAGGGTTTTTGATTGGTCCGAGAATGAGGTCGCTTGTGATTGGTTTGGGAGTGAGGTCACTGGTGATTGGTTCGGGCGTGAGGTCGCTTGTGATTGGTTCGAGTGGGCGGGTGTGTTAGTAGAGTCGGTGACGAGGTCGAGACCTCGTCCCGGATAGTCGAGAGACCTCGCGAGGGCGTGAGTTTTGTTTTAAATAAACGAAGGATATGGGTGTGGGTCCCTAAATTGCCTTTGGGGGTCGCTCCGGGCCCACTTGCTCTTGGTACCCCGGGCCCACTTCTTGCTTTTACTGTTTTGGACATCATCACATAGTGCACTTAAAGAGGTCCAAACATGCATTTGGGCAAACACATAAAATGTTCACAATTGAATGTCATAACCCTGCTGAAAAAACACATAAAATTTGGGCAGATCCTCCCACAAAATGCACATAAACCTGCCTAAACCTACCCAAACTTACATAAAACTGCTTATCCCAACATAATTGTCAATGTCAACATTTATCCAACATTATTTGCTACATAAATCCATAGAACAGATCACATAAAACCCTAAATGTCAATTCTCCTACTCCTACTCTTAACACTTACCATTACACTTAAACTTACTCTTACTCTTCATCTTCCTCCTCTTCCTCCTCTTCCTCATCGTCATTACTCAGGTAGAACGACATCCCTTCATCATCCATGAGTCGACCATTCCAAATACCGTCCAAAAGACGACTCATATTGGGGCATTCCTAACAAACAAGAGAAGTGCAAAGCTTAAATAATAAAAACAAAACATAAGCAGTGAAGGAAAAGGTGTTATGCGAACAAAAGTGATAGAAATCATGAATTTCTATTATATGGTGCAAATTTATAAGTTAGGTACCCCTAGAATATTATGTAATGATGGTCTTAAATAACAACATGACCTTCTCTAAGGCAGAAAATGCGTAATGATGGCATGATGTTTTCTAATGAACAATGTTGGGTGTTTTAGGAATTAGAATCAATACATGACAACAAAAACGAGGAAATCAGATTAATTAACTAAGCAAGCACTCTCACATTGTAGTATTGTACAATAGAAATAAAACACTTACTTTGAACTTCCCCGCCCACCACTCTTCATGACCAATAATTTTCCAAGTAGTTGAATCCCACAAAACGCCCCCCTTGGTGTGGCGGAAATCCCACCATATCTTCCAAAGCCTATTGATGATGTCCAAAACAGTAAAAGCAAAAAGGGGGCCCAGGAGGACCCCCATAGGCAAGTTGGGTACCCACATCCACGTGGTTATCTAAAAACAAAACTCCCGACGGATGCGAGGTCTCTCAAACATCCCGGGATGAGGTCTCGACCTCGTCACCGACTCTGCTAATGCGCCCGCCCGCTCGAACCAATCACCAGCGACCTCACTCCCGAACCAATCACCGGCAACCTCACTCCCAAACCAATCACAGGTGACCTCACTCATGGACCAATCAAAAACCCTTATTTCAAGTATCCCACATCGAACATTGGCCTAAACTCAGCCCCCTAATTCTCTATAAATAGAGAAGGACCTCGTAGGAAGAGGGGGTGGAAAAACCACTTGAACTCAAGAACTCTCTTGTTTGTTAAAGATCGACGTGATAGGAATACCGTCAAAAGACCTCGTTACGGATAAGAGAAGTCCACAAAAAGACTCCAAGTCATACAAAGACCTCGCCTACACTAAAGACCTCGCTACAAAATCTCACAAAGCTCTCTACACCACGTACCCAAATCTACCTCGCCCTAGAGTCAACCTCGCAACATTTAGGTTTGATCTCGGAACCTCGTAGGAGGTCTAGGTGTAATTCTTAAAGTTGTTCATCAACCTCGTAGGTTTGTAACCTCGTTATTTGGGAGAAAATCATAAATAAAGGAGCAAGTGTTTGCACTCAAATATAATAATCTTGTTTCTTGTCTCGTAGCGTAGCTGTTATTTCGGATTTCATCACTGGCGCCGTCTGTGGGAACCTCTTCATCCTAAGCAGGTTCCCATTTTAGTGCAAACCTTGATTCCTAAAACCCCCTCAAAATGGCTTGTCCAAACAATTTCTTCCCCCAACATCCCGACAATATGGCCGAGACCCCTCCATGGGCGAAGGCAGGTCCGTCAGGGTACCCTTTTGTGGTCCCGCCAGGCTGGACATACAACATCCCACAAAACCCATACCCGTTCCAGGGGTACGAACAGGGTGCGCCCCTTTCAACCAGTATCCCTATCCGGGGTACGGGCAGTACCAACAGGGCCAAGCTCCCCCATACGTCCCGATTCCTCTCCAGGGGCAGCCTCACTCCGAGTACGTGCCCGCATATGTCCCGGGCTACACGCCGGGGCAGGAGGCGCCCACGAACGGATCTACCACGGAGAGGCCCTCCCGAGATCCGATGCAGATCTCGCGATCCCGTTCGCGACGTACAGAAAGGCGCGACATGGAGCTGTCCGAGATGGCGGCAAGCACGCCACGCCCTCTGGCGATGTCAAAGTCGAAGTCTGCTCGCCCATCCGTCGAGAGTGGGTACCGGAATCCCTTCGTACCCGAGATCCAAGAGGCACACATGCCCAAAGGCTTCCATTGGCCACAAATGGGACTTTACGACGGCACGGCTGACCCCGAGGACCACATAAAACACTACGCCGTCCAGATGAATGTCAACTCTTACAATGACGCCATTTTCTGTCGGATCTTTCCGACCACTCTGGATAAGACGGCAATGACGTGGTTCACCAGCCTTAAGGTCGAGTCGATAGCCTCGTTTTCCCAGCTATGCGAGTCCTTCGTCGGGCACTTCAACGGCTCGAGAAAGCGCAAGAAGAACATGCGCGATCTTCGTGGCATCGAGTAGGGGGAAAACGAGAAGTTGGGTACCTTTTTTACGAGGTTCACCACCGCGGTCGCTGAGATCGCGCAAATCGACGAGGCCTCGGTACGCGACATCCTCATGGGCAACCTGCGCCAGGGGGATTTCAAATGTCGCATTTTTCTCAAAAATCCGACCACATATGAGAGCCTGTGTGCTCGGATCACGGCACAGGTCTACGCCGAGGACGCTGCCAGCCAGAGCTCGCGACCGAGGACCGACAAGGAAATCGTGACCGAGGCTAAGGGAAAGGCTAAGGCGGCTGCGCCGGCCGCGAGGGACGCGTACATGACGCAAACTCACGACCGGCGTGCCGATTACAAAAGCAACAACAACAATAACAGAGGCAACAACGACAATAGAAACAACAACCGCTACGACAATCGTGGCGGTAGTGGTTGGAGCTGCTTCGGCGGGAAGCCACGAGGTTACCGAGGCAAAGGTGGCCCCGCCTACAACCCAAACGAGAAAAAGCGCGCCAACCCCGCGTCGGGGGCTAACCTCGTGCGGCAAGAACCAACCAGGTCCCGACCAAACATCGCAGAACAACAAGCTCCGGCAAGGCAGTCGCGCTCCGGACAAGCCGCAGCGCCCGACGGGTACATCAACACCAT
Source organism: Fallopia convolvulus (assembly GCA_964016875.1). Taxonomy (NCBI): domain Eukaryota; kingdom Viridiplantae; phylum Streptophyta; class Magnoliopsida; order Caryophyllales; family Polygonaceae; genus Fallopia; species Fallopia convolvulus. Next base: position 1,656,064 of record OZ024736.1, read on the forward strand.
CTCGGGCGGACCCTCGCTGGCGGGCTCGAGCCAGGCGGAAAGGAAAAGATACGCGAGGGCGAGTCACCATGAGCCCTCGGTATACAGTGTGACACAAACCTCACGGTCCCACATGGGTATGGCCTTCACGACAGAAGACGCCGAAGGGCTTCATATGCCCCACTCCGACCCCCTGGTGATACACGCTCAGTTGGGCTCGAAGATAGTGAAGCGAATACTGGTGGACACGGGTTCCTCCGTGGACATCATGTATTTTGGCACTTTCGAGCAACTCGGGATCTCCGCGACATCCTTGAGGCCCTACGCTGGGAAGCTCACCTCCATCTCGGGAAACGAGGTCGATGTCGCTGGTCTCATAGACTTGTGGATGACCCTCTGTACTGGCTCGGCAACAAGAACCGAGGTAATAGAGTTTACGGTGGTGCACCTGCCCTCGGCCTACAATGCGATCATCGAGAGAGTCTCCTTGATGAAATTCCAGGCGGTGGTCTCCATCTACCACCTGAAAATGAAGTTCCCCACCAGCGTGGGTGTCGGAGAGGTGAAAGGCAACCAAGAAGAGGGCCGCGTCTGCTACATGACCTCGGCTAAGCAAAAATGCCCTGTGTTCATGGTGGAAACTTCGGGTGAAGCGGACCTCGAGGTCCGGGATTTCACAATACTCACTCCCGAGGCAGAAAGAAGGGTGATTACCCCCTTCGAGAACAAATCAGAGAAGATCTACCTCGGGGGTTGCCTTACTAGGAATGCAGCACCGTCACTAGAAGCCTTGCTTGTTGGGTCCCGCGACGTATTCGCCTGGACTGCAAAAGATCTCCGAGGTGTGCCTCGGACCCTGGCCCAGCACTCCCTGAACATCGACGTCGCCATTCGTCCTGTGGTGCAGCGTCGAAGGAAAATGAACGAAGAAAGGGCAATCGCCGCAAATGAAGAGGTGGCCAAGCTGCTGGCCGCAGATTTCATACGCGAAGTCCAGTATCCGAAATGGCTGTCCAATGTCGTCTTGGTCAAAAAGGCCAGCGGCAAGTGGCGGATGTGTGTAGACTTCAAAGACCTCAACAAGGCATGCCCCAAAGACAGCTACCCACTGCCCTCGATCGACGCACTTGTAGATTCGACCGCTGGGCATGAGGTTTTGAGTTTCCTCGACGCCTACTCGGGGTACAACCAGATCTTGATGAGTCCCCGTGACGAGGAAGAGACATCCTTTATCACTCAGCGGGGGACATACTGTTATAAGGTCATGCCGTTTGGCCTCAAGAACGCGGGAGCCACATTCCAACGCCTCGTCGATCGGATTTTTAAAGATCACCTGGATAGGAACGTATCCGCCTACGTCGACGACATCGTGGTACGGAGCAAGGGCCCCGAGGAGCACCAGGCTGACCTCGCCGAGGTTTTCACCACCCTCGGACACCACCAGCTCAGCCTGAACCCCGAGAAGTGCGTTTTTGGCGTGTCCTCGGGAAAGTTTTTGGGATTCATGATCAGCGAGCGCGGGATCGACGTCAACCCCGCCAAAATAGAATCAATCCTCGCAATGAGGTCTCCCCGATCTCGTACCGAGGTACAAAGACTCAACGACGCTGTAAACTACTTGGGGAGGTTTTGCTCCGGCCTAGCAGACAAGTCCCTCCCATTCTTCGCCGCCCTAAAAAAGAACGACAAGTTCGTCTGGGACGAAAGACTCGAGACAGCCTTCTCTGTGTTAAAAACCTTCCTCACCAAGCTCCCCACTTTGTCACCTCCACGCGCGGGCGAAGATTTACAACTGTATGTGGCGGTGAGTCCCGAGACCGTCAGCGCGGTGGTCACAAGAGAGGCCATGCACCCGGTATACTTTGTGAGCCGCGTGCGCCAGCCCGCGGAGCAGAGATACTCCCCGACAGAGAAGATGGCGCTGGTTGTAGTGACCGCCGCAAGGCGACTACGCCCATACTTCCACGCACATCCCATCCAGGTTCGCGGTGGAGTCAATCCCGCGAACCTCAAACACAAAGGCGGATGCCCTCGCCAGGTTAGGCTCCGCGCTTCCCTTGGATGTGGGAAACCGCGTGATGGTGGAGAGAAAGCTCTCCCGAAGTGTAGATAGCGAGGTCATGTCCCTAAGGACATAGGACTGGAGGTTCCCGGTGACGAGGTACATACAAAGCGGTATCCTCCCAGAGGACCCCGCGTTGGCCAGAAAATTAAAAATGCAAGCCGCCCGCTATTGCGTCGGCGGCGACCACCTTTATCGCCGGGGCTACGTTGAGCCCAACCTGTTGTGCATACCGCCCGAGGCCACGGACCACGTCCTCTACGAGGCCCACGAGGGAGTTTGTGGGGGACACCCGGGGTGGAGGTCTTTGGCACACAAAATTGTCCATTTGGGATACTTCTGGCCAACTCTCCGACAAGACGCGAGAGCTTACGTCCAAAAGTGCGTCGAATGCCACAAACACGGGAACGTCCAGCACACCCCGAAGGCTCCCCTCCGTAGCATTCACGCGCCATGCCCATTCGCAATGTGGGGAATGGACATTCTCGGCCCATTTCCTAAAGCTGCAGGCCAAGTGCAATACATTTTGGTCATCGTGGACTACTTCACGAAGTGGATCGAAGCACAGGCAATGGCAAAAATTACCGGGGCAAAGGTCTGCGAATTCCTGTGGAAGAACCTCGTCTGTCGTTTCAGTGTCCCCATGACAATCATGACCGACCATGGCCCCCAATTCGACTTCGAAGAAACTCGGACTTTCTGCTCTGAGTTGGGCATCAACCTCAAATTTTCCTCTGTGGCTCACCCCCAGTCCAATGGCCAGGTAGAAAACGTTAATGCCCGCATCTTGACAGACCTCAAGAAGCGCCTGGGCATGGCACAGGGCCGCTGGGCCGAATTACTTCCCCTCGACCTCTGGACGTATCGCACGACCTCGCGCCGCGCAACGGGCGAGACCCCCTTCGCTCTTACCTACGGGGCGGAAGCCCTCGTTCCCGTAGAAACCCTAATTCCATCAGCAAGGGTGTATAACTTCGACGAAAAGAAAAACGAGGCCAACCTCAAAGTCGAACTGCAGTTCCGAGACGAAATCCGCGAGGTGGCGGACCTGCGCTCTAGAGAATACAAGCGACGTGTCGCCGTATACCACGACAAAAAGGTCAGACCTCGCCTCTTGGCCACGAGAAACCTCGTGCTAAGACGCACCGAAGGAGGAAAGTTGGACCCTAACTGGGAAGGACCCTACATCCTCGGAGAAGAAGTCGCGCCCGGGGCTTTCAAACTCAGGGACGACGAGGGGCGCACACTGAGCAAAACGTGGAACGTCGCAGGACTCAAAAAATATTACATGTAGAAACTCGAAACCCCGTTGTTCCTCACAGTTGGTAAATAAAGGATTGCAGCCTTTTCTAAAAACGCTTCCCGCTTGGGGTTGGAGAATCTCGTTGAAAAATTCCACCCCTCGCTTCACGCTTGGGATTGGAGAAACTCGTTGGAAAATTCCACCCCTCGCTTCCCGCTTGGGGTTGGAGAATCTCGTTGAAGAATTCCACCCCTCGCTCCCCGCTTGGGGTTGGAGAATCTCGTTGAAAAGTTCCACCCCTCGCTTCACGCTTGGGGTTGGAGAATCTCGTTTGGAAAAAAGTTCCACCCCTCGCTTCACGCTTGGGGTTGGAGAATCTCGTTTGGAAAAAATTTCCACCCCTCGCTTCACGCTTGGGGATGGAGAATCTCGTTTGGAAAAGAATTCCACCCCTCGCTTCACGCTTGGGGTTGGAGAATCTCGTTTGGAAAAAAATTCCACCCCTCGCTTCACGCTTGGGGTTGGAGAAACTCGTTGGAAAATTCCACCCCTCACTTCCCGCTTGGGGTTGGAGAATCTCGTTGAAGAGTTCCACCCCTCGCTCCCCGCTTGGGGTTGGAGAGTCTCGTTGGAAAATTCCACCCCTCGCTTCACGCTTGGGGTTGGAGAAACTCGTTGGAAAATTCCACCCCTCGCTTCCCGCTTGGGGTTAGAGAATCTCGTTGAAGAGTTCCACCCCTCGCTCCCCGCTTGGGGTTGGAGAGTCTCGTTGAAAAGTTCCACCCCTCGCTTCACGCTTGGGGTTGGAGAACCTCGTTTCAGAAAAAAATTCCACCCCTCGCTTCCCGCTTGGGGTTGGAGAGTCTCGTTGAAAAATTCCACCCCTCGCTTCCCGCTTGGGGTTGGAGAGTCCCGTGGAAAAGTTCCACCCCTCGCTTCGCGCTTGGGGATTGAAGAATCTCGGTGACACGAACGAGGTTCGCAAACGACGATCGCAAACGACTATTTTTAGGTTGGGACACGAACAAGGTTCGCGGACGACTATTTTTAAGTTGGAACGAACTTCCACAAAAACGAGGTTCGAACGGAGGCTCACGACCTCGTCACAGGACTACAACGCCCAGTGTGGTCCGAGCCCCACAAAAGATGTGACACTCGGACCATGGGGTTGGACGGATAAGGAATATGCAAGAAAGTCTAAATCAAACAAGCAAAGGAAAAGAAAGTGACGAAGGGCACAGATCAAAAGCAAATGTTTTAATTACAGACCCCGTAGGGTCACCCAAACAAAAAAAAAAGAAAAAGGATGTTTCAATTACAAACCCCGTAGGGCCACCAGGAAAAAGTTATCATTTCTTCGAGGTTTCAACCTCGGGACCGGTAAGATCAATGGTTTTAGGGGTTTCGGCGGAGCCAGCCGAGGCTTCAGCAGGAGCAGGTTCAGCAGGAGCAGGCTCAGCAGGGGCAGGGGAGGCAAGAGGCGCGGGCGCACTGGTCGCGGGCTGAGGTCCCGTGGAGGTTAACTCCGGGTTCCCTCCGATAAGCTCTACCTCGGGGGGCGCGGTACTGGACACAGTCCCGTCCTCATTGAGGAAGAACTCGCATTCCCCCTTGGGATCTTGCGACCCCAGCTCCCCCATGGTCTCATTGTAGTTGGGGTTGAAGAAGACGATCTGGGGGTTGAGGTGCCCATACTTGGCCACCGCCTGCTTCACGCCCATGCGGACTGTCTGGTGGAACATTGTCCTCACACTCTCCACCAGCTCCGCCTTATACTCCTCCGAGTCCACATACCTGGGACCCGCGGCCTCGACTTCCTTGTTGAGCTCAACAATACGCCCCTCGAGGCGCCTGATCTCCTCCTCGGCCCTCAGAAACTCCGCTTCCTTCGCCTTGAAGAACTCATGTTCGGCGGAAAGCTTGCCTCGAAGCCCTGCAACCTCGCACCACAGAACCTCGGCCTCGCCCCTAGCCCTCTTCTCCCCTTCCCTTGCCGCCTTCACCTCCTCTCTTGCCGCGGCCTCCGCGGCCTCGACCCGCTTCTTGGCCGCAGCCTCCGCGGCTTTGGACGACTCCGCGACCTCGACCAGCTCCTTGGCCTGTCGCTCGCACACCTCGTTGCGGGCCCGAAGCGCGGCCTCCATCTTGTCCATCCTCGAATGAAGAAGAACGATGTGACTTCGGTTGTAATTGTCAAAAAAGGTGTGTTGCAGGTTCACAGAAGGATGAGAAAAGAAACAAGAAAGAGACAAGAATCAAACACACGAAAACAAAAAAAAAAGAAGCTTACCATGGTCGAATACCGAGCGGCCTCGTCGTCGAGCGTCGCCTCGGTGAGGTTGTTGGCCCACGCGACCTCCTCCTTGTAGTCTCCCCGGTCCCAATCCAACGGGGGCCCTCTGATGGGTCCAGGGCAGTGAAACCTGGCAGGATGGGGGCCTGTATCCATGCGGCTTCGCCCCTCGAAGTTGAAAGCAGGAATGAGTTCCAGATCCCGCGAGGTTCGTTGGTGGTCGCCCGACCGGGTTTTCTTCTTCTTCTCGGGGGAAGACCCCGTGTCTTTCCTCTTCCGCCCGGCCTTGTCGTCGGACGCCCGGGGCGGATGGGTGGTCCCCTTCGTGGTGGCCCCTTTTGGCGGAACCACATCGGGCATTTTTTCCCCCTGGGGCGGCCCCGTGACGTCCCACTGTGACGCCCTCATAGCACTCCCCTTGGGCAGGGCTCCCCCTGCCGCGGCCGTTGGCGGGACAGGTCCCGGCTGCGGGGTGCCTGTCCTCGCTTGCGAGCTCGGCTGCGAGCTCGGCTCGTTGATTGAAATCCCCTTGAGGACCCGGGGAGCAGGGGTCTTGGAAGTAGACGTCATAGGCTGTTTCCCCTTTGACGTCGTGGTAAGAGCGTGTAGAAAGTTCACTGTCAAGAAAGAAGTAAAAAGAAAACAGCAGGTTAAGACGAGGTCAGACACGAAGGGAAATAGCGATAACAAAATACCCTCTCCGCCCTCGCGAGAAGGGAAACTGAGGCTCAACCCGGCCCGCTCCAGCCGGTCCTGAGAAAGGTAGCGCTCGTATGGCGCCTGGTACGTTGTGGCGTACTTAGCCTTGAGCGCCTGGAACTCGGCGACCTTGTATGGGCACACGCATCTCTCGTAGTTACCTGGTGCCACAGGAAAATTAAGATATCTCCCGCTGAGGTCTCGGACCAAAAACCATTTAGGTTTCCACGTCCCGCAGTTCGACTGGGTCGAGATGATTTTGACGTTCGGTGTGCTGAGGTTGACCAGGGAACAGCGAGGTTCTCTCCTCGCCAAGACTAACGCCGATAAGTCGCTGAGATTCGGCTCGTCCAGAAGCTCGCGACTTCGAATTGTGTAAGCACATAACAACCGCCAGGCGTTCGGGAACAACTGAGCGGGGCAGACACCCATGGCCCACAAGAAATCAACGATGTGCTGGGCCAGGGGCAGCCTAAAGCCCGCTTGAAGACTGACGAGGTTCACGACCGCACACCCCTCGTAGGACGCCAGGGGTCGCCCCTCCTCCTCTGGCAGTGCCAGCTCGACTCCCTCGGGCCAGGGAAAATCTTTAGCTATGTCCGCGAGGTCATCCAGCTTTAAATCGGAGGCCACCCCCTCGGACAGGTAGGCCTCGGGGGTACTCGGATTCATAGGAATCCGTTCTCTGAGGACGACGGGAACGCCGGATACAGCATCGGTAATATAGGCCTCGGGAAAGCTCGAGGGCACATACGCGGCCGAAGCTGAGGCAATGGCCGCGTCCAACCTCGCCTCGACCTCAGCGGCGATCACATCAGGAGAAGAAGAGGAAGCCATTTCAACACCAGAGTATATGCGCAGACGAGGGAAATGCGAAATGATCGAAACAGCAGAGTCGCTGGATGAGGGCTCGCTGAAGACCAACGAAGGGGAACTCGGGTTCTGGGAATCACTAGGCTCTACGCTTCCTACGGACTCGGAGACCTCCTGATAGAAATTCTCTCGGAAATTAAAGACAAAGCCGGGCGGTGGGATCGCAGAGGCTCTCCTAGGCATGAAAAGACAACGTCCAGGCCGCGAAAAGCTAGCACCTGGAAAAGAAAAGATCAGTAAGGCACTAAAGGCAAGGCAAACAAAGAGAAAAACACGAGATCGTGACCCCGGGAAAGAAGGAAGGACGAGGTCGAGCCCGAGAGCAAAAGCGCGAAGATCATAACCTCGAAAAGAAAAGAGCACGAGGTCATAACCTCGAGAAGGGAAAAGCACGAGATGATAACCTCGAAAAGAAAAGAGCACGGGGTCATAACCTCGAAAAGGAAAAGGCGCGAGATCACAACCTCGAAAAGAAAAGAGCGCGAGGTCACAGCCTCGGGAGAAAATGGGCACGAGGTCGCAACCTCGAGGGACAAAGCAACGCGAGATCATAAAGGGAAAGGCCACGTGGCACCCTACGGGCTACTCTGACAAGATAGGACGGCAAAGAAGAATTTGAAGCGCCAAAAGAAAGGAAAGAGAAAGAAGGCCAACCAACGGTGGAAGCCAGCGACGGAAGCCCAAACGTCCCGTCAATTAGACATCATGACGTTTGGGCTCCCGAGGGTTTTCGAAATTCGAAAAATGGTGAGCGGAGAAACGGGAGTTCAACCGTCGCCCCGAACAAAAAAGAAAGAAAAAGAAGCGATAAACCCAAAAACCCAGTGATACCTTCACGGCGGCAACCGCCCCCACCACCATCTCACCACCACAACACCGCCCCCCGGAGCGTAACGCAAAGAAAAAAAGAGGGGAGAAAAGCAGGGCGAAAAGAAAGGAGAGGAGACCAAAAACCAAGGGAAGACGAGGGCTCTACGGAACAAAAACCACAAACGACGCCCCCGCGCAGCCAGCGGAGAAACACCCAGAAATCGTAAACACCCACCCAGGTGCGAAACGGAACGAAGAAAGAACGAAGAAACACACAGAAATCACAAACACCCACCCAGATGCGAAACGGAACGAAGAAAGAACGAATAAAAATAACAAAAGGCAAACGCCAAAAATGCAACAACCCTGCCACCGCCGCTTTGCCGACTCAACGTCGCCCTTACGAAACGCGGGGCAAAAAAGTGAACAAGGGAAGAATCAAAAGCAAAAAATACCAAAAGACAGGAGGAAGAAGATCAAGAACTTACTTGTTTAAAGGTTGACGAACAAGAGGTGGTGGCGTAATTAGCGAACGGCGAAAAGCTCATCGGAAACCGTCTGGAGAAACCGCTCAAAAGAAGCCGAAGAGACAAAGATAGAGAAGGAGCGAAAATATTGGAGAGAGAAGATGGGAGGGAAGCGTGTGGGATACGCCCTTATATAGAGCAGATCTGGGCCTCCCCCCACTCCTGAAAGGCTTCTTGGGCCTCCTACCTGGACGGCCTACTATGCAGAGAACGGCGAAAAGGCCCAAGGATCTTTATCCACGCAGAATAGAGCCTCACACCTCGCAAAGCGCCCTCCCAACCTCGGGACCTTCATAACCCCTAAAAAACACCCCACATCTCGCGAATCCAGGAAACTTATGCCCTGCGACCCTCGGGACGAGGCCCCCAGGCCATGGGGTTGTGATGATGTCCAAAACAGTAAAAGCAAAAAGTGGGCCCAGGAGGACCCCCATAGGCAAGTTGGGTACCCACATCCACGTGGTTATCTAAAAACAAAACTCCCGACGGATGCGAGGTCTCTCAAACATCCCGGGACGAGGTCTCGACCTCGTCACCGACTCTGCTAATGCGCCCGCCCGCTCGAACCAATCACCAGCGACCTCACTCCCGAACCAATCACCGGCAACCTCACTCCCAAACCAATCACAGGTGACCTCACTCATGGACCAATCAAAAACCCTTATTTCAAGTATCCCACATCGAACATTGGCCTAAACTCAGTCCCCCAATTCTCTATAAATAGAGAAGGACCTCGTAGGAAGAGGGGGTGGAAAAACCACTTGAACTCAAGAACTCTCTTGTTTGTTAAAGATCGACGTGATAGGAATACCGTCAAAAGACCTCGTTACGGATAAGAGAAGTCCACAAAAAGACTCCAAGTCATACAAAGACCTCGCCTACACTAAAGACCTCGCTACAAAATCTCACAAAGCTCTCTACACCACGTACCCAAATCTACCTCGTCCTAGAGTCAACCTCGCAACATTTAGGTTTGATCTCGGAACCTCGTAGGAGGTCTAGGTGTAATTCTTAAAGCTGTTCATCAACCTCGTAGGTTTGTAACCTCGTTATTTGGGAGAAAATCATAAATAAAGGAGCAAGTGTTTGCACTCAAATATAATAATCTTGTTTCTTGTCTCGTAGCGTAGCTGTTATTTCGGATTTCATCACCTATAAAAGTGATAGTACCTTGACCGCGCAATGATTCTTGTACACGGCGCAATGATTCAGCCCGAAAACGCTCATTCACATCAACCCAGTTAGGGCACTGGGTATCATCCAAGGGAGGACTAATCTCTCGAACAATCTTGAGGAAGATCAACTCTTCCTCATGTGTCCACTTCCTTGGCATTTCCACAAACTGGGAAAAAAAGAAATGCACCCGTTTAAGTAGAGCAATCAAATAGAGCATTGAAGTATTTGACAAATAGAAAAAGTGTTTTGAGAAAATAAGTAGAGCAATCAATTGTTACTAAAAGGCATAAATGCACCCATTCTCCTTTAAACAATCATGATCCAAACCTCAAGTGACATAAACATTCTTATCTTACCAAACCTGCTCAAAATGCACTTCAAAACATTCTTATCCTATTTATGTTGCAACACACATATCAACCTACTTAAAAAACTACTTCTACTTTTGCTATTCCAAATAAATGCATGTCAGACATTTGTAATTCTGTTACGAATCAGTTATAAGCCAATCAGATTGACTGTCAATTTGCTATATCAAATAAATGTAAACAACATGTACTCAACAACACTTAGATTTGTTAAAAGCCAATTAGTTTCAGAATATTCATGATTCGTTGAGATGTTTGTTCTAAGTGAAAATGTAGACAAAAATAAACCTTAGATCCAAAAGACATGCAGATCTAAATGGAAATACATTTTTAGGGTTTTAAGACATTGAAATCATTCAAAAGACATGTAAACCATGCCAATCAGTTTCAGTTTCAGATTGACATGCACAAACCATCGAGAAAAAGGGTGGAGAGAGATGGAGGCAAGAGACATGCAAATCTAATCCAAAGACATGCAAATCTAATCTAAATGAAATGTGGAGATTTTTGCTACCTAAATGAATTAAATGAGATTGACAAAGAGAAAAGGTGTGGGATAGCAAATCTAATCCAAAAATTCGAGGAATGGAGGCAGCCAAGCCGGCGGGGGGAAGTGGAAGAAAGCTAAGTTGATTCGGGGGCTTACTTGGAGGATCGGAGAAGCTGGTGGAGAGAGGACGATTCAACGCCGATGAACACGGGCAAGCCAAGCCGGCGGGGGGAAATGGGAGGGAGTAGTTCAATCGGTTGTGGAGGCAAGAGGCGAAATGGGGGGAATGGAGGGAGTAGTTCGATAATTGTGTGGTCCCAAAACCCTAGAAGAAAACTCAAAGAGCCGCCTCATGAGATCGAGTTCGGTCGTGGGCCTAAAGACAAATAAGGCCCAATAAGGCTCATGAGCCCAATTTTTTTTTGAAATAGCCCGTTAATGGCGCCCAACGTTCAAGTTGTCTCCTACATTGATGACTCGTGGCTATTTTCATGGTTAAATTTGTGGGTAAAAAAAGGTGATTCAGCAGCTCATTAAATGATCCATACCAACCTTCATTCAATAATCTACACCAACAATCGTACGAACTCGATCTCTTTACCCTACATTTCTTCACATTCCCTTGCAATATCACTTTCATCACACATTTTTGTCTATTATTCCACCCCATTTCAATTTGTCTCATGTAAACAAAAACACATGGAAACCAAGTTTCATTGATTTCTTCTTTTGAATCTGGTACATTCTTGTTCAAGTGGTCAATTTCTCTTCTATTGTTGGTGCAAGAAAGGTTCTTGCTTTTGTTGGTGCAAGAAAGGTTCTTGCTTTTGGGAAATTTTTCAGAAGTAGCCACGAGAGTAGCCACGAAGTTTGGCACGAGTTCTTCGTTTTGGGGCTAACGGAGTGGGTCTTGAGAGTTGAAATCGATCTATCATTTGCCTATCACCCATAATTGCTTGAATCTGGTACGTGTGTTATGCTTATGTTCATATTTTTTTACAATAACAACATAAATTGGTGATTGTAACCTATTTTAGTGCCAAAATATTCAGCCTTAACCACAAAATTAGCCACATGTTCTTTAAATCATTCCTAATGTTTTTCTTGTTTTTGATCTAGTAATTATTACTTATTTGAATATAGGTACCATATATGACATGGACAATCGTGAGTGGATGTATGATAGATGGCTTCCTAATGGTGAAGGTTTGAGAAGCGAACTTTATGATGGTGTTGAAACATTCATTCACTTTGCAAAAGCTCAACTGAATTTTATGGATGGGGAGAAGATCAAATGACCTTGTTTCCTTTGCAAGAATGGCAAATTTCAAGATAAAGACATTGTTCGCCTTCATCTATTCAGAAAAGGTTTTGTTGGCAGTTATTATTGGTGGACCGCACAAAGAGAATCACCTTTTGTCAACTCATCACCTCCCTTGGAAGACTTGAATCCTACTTCAAATCCCAATGATATGGATTTCTTTGGGATTGGGATGCATTTATTTGTTAACTTGAATCCTACTCAAAGAATGGTTTTGTTGGCAGTTATTATTGGTGGACCGCACACAGAGAATCACCTTTTGTCAACTCATCACCTCCCTTGGAAGACTTGAATCCTACTTCAAATCCCAATGATATGGATTTCTTTGGGATTGGGATGCATTTATTTGTTAACTTGAATCCTACTCAAAGAATGGTTTTTGATGCAGCTGGTCCAAGTTTTGTTCCACCTTCGTGGTTTGACCCTAACAATTATGTGAATGAGCCAAGTAGTAGTCGTCATGTAGAGTTCGAAAACCCTGTTCATGAAGAAGAAGAAATTAACATGGACCAACCGATCAACCATGTTCAAGAAGAAGAGATTAGCATGGAACAACCGATCAACCATGTTCATGAGGAAATCTCCTTCTTATCTGAGCGCTTCAATGATGTTTTGAGGGCAGCAGATCAACCATTATATCACGGTTCTCATGTGTCATAGTTAGTTGCAGTTGGTTCTTTTATGGAGTTAAAGACCAAATACAATGTCACAGGCTGGATATAGTGCACTACTCAAGAAAGTCAATGATGTATTGCCAAAAGACAACAACTTTCCAAAAAGTTTCTATGAACAAAAGAGGTTGACTAAAGAGTTGGGGTTGCCCCAGAAAAAGATACACCTTTGCCCCCAAGGTTGTATGTTGTTTTGGAAGGATGACGCTGATGCCACTGAGTGTAAGTTTTGCAATAGTCCAAGGTATCGACCTTGTTTGTCTCAAAAAGGAAAGTCAATACCTAATAAGGTGTTGCGGTACTTGCCATTGATCCCACGTTTGCAGCGATTGTATGCTATGGAGGAAACAGCTTCAAAGATGCGTTGGCATGTTGAACACCTAACAGATGAAGGGTATATGACCTACCCATCGGATGCTAAGGATTGGAAGCATTTTGATAGAACTTTTCCAAGGTTTGCATCAGAGATTCGTAATGTGAGATTATGTTGTGTTCACATGGATTTTCCCCATTTGGTAAGTTTGGCAAGACATATTCGACTTGGCCAGTGATTTTCACCCCCTACAACCTACCTCCAAAAAATACCGATGGATGTATCCTCCTGAGCGCTTCTTATTCAAGTTGAAAGGGAACATGATGAATCCACAAAAGGTGGAGGCATCCATAGTGAAATCATATTTGTTTGAGGAGATAACGACATTCACTCGACATTATCCCCATCCTCAAGACTTGTATAAGAGAAAGAAAACTACCATGGAGGAGGAAACCAATGCCACTCATCCTCAAATTTCCATTTTCAACCATCCAGGGCGTGCAAGCGGAAAATGTAAGGTTGTATGGATGACCAAGGGGAGAGATTTTCCCGTGGCATGGACGTATATCCTACTTAATTGTAGAGAGGTTGACTCTTACGTCGAGTAAGTGAATTTAACTTATAATATATAAATACATGTCAATCCGATCAATATTCTACTATTAATTGTTGTTCATTTTTACATGCAGAGAGTTTCAAAATACGGTAGGACAAGGAGATCTGACTGCTATTGCCAATTGCTTTTGTGATTGGTTTCATGATTATGTAAGTTTATATGCACATTGAATATCTTTGGGATGTTTTTATGCATTACATATATATACATATACAAGTTTCATTAACAATATTACAGGTTTTGAATAGAAAAGTCCTGCACCCCCTAGAAGAGGATCATGTGTTGATACATAGTTTGGCTTGGGGTCCATCCAAAAAGGTTGTGTCATGGCCCGTATATTTCATCAATGGTTATAATTTGAAACTTTGGAACGTGGTGAAGGAAAATTAACCATGAATAGTGGTGTGTGTGTGTGTGTACAAGCTTCAAACGGTGATACACAATCTGATTTCTTCGAGTTAATAGAACAAATTTTTGAGTTTGAGTTCACCGGATTGCCATGTAAGAAGATTGTCATGTTCAAGTGTTTGTGATTTGACCCTAATGTGAGAGGGACAAAAGTCCATCCAGAATACCATTTTCAGGAGATTAATGTGAAGAGGCGATATAACAACCATGATCCTTTTGTCTTTGAGCAACAATGCATCCAAGTTTACTACGTAGACTTCCCCAGCGCATCCCATAGCCGTGCAGATTGGAGATATGTGTGTAAGACAAAGCCTCGAGCTACAGTTGAGCAACGATGGACAGAGAGAAAGGAGGACGAGCCAAATGATTTAGATCCATTACAACCGGAGAAATTTCAGATTGATGGATTTGCAGGGTCGTCAATTCACTCTCTCATCATGAAGAAGCATACGATGTAGGGGCGCTCAATGGGTCGGGTCGCCCACGTCCCGCATTGACCCGACCCGCAATTTACGGGTTGCGGGTCGGGTCGCGGGTCAAATTTTTTTATTTTTCGGGTTGCGGGTCGGGTCAGGTTAAAGCCGCCGGGTCGCGGGTCGACCCGCACCCTTTTTAAAAAAAAATATGTATGTATTACTTTTTTTGAGAAAGCAATAAAAGGTTAAAGGACTCAAGAAGGCAGGCTCGAAGCTTATTCCCCATTTCTGATTTTTGAGCCCCAAACCCAATGGAACCCTAGATCTACCCTTTGCCCACTCCCGACGCTCACTCAATCTCACACCGGCGGCGCTCCATTGCCCCCCTCAGGCCGACTCCATTGGCCTCCATCACTCTAAGACGTTAAGACCTCTCGCCCCGCTCACATTCCAATCGACTTCATGGCCTCTCCTCACCTCCTCGGAGATCTCGGAGATCACTGGCCGGCCTCTCGCTCCGCTCGCATTCCGGTCGACTTCACTGGATCTCGCACGCCCACCGTCGCCGGATCTGGGGCCGCCCTCTCCCTCGGACAGTCCGACTCCACCGCCCCTTATCTTCTTCAAGTTTTTTGTTGATTTGTTGAGCTAGATGGAATTTGGTTAGATATTTAGATCTGCACATGGTTGATGTTCCCCTCTCAAGAATAAATGGGCATGATGTTCTCGCGTACTTCATTATTTGGATTTTGATTTCTATGTATAAAAACTGATGCAATGTTCTCTCTTAAGATCTGCTCAGTGTTGATAACTAGGTTTTTGTAAACTTGATGTTCTCTCTTAAGAGGAACGGGTCAAACGGGTTGACCTGCGACCCGACCCACAAAACCCGCAACCCGCAGGTTGGGTCGCGGGTCGGGTCGCGGGCCATATAAAAAAAATTTGTGGGTCAGCGGGTCGACCCGCAACCCGCAAGGCGGGTTGCGGGTCGGGTCGTGTCGACCCGTTGAGCATCCCTACTACGATGTTCAAACCGACGAGGATAACTCGGACATTGCAAATGATGACGAAGAAGATGATTTTCCTTCAAATTCAAGTTCCGAAAATTATGAGTGGTAATTCATCTTATCATAGTTTCATGTATTCTATATCAACATGATTATCCTTTTGCAAAAATATGCTTTGTAATTTATTTTCTACCAATTTTATTTTTCTATTAGGAGTGAAAATCATACTAGAATGGACAATTCATCTAGGAGGGAAAGTTCATCTAAGGAGGGAGGGAAAGTTGATTAAGGAGGGAAAATTTATCTCGGTTGAAATTAAGGAGGGAAATTTTGAGTGAGTTTGGCGGGCTAGATATTTGACTAGAGGAAAAATTTAGTGAGTTTGGGCCCAAAATACACCCAAGCCCATCACTTTTCTCTCATTTGATTGGAATCCTCTCATTTACGCCTCTCTTGCTAACCCTAACTTGAATCCTCTCATTTGCGCCTCTCTTTCCAAACGCCTATCCATCTCTTTGGTTGACCGGCGCAAGGGATCTGGTTAGAGCAAGGAGCAAGGAGCAAGGAGCAAGGATTTTGGTTAGAGCTCAAGAAGGATCTGGTTCGAGATCTCTCAGGTTCTCTCTCCCTCCCTTGATGTATGTTATTGGGCTGGAATTTCGAGATTGAATGGTGATGTTGCTTCTCCTTGAACTCGATTTGGAGGGTTTAATTTGTTGATGTGTGGCTATTTGTTTTTGATTTTGAGATTGAATGGTGATTTTGCTTCTCCTTATGTGAAACAACTTCTCTTTAAACTCGATTTGGAGACTTCTGCCAATTTGCATGTCTTTCTTCTTGCTTCTCCTTGCTTGTATTTCATTTTTTTAGACTCAGGGTTTGATTTATTGGTGTGTGTGTCAATTACAACAGATTTTCATGCTTTAGGGTTCGAAATGGTGTTGCTTGTCTTGCATTTGCTCAACTCATTTGCTCAACTCATATGAAATTGGTGTTGCTTGTATTGCTCCTCCTTGCTTGTCTTTGCTTCTCCTTGCGTCTTCTTGCTTCTCCTTCATTGAATATCGTTTTTAGTTTCATGATTAATTTGTTGGTGTGTGGCTATTAAAACAAATTTTCATGCTTTATGGTTCGAAATGGTGTTGTTTGTCTTGCATGTGCTCAACTCATTTGCTCAGCTCATATGAAATTGGTGTTGCTTGTCTTTGCTTCTCCTTGCTTCTTCTTGCTTCTCCTTGCTTGTTATTCATTTTTAGTTTCATGATTAATTTGTTGGTGTGTGGCTATTAAAACAGATTTTCATGCTTTATGGTTCGAAATGGTGTTGCTTGTCTTGCATGTGCTCAACTCATTTCATCCCTCATATGAAATTAGTGTTGCTTGTCTTTGCTTCTTCTTGCTTCTCCTTGCTTGTGATTCATTTTTTAGTTTTATGATTAATTTGTTGGTGTGTGGCTATTAAAACAGCTTTGGTTGTTGTTTTTTGTATGTTGTTTTGCAAGGTTTGGTTGAATCATGCGTCACCTTAGAAGCACAACATGAGGACGAGCCCAAAATCTAAATTGCAACTTTGCTCGTGCTCCTCGTACTTCTTCGGAGCAGCTTCTTCAAAGTCCTAAGAGACCTCCTCGGTTACAACCAACCCTCCCGGTTCGTAGTAGTCAAAGATTTAAAAAAGTTGCCAACCAACAAGTTGTTCCACAACATGTCATCCCTTCTCCAATCCAAGTTCCCCGTGCTCCAAGCACTTCCTTGAAGAAAACCAAGCCTAATCTTACTCTAGCATCTTCTTCACAACAAGTTCTTGACCCTTCAAGAACTCCTAGCCCTAATAATAGTCCAACACTTCGTCCACAACAAGTTCTCTCTAAGGAAAGGGTTCCTTCAAGAAATCCCAGCCCTAATCTCACTCAAGCACCTAATTCAAAACAAGTTCTCGCTAAGGAAAGGGTTCCTTCAAGAAATCCCAGCCGTAAGCTCACTCAAGAACCTCATTCACTCCAAGTTCTCTCAAATCCGAGAGCTCTTGCAAACAATCCCAGCCCTATTCCCATTCTCACACCCTCACAAGTGAATGAAGCAAACAATGATGCATACATGGAAGAGGGATTCGAAGAAGACAATGAACAAGTTCATGAAAACTACGATGAAGAAGGGGAGGAAGAGAACGAGGAAGAGCTTGAGGAAGAGCTTGAGGAAGAGCATGAAGAAGAGCATGAAGAAGAGCATGAGGAAGGTGATGAGGAAGATGAAGAACAAGTGGAACGTGAAGAACAAGTGGAAGGTGAAGAAGAACAAGAGGAAGGTGAAGATGACGAAGAAGATGAAGAGTCTACTCAACCAAAGCTGCTTATATGGATTAAAGGAGATGGAATCCGGTCGGTAACCTTTCAAACTTTTTTTTTATTAATGTGATTTACATTGTAAATTTACTAATTATATCCATTTCTTTGTAGTGATTTTGAACCACGCAAAGCTGCCTACTCCAAGACAAAGGAAATTGTGCATGGCCACTACAATGGTCCATGGACAAGTATTTCTAAAGTGTCAGGGCCAGTTAAGACGTTGTGGTTTGAAGAGTTTAAGGTGATGTTGTTTTTTACATTTACTAATTCTATACATGAGTATTTCTATACATGTTGCTAAGATTAGCTTTAAGTTCATGTTGTTGTTTTTTGTAAACAAATTCATGTTGTTGTTTTTTGTCTAAGTACCAATGTAAGGTTGCTATTTTTTTTAAAGAACCATTGATGGATCTGTTTTTTCAAGTATCATTTGTTAGAAATGGTTGTTATAAATGAACTGCATTTTTAAATACCGTTTGATGTTGCTATTTTTGTTGGATTGCTAGACCTTGCTTCAATATGAGTGTCTTTTTGTAAACAATGCAGAATTTTTTTTATTGGAGGGAATCTAATGAACTGATGCAAAAGGTCTTTTTACACCAAGCCGAAAAACAAATCACCAATGTCTTTAAGAAGCATCGTGAAAACAAGACCAAACCTTTCTTTGTTTCCGAGAAGAATTGGGAGAGGATGAACACCATAAGGAAAACGGATCCCAATTATGTGAGACAAGCTCAGGTGAATGCGCAAAATCGGTCATCAAAGAGGTCATTAGAGGCTGGAAATTATCGAGGAGGTTCTCGAAAGTTTACAAAATGGATGGAAGTTATGGTAAGTACATTCACTTTTCAAAATTTAAGTAAAAATCTGTTTGTTTTAAAAAGAAGTATATATTTAACTTGACTTTACTCTTTTTTTAGGCAAGGAAAAGGAGTCTGGGAGCATGCCGCTTATTTCTGAGGTGGTCAAAAAATTATGGTCAAAGGAGGATGGGACTGGACTAGGGGAACGACCATCTGCAATCATTGTAAGTTTATTCAAGTATTTTGTTCTTTTTGTACTTGTGGTTTTGGATTCATGTTTGATTGAATTTGAGTTCTTTTTGTATGATATTATGTGATTTTGATTGTTGATGTGTACAAAGATATAGCTACTTTAAATAGGAAATTAAATTCAAATATTTTGCATGTTCAAAATTCAGACAAATGAATCAAATACACAAGAACCTCCTAGATGAATTTTGTGCTTATGGTTCTCTCTCTCTCTCTCCCCCCCCCCCCCCCCCCCTCCTTGATGGCTCTCCCTCTTTGGCTTTGTTTGGTTCTTCTCCTCTCTATGTTATGTTTTTTGGATTTTTAAGATTGACAACTTGAAAGTTTGGTTCGAGATGTGTGTTGGAGAACTTGAATGGTGATGATCTAGATTTGTTGATATTTAGGGTTCTCTTTTGCTTCTCCTTATGTGAATTTTCATCTCTTTGGTTCCTTGTGAATCAATAGACATGAAAACTTCAATTTCCATTTGCTAAATCCCATAAAAAATATGCACCAATGCACAGACTCTTGCCATTGCTGTTTTTGTTGATGTTGTTGTTTGGTTAATTTGCTTCTCTTTGCTTCATGTTTTTGCATTGATATGCACCACAGCACCAGTCCCATATTTTTGCATTGATATGCACCTTTACCTATTATTCTTGCTTCATATTTTTGTTGTTGTTTTGCATTGTTTTTAGGTTGAATTTGAACGCCTTTTGACTGCTAAGCATAGGGATGAACCAGTCTCAAGTGCTAGGGCGACCGAGCTATGGATTAAAGCTTGTGATGGCTTTGCTAGTCGTAGGATTTTTGCATTGGCTGATGAAGGTGTCGCCCTCTTTCGCACGGGAAAGCTTGAATCTAGGACTCCTTCCCGCTCCTCCAGCCTTCTCCACACCCATCAAGTTGTTGAGCCTCTAAAGGATGAGATCAAGGAGATGCGAGAGGAGATGAAGACTCTTCAAACTCAAAATGTGGAAATTCAAACCCAGAACAAGGCACTCGAAGGTATGCTTGAGCAGTTGATTAAACACATTGGAGCCAACATGGATAATGTCACTGATGAAACCCGAAATAACGGCTACGCTACGAGGTTGATGTACAACTTTGAGAATCACACCTAGACCTCCTACAAGGTTCCGAGATCGCACCTAATGTTGCGAGGTCGATTCTAGGGCGAGGTAGATTTGAGGATATGATGTAGGGAGTTTTATGAGTTTTTGTAGTGAGGTTTTAGGCGTGAGCGAGATCCCTGCGCGACTTTGGGGTCTTTTGTGGGTTTCTCTTATCTGTAGCGAGGTCTTTTGACGGTGTTCCTATCACGTCGATCTTTAACAAACAAGAGGGTTCTTGAGTTCAAGTGGTTTTTCGACCCCTTCTCCCTACGAGGTTCTTCTCTATTTATAGAGAATTGGGGGGCTGAGTTTAGGCCAATGTTCGATGTGGGATACTCGAAATAAGGGCTTCTGATTGGTCCATGAGTGAGGTTACTTGTGATTGGTTTGGGAGTGAGGTTGCTGGTGATTGGTTCGAGCGGGCGGGCGCATTAGTAGAGTCGATGACGAGGTCGAGACCTCGTCCCGGGATGTTTGAGAGACCTCGCATCCGTCGGGAGTTTTGTTTTTAAATAACCGAGCATGGACGTGGGTCCCTAACTTGCCTATGGGGGTCCTCCTGGGCCCACTTTTTGCTTTTACTGTTTTGGACATCATCACAACCCCATGGCCTGGGGGCCTCGCCCCGAGGGTCGCAGGGCATAAGTTTCCTGGATTCGCGAGATGCGGGGTGTTTTTTAGAGGTTTATGAAGTTCTCGAGGTTGGGAGGGCGCTTTGCGAGGTGTGAGGCCCTGTTCTGCGCGGATGAAGATCCTTGGGCCTTTTTGCCGTACTTTGCTTAGTGGGCCGTCCAGGTGAGACAGGCCCAAGAAGCCACTCGGGAGTGGGGGGAGGCTCAAATCTGCTCTATATAAGGGCGTATCCCACACGCCTCCCCCTCATCTTCTCTCTCCAATATTTTCGCTCCTTCTCTCTCTTTATCTCTTCGGTTTCTTCTGAGCGGTTTCTCCAGACGGTTTCCGACGAGCTTTTCGCCGTTCGCTAGTTGCGCCACCGCCTCTCGTTCGCCAACCTTTTAAACAAGTAAGTTCTTGATCTTCTTCCTCCTGTCTTTTGGTATTTTTTGCCTTTGATTCTTCCTTTGTTCACTTTTTGCCCCGCGTTTCGTAAGGGCGACGGTGTGTCGCCCGGTGTTTCGCGCCGGTGTCACGGTGGCAAAGCGGTGGTGGCAGGGTTGTGTGGTTTTTGGCGCTTGCCTTTGTTATTTTTCTTCGTTCTTTCTTCGTTCCGTTTTGCATCTGGGTGGGTGTTTGTGATTTATGGGTGTTTCTTTGTTCTTTCTTCGTTTTGTTTCGCATCTGGGTGGGTGTTTGCGATTTCTGCGTGTTTCTTTATTGGCTGCGCGGCGGCGTTGTTGGTGGGTTTTTTGTTCTGTAGAGCCCTTGTCTCCCCTTGGTTTTTCGTCTTCTCTCCTTTCTTTTCGTTCTGCTTTTCTCCCCTCTTTTTTCTTTGCATTACGCTCCGGAGGGCGGTGTTGCGGTGGTGAGACGGTGGTGAGACGGTGGTGGGGGGCGGTTGCCGCCGTGAAGGTATCGCTGGGCTTTTGGGTTTATCGCTTTTCTCTCTCTTTTTTGCTTGGGGTGACGGTTGAACTTCCGTTTCTCCGCCCATTATTTTTCGAATTTCGAAAACCCTTGGGAGCCCAAACGTCAAGATGTCTGATTGACGGGACGTTTGGGCTTCCGCCGCTGGCTTCCACCGTTGGTTAGCCTTTTTTCTCTTTCCTTTCTTTTGGCGCTTCAAATTCTTCTTTGCCGTCCTATCTTGTCAGAGTAGCCCATAGGATGCCACGTGGCCTTTTCCTCTACGACCTCGCGTTGCTTTGTCCCCCGAGGTTGCGACCTCGTGCCCATTTTCTCCCGAGGTTATGATCTCGTGCTTTTTCCTTTTCGAGGTTATGACCTCGTGCTCATTTCTTTTCGAGGTTATGATCTTTGTGCTTTGATCTTGGGCTCGACCTCGTCCTTCCTTCTTTCCCGGGGTCATGATCTCGTTCTTCGATCTCGGGCTTGACCTCGTTCTTCCTTCATTCACGGGGTCATGATCTCGTTCTTCGATCTCGGGCTTGACCTCGTTCTTCCTTCATTCACGGGGTCATGATCTCGTGGTTTTCTCTTTGTTTGCCTTGCCTTTAGTGCCTTACTGACCTTTTCTTTTCCAGGTGCTAGCTTTTCGCGGCCTGGACGTTGTCTTTTCATGCCTAGGAGAGCCTCTGCGAGCCCACCGCCCGGCTTTGTCTTTAATGTCCAAGAGAATTTCTATCAGGAGGTCTCCGAGTCCGTAGGAAGTGCAGAGCCTAGTGATTCTCAGAACCCAAGTTCCCCTTCGTTGGTCTTCAGTGAGCCCTCATCCAGTGACTCCGCTGTTTCGATCAACTCGTACTTCCCCCGTCTGCGCATATATTCTGGTGTTGAGATGGCTTCCTCTTCTTCTCCTGATGTGATCGCCGCCGAGGTCGAGGCGAGGTTGGATGCGGCAATTGCCTCAGCTTCGGCCGCGTATGTGCCATCGAACTTCCCCGAGGCCTATATAACCGACGTTGTGTCCGGTATTCCCGTCGTCCTCAAAGAAAGGATTCCTATGAGTCCGAGCACTCCCGAGGCCTTCCTGTCCGAGGGGGTGGCCACCGATTTGACGCTGGACGACCTCGCGGACATAGCTAAAGATTTCCCCTGGCCCGAGGGAGTCGAGTTGGCACTGCCAGAGGAGGAGGGGCGACCCTGGCGTCCTACGAGGGCTGTGCGGTCGTGAACCTCGTCAGTCTCCAAGCGGGCTTTAGGCTGCCCTTGGCCCAGCACATCGTTGATTTTTTGTGGGCCATGGGTGTCTGCCCCGCTCAGTTGTTCCCGAACACTTGGCGGCTGTTATGTGCTTACACAATTCGAAGTCGGGAGCTTCTGGACGAGCCGAATCTCAGTGACTTGTCGGCGTTAGTCTTGGCGAGGAGAGAACCTCGATGTTCCCTGGTCAACCTCAGCACACCGAACGTTAAAATTATTACGACCCAGTCGAATGTCGGGACGTGGAAACCTAAATGGTTTTTGGTCCGAGACCTCTGCGGGAGATATCTTAATTTCCCTGTGGCACCGGGTAACTACGAGAGATGCGTGTGCCCGTACAAGGTTGCCGAGTTCCAGGCGCTCAAGGCCAAGTACGCCACAGCGTACCAGGCGCCATACGAGCGCTACCTTTCTCAGGACCGGCTGGAGCGGGCCGGGCTGAGCCTCAGTTTCCCTCCTCGCGAGGGCGGAGAGGGTATTTTATTATCACTATTTCCCTGATTGTTTTCTTTTTCCTTGTATGTTTGCGGGGTTATACACCTCGTTTCATTCGTTTCTGACCTTGTCCTAAGTCCTAACCTGCTGTTTTCTTTTTACTCCTTTCTTGACAGTGGATTTTTTGCACGCTCTTACCACGACGTCGAAGGGGAAACAGCCTATGACGTCTACTTCTAAGACCCCTGCTCCCCGGGTCCCCAAGGGGATTTCAATCAACGAGTCGAGCTCGCAGCCGAGCTCGCAGGCGAGGACAGGTACAACGCAGTCGGGACCTGTCCCGCCAACGGCCGCGGCAGGGGGAGCTCTGCCCAAGGGGAACGTCTCGAGGGCGTCGCAGTGGGACGTCACGGGGCCGCCCCAAGGGGAAAAAAGGCCTGATGTGGTTCCGTCAAAAGGGGCCACCACGAAGGGGACCACCCATCCACCCCGGGCTTCCGACGACAAGGTCGGGCGGAAGAGGAAGGAAGCGGGGTCGTCCCCCGAGAAGAAAAAGAAACCCCGGTCGGGCGACCACCAACGAAGCTCGCGGGATCTGGAACTCATTCCTGCTTTCAACTTCGAGGGGCGAAGCTGCGGGGATACAGGCCCCCATCCTGCCAGTTTCACTGCCCTGGACCCATCAGAGGGGCCCCGTTGGATTGGGCTCGGGGGGATTACAAGGAGGAGGTCGCGTGGGCCAACAACCTCACCGAGGCGGCGCTTGACGATGAGGCCGCTCGGTACTCGGCCATGGTAAGCTCTTCTTCTTTTTTTTGTCTTTGTGTGTTTAATTCTTGTCTCTTTCTTGTTTCTTTTCTCATCCTTCTGTGAACTTGCAGCACAGCTTTTTTGATAATTACAACCGAAGTCGCATCGTCCTACTTCATTCGAGGATGGACAAGATGGAGGCGGCGCTTCGGGCCCGTAGCGAGGTGTTGGAGCGACAGGCCAAGGAGCTGGCCGAGGTCGCGGAGTCGTCCAAAGCCGCGGAGGCTGCGGCCAAGAAGCGGGTAGAGGCCGCGGAGGCCGCAGCGAGGGAGGAGGTAAAGGCGGCGAGGGAGGGGGAGAAGAGGGCGAGGGGTGAGGCCGAGGTTCTGCGGGGCGAGGTTGAAGGACTTCGAAGCAAGATCTCTGCCGAGCATGAGTTCTTCAAGGCGAAGGAAGCGGAGTTTCTGAGGGCCGAGGAGGAGATCAGGCGCCTCGAGGGGCACATTGTCGAGCTTAACAAGGAGGTCGAGGCCGCGGGTCCCAAGTATGTGAACTCGGAGGAGTACAAGGCGGAGCTGGTGGAGAGCGTGAGGACAATGTTCCACCAGGCGGTCCGCATGGGCGTAAAACAGGCGGTGGCCAAGTATGGGCACCTCGACCCCCAGATCGTCTTCTTCAACCCCAACTACAACGAAACCATGGGGGAGCTGGGGTCGAAGGATCCCGAGGGGAATGTGAGTTCTTCCTCAACGAGGACGGGACTGTGTCCAGCACCGCGCCTCCCGAGGTAGATCCCATTGGAGGGAACCCGGAGTTAACCTCCACGGGACCTCAGCCCGCGACTGGTGCGCCCGCGCCTCTTGCCTCCGCTGCCCCTGTTCCTGTTGGACCTGCTCTTGCTGAAGCCTCGGTTGCCTCCGCCGAAACTCCTAAAACCATCGATCTTACCGGTCCCGAGGCTGAAACCTCGAAGAAATGATGAACTTTTCTCTGGTGGCCCTACGGGGTTTGTAATTAAAACATCTTTCTCTTTTTTTTTTTGGGTGACCCTACGGGGTCTGTAATCGAAACACCTGCTTTTATTTTTATCAGCTTCGTCACTTTCTTTTCCTATGCTTGTTTGCTTTAGACTTTCTTGCATATGCCAGTCCTTATCCGTCCAACCCCATGGTGCGAGTGTCACATCTTTTGTGGGGCTCGGACCACACGGGGTGTTGTAGTCCTACGACGAGGTCGTGAGCCTTTGTTCGGACCTCGTTTGTTCTGGAAGTTCGTTCCGACCTAAAAAATAGTTGTCCGCGAATCCTGGCGTCTTAGGGGGTTCACGAACCTCGCTAGTATCCTAAGCGGGAGGCGAGGGGTGGAATTTCTTTCAAACGAGGTCCTCCAACCCCAAGCGCGAAGCGAGGGGTGGAATTTCTTTTAAACGAGATTGTCCAACCCCAAGCGTGAAGCGAGGGTGGAATTTCTTTCAAACGAGATTCTCCAAATCCAAGCGTGAAGCGAGGGGTGGAATTTCTTTCAAACGAGATTCTCCAACCCCAAGCGTGAAGCGAGGGGTGGAATTTCATTCAAACGAGATTCTCCAACCCCAAGCGTGAAGCGGGGGGTGGAATTTCTTTCAAACGAGATTCTCCAACCTCAAGCGGGAAGGCAGGGGTGGAATTTCTTTCAAACGAGATTCTCCAACCCCAAGCGTGAAGCGAGGGGTGGAATTTCTTTCAAACGAGATTCTCCAACCCCAAGCGGGAAGCGAGGGGTGGAATTTCTTTTGAACGAGATTCTCCAACCCCAAGCGGGAAGCGAGGGGTGGGATTTTTCAACGAGACTCTCCAACCCCAAGCGGGGAGCGAGGGGTGGAATTTCTTTTGAACGAGATTCTCCAACCCCAAGCGGGAAGCGAGGGGTGGAATTTTTCAGCGAGATTCTCCAACCTCAAGCGGGAAGCGAGGGGTGGAATTTCTTTTGAACGAGATTCTCCAACCCCAAGCGGGAAGCGAGGGGTGGAATTTTTTCAGCGAGATTCTCCAACCCCAAGCGGGAAGCGAGGGGTGGAATTTCTTTTGAACGAGATTCTCCAACCCCAAGCGGGAAGCGAGGGGTGGAATTTTTCAGCGAGATTCTCCAACCCCAAGCGTGAAGCGAGGGGTGGAATTTCTTTCAAACGAGATTCTCCAACCCCAAGCGTGAAGCGGGGGGTGGAATTTCTTTCAAACGAGATTCTCCAACCCCAAGCGGGAAGCGAGGGGTGGAATTTCTTTCAAACGAGATTCTCCAACCCCAAGCTTAAAGCGAGGGGTGGAACTCTTTTTTCCTTAAAACGAGATTCTCCAACCCCAAGCGTGAAGCGAGGGGTGGAATTTTTCAACGAGGGAGCGTTTTTAGAAAAGACTGCAATCCTTTATTTACCAACTGTGAGGAACAACGGGGTTTCGAGTTTCTACATGTAATATTTTTTGAGTCATGCGACGTTCCACGTTTTGCTCAGTGTGCGCCCCTCGTCGTCCCTAAGTTTGAAAGCCCCGGGCGCGACTTCTTCTCCGAGGATGTAGGGTCCTTCCCAGTTAGGGTCCAATTTTCCTCCTTCGGTGCGTCTTAGCACGAGGTTTCCCGTGGCCAAGAGGCGAGGTCTGACCTTTTTGTCGTGGTATACGGCGACACGTCGCTTGTATTCTCTAGAGCGCAGGTCCGCCACCTCGCGGATTTCGTCTCGGAACTGCAGTTCGACTTTGAGGTTGGCCTCGTTTTTCTTTTCGTCGAAGTTGTACACCCTTGCTGATGGAATTAGGGTTTCTACGGGAACGAGGGCTTCCGCCCCGTAGGTAAGAGCGAAGGGGGTCTCGCCCGTTGTGCGGCGCGAGGTCGTGCGATACGTCCAGAGGACGAGTGGAAGTAATTCGGCCCAGCGGCCCTGTGCCATGCCCAGGCGCTTTTTGAGGTCTGTCAAGATGCGGGCATTAACGTTTTCTACCTGGCCATTGGACTGGGGATGAGCTACGGAGGAAAATTTGAGGTTGATGCCCAGCTCAGAGCAGAAAGTCCGAGTTTCTTCGCAGTCGAATTGGGGGCCATGGTCGGTCATGATTGTCATGGGGACACCAAAACGGCAGACGAGGTTCTTCCACAGGAACTCGCAGACCTTTGCCCCGGTGATTTTTGCCATTGCTTGTGCTTCGATCCACTTCGTGAAGTAGTCCACGATGACCAAGATGTATTGCACTTGGCCAGCAGCTTTAGGAAAAGGGCCTAAAATGTCCATTCCCCACATTGCGAATGGGCATGGCGCGTGAATGCTGCGGAGGGAAGCCGTTGGGGTGTGCTGGACGTTCCCGTGTTTCTGGCATCCGACGCATTATTGGACGTAAGCTTTTGCGTCTTGTCGGAGAGTGGGCCAGAAGTACCCCAAGTGGACGATTTTGTGTGCCAGAGATCTTCACCCCGGGTGTCCCCCACAAACTCCCTCGTGGGCCTCGTAGAGGACGTGGTCCGTGGCCTCGGGCGGTATGCACAGCAGGTTGGGTTCAGCGTAGCCCCGGCGATAAAGCTGGTTGCCGACGACGCAGTAGCGGGCAACTTGCATCTTTAGTTTTCTGGCCAGCGCGGGGTCCTCTGGGAGGATGCCTCTTTGTATGTACCTCGTTACCGGGGACCTCCAGTCCTCGGTCCTTACGGACATGACCTCGCTATCGACACTTCGCGAGAGCTTTCTCTCCACCATTACGCGGTTCCCCACATCCAAGGGAAGCGCGGAGCCTAACCTGGCGAGGGCATCCGCCTTTGTGTTTGAGGTTCGCGGGATTGACTCCACCGCGAAGGTTTCTAGGCATGAGACCAAGGCCTTGACTTTTGCCCGGTAAGCGGGCAGAAAACCTGTTCTGGTGTCGTATTGGTCGTTGAGTTGTCGCGCCACCAATTCGGAATCTGTGTAGACCCTGATTTTGCGGGCTCCGTTGAGTAGCGTCATCTCGATCCCGGCGATCATGGCCTCATACTCGGCGTCGTTGTTGGTGGCATCAAAGGCGAAGTTGAGAGCATACTCCGACTCGATTGAGGGGCCAGCGAGGAACACCCCGGCCCCGCCACCGGCGTCACATCGTGAGCCGTCAACGAACACTTTCCATTCGTCCGAGCTTGTGTCTGTCTCGGGGAAGGTGACCTCCACCATAAAGTCGGCGAGGGCTTGTCCCTTCATCGCGGTTCTCGGAAGATAATTGATATCGAACTCGGAGAGCTCGACGGCCCACTTGGTCATACGTTCGGAGAGAGCGGGCTGATGCAGAATCTGACGAAGTGGGAGGTCCGAAAGAACCTGGATGGGATGTGCGTGGAAGTATGGGCGTAGTCGCCTTGCGGCGGTCACTACAACCAGCGCCATCTTCTCTGTCGGGGAGTATCTCTGCTCCGCGGGCTGGCGCACGCGGCTCACAAAGTATACCGGGTGCATGGCCTCTCTTGTGACCACCGCGCTGACGGTCTCGGGACTCACCGCCACATACAGTTGCAAATCTTCGCTCGCGCGTGGAGGTGACAAGGTGGGGAGCTTGGTGAGGAAGGTTTTTAACTCAGAGAAGGCTGTCTCGAGTCTTTCGTCCCAAACGAACTTGTCGTTCTTTTTGAGGGCGGCGAAGAATGGGAGGGACTTGTCTGCTAGGCGGGAGCAAAACCTCCCCAAGTAGTTTACAGCGTCGTTGAGTCTTTGTACCTCGGTACGAGATCGGGAAGACCTCATTGCGAGGATAGATTCTATTTTGGCGGGGTTGACGTCGATCCCGCGCTTGCTGATCATGAATCCCAAAAACTTCCCCGAAGACACGCCAAAAACGCACTTCTCGGGGTTCAGGCTGAGCTGGTGGTGTCCGAGGGTGGTGAAAACCTCGGCGAGGTCAGCCAGGTGCTCCTCGGGGCCCTTGCTCCGTACCACGATGTCGTCGACGTAGGCGGATACGTTCCTGTCCAGGTGATCTTTAAAAACCCGATCGACGAGGCGTTGGAATGTGGCTCCCGCGTTCTTGAGGCCAAACGGCATGACCTTTTAACAGTATGTCCCCCACTGAGTGATAAAGGATGTCTCTTCCTCGTCACGGGGATTCATCGAGATCTGGTTGTACCCCGAGTAGGCATCGAGGAAACTCAAGACCTCATGCCCAGCGGTCGAATCTACAAGTGCGTCGATCGAGGGCAGGGGGTAGCTGTCTTTGGGGCATGCCTTGTTGAGGTCTTTGAAGTCTACACACATCCGCCACTTATCGCTGGCCTTTTTGACCAAGACGACATTGGACAGCCATTTCGGATACTGGACTTCGCGTATGAAATCTGCGGCCAGCAGCTTGGCCACCTCTTCATTTGCGGCGGTTGCCCTTTCTTCGTTCATTTTTCTTCAACGCTGCACCACAGGACGAATGGCGACGTCGATGTTCAGGGAGTGCTGGGCCAGGGTCCGAGGCACACCTCGGAGATCTTTTGCAGTCCAGGCGAACACGTCGTGGGACCTAGCAAGCAGGGCTTCTAGTGACGCTGCTGCATTCCCAGTAAGGCAACCCCCGAGGTAGATCTTTTCTGATTTGTTCCCGAAGGGGGTAATCACCCTTCTTTCTGCCTCGGGAGTGGGTATTGTGAAATCCCGGACCTCGAGGTCTGCTTCACCCGAAGTCTCTACCATGAACACAGAGCATTTTTGCTTAGCCGAGGTCATGTAGCAGACGCGGCCCTCTTCTTGGTTGCCTTTCACCTCTCCGACACCCACGCTGGTGGGGAACTTCATTTTCAGGTGGTAGATGGAGACCACCGCCTGGAATTTCATCAAGGAGACTCTCCCGATGATTGCGTTGTAGGCCGAGGGCAGGTGCACCACCGTAAACTCTATTACCTCGGTTCTCGTTGTCGGGCCAGTACCGAGGGTCATCCACAGGTCTATGAGACCAGCGACATCGACCTCGTTTCCCGAGAAAGAGGTGAGCTTCCCAGCGTAGGGCCTCAAGGATGTCGCGGAGATCCCTAGATGCTCAAAAGCGCCAAAATACATGATGTCTACGGAGGAACCCGTGTCCACCAGTATTCGCTTCACTAATTTCGAGCCCAACTGAGCGTGTATCACCAGGGGGTCGGAGTGGGGCATATGGAGCCCTTCGGCGTCCTCTGTTGTGAAGGCCATACCCAAGTGGGATCGTGAGGTTTGTGTCACGCTGTATACCGAGGGCTCATGGTGACTTGCCCTCGCGTATCTTTTTCTTTCCGCCTGGCTCGAGCCCGTCAGCGAGGGTCCGCCCGAGATGGTATTGATGTACCCATCGGGCGCGGCGGCTTGCCCGGAGCGCGACTGCCTCGCCGGAGCTTGGTGCTCCGTGTTGCGTGGTCGGGGCCGGGTTGGTTCCTGCTGCACGAGGTTAGCCCCCGACGCGGGGTTGGCGCGCTTTTTCTCGTTTGGGTTGTAGGCGGGGCCACCTTTGCCTCTATAACCTCGTGGCTTCCCGTCGAAGCAGCTCCAACCACCACCGCCACGATTGTCGTAGCGGTTGTTGTTTCTATTGTCGTTGTTGCCTCTGTTATTGTTGTTGCTTTTGTTGTTGTTGTTGCTTTTGTAATCGGCACGCCGGTCGTGAGTTTGCGTCATGTACGCGTCCCTCGCGGCTGGCGCAGCCGCTTTAGCCTTTCCCTTAGCCTCGGTCACGATTTCCTTGTCGGTCCTCGGTCGCGAGCTCTGGCTAGCAGCGTCCTCGGCGTAGACCTGCGCCGTGATCCGAGCACACAGGCTCTCATATGTGGTCGGATTTTTGAGAAAAATGCGACATTTGAAATCCCCCTGGCGAAGGTTGCCCATGAGGATGTCGCGTACCGAGGCCTCGTCGATTTGCGCGATCTCAGCGACCGCGGTGGTCAACCTCGTAAAAAAGGTACCCAGCTTCTCGCTTTCCCCCTGCTCGATGCAACGGAGATCGCGCATGTTCTTCTTGTGCTTTCTCGAGCCGTTGAAGTGCCCGACGAAGGACACGCATAGCTGGGAAAACGAGGCTATCGACTCGACCTTAAGGCTGGTGAACCACGTCATTGCCGCCTTGTCCAGAGTGGTCGGAAAGATCCGACATAAAATGGCGTCATTGTAAGAGTTGACGTTCATCTGGACGGCGTAGTGTTTTATGTGGTCCTCGGGGTCAGCCGTGCCGTCGTAAAGTCCCATTTGTGGCCAATGGAAGCCTTTGGGCATGTGTGGCTCTTGGATCTCGGGTATGAAGGGATTCCTGTACCCGCTCTCGACGGATGGGAGAGCAGACTTCGACTTTGACCTCGCCAGAGGGCGTGGCGCGCTTGCCGCCGTCTCGGACAGCTCCATGTCGCGCCTTTCTGTACGTCGCGAACGGGATCGCAAGATCTGCATCGGATCTCGGGAGGGCCTCTCCGTGGTAGATCCGTTCGTGGGCGCCTCCTGCCCCGACATGTAGCCCGGGACATATGCGGGCACGTACTCGGAGTGAGGTTGCCCCTGGGGAGGAATCGGGACGTATGGGGGAGCTTGGCCCTGTTGGTACTGCCCGTACCCCGGATAGGGATACTGGTTGAAAGGGGCGCCACCCTGTTTGTACCCCTGGAACGGGTATGGGTTTTGTGGGATGTTGTATGTCCAGCCTGGCGGGACCACAAAAGGGTATCCTAACGGACCTACCGTCGCCCATGGAGGGGTCTCGGCCATATTGTCGGGATGTTGGGGGAAGAAATTGTTTGGACAAGCCATTTTGAGGGGTTTTAGGAATCAAGGTTTGCACTAAAATGGGAAGCCGCTTAGGATGAAGAGGTTCCCACAGACGGCGCCAGTGATGAAACCCGAAATAACGGCTACGCTACGAGGTTGATGTACAACTTTGAGAATCACACCTAGACCTCCTACAAGGTTCCGAGATTGCACCTAATGTTGCGAGGTCCATTCTAGGGCGAGGTAGATTTGAGGATATGATGTAGGGAGTTTTATGAGTTTCTGTAGTGAGGTTTTAGGCGTGAGCGAGATCCCTGCGCGACTTTGGGGTCTTTTGTGGGTTTCTCTTATCTGTAGCGAGGTCTTTTGACGGTGTTCTTATCACGTCGATCTTTAACAAACAAGAGGGTTCTTGAGTTCAAGTGGTTTTTCGACCCCTTCTCCCTACGAGGTTCTTCTCTATTTATAGAGAATTGGGGGGCTGAGTTTAGGCCAATGTTCGATGTGGGATACTCCAAATAAGGGCTTCTGATTGGTCCATGAGTGAGGTTACTTGTGATTGGTTTGGGAGTGAGGTTGCTGGTGATTGGTTCGAGTGGGCGGGCGCATTAGTAGAGTCGGTGACGAGGTCAAGACCTCGTCCCGGATGTTTGAGAGACCTCGCATCCGTCGGGAGTTTTGTTTTTAAATAACCGAGCATGGACATGGGTCCCTAACTTGCCTATGGGGGTCCTCCTGGGCCCACTTTTTGCTTTTACTATTTTGGACATCATCAGTCACTCTCTGAATTGTGTTTACCCCTCTATGAATTGTATGGATATTGTGGTGTTTTTGGATGGTTTGTTTGGTTGGATATTTTGGATGGTTGTTGTGTGGATATTTTGATGGTTGTTGCTTGTGTGGATATTTTGGATGTTAAGGAGAAGATATTGAATGGTTATAGTGCTATTTTATCCATTAGCAGGTTATAGCTAATTGCATTATGATAATGCAATTAGCATATATTAGCATGTTTTAGTTAATTGCATTATGATAATGCAATTAGCATATATTAGCAGGTTTATGGTGCATTATCATAATGCAATTAGTGCATATATTATGGCATATTTCATAAATTTTTTTATTAATGCTTATTTATTTGACCACAAAATTTGTAACCAAATGTTTTCACAGCCAATTTCAAGGTTAAATACCAATAGCTTTTGCAACCAAATAGATTCGATGCAAATGTCAAGGCTAAATGGCCACATTTTTCCTACCAAATGCGTTCAGTGCAAATGTTAAGGCTAAATGGCCACAAATTTTCCCCCTAAATCGATTCATGGCAAATTTCAAGGTTAATGCGCACAAAATGGGTGCGATTATGAGTTCAAATTCGACTCGACTTTAGATACAAAATACATTCGCGGCTAAAATTTGATGGTGATGCACACAAAACCAACCACGAAATTCAATTCTGGCTAATATGGTTGAACGTGACTTTCGTGGCCAATAGCCACACATTTAGCAATGAACTAATTCGCGGCTATTATTTGCAGCTAAATATCCACAAAACTAGAATTATGTGGTTCTTTTTCAGAGTGATATTTAGCCTCACGTGTTTTAGCCCTTAGGCACCTTTCGTAGGGCAATCCGTTGGGGATGTCGTGGCTAACGTGATTTCGTGGTTATTTTTGTGGCGGAAGTCGTGTCTATTTTCCTGGCTACAAACGCATTTTCCAACAGTGTCACCAATCTAACACTAAGCACCAAACTTTCATAAATAAAAGTAGTACATAAACACTTATGAAGCCTATCAGCCTATGACAACATTTAGTTCAACAATAAAATTGGCATGATATTGGAGCAACAGAAAAATAAAATAAAATTAAGGATATAGTTGAGAAAAGCAAACAAACTGCAAGACTAAGACTATGGTTGAGATTTGAGAAGAGAACAAATCAAACAGTAATATCGATGATGAACTAGGATTCATGATATTGGGGCACTAGAAAAAATTAGGATTAATAATATCACCAAATCCATGTATGAGAAATCCATTTATGAAGAATTTTGCTAAGCAAATCAGCATGAAAGTCGCCTCCAGAGAAGTTAATGGGCTCCCTTCGCGTGTGAGGGTTTTTCTCGCTTGGCGATTTTTGGGCGTTTTCTCCTGGTTCTTCTTCTAGGTCTTTCTTCTTAACTTGTTCTATTTGGCTTGAATTCCTCTCGATTTCAAGTTTAAAGTGAGGTAAGTACTGGTTCTTTCTTGTGTGTGTTCTTCTCTCTGGTTGTTTTGAGTTTCTTGAATCTTATGGATTCTTTACAAGATAAATGGAAGAAGCTATCGCTTGCTGAGGAGGAAGAGGCGGTGATAGGGCTTGACTTGGCGGTGGCAGTAGAGGATAAATCTAGATATGATTTTTGCCTGGCTGGTTGTTTATTAACTCAAAAATCCTTCAACTCTGTTGCCCTTAGAAATACTATGCGTCAAGTTTGGAAGTCGGAATCGGGTCTGGCTTGTCGCGAGATAGGTCAGTTCTTTCATATGAATGACTTGTTACATGCTCTTAATGACGGGCCTTGGAACTTTGATGATAAACTATTATTACTTCAACAAGTAAATGACTCTGACCGACCTTGTGACTTGGAATTCAATTATGCTGCATTTTGGGTTCAAGTTCATAAATTACCGTTGGGAAAGTCTAATTCAGCTACGGCATCTTTGGTTGGGGATCATATTGGCCAGTTCTTAAGTTTTGATGATTCTGATCCGCTTAATTTGACTGAATTCATGCGGGTTAGAGTGATGCTCGATATCAGGAAGCCACTAATTAGAGGTTTGAAGTTGGCTATTGGCATCTCATGGGTGTGGGTTGATCTTAAATATGAGCGCCTACCAACTCTCTGTTTTCTATGTGGTCGTATTGGTCATGTTGATAAGTTGTGCTGCTTTAAGAGACTCGTTGGGTCTACTGATACTTTTCTTTCTTTTGGCGTATGGCTAAGGGCACCTTCTAGGAGAGTTTCTCTTCGTATTGGTCAAGTGGAAAAAGATCAGCAACAAGTTTGGATACAAAAACTAAAAGGAGAAGACTTATTAATTGAGAAGGTTGACAAATCAGACGGTGTGGTAAATGCTGAAGTTACTCTTATGTGTGGGCCCCAAAATTCATCTATCAATACGAATAAGGATGTTCAAGAGTCTGATTCTGTCATTCTGGTAATATTTCTCCTATTGTTAATGTTGATCAGAATGACGAGGTTATGACTGAAAGAAAATTTCGTCACTTTGTGAAACAAGCTCCGAGTGTAATTACTCATGGTCAACAAAATATTGCTGAATTAAAAACTAGGACAATGAAGCATTCTCTTTTGAATGAGGAGATGCTACAAGATGACATGCAATGTGATTCACAAGATTCAGCAAAAAAAAATGAAATGTTCTTCTTTTATGGAGGAACCCTCTACTCAAGTAACGGGTACTGGTTTAGACCAGACCCGTGAAGGACAATGATGACTTATTGCTGGAATTGTCGGGGGTTGGGCAACCTTCGTAAAGTTAATAGCCTCCGAGATTGGTCTTGGAGGGATAGCCCAAACATAGTCTTCCTCATGGAGACTATGATTTCTAAGCAGGATCAGGAAAACGTTATGAAGAAATGTGGTTTTGTTAACGGCCTTTGTATTTCGAGTAATGTTAGATCAGGGGGAATATGTTTGTGGTGGAAGGGTGTTGATGTCTCCATCATTTCTTTTTCTGATAGACATATTTTGGCTTCTATTACAGATGATAATACTAGTGCTAAATGGGCTTTTGCTGGTATTTATGGGTGGCCTGAGAGAGATAACAAGTACAAAACTTGGTCTTTGCTTCAGCGACTGGTTGATAGTTGTGACCTTCCTATGCTTATCGGAGGTGACTTCAATGAAATTTTAGATCAATCTGAAAAAGAAGGTGGTGATCCAAGAACCCAAGAAGCAATGGACAAGTTCAATGAGGTGGTTAATACTTGTTCTTTAAGAGATCTTGGTTGGCAGGGAGTCAAATTTACTTGGCAACATGGGAATTCTCAGCTGAATGTTATTAGAGAACGTCTTGATCGTTTTTTAGCAACCTCTGATTGGTTTACTATGTATAATCAATATTATGTCAAAAATTGGCCCCGCTATTGCTCTGACCACTCCTTAATATCTCTACATTTTGGTAGCAATATTGGATCTGTTAAGAAACCAGGTTTCAAGTTTGAATCTTTATGGCTTGCTAATGATGATTGTAAGAATATAGTTCAGCGGTCTTGGTCTTCTACCATGGGTTTGCCACAAGATAAGGTAAAAGCTTGTGCTAAAGGCTTGTCTCTTTGGTCTAAAGATGTTTTTGGGCATAGGAAGAAGAAGATTCGGAGTCTTGAACAAGAACTTGGCAAACTTCAATCTTAGTTGCCAGATGGGTTTGTTTTGTATAGATGAAAGGAAATTGTTGCTGAACTTGATCGTTTTCACAGTGAAGAAGAGTCATACTGACATATCAGGGCAAGAACTAATGAGCTTCGTGATGGTGATAAAAATACTCCCTATTTCCATCACAAAGCAAGTCACCATCGAATCCGAAATCATATTTTTGGTTTGGAAGATGAGTTTGGAAGATGGTGCACCGAAGAGAGGGATATTCAGCAGATTGTTACTCATTATTTTGAAGACTTATTCCATTCTGCTGGTGTGCATGATCTGGATGATGCTTTAAGAGGGATTGAAAGGCATGTGACTCCTGAGATGAATGAAGAACTTGTCCGCCTTCCAAGTGCAGATGAAATCAAGAAGGCTTTGTTTCAAATGCATCCTAAGAAAGCATCAGGCCCTTACGGTATGCATGCTATCTTTTATCAATCTTTCTGGGATATAGTAGGTCTAGATTTTGTCAATTTTTTTCATGCCTGGTGGAGGGGTGAAGGGTCACTGGAAGAGATAAATGAAACAATTATTTCTCTGATTCCTAAAGTGAAAAATCCGAAAGATGCTTCTGAGTTTAGACCTATAAGCCTTTGTAATGTTATCTATAAAATAGTGTCTAAAACTCTCGCCAACCGTCTTAAAGTTGTTCTTCCTGATATCATTTCTGAAAATCAGAGTGCCTTTATCTCCGGTAGATCTATTACTGATAATGCACTTCTTGCTATGGAAGTTTTTCATTATATGAAGTGTAAGAGAAAAGGGGATAGGGGTGTCATGTCTCTGAAATCGGACATGCAAAGGCTTTTGATAGGATGGAATGGCCTTTTATTCAGCGGGTTATGAGCAAAATGGATTTCAACTTTTTGTGGATTGACAGAATTATGGATTGTATAAAGTCTGTTTCTTTTGCTTTTAAGTTAAATGGGCAGATTAGGGGCGTGTCTTACCGTCCCATGGCCTGCGTCAAGGAGATCCGATTTCACCTTTCCTTTTTATTATTGGTTCAGAGGTGTTTTCCTCCTTGATTTCTAATGTTGTCCAGCAGAAATATCTTCATGGTATCATGGTTTGTCAGAGAGCACCGATTTTGTCACATCTTCTCTTTGCAGATGATAGCTTGCTTTTTGCTAGAGCGACGCCGCAGGAATGCTCACGAATAACTGATATTCTCAGTGTTTATGAAAGAGCATCGGGTCAGAAAATCAATTTGCACAAGTCAGAGGTTTCCTTTAGCAGGAACATTACATCTGAGAAGAAAGGTGAGATTGCTCAGTTGCTTGGTGTTCATATGACAGAGAAGCATGATATATATTTGGGTTTTCCTACAAGTATTGGAAAATAAAAAAAAGCTGCATTTGCTTTCATAAGGGATCGTATTTGGCGAAAGCTACAAGGATGGAAGGAGAGATTTTTATCACAAGCAGGGAAAGAAACTCTCATAAAAGCGGTAATTCAGACTATTCCTCTTTTTATGATGAGCATTTATTGCCTTCCAGCTGCAATTATCGATGATATTCATATTCAAATGTCAAAGTTCTGGTGGGGGCCGTGGGGCTCAACTGATAACAAAAATAAAATTCATTGGCACAATTGGGATTTCTTGTGCTTACCGAAACGTTTAGGAGGAATGGGATTCCGTGATTTGAAGGTGTTTAATCAAGCAATGCTTGCT
Organism: Fallopia convolvulus; assembly: GCA_964016875.1. Lineage (NCBI taxonomy): Eukaryota > Viridiplantae > Streptophyta > Magnoliopsida > Caryophyllales > Polygonaceae > Fallopia > Fallopia convolvulus. The sequence continues at coordinate 1,693,583 of OZ024736.1, forward strand.
AAACAAGGTTGGCATCTTCATCATAATCAGGCTTCGCTTGTTGCAAGAGTTCTGAAGGCGAAATACTACAAAAATTCTTCTTTCCCGGATTCCTTCCTTGGTGGGTCTTCGAGCTTCTCGTGGAGGAGTATTTGGGGAGCTAAATCGTTGCTTATGGAAGGACTAGGTTAGAGAGTTGGAGACGGAAGATCTATCAATGTTTGGAATGAACCGTGGTTGCCTAATGGTACTTCTGGAATTGCTCCTTCACCGCCACCTGGATATGACCTCAGCTTTGTTGTTGATCTTATTGATGAAGATACTAGGAGTTGGAACGATGATGTGCTTCAACAGGTTTTTGAACAGGTTGATGTGAATCGTATCCTTCAACTTCCTCTTAGTATGAGATTGGTGAATGATATTCGAATTTGGTGCCCTAGCAAAGATGGCCTTTTTACTGTTAAATCAGCTTATTGGTTAGGTAGATGTGGTCATGATATTGCTCTGCGGGCACGTTTTGGTAGTAGCTTGGACCTTCCTTGGGAGATTATTTGGCATATTAAGGGTCCACCAAAGCTGCGGAATTTTGCTTGGAGGCTTTGTTCAGGTATGCTTCTGTTAAGCGCCTTTTGTTTGATAGGCATATGGTTGATTCTCCGATATGTGATCGTTGTGGTCTTTATGATGAAACTCCTTTTCATGCAATATATGATTGTGAATTCTCAAAAGTGGCTTGGGAAGAGTCTTCTGTTGTTTTGATCTTTAGTCAAAGGCCCTTTGATTCTTTGTGGGAGATTCTTGATGTTATCAAGCGTCAAGATCGGGCTGCTGGAATTTGTGATTTCATGACTAATTCTTGGGTGGCTTGGACCTTAAGAAATAAATTTTTGTTTTCTAATGATCAGATTAATGCTCCTCTTCTTAGGGTTGGCTTTCGTAAACTTGTTTCTGACTTTTTACGTCTCCAGCCAAATGTAGGAAGTTTAGCTTCATTTTCAGGTTGCCCTCGTTCTCTAAGTTGGCATGTCCCTGAAGTTGGGTATGTGAAAATGAATTGTGATGCAGCTATTTTCCCTGATGAATGGATAGGTTTGGGAGTTGTTTTTAGAGACTCTTTGGGCAGATTGCTCGCTATTGCTTCTAAGGGTTTTCTTTCTCATTGGGATGTTTCTTGTGCGGAAGCCAAAGCAGTATTTTTTGGGCTTCAGATTGCATTGCATTTGGGTTTTTTGTCCCTTCAGGTGGAATCTGATGATCTCTCCTTGATGTTGTGCCTTTGATCTCGATCCTTCGGGTTGTCATATGCTGATTTGATACATGAAGATATTGTCCATACGTTATCTTTGTTCTCTGTTGTTCAGTTTTCTCATGTTAGTCGTAAAGGAAATGTAGCGGCACATCATGTAACTCGTTTAGCTACTAATGTTTCCCCTGCTGTAATTTTTGTTGACAATTTTCCTCAAGGAATTATAAACCTTGTAGAATTTGATTTTATGTAATACTACATGCTCCTTTTCTCAAAAAAAAAAACTAAGCACGACCACCGCCTAATTCATCCAAAGCACAGCCAATTGCAAATGAACCATAAAAAAGGAGATGCCAAGTTTTTCGGGCTGCCTACCAAGTAAGGGGTACTTTGTAAGGACCCAACAAGAAATGATAGAGATATGCATTCATAATAGTGTATGTTGTTGGAACAACATTTTAGCAGCATCCAGAAGCTTCCAATCACCAGCAGATCCGTTTTCTTCTTCTTCTTTTTTATAAATCTGAGTTTCACATTGACGAAAACTAAGAACACTAATTTTCTACAAAGCACATGATAATACAGTGCTAGCTACACAAACAAACACCACATCAGAATCAGGATTTTCATTCACATGGCATACACAAACTCGCCGCTGCTGTCAACGTCAATCTCGGAGTCGGACAAGTCATCCATCATGTCATCATCCATGTCCAAGCTGTCTGTGATGAACTGGTCAAGGCAGCGGGTCCCCACTGGAGGGATAGTCGCCTCTGAGATGATCTGCATGATCTCATCTATGTTCTGCACAGGCTGGTCCGGTTCTTCAAACTGGTTCCCCATCGTGTTCTCGTCCATCAGATCTGCTGGCAGATTCTTCAAGAACCACTGGTGTTTCTTGATCTCTGGGATCGTGATTCTCTGTTGAAAACAAATCCCCGAAGCAAGGAAAATAAGCCCATAATTCGGAAAAGCAATGCAAGCTGTTATCAAAGAGGCTTTTAGCAGATTTTCACGTGCCCACAAGTAACAGAGAAGAAATCAACACTTACTGCAGCAGGGTCAACAACGAAAATCCTGGAAAGCAGGTGTTGACACTCTAGAGATATGTTGGTATTGTCAGGAATAGTGTACTGGACAGTTAATATTCTCTGGAATTCAAGATATATAACTTTAAGTACTTAATCAAAACTAGAGGAGGAGATTGATAGATTAATGTGGTATGAAATAAAAATTACTTGTATCATCTTCCTGAAGTCCTTGGGTTCATCTGGGTCCTCAAACGGATAGGCTCCTACCAACATGACATATAAGGTCACGCCACATGACCACACATCTGCAATCTGTAAGTTTCAAGAAGAGAATTGCATTATTTAGCATGGGAGCTAATTTAAAAAGAGCAAAAGTGGCCATGAATCAAAATGACGTGATGGAAAATATCATCATTTGGCAAAAAAACCATTAAATACATCAATCACAAAGGAACATAAAATACAGTAGCAATGCTAAATAATGTAATTAATTACGTCCACATCAGATTCATCCTAATTGAACCTTCACCAAATAGATATTGTAGTTAATTACAAATTCACCAGCACTGAACAGCTTCTTTAAGAAAATTATCTATTGAACAGTAACAAGGATGCCTCCGATCCCATTGAAAATGGATTTTCTATAAAGAAAAATTCACTGATGCCAGACAAAATAAAAAGGTGACAGCAAATAATCTTCAGAGAATTGGCGCACATTAGAATTTCCTGTTACAAATTTCATTGCAATTACATGACTAACTCCTAGATTAGGAGCACATACAAGATTACTCTCATCATTTAGTATAGTTGGTAATACATGTACATATATTCCCTGCAAGGAACTGACTAAAGAATACAAGAAATCATATAAGGAGTCATCCTCATACAAGCAGATGAGTATGCAAAGAAATCAGTGCCTAAACTCTAGTATACAATTGAATGCCTGGGAGAAATCTTACAACAAATAATGGAACCTTGGAACTTGACAAATCACAGATATAAAACATTACCTTGCCATCATATTCTTTCTTCAGTAGAACTTCAGGGGCAATATATGCAGGAGTTCCCACAGTTGATTTCGGTTGTGAATGGTATACAGATGACTGAAACAAGAACAATAAAATTTAATATGCATTCTCAAGATACATGCCAGAAAATCCTATAGAAAATGGTTAATGTGAGCACTTCTGTAAAATCTAGCGATCATTAAAAAAAATTTGCACGGATGTACTCAAAGCTCAAACCTTAGAGTATCCAAAGTCACAAATCTTCAACCGAGGAGCAGGACTTCCATCAAGCAAAGTATTCTCCAGCTTTAAGTCCCGATGGCATATTTGCTTCACCAAGAAAATTGCAATGCAACTATGCAGATCAATTAATATGCCAATTACAAACTAAATACTAGCATGCAAGAAAAACATTATCAAACAGAAAGTAGGCTAGTTTCCATACCATTGCATGGCAGTAACTTACACCTGATATAAGTTGTTGAAAGAAGAAGCGTGCCTGAGGTAAAGTTAAAGTCAGACAAACCTAATTTTTTTTTGAAATGAGAATTAACCTAAAATAAAAGTCGGGGAAAGAATTTGTAACCTCATCCTCACTGAATCGTCCTGCATTGCAAATTCGCTCAAAGAGCTCTCCTCCAGATGCGTACTCCATTACAATAGCCAGATGGGTAGGAGTTAAAATGACCTAGTTCAAGTTACACGCACATTAATTTGTATCTCCATGAAAGCCCAAAAGGATGGAAGCAAGACCTGGAGCATACTTCTCTAAATCGAACAATATTAGGATGCCTCAGGGACCTATGATTGATGATCTCTCGTTGAACATTCCCGTCTATCTGCAAATGGAAAAAGAAAACAAGACAGCAATCAAAACTCATAAGAATTCTGGATCCTCACAAGTACTTAACAAATAATGACAAGTATAAAAGGTATTGGATATCAGGAAGCAACTCTTTGAGCAAAAAAAAAAAGATTCTGGTTTCGAAACCACACACTATCCTTGCAAGCTACAAGGAACTCACTTCTGAAATTACTTCATATCATCTTATCACTGATACAGTCCCATAGAATTGACATGAGAAAGCAAGAAATGATTGAAATTGTGCAGCACAAAGCACAGAGCACCTACAATACCTTCTTTGCTAGCTCAATTTGGAAAGAAAATTTATCCTCAATTCACCAAAACAATCTTGAACCAGTAACAAGATCAGCACAATCTACTCTATAATCAAAATTCTAGTCACGGAAGAAGTAGTCTTTCACCAATCACAACTCAATTAGAACGCTCAAATTAAATACAGAAGAAGAAACAGCTGTTTTTTTCCAAAACCAAAGCAACAAACAAAAACCCTTAAACAGTTCCCAAAAAAACAAACTACCAACACAGAAAACCCGTGCTAAATTTAGAAACAAACAACACGTGTGATATATACAACTAAACAACACAAACAACAACTCCATCTCAAAAAGGTTCTGCTCCTACCATAACACAAGATATCCAAATAGCAATCGAGATTAAAATGCACCTATTATCCCCAAATAATCCCTAAATCCCCTTAACCAATGAATCAATCGACCACCCAATCACAAATCAAACTCGAACTCATCGGAAAGCAATAAACTCCCAAACCTTATCCCCTCGCTCGATGTACTTGACCGCTACAAGATCGTTGGTGATTTTATCCCTCAGCAAGCGAGCAACACCGAAATTCCCGGAGCCGATGTCACGGACGAAGTCGTATCGGTCGCTATCGTGCATGATCGGCATATCCATCCCCGGGCCCATCCCCGGCGGCGCCGGCACCGTCCGATTCATCATCGGATCCATCAAGATGAAGGATTCCTCTTTCCTGTATCCTCCGAAGCTCCCAGTAGCATCTACCGGCCGCCAAAACGACGTCGCAGCATCAACCTCTGAGATTTGGGCAAAGCAAGGCGGGAGATCAGCGAAAAAGGTCAAAGGTAAGTCGGTTGAGAGAAATCGGCGGAGGAGAAGGGGGGAAAGAGAAAAACGACGGCGTTTTAGGTGGGGTTATTTGTAGAGAGAAGGTCGGTTGAGAGAGAGTAGTTTTGTGATGATCGGCGACGGATTAATATTTTTTTTTTTTTTGGTCGAACGACGGATTAATATCTTCGCAGAGAAAGTTGGTTGGGTTTTACAGGCTAGAGGCGGTGGCTTGTGGGGACAGAGGTGGCACGACGTCGTTTCTAGGTTTTGGTTGCTCTGTAAGCGACAAAGCACATGGATTAGTTTTTTAATTATTATTTTTTGAAGCATTAGTTTTTATAGGTGTAATTAGCAAGTAGTAAGACCATCTACAAAATGGTAGATTCTTACATACTCCGCAGTACTTAAAAAGAGTGTTTATTAATTTTTTGCTTCAAAAAAAAAAAAAAAAATTAAGCACTCATAGAGGTTGTGCTTATGCAAGCACATATTAAAATTCCTTCCATTTAACTTGTGATCAATAACCTTTGCCACATATCATTTAATAAATCCATTTTAATTACCTATAAGTTTTTCATGGAGTGCTCTATTGAAGTGACAAAAATAAATGGGTACTTATATAATATTAAAAGGATAGAAAATAATATTTTAATTGTCAAATACCCTTAAGCAACTGAAATAAGTACCTCCCATTGTATATGGTTTAAGCGGATCAATAGTGGCAAGGGTTGAGTATTCTCTAACATAGAAAGGGTAGGTCAACAACAAACGCGGCTTTGGTCATGTTATCCATTTCCCTTTGTGGTTGTCCTTTAAGCACTGTTTGGCACCAGCGAAATTGCTAGTTTAATGGAGGAGATGAAGCTTAATTTCACTATTTACAGGCTCCTTTTTGTACCCTCCTACCTCCAAAGAGAGAGCTTCTCCACTTGCTTGTGTCCTGTAATAATTGTGGTTTTTAAGGATACTTTTGAATTTTTCTCGGATATCTTTTTTAATCTCTTTGTTCGTTTAACGCTTAATCCAATATTTTTGTCGGAATTTAAATCCTAGAAAATTCTTGGTGATATCCTAAAATCACAAAGAAATGATTTTATGTATCGGTGTGAATTCGAGGGTTTTTTAGTGGAAAAAAATATTTATTGGTTAAACCGTCTTTTTAATTATGTATTGTAAAGGATTAAATATACGAAACAGAAGCCTGGAAAGTTGAAGGTAGCAAGATAAAATCATAAAAAATTGGTTGTATTGGTCTACATAATTTATGGGACGTTTTTCGTTTAGTAAGTTTTTCCGCCCGAGGTACATAATTTTACCGCCTTAAGGCGAATCCCGTTCCAAGACGGGTTTTGAGTTTTAAAATCATATCTTCTCTGCCTTAATAAGGAAGGAACCAGAGAGATAGACATAGGAGGGGGCTCGTACTTTGGATAGAATTTAGAGGGAGAGTTCGAGAGAGTTGGGCAAGAGAACGACGGACTCGGTTGCCCGATTCTTCACTGCCGGCTACCTTCTTCTACTCCACATCCTCTGCCCCGTCCACCACCCTCTCCTTCACCTCATCTTCTTCCTCTCTATAAGTTCTTGAGAGTGGCTGTTGCAAATAGAGCCAGCGAGAGAATTAGGACGACAACGGACTCGGGAAGAAGAAAGACTTCGAAGCGATTACCACCGGAGATCACCAGCTCCTCCGACCACCACCCACCGCGAGGGCTACCACCGGGCAACACCCAGCCACCCTTGGGCTCGGGGATCGAGCCACTATCGAAACGAGCCATGGGCTCAAGTGAAGGTATTTACGATCGAAATTAATTAGCGGGTCGGTTGCGGAGCCACCGTAAGGACCTTTCGGTTCCGCTTTGCTAACTAAATTTATATTTTTTATAATCTTGACGTTGATACGGTCTCACAGGTTCAAACCGCTCGAGAAATGGACGTCTGGATCTTCAGTTATAGTGAATACAAGTTTTGACACCGATTGGCAAGTAAAGGACTTCGGATAATTACTCGGATTCGTTATATTCTCACCGTTTGATCCGAGATTTGGTCACCTTTAAGAACCGTTACTAATGAACAATTTTTATTTAGAAAATTATTTCAAAAGTGAAGCGGGTAATTAGTTATAATTTCGCCAAGATGGCTCCTTAAAGCATGATAACTAAGGATTTATTATAAATCGATATTCAGGAATCAAATCGTTTATCGATTAGGAAGTTGTAGGAGTTGAGAATACAACTAAGAAGTGTTTTCGTGAGCTCGTTGTTGAGAAATCCTTTTGTTATATTTGGCAGAAGGGTGATAAAGATTACTGTTGGATTTGCTAAGGACGTTGAGCACGCCTTCTAAGGCAAGTGGACGGTTCTCTCTTGCACTATTGTTATTAAATGAGGAATTGAATCCCATTTAATATTTGTGTTGGGAACAACTTGTGTGCTTAATAAATATAATAGGTTGTTATATTTGTTAGAAATAATGACCATGTTGTTTATTTAGTTTTGCGGTAGAACTGGATTTAGGTCCGTTATGTGTGACCTTGTATGTTGTCTCATGTTGAGACATTGTTGTGAAGTAAGTTAATTTCAGGGGTAGGAGCCGAGTCTCCGATGACCTCTTTATAACACAGTCTATATTGGGCGGTTTAGTTCGCTATCATATCCCAATATTCGGGTCATGACTCATACCTCACTCAACGCTGGAGGATGTGTTTATGCACTCTAGCTAAGTGCAAATTGGTACTAGGTGTTCGTCAATGATCATGGATTGCATCCCTCTCATCTTGACGTCTCCATGTACATGTGGATTCTCGGCAGTTTTAGCCGATTAAAAGTTACCAACATATTTGTGAAAAGTTTTGAAAGTAATATAAAATAAGTGTGTTAGGCACATTGATGTACCCGGATGGTTAGTCTATTCGATAACCATTCTTGCTTCCGGTTATGAATGATTCTTAATCAAACTTTGATTAAGTCAATCTGATTAGTCGATGGAGGCTTTTCAAAATGTTATGTGATTATTATGAGTTCCCAACAATTGTTCATGTTTCGTAAAGGAACCACAAGTTGTGGTGTCCTATCTCTTGAATATGCATGCCTCATTCTTATCTTCTATGGCACTGCTAACTGTTGGATCATCAACCGGTTAACATTCGGATTATGATGTCAATATGTTTAGTCACTACCATAAGAACCAGTCAATTTCTCCACTTGCTTAGTCTTTCATTAGACTAACTCGACCACCTTATTCAATTGCATGGTCGGCCGGTGTTCACCGTTGTATACGGCACATCAGGTATTTCTTGGAAGTTGATTTGAGAAGTTGATCAAGAAGTTGAAGAAAAATTTCCAGAAGTTATGTTTGAGTGAAGTTTATGGTTGGGCCACTACAAAGCTAATGTTGTTATAAGACCATTTGTATTTATTCCGCTGTAACGCTTTCTTAAACTTTGTAAAGTTGGAGTTGTCAAATAATAGAGATTAAGTTCTTTTACAATATTTTGTGGTTTTCCATTTTTATATTTTCTGTTTTAAATGACTCCAGCTTTTGGATTTTTAGTTTGTTCAGTTAGTTTAAAGCCTTGGGTTTAGTCTTAATCGGGGTTACTAGCGGTAATACCTCCAAGGTAGGGAGGGGGTGTTACAGTTCCAGCTAGACGAAGAATGTCGAACGGATCCTTATTCTACTTTGTAAGTGATAGGTAAAAAAAAGCTAAGTAAGTAAAATTCTTTTGGCTTTATAGAATTTAATAGGTCAAACGAATCAATTCCTCGTGAAAAATCGTAAAATCAAATGCTAGGTTCTACCAAAAAATACTTGTTGTTTGTAATTTTCAATGCTTTTAGAAGATTCTAACTTTGATAAACCTAACTTTGATAATACTTGTTGTTAGTATAATGTGTAGATGAATAAATTAGGTCTTATTCAACGAACCAATGATTTGACCTGAAGGTGGATGTACAAATATGTACAGAAGTGTACTATATTTTCACTAAGCTAAATATACTTTAAATATTATCATGAAATAACCTCTTTAAATATTCTTTAATAAGTCATCACTGTTGAAACCCGAAATAAATAAGCGTTAGGATCAAGACGTATGATTATTTAAATGGGCAAACAAGCCTTCACACTTTGATTTCGACATGCATGCCAAACCGATCGGCACTCAGGTGTTGTTTACAATTTGGATTATTCACGCCCTCTTTCAGTACACTTACTTTTAGTGAATCGAGGTCTTTTTATCAACCTTGTCTTGATTATAGTGCGGTCTCTACGAATGCTTCAACACGTCGAACTCTATTAACAAGATAAGTCTTGAGGTAGATGCGTTTTTCGACCCCTGCAGACTTCACCGTCTCTCTATTTATAAATGTTTGATGAGAGTCTTTGTTATGTCTTCCCGATGTGGGATAAGAGTGTTGCCTCTATTTGATTGGCTGGAAAAGAGGTGGGCCTTGATTGGTGTGGAGAGTGGCACACCATGATTGGTCGAGGATGCGGTTGCGATACTTCTATATATTCCAATGTGGGATGAGTCACCGTGCTGATTAGCTTTCTTCATCCCTTAGTTCCTCTTTTATCATAATGAGCATGCATCCTACCCTCCGACCTATCTTGACACTTCTTCCTTTGGGAGGAGCGTTTTGTGTGCCCTTCGGCCTTTCTTGATTCTTTAGTCGGCGTGCTAGTTATTCCTTTTGGCATGATGTGAGTGTTGCTCGAGGAGGCAGAGTGGTGTTTGCACGCTTTGTTTTTGATGGTATGGGAAACCTCCTAGGAATGCTCTCTTGATCTATTTTTGAGGGTTCTTGTCCTGTGGGGCCCGTTGAGTACATGACGTCATTATTCTTGAGCGGGGTCAACTATTTTGTTTGTTTGTCACGGTTTTATTCATGCACCATCACAACCCATGACTTGTTGTTCGTCTTTGGGAACCACAAGGCATAAGTGCGCGATGTGTTTATTTTATGAGAAATGTGGCCTTCTCCCTTTAGTGCGATGCGCGATGCTTTTTGATTGTGAGAGTGCGATGTCTTGTTCCTACAAGAAGGTGCAGGCCGCTTGAACTTGACGGGCAGTCTCGCGCCTCGATTTTGCCTTGGGATTTCCAACATTTGTTGTTTTCTTGATATGGGCCTTCATGTTGTCTTAATGGGCCTTAATTTCTAAGCCCAAAATGACAGGTGGAGGGTTGGTGATACATAATTGATTGGCTCACGCGCTTCACTTCCCGTTTTGTTTTTCATGCCAGGCTTGATCTTGTCAAGCTAATCCTCTTCTATTTTGCTTGCAAAATTTCAATCTTTTATTTCGAAAGGCTTCAACTTTAAGGTCTTCAAACACATCCTTGGATTGCAAGGCAACAAGGTTTTCTTGTACTTTGATTACTTAAAGAACAAGTAACGATCTTTGAATGAGTTTTTAGGATGAGAATTTTGTGTGGAATGGAAGAACTCAAATCTGAATTTGGATTGTATTTGGATGAAAATTATAAGATAGAAAAGATAGGTTTGATTGAAAATCCTTGGAATAAGAAAACTATATAGTTTCTATTCCAAAGATATAAATTCAACATAACATAAAAAAATAGCAAACATGGGTTTATATAGGCCTGTATGGCCAAAAATACTATGTCATTCTTAAAGAGATTCTATCCTAAAATAAACTTCTAACTTATCTAAGGATATTATTAAAAGACAAATAATTACTTAGGCTTCAAGTAAGATCCATATTATCTTTCAAATTAGCCCCACCAAGGCACCAATCTTGCATGATCCAATTGATAAGATAATGTGTTTCCTAACTTACAAACATAAGCCCACGGGAGTAGATGGACTACACCTGTCTTAAGCTCAAACTTAACCCCATCACCAAGGGCTAGAAATTGCCCTGCACGCGTTGGTTGATTCAGATTAGGAGTTGTCAAGCTCTCAAGAGTAACACGTTGATCACCCATTGCTTGGAATTCTTGTAGTAGTGCACACACAGCTCAATGAGTTTTGAAAAGAGTCCTCTCGATTTCTGAATAAAAAAACCAGAGGTGAATTATTAGTAGCACGAGTGTGAACCATAAGATAGGTTCACACTAAGATTGGCACAAAAATCAAACAAAACAAAATTATTATCTCCCTGGCAAGGGTGCCAATTTGATAACGGAGATTTTGTCGTGCAAATCATGTTATGCAAGAGTCAAACTAACTAAGAATTGTAGTCTTTAGTAAGTCAACATCGAATCCGCAAGGAGACAAGCTGATCGTTTTATGTGAATTTCGTGTCAAACAAGTAAAAAAGGGGGGTTTTGTGATTGCAACTAGCCTAGATCATGCAACAACTAACAAAAGCAATAAAGTTGTGGTTATCAAGATTTGGGAAAATACTTAGCCAAAAAAATATCCACATTCGTATGACAAGTTGATCATCGATTTCATTCAATATCGCATGCACATGGAACTTCCAATTACTTTTCAAAAATAATTAATAGCACAATCAGATACTATCAATCCTAACTAGTTCAATAACCTTGAAATCATCAAGATTCAATTCAAAAGCAGTAATAAGGATAGGAATATAATAGGACACAATTCTAGCATAAAATAACCAACTTTTATCCTAGAATGCAATTCAATTCTCTTCTGCATAATAATAGCACAACCAGATACTAGTACAATGCAGTTTGCTACATTGAAATAGAGATTCTTAACAAGTAGCACTCTAAATCTAGCAATAGAGATCTAATAAAAACAACCCTTGAAATTGTTGAAGTCCATCAATTAAACAATTCAATCAAGAGACTATAATAATTCCATGAAGTAGATAAGAAGTAGAAATCTCACAACTAAAAGTCAATACGAAGCTACAAACTGTCTGACTAAGCAAAAGTGGCTTAGTTCTCCATGAAAGTAGAAAAAGCTCTCCAAAATATGATAGAAAGTATCATGAGAGTTGCAACTCTCTAAAACCCTAATATATGAAAACTAGGTCTCTAAAATACATAACTCGGAATAATATCTAATAAAATAAGTACTAAAAAGAACATAACACGTGGCAACTAAGAAACACCGGGCTGAAATGGGCGGTGGACTCCGCCAACACGAAAACGTTGTTCTTCAATATGATCCAATCCAGCTCTAAAATCCATTAGAAAACGCCTTCAGCTTTTCTTCTTCAAAGCTCCAAAATGTCCTCCAAAGCCTCGTAAAATACCACTAAAAATATGCTAAAACCCCTCTCGTACACACAACAGAATTGTGCATATCAAACACCTCTCGTATCTATACATTGTGATTCTTAAGCATCTATATGTGTTGCCAAGAGTAGTACTTACAATGATAAGAAAAGGCAAATACGCATTAGAATGAGGTTGTGAGACACTTGATTTTGAATGGTGTGATCACCATGGAGTACATAAGGTCCGAAAGAAACCTTGCAAATCCCTTAACAAAAGGTCTACACAAGAAAGTAGTCTTGGAATCGTCGAGGGGAATGGGCTTGAGGCTTGTATGAAAGTTTAAACTTTCTTAAACCAATGGCAATGTGATAAGAAAAATAAGAGGATGAGCTATAAGCTCTTAATGATTTCATAGCCCTAATAAGGTGGTTTGTAATGAGACAAACTTGATGAGATCACCTACGTGAGTGCATTTGGACTTGTGAAGTCTTATGAGAAGCACTCATGAGCATCCCAAGTGAGCAAGACTCATAGAGTGAGATCTCAATTGTAGGAATGGAAGACAACTTGGTGAAGTGCATGTTCTTAGGTAACGCTCTTAATGATGGTCGAAGTTCAAGACTAGTTTCACTTCTGGTCTAAGAGTATTCTTGAGTTCACCAAGGCGATTGGTTCAAATCGAAAGATACCGTCATTTAAGCACTAAGCCTACTTACAATTTAGAACAGGTGAAGAATGAAGTCCATAAAGAGGTGAAGAATCAATTTCAAGCTAAGAAAGAAGTAGAGAAACTCGTGATAAAGACATAGGAAAAAGAATCGAGTCAAACCGAGGTGTAACGAACCCGCTACTGAAGTTTGATACCGAGGTTTATAAGGTTGGTAACGAGGTGTTCATCAAGACAACGTATTGAAGAATTCAGCAGATTTCTACCAACCCTGTGAGGGTCGGTACCGAGGCACTCAAGGTCGTTAACTAAGACATAGTCGGCGCAATTAAATGTATTCTTTCCCCTTCTTTAAATAGTTTTAAGGGATATATCTTTTAGAGATATTGTTTCCTTATATATAACTTTTAGATAGATTAATTTATTTATAAATACTCTTGTTCTAGCTTTAGTTGTCTTATCCCACAATTAACCTAGTTTAGGGTAGAGAGAGAAGAGAGGGAGGGGCGTGAGGAGTAGAGAGAGGATGAGAATTGGTGTTGCTTGGAAGACAAGTTTCGTTTTGGATTCGGTCGTAAGCTTCTCTTTTCTTCTTAATTTAATTTAGATGTTTTTAATAATGATTTGTGAGTAGTCTTCTCTCTCTAAGGTTGGGATTAAACCCAACAATGGTTGTGCATGCTTGTTTGTGATCATGATTTGATTGTCTTTATTGCATGATTCTATTCTCTTGCTCTTAATCTCTGAAACGAAAGTTGAAGGGAATTTCTCATTCATAGTTGAAGAGAAAGCGGAAACATTGAATCAGAATAGCCAATTAGGGTTTTGAAACAAAAGTGGATCAATCCTAGTTGAAGTAGAAGAGATAGATAGTAAGTTTATTGATAGGACGAAAGTTGATTGATTTACTTGCTTAGTTGACGAAAGTTGACGACTTTATGTGATAAAGGCATGATCTTGATGTTTTATTAAACATTTGTATGCATGATTGTTGTTGTGGGGACACCAAAACCTTAAACTTTCTCTTTCCTTTGATAAAAATCCTTGCTTTTGATTGATTACTTGCACTATAAGTAACAAAACTTGATACATGACTTTCTCCCGTGGACGAACTTGACTCCCATGTACTCAGCGGGGTCTTGACTACAAATTTATTTATTGTTAAGTAAATGCCTATCAACACAGTGTGGTGTTGGGGCTTACCTTTTGTCGGGGTCTTGATACATGACTTCCTAGAGTTGCGGATTAATTTGAAGTAATTCTTTCGCAGCCTCTTCGTTTTCTACACACATTTTGTTTTCAGATTTGATTTGGTCAAATATTTATTTTAACTGAAGGGTCATTTCAAGGGTATTGGATAAGTGCTAGAGTGGGTGGTTGGGGGGTTTCTGATATCTTTATTAATGCCTTCCTGATTCTCCAAAATACACCGCAAAATATTCTTCTCTATCTAGTTTTCAAAAGAAAAAAAAACAAAATACTCGTAGCTCGATCTCTTGTTCTGTTCTGAACCTTCCTTTCCTATCTCTTCTTACTCGAGCACACGAGTTAGAGGAGAACTGTGCTAACCTTAGACGTGCACCATAATTAGGGCGTTTATATTTCTAAGGTAGTGGTTCTTACACGACACAGTAATTCATCCTAAACACACACTAAATCAACAACCCATATTCATATTCTTGTTCGCCTACAACGATCTTATTCGTACACATACATCTCGATCCCTAACCCTTCTCATGCGGGATACATTGGTAGTTGTTTATTCAAGCATGAGATGGGGTCTATACACACGCACGAGCGCGCGCACACACATACGTACACACATATCTATAGTAATGTTTCTCTGCCAATGTGTGGAATAAAATCCTTTGTAGAATTAAATCTTTTTCAGCGAACCAGTGCATGACTTCTTGACGGAAGCATACTCTTGGTTGAAACTTTATTGCTAATATTTTTTATACAGTCTAAGAAATGAAGCTAAATATGAGTTGCATGATTGGGATTAAACGTATAATTGCTTTGCTTAAGATGGCTTGTATGGATTTTTGTGTTTAATGTGTTATAATTGAGATTATAAGCCCCTAACTAGCTAATGGCTTCTGGTATTTTAGTTAATGACGGGATGAGCTTGTACGAAAGCAGCAAGAACTCCAATTCAACACTGAAAGATCGGGTATGCTGGCAATGGCAAGCGATCATTTTCTCATTACTGAAATACGTATATATGTACATAGTAAAGGAGCTAAATTAGGAAAAGATAATACAAGATCTTAACTAGAGGCTATAGAATATCAATAGAATATAAACAATATCAAAAATATCCAATAATATCCAATACTCCCCCTCAAGTTGGAGCATGTAAATCCCGAATGCCCAACTTGCCCAATAATATCTGAAACTGAGACGAACCAAGGGCTTTAGTAAGGATATCAGCTAGTTATAGATGTGTCCGAATGTGACCTGTGCGAACCGTACCAGCTAAGAGAAGATCTCTGATAAAATGACAATCAACCTCAATATGTTTGGTCCGATCATGAAAAAACGGATTAGCAGCAATATGTAACGCGGCCTGACTGTCACAAAACAACTGCATAGGATCGATGTGAAGCACACCTAGCGAACGAAGCAATGAATTCAACCAAATCAACTCACAGCAAGCAGTTGCCATAGAACGATATTCAACTTCAGCAGAGGAGCGAGAAACAGTCTTCTGCTTCTTAGTTCTCCAAGAAATAGGAGATGAACCGAGCTGAACAAAATAACCTGTAAGAGACCGACGAGTAATCGGACATGTAGCATAATCAGAATCACAGAAAGTTGTCAACTTCAGATTACACTCTCTAGGAAGGCAAACACCCTGACCGGGATGACTCTTCAGATAACGCAAGACCCGCAGTGCAGCATCCCAGTGATCATCTGTAGGATTCTGTATAAACTGAGCTAAAGTATGCACTGCATAACAAATCTCTGGACGAGTAATAGTCAAATAAATCAATCTCCTAATCAGACGTCGATAGCGATCTGGAAATGCAAAACTCTGAGCTGTAGAAAGAGCAAGTTTGTGATTCTGTTCCATCGGAAAATCACATGGCTTGCTTCCTAGTAGTCCAACCTCACTCAGAATATCTAAAGTATATTTCCTCTGACAAAGATACAGACCTCCATCAGAGCGAGCAATCTCAATACCCAGAAAATATTTCAATGGTCCCAAGTCCTTCATGTGGAAACACGAACTCAGCTGACCTTTGAATTTAGCAATCGCAGCGGAATTATTACCAGCAACTATCAGATCGTAAACATACACCAGAACATGAATAGTTATGCCAGATCGATTATAAGAAAACAATGAGTAGTCAGCCATGGATTGGACGAAACCAAAGCTTCTCACAGCAAAAGTCAGTTTAGCAAACCAATTTCGAGGAGCTTGTCGAAGTCCATATAACGACCTATTCAACCGACAAAACTGCCCTGCCAAATGTCTGGAAAAACCCGGTGGTGGTCTCATATACACCTCTTCATGAAGATCGCCATGAAGAAATGCATATGCACATCCATCTGATGCAACTCCCAGTTTCGAGCAGCTGCAACTGCCAGAAACGTACGAACAGACACGATCTTAGCCACTGGTGCAAAAGTCTCCTTATAATCAATACCTTCCTTCTGATTGTTTCCAAGAACCACCAGACGTGCCTTAAACCGCTCAATAGTTCCGTCTGAATGCCGTTTGATTTTAAACACCCACTTGCATCCAATGGGTTTCTTATCAGGAGGCAAATCAGTCGTAGTCCAGGTCCATTTACGCTCTAAAGCATCAATTTCAGCTTCCATAGCTTTGCGCCAGTGCGCATCTCGAGCAGCTTCCAAAAATGATTGCGGCTCTGTAACAGACTCAACAAAAGCAGCAAAAGTAGTATGGCTAGCAGAAAACCGATCAAAACTAACATAATGAGCTATGGGATAGGATGTACCTGATGAACCTGACAGTTGAGATGAAAGAGACGGGAATGCTTCCTGTCTCCGCACAGTATTGCAAATGAAACCACGCAACTTCACAGATGGTGCGCGATCACAGGTAGAACGACGAGGCTGGTCTTGAGCAGTGACAGGAGAGGATTGAACCCCACCACTCCCATCATCTACCTGCGTTTGGTCGTTTAAGGTGCTTGGTAAGATATTGTCTTGAGCAGTGACAGGAGAAGATTGAATCCCACTCCTCCTGTCGACTGTCTACGTTTGGGCATTTGTGGAGTTAGGAATGAGCTCTTGAATTGCAACAGAAGGAGATTGAACCCCACTCCCCCTGTCGTCCATCTGCGTTGGGGCTGATGGGGTATGGCAAGCATCGAAATTTGCAGGATGAGTATCAATTTGGGATGTTTGGTCACTATCGGTTGGGTTAACAGTGGGCTGATATGGAAATTTGTTTTCATAAAAAATAACATCTCGGGAAATGAACCTTTCGTTAGTTTCAATGTCAAGGACTTTCCAACCTTTTTGTCCATTCGGATAGCCAATAAAAACGCATTTTCTAGCTCTAGGAGCAAATTTGTTGGGGGGTTTCGGAATAACAGAAGCATAACAAAGACAACGTAGGGTACGAAGATGATCATAGGTCGGAGGTCGACCATACAACATTTCAAAAGGCGTTTTATTTTGTAAAACCGGGGTTGGAGTTCTATTAATTAAATAACAAAGAAGTTAAGACACACTCACCCCAAAAATATAACAGTAAATGTGCATGAAATCGTAAAGCTCGAGCAACATTCAAAATATGTTTGTGTTTCTGTTCTACTCTACCATTTTGCTGCGGAGTGCCAACACATGAAGTTTCAAATAACATGCCTTTTTCGGTAAAATAATTTCGCAAACTAGTGAATTTAGTACCATTGTCACTCCGAATGCATTTAACAGTTTTATCAAATTGGCGTTCAGTCATGGCACAAAAATTAGAAATTAAAGAAGTAACTTCAGTTTTATGTTTCATAAGAAAAATCCAAACACACCTACTAAAATCATCAACCATGGTAAGAAAATAATGAGCCCCTTGAACGGACAGAGTCCGATAGGGACCCCACACATCACAATGAACCAAATCAAACATATTAGAAGCATGCGTTTGACTAATAGGAAATGAAGGACGAGATTGTTTAGCCCTACGACAACTATCTCAAGGTTCAATGGGACCATTTATTCTAATATTAGGAATGAATTTAAGAACAGGAAGCGAGGGATGACCAATTCGGGAATGCCACAGGGCAGGTGATGCGACATCCATTCGTGAAGCGTGTCCCATCGACGCCACTCCACGAAGCCAATACACACCGTTCCGCTCTTCACCCGCCCCAATCAAATTCATCGAAGTGCGATCCTGTAAAATACATAGCCTATCAGTCATCCGTGCAATGCAGTTATGGTCTCTCAAAAGTCGAGCAATGGAGATCAAATTACAAGTCAACTTGGGAACGAATAGCACATCCCGAATAATAAATTTATCAGACAATATCAAATTTCCAGCCTTATTTGCAGTAGTAGACATCCCATTTGGGAGAACAATTGAAGAAGAAGCCACGGTACATAAATCCGTCAATAATTTTTCGTTCCCCGTCATGTGAAACGAGGCATCGGTGTCTAGAATCCAATAAAAATATAGGTACCAGATTGAGGAGCTGAAGTGTTATGAACGGAATTATTTACTATACTCATCAATTGGCTGAATTGGGACTCGGAAAGCCCCGTGCCTGCGCGATCTGCAGTGCTCAAGGCACCAATCTGCAACCCCAAATTCTCGCCAGCAGTAGCAGCGTTAGCGAGGCCTTGTCTGCGTCCTCGTTCTCGTCCAGCGCCAGCCCCTGCACTGTTGCGCTCGCGCTGAAGAGCCAGTTGCTGCTCGTGGCGCTCAGTCCCCCACCACTCGGGATATCCGACAATCTTGTAGCAAGTTTTCACGTCATGGCCTGCCTTGACACAATGTGTGCACCATGGCTGGTCACCACATCGCGGTTCGACCCCTTGACTGCCTGCTGAATCACGGCGATCACGGTCCTCATCGACTTTCTTCTCTCGATCACGACGGTCACCACACCCACGGCTTCCTTGTGCAGCAAACGCCGCGCCTTCGAGTCGTTGTTCAGTCCCGTCACGAGCCTTGAGAGTTGTTCGTGCTCTCTCTTCAGAAATAACAGTAGCATAAACTTTGTTAGTATGCTGGATGGGATCTTGCGCCAGGGCATTAGATCGAACCGTGGCATAGACGTCATCAAGTCCCATCAGAAATTGGTGAACCCTTTCATCATCTCGTTCCTTCGTCAATGCGTCGACCCACTTGCACTCGCATTTGCCACAAGTACATCAGCGATAAACTGTGTAATTAGCCAATTCATCCCACAACTTCTTCAGATCAGTGTAATAGGTGTTCACGGATCGTCCACCTTGAACACATCGAGCGAGATCAAAGCGCAGTTGTTGCACTCTTGGACCATTCCCGATAGAGAATCTCTGCTTCAAATCATCCCACAACTCCTTCGCTGTCTCGAAGAAAGTTACGGAGGACCTCATTGACTCGTCTATGGATTGCAATATCCAACCGACGATCATTGAATTCACACTCCACCAGTCGTCTAGTTCATCGGGATCGTCAGGTTGAACAATGGTCCCTTCAATGAACCCCAGTTTGCGTTTTGCTCGGAGTGAATTGCGCAAGACAATCTTCCACTCTTGAAAGTTATCCCCTTTGAATGTCACGTGACAAATCTTCATGCCCGGGTGATCGGAGGGGTGCAGGTAAAAAGGTGATTTTTGTGGACGGGATCCATCTGCAGACTTGATCCCGGTGGAAGGCTCTTCTTTTTCGTGAACTTTTGGCGGCATGGTAGTCTCGGCGGCAACTAACAACAAGGTAAGGTGCCGAGTGTTAGGGTGGTGCGGCCGGTGGTTTGATTAGGTCTTAGGATCGGGAAAAAAACGAGATCGCTCTGATACCATGAAAGATCGGATATGCTAGCAATGGCAAGCGATCATTTTCTCATTACTGAAATACGTATATATATACATAGCAAAGGAGCTAAACTAGGAAAAGATAATACAAGATCCTAACTAGAGGCTCCAGAATATCAACAGAATATAAAAAATATCCAATAAACACTATATCCATTTGTTGCTCTATGATCCAAAAGTAGCAAGAAACATGCTAAATGTTTTTTAGGTGCAAAGATCATCTCATGACTTTGTGCTACATAGCACAGTTAGCATGAACATGATGTCATATTAGCTTTCATTGATATCGGATCGCACTCTTGAATTCAAGATTATTTTTTATAAAGATTGTTCACAAAATTAATGTGTTGATCTCGAGTTGATCCTTGTGTAACTGTTTAGGTAACAATTTCTTAAAGAACCTATTAAAATCTCCCCACATTAAGTTTAAGACTGGTGCTTATCTCGTCAAAAAGCACGCCAAAGGGATCTTCTTTTGGACTTTGTTTGAGAGCCGTAGAGAGGATTCCTTCCACCAAAAAAATAAGTGTGCAATTGAAGTTTGTTGATTAAGCCCACACAAACCCACCTTTTTGACTTTTTGTTTGTCATAAGCCCACATAAAACTCAAAATTATGATATCCTCCAAAACACAAGAAAGTCTTCGACTCGCTTTTTTTAGATGAAATGCTAAAGATTTAAAAATGATTTGAGTAAGAACATACTCAACATATAAATGTTTATACTTTGTTATACTTCGTTTTAAAACTTGTGTACGTACTAGTCCAAGTATACAGAATACCACCTATTCTCAACTTAGTTTTAACAACTAACCTACCTAATAATTTACACATAACTGGTGCACTACGTGGACATACATATTATCTTGAGAGAAATTTAGAACAATCTTTTTTCATAACTAATCAACGTGACAATTTTTCTCCCCACCCACTTTTGACCATTTCTTCCTTTTGTTTTACTCTACCAAGATAGATGCACCAACGACAAAAAAAAGACAGCCATATTGAAAGACAATGACATGATTTACATTCATTGGAACCAAACTTATAGAAACCATGTATGTAAATTATAAAAACCCTAAATACTATCCTTTTCATGTATTGAGAAAAGAAAGTCACACCATCACACCAGCCATCTCTATTCCTTGACAAAAGAAAGAAAATTAAAAGAAGTGTAATCTTGTACATGGCCTCAAATGGGAGAGGATCCATTTCCATGTCACTTGCATGAAAATGGAGAGGATACGAGCCCGCTTATGGCCGAATCCTCTTCTCCGCCACGAATCTTTGTTTTTGTAGATTTAGAATGTGAGCGATTGACAACTTACCAGAATAGACGTACATGGTTGGTAGAGAGAGAAATAAAAAAAGACAGGCTCAGTTAATCATGATCACGAGGACTCGAGGATAAGGTTGGAGGTTTGGAGAGTGGAAAGGGAGTGGTTGTGGTCTCCTTCATAGGTGACGATGAGCATGGCCGGGTCATCCAAGGCCCGCTCTACGTGCTTTCGGGCTGGGCACCCTCTCATTGTACTGCATTTGTAGTATCCCCTGCTCAATCAATAGGCCATAAGATTTTCCACTCAAAGAGATGGATAATTCCACTTATGTTCCAACATAAAACTATATCAACAGTCTATATATTTTTCTTACAATATTACATCAGGATCAGAATCATATGAACCCATTCGATTTATCCAACCTTCGGAGTATGTATAGGTTAACTATCCAAATTGACATCCAGCTTAATTAAGTGCTTATAATTAATTAAGCTTTTAATGAGAGCTTAGCTTACGATTGTTGGATTTGAAGGATATATATGCTTTACATATGTATGTTTATAGAAGACTAGAAGTTACCTTGGATGTGGAGAGCCCTTGATAGGCTTCTGGCCATACTTCCTCCAAGAGTAATTATCGGGTGGAATATCCGACATCTTCGAGCTTATTGCCGCCACTCTCACCTCCTTCTTTATCCTCATTTTCCTACTCAACCAAATTTTAATCAACTTAATAATCTCACTTCCAAAATAAGAAATTTAAATTGTTTTTGATTGGGTCACCTCTTCTTGGAGCAATGGCATCGACCGGAGGAAGAGCGGCCACATCGGCCCGATCCAGCGGTGTCGGAGAAGCTGCACCTCCTCCCCTTAAACGACGCCGTCCCATTACCAGTCAACGTTGACTTGAACGAGTTAATCTCAGGCGTCGATTCCTTGAGAGCCAGATCCAACGAATCCATGGGAACTTGCTTGATGGGCTTGGGACACAGAAGAACCTGAGCGCTGCTCTCCAGAACAAGGCTCTGCTTTTGCTCTGTTTCGAAGCGGCTGCGCTGTCGTTGCGGGGGGCGCCTGAAGCGCGCGTGGCCCAGTCGAGTCGGAGGGAGAAGAAATGACGCGCCTGAACCTCGAAACGGCGTCGTCCGCGGCCGATTGGCAGCTGAAAGTACCTTCGCCCGTGAGATTCCCCTGTTTTTGGTGGGTGTGAGAATGCTCTCTTCTCGAGGAAATCAATTTGATGAAATTCTCCACGCTTTCGAGCCCGGCGGAGGTTTCTTCCATTAAGAGGTTCTGTTCCATGGAGGACGAGTGATTTCGGCTGTAACCCAGAACCAGATCCACTGCCATGTCTCTGTTTTTTCTTCCTTCCTTTCTTTCTTTGTGTTTAGAAGGAGGAGGGGGGCATTGAAGAGAACGAAACCTGTGTACAAAGAATAGGAGAGTAAGGTTGTTTAGTTGAGAAAAAAGGGGAAAAGGGTGAGAATAAAGACACGTCCCTAATCTACTATATATATATATATATATGCAATAAGGTTTGGAGACTTCTCATTACGCCACCTAGGATTTTGCCACATGTCGATCCTATATTAAGCCACCTCATATTTTATACACGTGTCATTTTCTTATAATTTAGACGTCTTTATAGAAATTTCATGTCATATTCCACATGTCAATTTTTTCCATATCACTCATATGTAATGTACACATCATATTGCCACATAATCTACAAATCTCAATTAATTTTTAAATTTTTTTCATATTGGATTACAATAATGTTTTTTTAGAAATTTAGTTACATATTTCTAAAAATTTACATGTGAGAATATTTTTTACCATATCTTTATGATCCTAAAAACTCTCCAATATAATCTACCAAAAAAAACTCACAATAAATATATACCGAGATCTTATCCTATAATATTTTTAAACTACAAAATTTAATAATAATTGTTAATGATCCATATATATATATCATATGATCATATATGTAGGTACATAACAAATATATTGAACAATAAATTTAACGGTTAACTTATTTTCTAGCAAAATAAATACTGGTTCGTAAAATTAATTTCCATGAAATTGACATAAAAATATTTTTTATGTATTTTATAGGATAAGATTTTAACATATATTTATGATCTTAACAACTCTCAAATATAATCTAAAAAAACTTACATAAATATAGACCGATATTTTATCCTATAATATTTTTAAATTACAGAATTAATAATAAATAGTTATTGATCCATGACTATATGTACATAATGAATAAATTGAACAAATAATTTAAAAATTACCATATTTTCTATAAAAAAAAATTAGAATCGATATATCTAGAGATAATTTTCGACAACCTCATCATTGTTTTCACTTTTCCAATATGAGTTACGATATTAAAAAATAAATCATAATAAATATATAGGAAAAATGAGTTACGGTTTTAAAATCTATGTACAAATCAAGTCAATTTTTTTGTTAATAGATATTTTTTTCCATTATGATATTTAGATAGGATCGAATCTTTTTGTTGACAAATCTTTAAATTTCAATTATGATATATATTTGAATTTTTAATTTTGATTTTTTCGATAAATTACATACAAATCTAGCCAATTACAATTGTAATTTTCAATTATAACTTTCTGGTAATGTTTTTTTGATAATATACGTACATGTCAAGTCAATTTTAGTTGCTAATCCATATTAAATGTCCCATTATTTTCATTTTTGCTATCAAAATCTTTAATTTAGAATTATGCTTCTTTTTTTTACAATTTATATAAATCACTAATTCACAATTATTTTTTATTTTTATTTTTATTTTTATTTATTAATATCTTTTTTATAGTACATGTGAAAAAATATCGAGTCATAGTCGTGCAGGGCACGACGGGGACAACTAGTTTCCTCTATATCTAATAACAAAAATGAATTATTCTAACGTGCAACATTTTTTTTATAAGACTTTTTTGGGTGCTCGTCTAAAACATCTATTGGGAATGAGTAATCGAACCAATTCTTAAAAAAGAAAAGGTAAATGGTGATTTCGAGTATTATTTCAGAGGCTTAACCGTTAAATCAAATAACTAAAGGTAAAATTTTGGAAACATAAGATAAGACAAATTAAGAGCTTTTTTTTCCTCAAGTCATTGTTTATTTAATTAAGAGTTTGTGTAGGTTTCATTAAAAAGGATGATGCTCTGCAATGGTCTTTTAAAAAGATAATGTTGGAATAAATTCTAGTAAAAAGTAAAGTGGGGGGAAACTGGGTACAATCCCACATCGAGTTTTTGTGGGAGTTATGTGCCATTATAAATAGCTTAAACATTAGAGCTTCTAAAGGATTGAGAGGAGAAAGAGTCCCCCACGCGTGCGCGCCGCCGCCGCCGTTCGTCCGGCTCGGCTCGTGACACGTGCGCGGTGTGGTGGGGACATCTTTTTACGGGTTTGCTAAACTTTTTGCGGATAAAATGGTCAACTGAATTGCGGATTATTCGATTCAATGATTCTTCCGCAATTTCAGGTTTTGACTATTTCTTAAACTGATGGCGAGATTTTTTCCAAAACATGGGGCTTAATCCCAGATTTGATTTTCAGAACAAAACACGTTTTCTGTTTCAACCACTTTGTTGATTCGTGGAGTAGTGGAGAGATTTGAGGGAGCGGAGCAAAACTAACTCCAGCATTCCTCTATTAAAGGGTTTCTTCGCTGCTCTTCAGAGATCATCCAAAAAACGCCATCTTCTTTCTGTTTTCTAAATCCGCAAACCCACTCTCTCTTCTATTCTGAGTTCCGAGGATCCCATCTCCTCTTTTCTGAAGTACACAGAATCGAGGAGAGCTGTGCTAACCTTGGGGGATAAAACGCCGCTTTTTGATCTACACTGAAAATTGATTACGTCCTTCTCAAGGACGCGCCTTCAGCAACCACTCCTGTTAATGTTGTTGCCCTGCCCCTTGTTGTTGCTGCTGATGAGGATCCTGTGCAGACGACTCTTGATGATGCTGCCAAGAAAGACGAGGTCTCACCAAAGGTGCTCGCTGAAATTGAAAAATACAACCAAGACAAAAAGACTGTAAGGGGTATCCTTCTGAATCATATGTCAAATTCTTTGTTCGATTTGTTTCTTACCAACAAATCTTCCAAGTGTATTTGGGAGACCCTTGAGAAGAAATATGGTTTTGATGATGCTGGAAAGAAGAAGTATGTGACAGGATAGTTAATGAGGTTCCAAATCGTTGATGACAAGCCAATCATGGATCAAGTCCATGAGTACGAGAACCTTGTTGCTGACATCCTTGTCGAGGGGATGAAAATGTGTGAGTATCTGCAAGCGAGCTTCCTCATCGAAAAGCTACTAGATTCATGGGCGAGCTACCGCAACCATCTGAAACACAAAAAGAAGGATATGACTCTAGAAGAGCTCGTGGGCCACATGAAAATTGAGGAAGCCAATCGCCTCAAAGATAAGCCTCCTAAACAATCTGATTCTTTGGTTAAAGCTAACATCGTTGAAAGTTCTGGTCCTAGGAATGATAGGTTCAAAAAGGGCGTGAGCAATCAATCTGGGAAGACACAGAAATCCCTTCAAAACAAGAAAACACAACACTTCAAGAAGGGAGGAAAGTATGACAAGGCTAAGGCAGGATGCTTCGTCTGTGGGAAGCCAGGGCATCGTGCTGCGCATTGCAACCACATGATCGAGGGTCCAAGGAATGATCATGCTTGGTTTCAGAAAAATGGGCCGCCCAAAAACAACCAGGAAAAGAAGGAAGTGAACCTGACTGAAGAAGACTTTGTGGTTGTCATATCTGAGGTGAACCTGGTCGACCTAACTGAATGGGTGGTTGACACTAGGGCCACGAGGCACTTCTGTGCTAACAAGGAGCTGTTGTCCAACTTTGAGCCCGCTGACAAGGGCGAACAAGTCTACATGGGTAACTCTAGCGTTTCTGAAGTGCTCGGTAAAGGGAAAATCCTTCTCAAATTAAATTCTGGAAAAAAGTTATGCTTGATTAATGTGTTGTATGTTCCTTCATTGCGTAAGAACTTAATTTCTGGGGGGTTGCTAGTCAAAGCTGGTTTTAGGCTACTCCTTGATGGAGGAAAACTAGTCATAAGCAAGAATGGTGAATTCGTGGGAAAGGGTTTTAGGAATGCTTCTGGCCTTATCATGCTTGAATCTGCTATTGTTGAAATTGAGAATAAAGCTAGCACTTCTGCTTATATTGTTGAGTCCATTAATATTTAGCATGGTAGACTAGGACATGTGAATGTCAACTCCATAGACCGTTTGCATAAATCTGGTTTAATTCCTAGTCTAAACAAAAGTGGATTGGACAAATGTGATGTGTGTGCTGAAGCCAAATTTATTAGAAAACCGTTTAAGCCGGTAACTGAAAGAAAATCAGAATTGCTTGAATTAATACATACTGATTTGGCTGACTTTAAAAGTACCGAAAGCAAAGGAGGAAAACGTTATTACATCACCTTTGTAGATGACTATTCCAGATATACCAAAGTGTACCTTCTTAGGACAAAAGATGAAGCTGAAAACATGTTCTTGGTATATAAAGTTGAAGTAGAAAACCAACTAGATCGGAAAATCAAAAGGATTAGATCAGATAGAGGTGGAGAATATGGGACTGGTTTCTTAAAGAGGTTTTGTGAAGAAAACGGAATTATACATGAATTTACAACCCCTTATGCACCTCAACAAAACGGAATAGTTGAAAGAAAAAAATCGAACTTTAAAAGAAATGATGAATGATATGCTTCTAAGTTCGGGTCTACCTGATAACATGTGGGGGGAAGCTGTTCTATCTGCAAACCATGTATTAAATAGAGTACCTCATAAAAAGTTAGAGCAAACTCCATATGAATTGTGGAGAGCCTTTGCACCCAACTTAAGTTACCTTAAAGTGTGGGGGTGCCTAGTTAAAGTTGTTATTCCTACTTTTAAACGTGAAACTGTAGGTCCTAGAACCTTTGATTGTGTGTTCATTGGTTATGCTGGTAGTAGTTCGGCTTACAGATTCTTGCGCTTAAATGACCGATCTATATGTGAATATCGAGATGCTGAATTTTTTGAGCATGTGTTTCCTTTGAAATATCATCATATGTCCAATTCTGTTGCATCTACTTCTAAAGTGACGTCGTCTTTACCACAAATTGTTGATGTTCCTGTTGAACCTAGGAAGAGTAAAAGACGTAGAAGTGAAACTAGTTTTGGCCCCGATTTTGTGATTAATTTCTTAATATAACTAAAAGACATAGACAAGATAAACGAATCTCTTGTTTGCCTTCATATGATTGAGGATGACCCTAAAACTTATAAAGAGGCAATGAGTTCTATTGATGCTAGCTTCTGTAAAGATGTTGTTACTAGTGAATTGGAATCTATAATGTCTAACAACACTTGGGAAATTGTAGAACTACCTAGAGGTAGTAAGACTATCAGTTCCAAATGGATATTTAAAAAGAAATTAAAGACTGATAGAACCATAGACAGGTTTAAGGCTAGACTTGTGATAAAAGGGTTCACGCAGAAATATGGAATTGATTATTTTGACACTTACTCACCTGTGACTAAAATCGTCACTATTCGTGCTTTACTTGCTTTAGCATCTGCTCATGATTTGCTTGTACATCAGATGGATGTAAAGACAACAATTTTAAATGGTGATTTAGATGAAGAAATATATATGCAACAACCTCCAGGATTCGTGATACCTGGAAAGGAGCACAAGGTGTGTAAGCTCAAAAAGTCTTTATAAGGATTGGCACAAGCTCCAAAGTAATGGTATGATAAATTTCACAAGACTATTATCAGTTTTGGTTTTATTGTGAATGGTTCTGATGCATGTGTGTATTCCAAGATGTTTCATGAAAAATGTGTGATAATATGTCTTTATGTGGATGACATGCTTATTATTGGAACACACTTAGATGTAATTAAAGAAATCAAAGACTTCTCGTCTTCAAAATTTGAAATGAAGGACTTAGGAGAAGTTGATGTAATTTTGGGTGTCAAAGTGACTAAAATCAAAAATGGCTTTACTTTGTCTCAATCACACTATGTAGAGAAAATTTTGAGAAAATTTAACTCGTATTATGTGACGCCCGTTAGAACACCATATGACTCAAGCATACATTTGAAGAAAAACAAGGGAAATAGTGTTTCTCAAACCGAGTATGCTAAGATTATTGGTAGTCTGATGTTCTTAATGAATTATACTCGACCTAATATTGCCTATGTTGTGAGTAGACTAAGTAGATATTGTAAGACCCCTATTTTACAACATTGGGTATTACCGCCAGTGACATCGGATTTTACCGTCCAACGTCACCCAAGGCTTTTAGAATGATATAGAATGATAAAATGCGGAATAAAACATACTCATAAATTAAAAGGTGCTCACGAAGGAGACTTTGTTCTTACAATCCAAATCACAATACCAAAAGCTTGTTCAGGAATTACAATTCATAAATCATTGTCTTTGAAACATAAATGAAAATAAACCAAAAGGAGTTTCAAACTTCGCGGAGCTTCTTGACCTTCTCTTGCTCTTCACCTTACGTCGGGTTGAACTTCCTAGGTTCTGACATAATTCGCGAGGGGTGAGAATATGCCAGGCAACATGCGCAAAAGAAAAATTAGTCTAGGAGACTAAGCAAGCGGGAACGGAACTTCCCGAGGGTATTTCGGTAATTTAATATAACAACAACGAAGTTAACAACGGGTTGTGTTTGACGGTAGGGTTTAATCATATGGGGTTTAATGGTACAAAAGAGAGCGTATCCCGAGCGGAGATAGCTCGATAGTTTGGAGAAGAACTACTAGATTGTAGGCTTCTATTAGTATCGAGAATAAAAGATGTGTTGGGAACGTTTATTAATTCATACAAGTTACAATTTCTCGCGCCCTGAGCGGACCGAGGGCCAGATCGATCATTTGAGATCGGTCCGGTTTTAATATTTAAATGTGCATTAAGCACTTATCGTAACGTCTTCGCTTTAATGATTTTTAAAGGGGTGGGAATTCGGATTGCCCGATCCACCAAGGGAAACCCAGTTTCCCGGCACTTAGCTAGGGTGCGCTCATCCCTCCTTGCAATCGGAGCGGATGGGATCATGATCCCGAAAGTCGTACTTCAAACACGTAGGCACTTACGACTTAGTAGGGTTATATAGAGGTGTCGGCTATTCCGCGCCCCTCACTAGTTCGTTTGACGAGGATCTCTGAACGAGTCCATAACAACCAACCATAATCACACTAGCATAAATAGTCCTATCAATATAAATAGCGAACTATACTAACAATGGTCGTTACATCTAGCAATCGATATTTCCTAGATTTATTAATTTCTTAGCACGCAAGTTGTTCCCAACATCGAGAATTTCACGGACACGAATTATAAAGGTCACAAGGGGAATTTCCACTTGCCTTGGTTGGGATGATAACCGACTTAACGATGAGACGGAGGTGGGGTTCGTGACTTCGAACGAGGTTCCCGACCTATCGACACGGAAATTTTACGAACGGTCTTAGATACGAAAATACTTTTAAGATTCGGATTTCTTAAGAGTACTTAGCTTAGGTGTATGGAACATTCTAAATTATTATTATAATAATTTAGGTAGTTAAATTAATATAATAACATTCCTCTCTTATTATTTTAATTTCGTAATATCCTTTTATTCGATTTGAAATAACACTTATTGATTATTCAAAATAATTTACTTAATTTCAACAATATTCAAGGGTTATTTAAAAATTATTTTCCCTTTACGAAAATACTCTATTATAATACTTTCTTAATAAAAACCTTTTTAACTAAGGGGTCATAAAAAAGAGATAGAATAATATTAGGTTCTTTCTTAGTAATTTTCCATAAATAGAAATTCTTATTTACTATATAAGGTAAGCTTTCTTAAAACGATCATAATATAAAATAAATATCCTTATTCATTTATTTCGAAATTCTTTTTAATAATTCACCTATAGGTACAAGATCATGGTATAAAATATTTAAACTTCTCCTTATAGTATAATTTTAGGATATTTCAAGTCACAAAAAGATATTATTTTCTACAATATCTTTCTAGGTGAGATAATTTTAAATACTAAGTAATATAATGTTATAAATTATATTATTGTCAAATTCCTTGCATTTATAAAAGAACTTAGGCCTTGTATGAATACTTTACCTTAGAGATAATTAAACTAATATTATAATAAATAATTAAAATTATAAATATTCTTATTTGGTATTCTCTACACTTAAACTCTATACTTTTATAATGGTGATATAATATGTAGAGACAAAACATAAGCTAATAAATTTATAATATGAAATAAAAAAATAATTCTTATAAGGTCATCTTAGTTTTAATAGCATACTTTAATAACATAAATAAAAATAAATAATTTATACAAATTAGAATTAGGGAGTTTTGAGTTTACAGACTCTTGCCTGTGGGTTTCAGAAACCAGTAGAAGAGAGGGTAGAGGGGGCCGGTGGTCAGGGGAGACACCAGGGAGGACGGCGGCGTTGCTGGGGGAGGCGCGGTGGTCGCCGACGGTGATGCTGGTGGTTGGAGGTGGTGGCCGGCGGTCCAAGGGAGGGAGAAGAGGGACTCCTTTGGTGGGATTTTGGGTGAAGAAACTAGAATTTAGAGGCTGATTTTTGGGGGAAATTGGGAGTGAAGTTGTAGAGAGGAAGAGAAGGATGAAAGAAGTGAGTTGTTGGGTGGGATTTCAACCTCTATTTATAGTGGAAGCTAGATCCAAGGCTATAGGATTTGCCCAATGGAGAAGAGGAGGGAGAAAGATGATTGGGGAGGGTTGGTAAGGGGGTAGGTGAGGAAGATGATGTCATCTAGGTGATGTAAGCAAGATAGGGTTATAGCTATGGTGGGAACGAAGGCCATGGATTGGGCAGAATTCTTTTACGTAAAACCTTAGGTTGAAGAAGAAGGGGGATAATATTTTAATGTGTTTTATTTAATAGATTTTTGAGGTTAAAAATAAAATAGGTCCTCATTTTATTCAAGGCTTTTTAAATTGCCAAAAGCCTTATGGAATATTCTTCAATTTTTATTAATTAAAAATTCCCTATGGAATATTCTTTTAATTTTATTAATTAATATCTTTCAGAAATATTCTTTTAATTATTTAATTAATTTTATTTTACAAACATTCTCTTTTTACCTAGAGAAAAGGTTAAAAATAAAAATAGATAAATAAATAATAATAAAAAATTTATATTAAATTTTAAAAACTTGAAATATCTCGGATATTACAGATATACACATAATCCATGTCAAGATCATTGGAATGCTCTTAAAAGGTTATTAAAATATTTAAGAGGCACAATGGATTGGGGCTTACATTACGTGAGCTTTCCAAATGTGTTAGAGGGCTATTGTGATGCTAATTGGGTCTCTGACAATGATGAAGTGAACTCTACTAGTGGTTATGTGTTTACTTTATGTGGTGCAGCTATATCATGGAAGTCTGCAAAGCAGACCGTGATAGCTAGATCTACTATGGAGTCAGAGTTTATAGCTCTTGACTTGGCAGGGCAAGAGGCTGAATGGTTGTGAAACTTAATGGCTGATGTTCCATTGTGGGGGAGGCCGACGCCTCCCGCTTCTCTACATTGTGATTCACAGGCAGCTATGGGAGTTGCTAAAAGCAGTGCCTATAATGGAAATAAAAGGCACATTCGCATAAGGCATGAGGCCGTGAGACATTTAATATTGAATGGTGTGCTCACCATGGAGTACATTAGGTCGGAAAGGAATCTTGCAGATCCTTTGACCAAAGGACTAAACAGGAAAATGGTCTTGGAATCGTCGAGGGGAATGGGTCTAAAACGCATATGAAAGTTTGAGCTTTCTTAATCCTATGGCGAGAAAATTGAGAGGTTGAACTAATTGTTCTTAATGACTTCATAGCCC
This sequence comes from Fallopia convolvulus, assembly GCA_964016875.1. Taxonomy (NCBI): domain Eukaryota; kingdom Viridiplantae; phylum Streptophyta; class Magnoliopsida; order Caryophyllales; family Polygonaceae; genus Fallopia; species Fallopia convolvulus. Next base: position 1,725,872 of record OZ024736.1, read on the forward strand.
TAATAAGGGTGGTCTGTATGAGACAGACTTGATGATGTCACCTACTTGAGTACTACTAGGTTTTGATCCTAAATTAAGAACTTGAGAAGTTCTTTAGAGAGTACTCATGAGCATCCCAAGGGTGATAAGTATAACTCATATGCGGGATCACTTGGACTTAAGACAAGGTGCGTGTTTGTAGGTTACGTTTTCAAAGTGTCAAAGAGTTCAAGACACAAGTCACTCTTTGACATGGGAATATTCTCATGTTCACTAAGGTGTAGGTTCAAATCGAAAGATACTAATACTTAAGCACTGAGTCTACAAAACTCAGAACAGACTAGCACTTTGCTTTTGTGGAGGAATGTTGGAATAAATTCCAGTAAAAAGCTAAGTGGGGGGAAAGTGGGTAGAGTCCCACATCGAGTTTTTGTGGGAGTTATGTGCCGCTTATAAAGAGCTTACACATTAGAGCTTCTATAGGATTGAGAGGAGAAAGAGTCCCCCACGCGCGCGCGCCGCCGCCGCCGGCCGTTCGGCTCGGCTCGGCTCGGCTCGGCTTGTGTCGTGTTCGTGACACGTGCGCGGTGTGGTGTGGTGGGGACATCTTCTTTCTGTTTTCTAAATCCGCAAACCCACTCTCTCTTCTGTTCTGAGTTCCGAGGATCCCATCTCCTCTTTTCTGAAGTGCACAAAATCGAGGAGAGTTGTGCTAACCTTGGGGGACAAACGTCGCTTTCTGATCTGCACCGTGTCAGGGCGATTTGTTTCTAAGGCAACGGTTCTTTTCCGCGACACAGCGATTCGTTACGCTCAAATCAATTTACCCTTTCGACCCACATTCAAATTCTTGTCCTTTTCTACTGCCCTGCAGTGATCCTTCCTTACTTACAGATAATAATCATAACCATTTTCAGACTTTACCAATTTCAAATGAGGTATGAACTAATAATTCCATGGATTCAGATGTTACCATTCTCATTTGGGAACTCAATAATATAGTTGTGGTAGACAAATTTAGCAAAGATGCACACTTTATGGGCGGCATTAAGTCATCCATATTCTACTTTATCTATGACACAATGTTATTTGGACAGTGTTTTCAAATTGCATGGCTTTCGAAATTTATCACGAGGTTCTCGTAGGAATTGTTTAAGCTGCATGGTGTTTCTCTGAACTTATCTAGTGCAAACAGGTGCTTAGTGCTTACCATCCTCAAATGGATGGAAAGAAAGAAGTTGTAAAAAGGTGCTTGGAAACTTACCTCAGATGTATGTGTAGCCACAGACCTCATTTATGAAGCAGGTGGTTGCCATTGGCCGAATGATGGTACAACACCGCATTTCACACAACAACTCAGGTAACTCCTTTTGAGATATTCATTTGTCATATCTTCCAGCTTATCTCTATTGCGAGATAGGCTGCCCTAGAAATGAACACCTATGCTTTCCTCATAGCCACAGTCGTAGTTGTCATCTCAAGCGCTCTTCTCCCATTCTTCAATTTCGCCGGCCTGAGTATCAATCAATTCATCATCCTTGGCTTGCTGCTTTGTCTTCCTTAAATCTTATTTTACTTCTTCTCTTTCCGACAATCATTTAAGGGTTTTCGTCTCATTTGAATTTTGTTGCTTTAGGCCGGTTGAGGATTCGAAACCTAGAGGTGGCTGATTTGGTGGTGACAAATGCATTCATTTACACAGCCGACCAATCTCTTCCTTTTGCCGACTCCATGGCCATCCGCCATGGCCGGATTATGGCCATTGGCCATTACTCATCTGTACGGGTAAGTAATATGTACAGTGTTTAACTAACAGAGTTGGTACTAAACTTATGACTGAATAGACATTGATGTTGGTTAGGTAAGGAAATTCCGTTAAGTTTATATTTCTAAGAGAAGAAGAAAGTATGATTTCTGCTGAAATTGCTTTGGGGATGTTTGCGGTTTTTAACTAGGCAAAACATAGATAAGCCATTGTTTTGGTTAAATAATTTTTGACACAAATTGCTATGTTGATCTATTTCTTCCCTTAATTGATTCATGCTCCTCAATCAAATCTCTATGGAATTGGCAAAATTTAATTATCAGTGAAACTATTTTGCACACAAATTAAGTAAAGAAAGTCTTAACCATTTTGGATTATGATGGTCTCTGTCAAGGGTTGCTTTCATCTGTGAGTCGAATATTAAGAATGCAAGTGTTTCATGAAAAAATAAAAAAACATTCATGTCCTCGTTGATCTTCTTGAAAATTCTTCGGTTTATGCCATTGATGCAAATTTTAGATTGAGGTTTACTTGTAAACTTTTTGTCAAGTCTTGGTTTTGGAAATTTGGGCATTTCATTTGTCTATTTTTCTGATTGTAGGACTTGGAGGGATATGGAACCAAGAAATTAAATCTTCAAGGAAAAGTTGTTGTTCCTGGTTTTATTGATTCCCATGTGCACTTTATTTCTGGAGGCCTGCAGGTGTTGCAAAGCTCATATTTTGTTCCAGTTCTTCCTAAATTTTTAATGGATCTTTGTGCATAATATCCCAACGTGATACAGATGGGACAAGTGCAACTCAGTGATGTTGATTCAAAAAAGGAATTCATAGGAAGAGTTAAAGCAGCAGTTGAAAGTAATTTTATATCTGTATACTCTCTTGTATGTTGAAGTTACATGCACTTGGTACTAGAGGCTAGCTATTCAAATTAGAATGTCTTGTTATGTTTTGCATTTATGAATACGACCATGAGATGTATGTAAATTGACCAATTTAGTCCCACAATAATTCTGTAGTTTACTTGCAAACTTATGATTTGGATTGCATGTTTGAGTGTTTAGCCTCATGGAAGACTTGACTCCAATGACACTATGGCATGTTCTAGTTGAAGTAGGTGTTGGACTTTTTGTTGAATAAGATATTTGCTTGATCTGAAAAAATATTGACTTTACCATAAGATTTCTTCTAATGGAACTAGAGCTGCTTACTCACTTTACAACCCGCACTACTATTTCGGGGGAGAATTTACAGAAAAGAAGCAAGGCTCATGGATTTTAGGTGGTGGATGGAGCAATGATCTATGGGGAGGAGACTTGCCAACAACAGCCTGGATTGATGATTTTACACATCAAAATCCTGTAAAACATCCATTCATATACACACACAACTTTATTGTTCTTGTACAAAGTATTATGATTGGATTGATATAATCATTAGACCACACTTGCAGGTTTGGTTGACAAGGACGGATGGTCATATGGGCTTTGCTAATTCACTAGCACTGAAAATAGCGGGGATCACCCGTGACACTAAAGATCCAGATGGTGGGAGCATAGTGAGAGCATCCAATGGAGGTATAGGTTCAGCTATTTTGGTCCTAAAGAATTGAACAAAAAGGAGAAATTATAGACTAAACTCACAATATAAATCTAGAGTTTATTATTTCCTTCCTAGATGTAAACTGCATTGCTTATAAAACTAGGAGCTTCAATTCAAATTATACGACATAGAAATGGAATGTAGGAAGTCCTACATTATCTAATATATGAATATCAAGGTGGAAATCAAGGTGGAAAACTCCAAACAAATATAATTTATAAACTTAAGAGATTATAGTATGTCTTCTTTTTTTGGTTTTGGACAGGATCGAGTAATTAACTTAACAGTGCATTCTCTGATTTATATTTCCTATCCCTGATGCTTTTCCGTTTTAAAATGATGATTCACACTAAATTTTGATGCATTACCGTTCTGTAAACAATTACAGAACGATTATAAATTTTTCTTCGTTTTGATGAATAGTTGTGATATTTCAATTTTAGATACCTAGACTAAGAAAGATATCTTTGACAAAGAGCAAGTGTGTGCCATACTATGCTACTCCACTCATTGTCAAACAGCTAATGCTATATCGACTTCTTACTAGAAAACTACCACTTCCAAGTAATTGTTGCATACCTTGATCACAATTTTATCTACGCATATGAAGATAATTGGTGAAATCCTTTTCACTTCTTGGTATAACTATTTTGTATGCTATCATGTTTTTGCTCAAGTAATTTTTTATGCTATTGTTAAAGAAGGAGATAGTTAAAGAATGTGCTAAAGCTTGACTAGACCAGCTACAAAGAGAATCTTATCAAGTCTGAAGAAAGAAGCAAATTAATCTACGAGCAGAATAGCACTACTCGTAGATTAATTTGCTTTTTTTCTTCAGACTTGCTGCTATTGTTCAAGTCTTTTCCATATACTTACTTTTTCTTCATACTTGCTGCTATGTAAACATATTTACCCATTTTGTTTCATGCAGAACCTACTGGTTTATTGGTTGATTCTGCGATGAACCTAATCAACAGCCCAGAGTTGTCTGTTGAGGAAAGACGAGAGGCATTAGTAAGGGCCAGCAATTACGCATTGACGAAAGGTGTAACTACTGTCGTTGATGTTGGGAGATACTTTCCGGGTTCATCCGTGGAAGACTCTTGGAATGATTATGCAGGTTGGGATAAGAAACAATAAGTTGTGGTACATACCAAAGAAAAGGTGCTTTTGTTAGAGTGTAGAAAATTAAATTGAAGTACAAAATTAGTCACCAAAATGATCCTTACAGATTCATAGATCGAGTTGTTGATTGATTTTGCCTTGCACATGATTTGTGCACATTTGAAGTGTAATAAAATGTTATTTTTTTCTGCTGAAATTCAGCTATGTGACAATAATAACTGAATTTTGTTAGAATGCACCAAAATTGATATGTACCACTGCCTTTGAGATGGATTTTGTCCCTATATCATTTTTGGTGCATTCTAACTGAATTCAGTTATTATTGTCACATAGTTGAATTTCAGTTTTTTTTTGAGTCTATCGGGTGTACCCCTTTCCCTTGGGGCAGGGGTACCCCTGCCCCAAGCATCTTGACCTCCCAGATTCCTTTTTAGTGGAGCCTCACTGGGTAAATGATGATGAAATTCAATTTCAATGTTACCCATATAAAATGTTGTCAAATTACTTTTCAATTTATATCGATATGAAAGTGATCCAAAAAACCATTATGAATAAATTTATTTCTGATTGTAGCACAAAAATCAGTTATTGCACCATTTTATCTTAAGCTTCAATAAACTGGGAATATGTGCTCCATTGTAATATATTTCTTTCTCTTGTTATGAGCTTTGCAGATGTTTACCGATGGGCTCATTCTACAGGAAACATGATTGTTAGGGTTTGCCTATTCTTTCCTATGAAGGCATGGTCACGGCTTCATGTAAGTAATGCTAAAGTAATTACTATCTTTATTTTTGGTTTAGAAGAACATATTGACTTTTGCTTATGCATGTATACGCACGCATACACTACAATTTTAAGTTTTAAAGTTAATTTTTTTGTATTTACATATTTTTATAATTATTTACACATTAAAAAGAATTAGTCCCTATATCAATTTGGATTTCTAACACTGCCTTTGAGATGGATTTAGTCCCTATATCAATTTGGTGCATTCTAACTAAATTCAGTTATTATTGTCACATAGCTGAATTTCAGTTTTTCTTGGGTCTATCCGGGCGTACCCCCTTTCCCTTGGGCAGGGATACCCCTATCTTGATCCCCCAGATTCCGCTGTAGCGGAGCCTCACTGGGTCAATGATGATGATGATGACATTAAAAAGAATAGGAAATTTCTAATCAATCTAATCACTCCAAATTCTACTTAATCTAAAACCCTTCTTGGGTTTTTTTGTTGTCCTATCTAAGATTTTTGAAGGTCAAAGTACTTGCACTGGCCTTTATCTGGACAGCTGCAAACTAACCATCATATTTGTGTAATTTATCTCTTATGAGATCTTGTTCCTGTTCTCGATTAGGAACTTATTCGGGAGAATGGCCGTGCCCTCAGCCAGTGGATTTATTTGGGCGGTATCAAGGATTTTTTTGATGGGTCATTGGGTTCACACAGTGCGTTATTTTATGAGGTGAGCTTCTTAATCACATTAGTGAAATCTAAAGTACTAACAATAGAAAACTTGCTAGGACTTGCAAATTTTAGATTGTTCGTTACGGCGTTATCCATCTTCTCGATACAAGATTTAGATTATGTTCTTTGTTATGTGGGATTTGCAAGTTTTAGATAAAAGGCCATTGCAAAAAAAAATAACACACACACACACACACAAACACTTGCTTTTATTTGTATCTTGTAGATTGTAGATATGTTCTTGGTAGAATAATAAAGGACAATAAACTTGCATTCTCATTTTTCATAAGAATACGTGATACTATCCTTGCTGCCTACTTACTAAGTAATTATTGCCTATAAAGAAAGTAAAATTTGAAAGAGAACCAGGATAAGGAATAAGTATTAATCTGTTTAGAACATGTTGTAATAGTTTATTCATTAGCCCCATATTTAATGTTGGATGCTTAATGTCTTTATACAGGCTTATGTAGATGATCCAGGAAACTATGGCCTCCAAATAATAGACACTGAAAGCCTATTAAACATTACTTCATTGGCAGATATACATGGGCTTCAGGTGCTCCATTGATACTCGTACTCCGTATGCGCATCTTCTAGAATGTGGGTATGCTGAACTTTTTAACTTTAAACAATTCAATTAATTTCGATTGCAGGTTGCTATTCATGCTATTGGTGACAAAGCCAATAGTTTAGTCTTGGATATATATAAATCAGTTGCGGCTCAAAATGGGTTCAGAGATAGAAGATTTAGGGTAAGTAGTTTATTGATTGGCATTGATAATTAGTGTGAGTATATTTGAACTTGAGTTAATCATAGTAACCCAGTAATGTACTATGACTTGTGAAGTATCACATATTATCATCATGATTTGAGTTGTGTTTCATAGTTATCTGAGTAATAAGAGCTAAACTTAACTTTTAGGATATTTTACTTGGTATCCCTCCGAAAAATTAGGTATTAAACAAATTAAAGAAGCATCTATCCCTAACACAGATGGAGTTTTAGTGAGCAACAATTGGGGTCTTGATAGATGAAAACAGACAAATCAGGTTGTCTTGTGTGATCAGTCATAAGCTTGTGATCAATATCTTCGTGTTACAGATAAACTGTAATCCCAATCCAAGGTAACTCAAACCATGATAAAATGTTGAATCAATGAACGATAGATGAAATTGATGTTCTAAAGAACAACAAATTCAAACCTTGAATGCAGGTTCAATCAAACAAAACAATCCATGGCATTATCAAGAGAATTTTACGGAGGAAAAATACAATGTTCTTGAATGAATGAATAACACCCTTCTCTGATTCTCTCTTTTAACTTCTCACAAAACGCCTCACGTGTCTCTCACATGCCTTAACAACTTGTAACAGATTTCTAGCTCATTACATAGTCACGTGCTCATGCTCATTGGCTTTTTTATACAATGCCTTTGAGATGGATATAACCCTTATAAGGAGATTGTATTAGATGGAATTATTTTTCTAAATCAAAGACATCATATAGATCATCAAAATGATAGTTGGTAGTTTAAAGTTTAATATTATTTCACACCCTATATTATCCATTTTGAGTTGATTTCTAAAAGTTTACTTTTAAGATACTAAATGGGGACCTCATGAGTGCTCTTTTGTTTCCATAATAACTTAGCATACGACACGGCTAGAATTTTCCTTAATTTCAACTTGTTTTCTAGATTAAACCTTTAAAATCATGTCTTGCGAAGACTCGTCACTTCTATGTCGTTTGTTTGATTTCAGATTGAACATGCCCAACATTTGAGTCATGGTGTTGCTGCACAATTTGGGGAACATGGTATTGTTGCCTCAGTTCAGGTTTGTAGTTCAATGCTCAATTGTTGCTGATACATAGGTATCATTTATGGAGGAACTGGGAAGGTATATTGTATTAGAGCATGTAAAGATGTTGATGTTGTTGATCAGAATATGTATATAAAGGGTATTTTCATCTGTCCGTGCTGATAATACATATAAATAATAACCATACCTATGTATATAGATAGATATATAGATCATTCTTGTAACAATTTTTTGTTTAGAATTATGCTATTTCCTTTATATTGTGTTATACTGAATGCTTTTCAAGCAGCCAGCACATCTGCTGAATGATGCCAGTTCTGCAATAAAGAAACTTGGGAAAGAACGAGCTGAACAAGGATCTTACCTATTTGGTTCACTTGCAACCGGCAATGCCAATTTGGCGTTTGGCTCCGATTGGCCTGTGAGCACCAACCAGCTTCACTTGCTTTTGCATAAAGTTTAATCTAGGGCAATTGTCCAATAAGAGTTAATTAGTGTGCTCATTGTTGCAGGTGGTAGATATAGATCCCCTATGCACTATTAAGGCATCTGTGAGAAGAGTTCCTCATTCGTGGCACACTCCTTGGATGCCATCCGAATGTCTTGCACTTGAGGATGCACTAAATGCGTAAGATTCACAATTTTCACATTAGTGCTCATTTCATGCCTGCCAATTTTACTTTCATATCTGGTATGACTTGTGCATAGAAAAGGTGCGCAATTGCATAGTTCTTGTAACCCTTGATATAGCGAGGTTACAACATACAACTCTAGGAAATAAAATGCTCAAAAGCACTCATAGATGTTCATTATGATCTTTCATGAGCCAGCTATATTCAATTCGTTGTATCACTGATGAGTGTGAAACCAAAAAAATGAAGATCTACATTAGGCGCAATAGGGCTAGTGTGATCCAAACATAGCACAGAAGTACTAGTGCTGTTTATGATGTGTCCTTAAAGATCTTTTGTTTTGTGTTTTCTTGTCTTGTGCTCGTACCATCATACTCTATTATCTATTGTTCAAGCAATCAAATGACAACAAAAGTTTATTATTTGTAAATGACCTTCAATTTTGTGAAACTCTCAGGCACACTATCTCGGCTGCTCAAGCATGCTTTCTTGACAAAGAACTAGGATCATTATCGCCTGGCAAATGGGCAGATTTTGTGGTGCTCTCAACTGATTCATGGGATGAGTTTAAGAAAGAAGCCTCGGCATCAATTGAAGCAACTTATGTAGGTGGCATTCAGGCCTATCCTTCAAAACTATCAATGTAGTGAAGCAAGCTACATTGAAACGTATGTAGTTAATATCGCTCTATGCCTTGTCATAAATAACATACCATTTCCTTTTGTTTAGGGTAAACTAATTGAAGTAACTTAGACATGCACATGATTAGAGTTTAGATCATATAGGGAGCTTTGCTAGGGTGTTATGTGAGGTGAAAAAATGAGCCATTGAATTACACAAAGAAGCATCGTCCTCCATGGAGTGTATATATAGATTACAGAAAGAAGCATCTGGACACTTTATAATCAAACGGATCGGGTAAGAGGTCGGGTTTTAGAAGTGAAGATCATTCATTTTAATGCGGAAATAAAACTCTGTTGGCCTGTTGCCAATTTTTGTAAATCTTCTCTAATATATTTTTCATTATTCTAAATAATATCATCAATCATTTGTCGAAACGTAGTCTGATTTTTTTGGTGCTGAATCTAGGTCAGACCCAGTAATCTAAACATTTGTAATTTTTGCCTTGATTAAGTTTAACAAAACTACATTGGAACATATACATACATGGAAGAGCTAGTGTACGATAAAATTGGGCACAGATCGATCTCTAATATATAGCATGAACAGTGAAACAAAGTCACGTTCACCCCAAATAGCATGAGCTCTAGTACGATAAAATTTGACGTTGGAATTCAATGGTCAAGCTACGCCGATTCAAACGACGTCGTATCCCGGCAAAAGCGGGTGCTCCCCTTGTCCATCCGGTCGACAACAAAGTGGGCTAGCATCCCATTCTCCGCGACCAGATTCTCCTTACACAGGAAGGCCTCCGCGGCCATCCTCTGCGGGTCAAGGTTATAGTCGTGCACGAAGACCTGAGTGGGCCGGGCCGGGCTGGGCCGACCCTTGTTGTTGTTGGTTCGGGCCAGGACGGCGGCGGTGTAGATGGGGGACATGCGGCCCGGGGCGTCGGGCCAGTGGCCACGGGGGCCGTCGACGAGGATGACGTCCCAGCCGACGTCGTAGAAGAGGTTGGGGAGGTCGTTGATGCCGAGCTTGCAGTCGGTGAAGAGGAGGTTCTGGACGGGGCGGCACTCGTTGTGGGCCTGCTCCTTGGCGCTGCTTATCAGCTCCGCGTACTCGCGCAGCTTCGTCGTGTACTGCACGTCGTACGCTTCTATCTCCGGGTGCTTCTCCTCCATGTACGTTGCATAGTACCTTCGAATAGTTTAAAACAAAATTAATTCATTAGAACAACAAAAAAATAGAATTGAAAGAAGATGAGCTCTAGACTGATAATTGAGTGCAATGTTATTAAAATCGGTATTCTAGGATCGGATCGTAAAAGGATCTCTGGATCAGATCGTTCAATCATAAGATTCTACATTATAACTAAAAGTATATATGTACAAACAATTTTATATATTGTCGATTTATTATATACAAAGTGAAAAAAAATTTATAAACATTATGAATGTAATAAGTAAATTGTTAGTTAGATTAATTGAATATAATTGAGAGACAAACCTTGAACAAATTAATAATATATAAATAGTAATAGTCATTTTGTAGAATCGTTATAATCATTTATAGAATCGTTAGAATCGTATATAAAATCGGATAGCACAAAAGATTTTATGAGTTTTTATTGTGATCACTAAGTTTTTATTGTGATCACTTAAGATTCTACCACAAATAAGATTCTACCTAGAATCGTGAATTGTTCTGTCACTTTAGATCGTAAAATTGTTGAATCAAATCGGGATTTTAATAACCATAATTGAGTGGTACAAGACCGGCCGGGGACGAACCTGTTTTCGTCGATGAAAACGGTACGGCCGTGGTTGTTGAGTGATTTCCAGAGGAGGGTTTCGTGGGAGAGACCGAACACGAGGAAGTTGCAGGGGGCGGCGCACTTTCTCAGAGCATCCGAGATCGGCTTGAGGTCGTCTATCCGCATCTTGTCGGTGGTGTTGGCGTTGGAGGCGTAGTGGATCAGCGTGCTCATCACGTGTTTTGGCAGCTGCATTTCCGACGATGATATTGATGATGCTGAGGCGGTGGCCGAGGTAATTATGGTGCTGGCGGCCGTGGCTGAGGTGGCCAAGGTGTGGCGGGTGTAGACGAAGGTGAGGAGGAAGACGAGGGTGAAGAAGGCAGAGATGAAGGCGAGCAGCCACACTCGGTTTGAGCTCCCAGCTTGTTTTAGGATGTATGGGTGCACAAGGATCAACTTTGTGCTACTGTTGTTGTTCTTCATCTTCTTTGTTTTTTTAGTTTCAAGATTTGGAGGATAAGAGTTTGGAGAGAGGGGGGCTGTAATTTAAAGAAGCAAGTGAGAAATGTGTGTATATAGCTTGTGAACAAACATACCAATATAACAAGTGAAGCAAAAGTATCATAATATAACTAAGTCAAATAACATGAGGTTAGTGCATATTTATTATTTTATCAAAGAAATAAGTTTTGTAAAGCATTTTGTGTAGTATTTTTCTAGTACGGAAATTTATGTCGTGGCATTCAATTTGCTTTAGCCTTATTTAAGTTGGGTTATTTTATGATAGTGTAGTAGTTGGTACAAAAGTTCTATTATGTGTTATGATTGACCAACGTTTTTTTTTGGTCTTGGATTGACACATGCAATTAATTTAGTGTTATTAGAGAAATATATAAGAGCAATGTTATCAAAATCACTATCCGGATCTTATGAGCAGATCGATCCTACGATCCGAATTTAACAAAGCGATTCAAATCGTGTGAAATAATAAGTAACATATTGATATTAGACCTTTTCATTCAGTTCTATTATCTAATTTTACTACTTCTTACAAGACAATCAAAGAACCCCCCCGATTCTGACAACATTGTATAGTAGTATAGATTATACTGCTAGATTATTACGATCATTTATTGCTCTGGAGATCCAATAGAAATGCGCCATATGAAGGCACAAACGGGTTATGGGCCTAGCACATAAGCCCATGGGGTTTCATCCTAATGCAACTTGACGTCATGTCTTTAGGCCGGCCAACCCATATAGACCAGGAGTCGGGACCCAGACCAAACCTGGCTCTGATGCCATCCGTCCGTGCGCACAAATATGTTATGGGCAAAGCACATAAGCCCGTAGGGTTCCATCCTAAAACCAGTTGACAATAGGGGAGCAACCCAAAGGTATATATACTAAGCAAGTTACTTTCAATTTTTCGATGGGGGAAGTCTTTCTTCCACAATAATACACAAGTCATTTGTCATTGCAGTGTGTTCGATTGTTACCATGATATTACTAATTTAAATCAACTAAATCCATAGATGTGGATTAATCTATTTATAATTTTAAGGGGGTGATGATTAAGATTAGGTTTTTTTTATTGGTGAAGGGTAAGAGTAGGATCGGAAGTGGTTGGAAAAGAGCTGATTGAAAGCGAAATCGGAGAGGCAATTGGCTTGGAGGGTGCTTAGAGCGACACACGAACTACTTCAAACAGGAAGTCACATTTCCTTGATGTTTTTTCTTGAAATTTTTTCCCTTCTAATTAAACTATTTTTAAAATAGGAAAAGGAATCTTATCATAGTATAACAACAGAGATAAAACTAAGATGCTAAAATATGTGTATTTTTAGGGTTAGGACTGTAGGAGTTAGCAAAGAGAGAGACTCAACAACCCCGTGCTGAAAATAAGATTTCTCGAAGGAATTTGGTGGGGACGTGGGGTTAATAAATAATAACAAGCATGATGCATAAGGCATATATACAATTCAAAACAACTTTTTGAATTTTATGACAAATAGGTTTACCAATTAGAAGTATATAGAAATGACATTTGATACTAATTACAAAAACGTTTTTTCAAAAAAAAAAAAAACATCAGCAACACCTACAAATTTTATTAAATGTCAAACTAGTATGTTAATGTAGGTTTTATGTGTGTTAAGGTCAGATAAAAAACTATAGAAAGTCTTCGACCAAAAAAAAACTATAGAAAGATAGTTCCTTGGACAACGGAAGTATGTAAATATAAAGAAACAATTCCTTACAGAGGAAGCCTCAATCAAATAATACCAAGACTCAGACTTCTGAGGAAGAGTTTGAATAATATACTTATAATTTTGATAGTTCCCTAGTTACAATGACAACTCTCAATTTTTAGTAACACTACCTTTTCTTCTAGTCTATAACTTAGAAACCAATTCAATCTCACCTAGTAACCTAAACCCAAGCACTAACTTTGGCATAGTTCCTTCGCTCCAAGGTTCGCACTATAAATACTTAATCCGTTCGATCTCTCTTGCTTTTGATCTCTTGATATTGTGTATGTTCTCTTGCAAGATGCATGTTCTAAAGCCTAGAACCCCTTGGAATTTATAAAACTCTACATGATATGATCATTTAACTTTTCTTTGCCAACAAAATCTATAGTTTCCATCCAATCCTAAATACCAATCCATCTATTCCTAGGACACGTTTGAACTATATCCTAAAATAGATAGATGTTATTCTCCAAGTAATCTTCCAAATTGGATATCATAATTAATGAACTAGTGATATTCATACGGGATGCTAGGTTGGATGACTTAACTCTTGAATTGATGTAGGTCCCGATCTTGTCAAGTCAACTATATATATTGCTTCTTCTCCTTGAATCACCACTTTTTTTCAAGTAGAAAATCGACTTGAACTAGCCATGAACTTGAACTAGACAACTCAAAGTCATTTGGATTGCTTGAGCAACAAGGCTTGTAACCTCATAAGAAATTTGCTTTGACTCTCGAAAAAAGAACTTGACTTTAGTCACTTCAAACTTAATTAGAATTTTGTGTTATGGAATGATTGTGTTTGATGGATGAACGAGAGAGATTATGAGATAGTCAAAAGAATTCAATTTGGTCTTGTATTTAGAGAGTTCAAACAAGACAAGAATGATGGTGATGGACGAATTTAAAAATAGAGAAAAAGCAAATTCAATCTCATTTTAAAAGAGTGTTTAACAACATATAAATAGAGAAATTTTATAAGACCCAAAACAAACGAGCTTTAAGTTCAAGTAATTAAATTTCAAACCAATAAAATTAAACACGTCCTCTATCCTAATTTAGAAATTAAATTTAACAATGCAATTGTCATTTTGGCTTGAGGCTGCGGTCCTGCGGATTAACGAAGTCTGGGTTTGTGTCATGTACACGTCTTTGGCGGGTGGCATGGTTACTTTTGATTTGCCTTTTGCTTTGACCGTAACCTCCTTCTCTATTCCAGGCCTGGAACTCTGGTTCGCCACATCCTCAGCGTATACTTGGGCGGTGACCTGAGCGCACATGTCATCATACGTCCTGGGGGACTTCGGGAAGATGTAATTCTTGAAGGCCCCATGGCACAAGTTCCCCATTAGAGTATTTTGTGTCGATGCCTCATCGACATGCGAGATTTCGGCCACCGCTGTTGTGAACCTTGTGAAAAAGGAACCCAATGTTTCTTCCTCACCCTGCTCGACCCCGCTCAAGTCGCGCATGTTCTTCTTGCGCTTCCTTGACCCACTGAAATGTGCGACAAAGGCCTCAGTCGTCTGGGCGAAGGAAGAGATGGTTCCGGAGCGAAGCTTGATGAACCAGGTCATCACAACCTTCTATATGGTGGTTGGGAATACGCGACAGAAGATCGCATCATTGTAAGAGTTGACGTTCATTTGAACGACGAAGTGTTTGACGTGTTTTTCGGGTTCCACGGTCCCATCATAGAACCCCATCTGAGGCTTATGGAAGCCCTTAGGCATTGGTTCGCTCTGGATCTCGTCAACGATTTTAGAGAAATCACCCCCTTCCATGTGGTGGCAATGCTTGTCCTTCGGCGCCGCCATCCCGGATCTTTCCAAACGCCATGACCGCGACCGCCGCGAGCCCGACCGCGATATTTGCATGGATCCCGAGAGCGCCTTACTATCGAAGAACCATTGTTTGACTCAACTTGTTGTTCGATCATGGACGCCTTATATCCTAGCTCATATCCTGGGACATACTCAGAATGCGACTGCCCATACCCCAAGACTGGTACAAATTCGGGATGAGGCTGCCCGTAGCTGGGAATGGGAGAAGGGACGGACCCTTGTTGAGGTTGCCCATAACCTAGGAAGGGGTTTGAGTGGGGTTGGACATCCCCTGCGCGTATCTTGGGAAGGGATACGGTCTCGGGGTGATCGCACCTTGGTTTGCGTACCCTTGGAAGGGGCACGGATTGTGCGGAGCGTTATACGTCCACCCCGAGGGAACACCATATGGCCAACCTGGTTGTGGCACGTTGTTGGCTCACTCATGGGCGTCGGGCATGTTGTCAAGATGGAGAGGGAAGAAGTTGTTCGAGCAAGCCATTCGAAGTTGAAAGCAAGGGTGACTCTGTTTGTCGGAAATATGCTTAGGATGAAAAAGTTCCCACAAACGACGCTAGTGTTGAAATCCGAAATAAACTAGCACTAATATCGAGGCACATGATTATTGAATTGGACAAAACAGAACCTCACTTTTATTATAATTGTGGTTCCGAATTACAACTTTTGGGTTATTCGAGATTTCTCTATTACACTTGAAATAATAGCTACTGGATTATTCAAGATCTTTCTATTACAACGAGATTATAGCTACTGGATTATGCGAGATATATCTTTCTATTACAACGAGATTATAGCTACTGGATTATTCGAGATCTTTCTATTACAACTTTGAGATTAACGCTATCGAATTGTTCGCGATCTTTTGGCAGATGCGTGCGAGCTGCTTTTTGGTGACTTGAGGTCTTTTTATTGACCTTCCCTTGATTATAGTGTGGTCTTCACGATTGTTTCAACACGTCGATCTCTGCAAGCAAGATAGATCTTAAGTTAGAGGTGTTTTTCGACCCTTGTAACATTCGAGTTCTTCCCCTATTCATAAACATTTGAGAAGTGAGGTTTTCGCATTTATCCGATGTGGCACGAACGACCTATTTCCATTTAATTGGTCGAGAGAGAGGTGATATTTGGTTGGTCAGAAAAGAGGTGGCCTTTGATTGGCTAAGGAGGGTGGTCATGCCAGTTGGAGTGTGTGTCGGCTCACATTTGAATGCGCGCGATGTTTAGCCTTGCAAACCCTTTTGCCTTAGGTTGTGTCCCTGGCCACTTTCCATCTCAGTGGGAAGTGCGCAATGTTTGGCCTTGTGAACCCTCATGCCTTGGATTTTGTCATTGGCTACTTTCCATCTCAATGGGAAGTGCACGATGTTTGACCTTTAGGGTTTTTGAGATTTGTGCAGGAAAACGTTTGGGGCATATCCCTCAAGGTCTACTTATGGGGTTGACCTCGAACTTCTTTTTCTTGGCTTGACTTCGGCTTATTTTGTCTGTTTGTGCGTTGTCAATCGCACACCATTAAGTAAGTGTTTTGCTCGTGTTTCTACGTGAATAAATTAATTACTGTCTTTTTGGCCAAAGTCGGTAACAAATTTAATGTTCTTATTGTTTTAATTTTTATCCCTATATTTTATGTATTATACATACCTCAGGACTCGTTTGGTATCGATATCAGATATGAGATATCGACATCGGTATTGGTATCGGTATCGGTATCGGTATCGAATATGGGATATCAATAATATCCCATATCCCTCATACCTCTTTTATTTGGGGTATATCAAATATCATGGGAAATGACTTATTTTGATATAGGGATATGACACGATATCCATATAATCTTATACCAAACACTAGATATGGCCTGATACCGATATCTAAATCTATATACTCCTATACCAAACACGAGATATGACCCGATACCAATATCTGATATCAGGATATCAATACCAAACGGGCCATTACTTATACATAAGTATGGGTCTTAAACTAAAGTCATTGACTTGTGTTTGTTACTTTATTTGTCACGTATATTTTTCAAAAAAAAAAAAAAAGGTCCGAAACTTTCAGCAACCTGATATTCTGATGAAATGGATGTTCAGCTAAACTTTAGGAATCGAACTCGCATGGAAATAATACTCCGTAGTAGTCATAAAAAGCCCGGCGAAATTCGAGACAAAAATTTGTTCTGCAGAGGAGTTAGTTTGCCAAAAGATCTACTACTAGTCTTTGACAATGGATGACATGAACGACTACTACCATCATCCACCGCCGCCGGGCCTCCACTCCTACTACCACCGCCTCCCTTCTCCCCGCTCCTCCGCGGCCCCTCAAATCTTACTACCGCCGCCACCTCCACCTCATCTCGGGGTGGTCCCTCATGACCCTTACCATTTGCACCACCAGCCTAACCCTAACTTGGATCCCTACGCTTACGCGCTCGCTTCTTCTCCCCTCCGCCCTCACGACGAAGTTCGCACTCTCTTCGTCGCTGGTCTCCCCGAAGATGTCAAGCCCCGCGAAATCTACAATCTTTTCCGAGAATTTCCGGGATACGAGTCCTCCAATCTCCGAACTGCCGGCAAGCGTGATTCACAGGTTCACTAATTTTTGGTGATTTTTTTTTTGTTAATGTTTCCTGTGGAAAATCTAGTGCTTACTTTTTAGGTCGATTTTGCGGGTTTATTAGAAATTAGTGATGCATTGATGGTTGAATTAGGTTTCTGAATGATGTTGCCCTCGCATGGTATGGGATTGTAACTTTTGAACCTAACTTCATACAATGGTATTTCCCCGGGAAGGGAGGAATGAAGAAATACCAGATCGATAATGCTCAATTTTTCTTTTGTAGAGTTAAATGAACTGAAGAAAACTCCATATAATCTTGCTATTTTTGAGTGCATTCATAGTTTCAATGATGGAACTGCCACTGTGTCAGATATAGATGGCATTTTCCCCTTACAAAAAGGCACTTGTTCTGTGTCGGAGGAAAACCTTGCATTTGCATTTGCATTTGCCTTTGCTTAAATGAGGTTTTTGTTCAGTAGAGTTCCTTAATTGCCTAGTTTGTTAGTACGGTACATCTAATTACTAATATTTGATTGCCCGTATTCATGTTGTGATTCTGGCAGCCGTTTGCTTTTGCTGTATTCGCAGACCAGCAATCAGCAGTTGCTGCAATGCATGCGATCAATGTAAGAACTTCTTTCCTAATATTCAAATTCTTACATTGTACATGCATTTGACGGCTTGTGCTGATCAGCTCTTTTATTGCTTCAGGGTATGGTATTTGATCTAGAAAAAGTTTCTACCTTGTACATTGACCTTGCAAAGTCTAATTCGAGATCTAAGCGCTCAAGGACAGGTATATGTTGAGCTAAAATTCTCTTCTTCTTCTTCTTCCTTGGTGGTTGATTTTATATTACTCGTTGCTTGTCCCTCCTATCGTGCTCTTCTTACATTGTCATTTCTTAAAAATAAAAAGTATTGTAGCAGGAGACGATGATGGACCAGATTCACATAAGAAATTGAAAGGATCCTCTTCTATTCCAAGGGCTAGTATTGATCCTGGTAAGATGAATTTTAAGAATTAAACTTTTTTTAATTATTTATTCACCTATCTTTAAGCACATAGGCTAGTTTAGTGCAGTATGAGCACATACTTACAAACACACATTTCTAATTAGGAAGAATGTAGTTGAAAGTTCACCAAGATATTTGATATTCTCTCACAATTCTATTTTCTCAACTACAATCCTCATTAGCCACATGACAACACATTTGCTCTAAGCTCACGGGTACACATGTTTCTGCAAGCGTTGGCACTAGCAGGTGTTGGTAGCTATCACATTCCTGGAACGAATAATTCTGCTCACCACATGATTGGTTATACACCTGCACTAAGGTCAATTGCACTTCTTGCACACATTTTTACTCTTTAAGAGCGAGTTACGCTATGGTTAAGCACGTATTTTTTCCTGAAAGTTATCACTTCTAATTGAGTCTAGCTAATAGCCAGATAATGAGAATTTGTAAGTTTGTTACAGTTTTTTTTTTTTACCTTAATGATACAAGTACATGATTTGCTCAGCCAAAGAACTAGTACTTCTAATTGATGGACAAACATACTTTTTTAACTCTTCCTTAACATAATGTGGCTTTAGATTTAACACCTTGTTTTGTCTTTTTCATTGCACATGTGAAAAAAAAGAAGCAACAATGAGACTGATGTTGCAAAACCGGTGAGTTTAATTCATTGAACCTTTTTTCCTAGAATATTTACTATTTAAAGACTGGTTTTAGAATTAGGATTTAAGTTCTGATTCTGTGGATGCTCTCAAGCAAGTATATGTCATATTTTTCTTCGTACCTCAATTCTAAGTATGTCTGACCTTCTAGACATACCTACAATTTGGCCACCCAGGTGTCTCAAAACAATCGTCCATGCCCGACACTTTTTGTGGCTAACCTAGGACCACGTTGCAAGGAGAATGAGCTAATTCAAGTTTTTTCAAGGTACTCATTCAACAA
The DNA here is from genome assembly GCA_964016875.1 of Fallopia convolvulus. Taxonomy (NCBI): domain Eukaryota; kingdom Viridiplantae; phylum Streptophyta; class Magnoliopsida; order Caryophyllales; family Polygonaceae; genus Fallopia; species Fallopia convolvulus. The sequence continues at coordinate 1,745,273 of OZ024736.1, forward strand.
TACTTATGGATTTCTTGGGGTAGTGGTTCTGCTTATGCTTTGTCTCTATAGTATACTGAACTTTGTGCACTTACTCAGATGCCGTGGCTTCATAAAGTTGAAAGTGCAAAGCAATCATGGAAAACCTGTCGCATTTGTGGACTTTGAGGTTCTACAGTCCGGGAAGCATGCTTTTTTTTTTTTTTGCATAAATTCAAAAAATATGCCACTCCCCTTCAGTTTAAATTCGTGTAAATTATTATGCCAGCTTTCTTGCTCAAGCATGCTTATCTGCCTCAGGATACCGCCTGCTCAACTGAAGCCCTAAGTCAACTGCAGGGCGCAATTCTATATTCCTCTGCTTGTGAGGGAATGCGCTTAGAGTATCCTTTTAACTCCACCCCTCTTGGGTTTTTCTTCCTTTTGGTTTCTGTTCTTTGGGTATGTTATGATTTAACCAGCTGATAGATATGCAAAAGCACGGATGGGAATGCGCAAGAAGTCGTTGTAATGTCAACACAGAAAACCACCAAATTGCCGTTGTGGAAATTTGCAAATGGGTATCATAAAAGGGCAAATCATTTTAGGTGCCACTGTATGAATAATTGGCCTAATATTTAAGCTCTAGATTTTAGATCTTATTAGATCAATCCAGCGTCCTCTTTATTAAATCTTTGGCTCTTTTCCACATTAGCTCATGTTGCACTACTTTGTTGTTGATATAATTTCCTGTAAGTTTCTTCTTTTCCTCCCTTGGTGGTGGTTGGTTATTTTGCATGAGACAACTTTGGGTTCTTTGGTTAAGAAGAAAACCATGGTTTCTTTTGGTTGCACATGAAAAATTGAGGAGGTTTTTGAAAACTTAGAGAACTGAACTCTGGGCTTTATTTGAAATATTTTTGTTAGGCAAAAAGAAAAAGAAAAAAAAAAGAATTTTTATAACCAAAGTTTTAAAGCCGGAGTCAGCGGGAGCATGATCTGCTAGCTGGCCAGCTGGGTATATAGAGCAAATTTGGATTTGTGCTGTGTTGACAGGGAAGGTTGAGACTTTTAGGGAAATTGGCCTTGTGAATTAGAGGCAACCTAATTCTGCGTTATTTATATTGTGTTTTTGTAGTGTGTCGGTTGGCAAATAAGATTGGATTGCTCCAGTAGAGTTGTAAATTAACTCAATAGGTACCATTAGATTTAATTTCTTTTTCTAATTTTTATTTTGCTTTTCTTTTTTTGGTCGAATTTCATTTATCATTTCTAGGGTTCATTAATTTCTGTTATGTAATAGTAACTCTATATATGGAGTAACTCTACTGGAATCTGTGTAAGATTAGTTATGTTGTTGAGTATTTATTTTATTGTTTTTTATAAAGATGAGAGTCGTTGGAATCTTTTATGATGGCAAAAAAATGTCAAAAAGATGACCCTAGTCTGTGTACACTGTAGTACTGTGTAGACTGTACTATGTAGGATTTTAGTTGGGTTTGAATTGGATCTGGTATTTTGTCTCTCAATGAACAATTCCACCACTATAGCCTTAAAGTCCTCTCAAGCTTTGTTTGGTATATGGAGCTGGAGCTGACTAGTATCTACAACTGAATCAGTAGTTGAAGTTGGTTTTATCAACTTGACTTTTTCAAGTAATGGGGCGTTCGCTATTATGAGCTAATTTAAGAATGGTCCGGGCTGTGATTGTATATTCCGATCCGGTCTAGACCGGATGAACCCCTCTAGAAAAAAATGTGATCCCTGATTGTAAAAGTTCATAAAATTCAATAAATTAAAAGTATAAATTCTCACACCTTAATGTATTGTTGTTAAATCTCATTTATGCAGTGACATGAATGTTATACAAGCCACAATTTGACCCTCCTACATGCCGGGATGAATACCACTCGCGACACAAACATAACGTTTTTGCCTCAGACTATTTGATGAAGCACACAACAATTCTCTCTACATTGCCCAAACGGACTTGCTTGGCGCAGCTGATCCCATTTGATGAAGCACACAACAATTCTCTACTATATGAGTGGTGCATTTGACATGTGTCCTTGTACATGACAAAATTACTCTTCTATCCTCTAAGCCTTGGGGAGCAAGACATATTCTCTAATGACCAGTGTACCCCTGTATGCTCCTTTTGCTTTCAGACGGACACATGTCCTTCTTGCCTTGCCACTCAAGACAGTTTCACAAATAAAGTCTTTGCCCTTATTCACTTGACATGTAGGACTGTCTTTGTAAGGGAACATTTTCATCACTTTGTAGTCTTATAACCCTTTATTTCCCTTAAATACCTAGATAAACACATTAGTTCTTAATGACATTTATTATCATCAAAACTCTTAAAAAATGTTAACAATTCCTAATACTGTTCCAATAGTAACTAACCATAAAAGTAAACCCCACTTTAATAAGTCACAAACACCTTCTCAAAGTGGTCTTTTCACCAACAGTTGAAGGAACAACGATTAGAAAGAACTCTTTACCACGAGTAAACCGAACAAGGTATGCATGGAGGATACACATACGTTGCCAAAAAAATCTAATTGCTATCAGCCAAAATCGAGGCTAGTTGTATCACATCATTACAATGATGCAAAACTTGTCTGCATATTATTTCAATTAATCGCTAGAAGTGTTAATTCACACACAGATAACAATTTACGAAGAAAATATAAGTAGTAAAATATTATATGGTACATGTAATCCAATCCATTAACAGCCTACAACCAGAGGGGTCTGGTGATTTCGAGACCAGTACTGCAATACATACACTTTCCTATTGATCAGCTGTGTATTCAATTGATGGCAGATTCTAAACCAACTTAATTACAGGGCAGTATCATCATATTGAGCAACATCAAATTCTTGAAGCTTTATAAAGCTCAACAATGGTAGAGAATATGGGTACTGTCGCCATCGTTCAAATCAATCTACAAGCAATTTAATTTAAGTTCCATTTAATTTTCAATTGTCTGCTGCTGCTCGCTTGATTTGAAGAGCAGCTCTTATAACATCGCCTCTTGTAATAAGGCCCACCTAAAGACAACCATTTTCACAACAATATTAAAAACCAAGAACAGAAAACTAAATAAAACCGGCTTATAAAAACGCATTTGCCTTATCTTACCAGCTTGCCATCAGCACCTACCACAGGAAGCCGGCGATATCTAGTCTCTAGTAACAATCTGACATCATAGTAAGCGAGAAACAAGTGAAACAGCAAAACCACATCCCCTGAGAGAATTGGCTCTAGTGGAGTTTGGAAATAAATCTATGGAGTAGAGTTCAGAAAATCTCAGCCACCCAAAAAAAAAACGTTAACTATGATTTCCATCACTTTTGGGGCGCATCCTCATGCTCATTGACTTTTATACACTGTCTTTGAGATGGATTTAGTCTCTATATCAATTTTGGTGCATTCTAACTAAATTCAATTATTATTGTCACATAGCTGAATTTCAGTTTTTCTTGGGTCTATCAGGCGTACCCCATCTTGACCCTTGGGCAGGGGTACCCCATCTTGACCCCCCAGATTCCGTTGTAGTGGAGCTTCACTAGGCCAATGATGATGATGATATTATCGCTTTTTATTTTCTTTTAGGGGAATAGTAACTTTACCAATAGATTTACTCCATGGGATCCAAACCGAGTTTGGTGAGATCCCAAGGCTGAGTTGTGATTAAATTATCTACAAAATCTGGTATAAGAGGTAACCAATTGAAGACAGAAATCAAATAGGAGAAGGGAAAAACCTTGCAGCATCCTCCAAATTTGTGTTCTCACGAACAACCATAGGAGCCAGGGTCATCACATCAGAGATAAGTCTTCCATTGGTTTTAGTAAGCAACATTTGAAGCTCATTGAATACCTAATATATTTTTACCATAAGCAAAATGGTAAGATCTACCAATGTAATACTATATTTACATTACTCAAAACTACTACTCAGGTTAATTAGTATCACATACTTTCCAGTTGCTATCAACTTCAGGAAACATGCCTCCATCGGTCTTTCCACTGCCTGAGCAATTTTGGCAACATATAGATTAATCAGAAGGCATTGATTTCGGGAGTGGCTAATATCACTTAAACAACACCAAGATTTCAACAGTTGGCCACATTTCTATCTAACTTGCAAGCAGCAAGTAAGAACAAGCCAAATAACATAAGCATTTAAGAAGTACTGTCATACATGATAATATTATATAATTTCCAAGCAACACGTTGAACATGTTAAGTACATTAGTCCTACGGAGAAGGAAGCAAGCACAAAAATATGGAAAAGCACCACAAATTTGGAGAAGAATATGAGAACTGTATGTATATTTAGCTGTATAAAAAGAAAAACAAGGATAACAGATCTCTTAATGCAGAATACAGGAAGAAAACTGTCAAGAAAGTAACTACAACAACAGCAACATCAACCCAGTTAACCCGCGTCAGGCGGGATCTGGGGGGACATGATGTACACACCCTTGCCCCAATATAAAATCGAGAGGGTGTATGAAGAGGGCCCAAATATTATCATTGCCCAGAAGACCCAAGGAAAACTAAAATTCAGCTATGTGACAATGATAGCTGAATCTAGTTAGAATGCACCAAATTGATTTAGGGGTTATATCCATCTCAAAGGCATTGTATAAGAGCCAAGAAAGTAACTACCTGAAATCAAATCCAAAGCCAACAAGTCATAATCTGAAACAAGACCAACCTGCAACCACAAAAAAGAAGAATGCATCAGGAAAGAGGATACCAATATGGTGTTGAAACCGTGAACAGTATGTCTCGCAAACATCATATCAGACACAAAAAAGACAGCATTCACTATAAAACCATGATAAATCAGAAAACAGAAATACATGGAATGATAAAAAACATTTAAATGCCTAGCAAATTCATTCTATCAAATACAGCAAAGGAAGAATTAAAGTAACAATTATCATAACAAACTACAGATTAACACCACGAAGCTCACCAGCTTCTGATCATCGTCAACCACAGGTAACCCGGTAATCCTATTTTCCACAAGCATCTTCAGAGCTGCAAGGAATATCAAACATAACAACAATATCAACATCATCATCTCCCAATATAGTCTCACTCAAGCTGGATCTGGGGGGTCAAGATGGGGGCACCCATAACCTAAATATGTCAGAAGGATGCGCCCAATAGACCCAAAAAAAACTGAAATTCAGCTATGTGACAATAATAACTGAATTTCGTTAAAATGTACCAAAATTGATATAGGGGATAAATCCATCTCATACATAAATGAATAGAAATGGATAATCCCATTGATCGATTAAAGATGAGTATGAACACATAATATACCTTCATCTACAGTCGTTGATGGTTTGACAGTCAGTAACTTGTTAATTTTGGTCATAAAATCACCCACTGTATATACTCCACCTTTCAGCTGCAAACCATACCACAATATTAAGTTGCAGACAGTTTATTCAGTAGCACAGGGAGAAGCTGAAGAGCAAAATGATTGTAAAATGCAGAAACTAGTTTGAAGCCTAGACACTGACACGGTATTTCTGTTAGACATCTATTACAACTATTCTCCCACATATTGATGCAAAACTCAAGAAGTAAAGCACGAACAAGTGAATTTTGAATGTAATCTAGAGTGTAGCCAACAAGTAGCAAGAAACAATTATATCCTTTCCCAAATTTTCTCTCTTTTCTTTCAGCTAAACGGATTTGTATGCAATTCCTGAGATATGATTGATTGTAAAGACGGTTGTACACCGCGAAGAGGTTTCAATTCAACGCTCCATCTATCCCCTCGTACTATAAGCAAATTAAGTGAATTAAGTGAAACCTAGTTAGCTAAAAAACCGTAATCCATCACACTTGCTATTAAATTTGATCATTGGATTGAGACGAAGAAAAAATATTCAAAAATCAATTCATAACAAGAAAAATTAAACATACGGGAGTGGAACTAGTCATGAAACCGCTGCCATTAGCAGCGACGGCGAGGGATTTACGACTCCTGAGGCCTCCGTCGGCGGTGGTGTACGAGACGGTGACTGATTTCTGTGACAGCGGAGAAAGGAGGACGAGGCAGGGCAGTTGGCGGCAGAGTGCCGCGGCGGAGGAGGCCCGGCGAAGATGCGGCGGAGAGAGAAAGGATGACTCTGGAACGATTGCCGAGCTCATCTGGATTCTTCTAGAAAACCTACAAAATTCAGGAGTTTTCTTGAATTGCTTAAGATCTGTTTCTTCCCCGACGAATGAATATGAGGATATAGCGGAGGAAAAGTGAAGATGAAAAGAGGAAGGAACAGGATAGAATTATAGAATATCTGTGCCAATTTGTAAATGGAAATAAGAAAATGGGTATTTTTCTGACGTCGACTTAGAGCGCCCGTCAGATTTATATAAGGGCGCACTGTATTTTTAATAGTGGTGCGTCCTACAACTCTATTTTTTAAAAAAAAATTGAAGAACGTGTTATAAAAAAAAAAAATAACTTCAAATAATCTCAAGTATTAATTTTAAAACAAAAATAATCCCAACTTTAAAAATCACCGCCAACGATACTAACTATTACAATATTAACTCAAAACGATACGAAGCCACTTTCCGATCAGAAATCTGGCGAGATTGCTGACATGGCAATCGGAATCCTACGTGGCAAAACTAATATTTTACTTTTTTATTTTTTTTGTGCCATGTCATTTTAAAAAGCCAAGTCATTAAAATTTTAGCATAATAAAAAAATCATAAACTAATCAGGTTCCAAATATTAAAATTTGGTTCCATTTTCCTCAAAAAAATCAAATGACAAGCACGATATTATTCAACCCAAATTAAAACTTAAATTAAACCAAAACTCAAAGAAAAAAAAAATTAATTAAGAAGAACAAGTGATTTACGTACATCACCCATCCATTCAAACTTGTAAGAAGAACAAGCGACGAACATCGGGGGCACGTTTGTACAAACATCGAACACTCGTGGACTTCGAATCTCTATCTTATGTGTGATCAAGTAAGTATTTCGAGTTTACAGTAGTTAGGATTTAGGGATTTAAAGTGAAAATTTCAGAACGAGTTTAGGGATCAAGTAACTCATTATAAAGCCAATGAAATCCACCTCTTCTTCTTCAGATGATTCTTCAAGTTCATATAAAACTTTTTTGCCTTCGAAACTCCTAGTCAATCGCCTTTTATTCTTGTCAGATTCATCATCGCCACCAAATTCATTCTCAATAGCTTCTTCCTCATCAGATTCATCATCATTGGAGTCTTCCTCTTGAGACTCATATTCAGCAGAAGCATCATCAAATTCTTTCCGGTCCAGGTCATCTTCTTCATCAGATTCTTCTAGTGCCCTCCTTTCATCCTCAATGGGATTTCTTCCAATGGCATTTGGAGTATCCATACCACCACAATCAAGTATATTCATTAATCTGAAAAGCAAAACAGATTGGTTTATGGACATGTAGAACTAATACAACAAGCACTTGAAACTTAGACAAGTTATTCTTTGGGGTATTTCAACAAACAGGTGGTGTGCTCTAAAGCATCGACAAACTTCTTTGTTCTATATGACGCCCAACTACAATCAAAATTGATCAAATTCTCAAAACATTTGGAATCCCTAAAACATATCAACTAAAAAACCCTAAACTCGTTCTGAAATTTTCACTTTAAATCCCTAAATCCTAACTACTGTAAACTCGAAATACTTACTTGATCACACATAAGATAGAGATTCGAAGTCCACGAGTGTTCGATGTTTGTACAAACGTGCCCCCGATGTTCGTCGCTTGTTCTTCTTGCAAGTTTGAATGGATGGGTGATGTACGTAAATCACTTGTTCTTCTTAATTAATTTTTTTTTCCTTTGAGTTTTGGTTTTAATTTGGGTTGAATAATATCGTGCTTGTCATTTGATTTTTTTGAGGGAAATGGAACCCGATTTTAATATTTGGAACCTGATTAGTTTATGATTTTTTTATTATGCTAAAATTTTAATGACTTGGCTTTTTAAAATGACATGGCACAAAAAAAATAAAAAAGTAAAATATTAGTTTTGCCACGTAGGATTCCGATTGCCATGTCAGCAATCTCGTCGGATTCTTGATCGGAAAGTGGCTTCGTATCGTTTTGAGTTAATATTGTGATAGTTGGTATCGTTGGCGGTGATTTTTAAAGTTGGGATTATTTTTTGTTCAAAGTTGATACTTGGGATTATTTAGATTCATTTTTCCTATAAAAAAAAGAAATCAAAATCTTACCCTTGATTGTAGCGGTATCTGGTACAACTACTGCTACGTTCAATGGTAAAAAAAAATTAAATCAGTAGCGGTAGTTATTTCCGCTACCTTGACTCTCAACGGTAAAAAGAAATGAGTTTTGCAGCGGATATTTATAAGGACGAATGAAAAGGCAATTGAAATCGGTAGCGGATTCGACCTTTCATCCCAAATAGCTCCCCTAAATACCATCTCGAAATACCTCTATGAAAATAACGTCGAATTTTTGGTCATTTTTTGGAGGGCAATGACATTCTAGTTCAAATTTGGTAATCTAAACGAGGATCCCGTGGATGAAGATGGCGGTTTAGACGGAATTCCTTATAGTGGAAATCAAAACGAGGTCATTTTACATCAAAATGAAGAAGGGGTATGTAATACACTATTTACTAAATTGTTAGTTTTATTATAATTAATCATATTATTTTATTGTGACATATTTGTGAGTTTATAATTGTTTTATTTGTTATAATTGTTAAATTAGTAGCTGAAGTACAAATTGTTCGTTTTAATATCTCATAATTGTTATAATTCATTATATTTTATACTTATTGTGATGAATTTGTGAGTTTATAATCGATATAATTAAGTATTTGTTATATTTAATTGCGTCCAGTTTTCCGATTTTTCTAGCCACTTTGAGTCTGATAATGAGTGGTCGGAACGGAAGGATATGCTAAAATGGGATAGAGAAATAGGACGGAATTTGAACATGGTGTTGACTATTAAGAACTCATGGGAAACGAAGGTCCTTTTAGCATGTGTGTTGGCCGATGAGTACAAGCAAAATAAGAAGGGGAAATTCGGCGTTATTATGTGGATCCTACAAGTTGGTGATGGTCTAAGGAAAAAACCACGTAGCAGGAAGATTGGTTGCCCGTTCGAGTTGGTTGGCCAACGGGACAGGAGGACCCATCATTGGCGGCTAAGCGTGAAATCCTGTCGCCACAATCACGACCTTTCCACTAGTTTGGTTGGAGGGATATCCTTTTGTCGGCCGCTTAACCAATGAGCAAAAGGAGGATGCAAGGATATTAACCCTCACACATGTTGAGCCGAAGTTTGTTATGACATACATGTGCCAAAAGTGGCCGAAATGGCAACATCGATGAGACAGGTGTACACTTTTCGGCATGATGTATTGAAGAAAGAGATGAGCTCAATGATGGTAACTCAATTCTCACTCCATTTCATAAAGTCAAATGGCTACTATCTTGATTATCGAGTTGAGGAAGAAAGCAACGAGATTATAGACTTTTTCTTTGCCCACCCCAAGTCGTTGAATTTGCTGAAGTTGTTTCCGTATGTTGTGATTATAGATGCGACATACAAAACAAACATGTAAGTATTTATAATAAAAGCATTTTACTTTGCACATTAAGTTTTACACATTAACTTTTTTAAATTAATTAACATTTTAGGTATAACATGCCCTTGAGTGAGATGGTAGGGTTTACTTGCACCGAGCACACTTTTTGCATTGGGTTTGCATTTATGGCAAGAGAGACCTAAGATCACTACGAAAGGGTGTTATATCAGTTGCAAGAGGTGTTCGAAATGGTTGAAAAAATGTCAGAAGTTAATTATTTATTTTTATAATATAAATTATTATATAGCTTACTATCATGTATGAACCTAATTTAAATGCATAATTAATCGAAAAAACTAATAATTACACCATAAATAAATTAACTATCCAAATTAAGAAAATTTATATTTATTTTCTACAACTACTTAAGCACTAATAATTATACATACATTAATCTATAAATTATACATAAATTAATTATTTATTTTTACAGCATAAAATAACATATAAATTTACTATCATGTAAACTACTTAATCGATCAAACTCTCGGTAATTAACATATAAACTGCTTAATAGATAAAACTAATAATTAATCCATAAATTACACATAAATTTAATATTTTATGTACCAAAAAAAAAGTATTACCCATTAAATTCATTCATAGATTTAATTCCATATTGTAAGAAGTCATTTGTAAAATTAAACAATGTCATAAGCAAGCTTCTTCAAAATATATATTTCTTTGGTTTTTCTATAATGTGTCATAAGGGCACATAATAAGGATACTTGATTTGAAAATCGTACCCTAAAAACACACTAAACCTTATAAAAATATCTTTAAAATTCTAAAAAAATCAAATTAAAAAAAATCTTTTCATTTAAAAATGCTTATAATATATTTTAAGGGTATATTATATAAAAAGTATGTTTCTTAATCAATATTCAATTGCTTCTATCCCCTTATGTGTTGGATAGAAAAATCAAATTTGAAATCCTCTTAACAACATTATGGACACGCTCAGTCAGACTACTTTGTCGGATTGAACTAGCTAAAACAATATTTACTCTCTAAAATAAATGAAAAGCTCAAATATAATGGGTGTGTTTAGACATACAAATTATTTAACTAGTTTATTATTGAATTAATAATGTTGTAAATAAAAAAAATCTCTCTTTATTTAAAGTTGTTTGTAATATGAAACAAGGTTGTGTCTTTAACAATTAGAAAAATCTCATTGTGAGCGGGTAAGAAATCATATCTACCATATTATTATTTTCGATATCGCCATGAAGGTTTTTCTTAAATATTACGTATTTATTATCTTTTATCTATTTTCCTATTATATTAAATATGGTGGTTATGCAACTTAATGGAAGATTTTATCTTTCATTAAAGATAGAATTAAAGTTGGAGAAAGGGTGAAATACTCCTTGCTTGGGCTTTAAGGCAGTTGACCAGCCTTTGGAAGATAGAACTTTCGGCCTTATTGATAAGAAATTCGGCCCCCTACCTCTGCTTCTTCCATTATAAATACACGTCTTCGCCGTGTTGGGAGAGCCACATGCTGCATATTGATTGATAGACTGATACTCGCTCAGGCTATTGAACACACCTATTGAGAGCTTGAATAGGCTAATATTCGCTTAGCTCGACTGTTCAGGAACATCCATACTCGCTGGATCTCTCGCTTTCTTGTTGTACCTCGACGTTCAATTCGACAAACTGCTCTTTTGACTTAGGCGTCGGAGGTAGATTAGGGGTTCCCCGCCCCCTATGTCCATTGTTTTGCAGGTTACAGGTTGAAGGAATCAGTTTGGAGCGGAAGAGGAAAGGAGCATTCAATTAGTACATTGAAAGCGGAATTTTTATGCACTAACATTCATATACTATCAAGATGTTGTAGTTTGAAGCTTAAATTTCAAATGAAATTCTGCTTAATATTCCTGAACTTTTTACTTTTCCGCCTAGTATCTTGAAAAAAAAATATTCTAGATGGTACCCACGAACTCTTGAATTAGCTTGGTCCATGTCCTAAATTATGATTTTTGCTAGAATTATAACAAAAATGCTTGGTTTGTTGGTTAGTTTTTAGGATATGAAAACGGAATAGTATGTTTCATAAACAAGTTGAAGTGAAAGTCGGCCCTTGTAGATCCATAAGGATAGTCAAGGCGGTTTGAGTAGACCTTGAAAGGTAATCTCGTGAGTAGACCCTTACGGTAGTCTCGTTGGGTGTAGACCGACCCACATAAACATTTTATTAAGTTACTTGGATAAAGGCTACGAGTCAACCGATTAGATCGATCTTTCCTTCAACGTATATTGCCCATATTCCATGCCAAGGGATTCCGCAATATCGTTGTGAGATAAAACGTACCATACGAACAATAGAAATGTTGGCAAGACAACTCTATTAAGATTAAACGTACCTTGTTCGATTTCCATGATTCTTCTTCATTCTTGAACGAAGTTGCTCTCCCATGACGTTTGTGGTTCTTCCTTCACTTGGATGAACTCGTCACGCCACGCCACTTGAGGTTCCTTCTTCACTCGTACTTGTGAAGATTGATCCATGATATACTCACACTTTGTGTTTGATTCACTCGTGACAAGCCCTCACGTAAACAAACTCTAGTCTTACACGACTGTGAGTATTTTCTCTCGCCGATTTTGTGTAGACTTATGTCTAAAACGTGTGTCTTCTCTCTTATGTCCAAATGGATGACCAACACCCCTTTATATAGGCGTTCATGGTTGTCCAATAACCGCCATATGGAAGTTACAAAATCGGTTGGAGAAAAGAGAGGTTGAGAGTGAATTTAGGAGGAGTTGTAACCACCCTTCCTTATCCATTTTTCTCTTTCCTTGTCATCATGGGAGGAGCCCAAAATCCAGCCCAAAATGGAGTCCAAATGCCGTCCAAATCCAGCCCATAAAGGCCCAAGGAAATGGCCCAAAACTCCATCAAGAAATCCAATCCAAAAGCCCAATACCAAGGCCCATACATGTGGCCATCCACGCAGCCCACTAGGCCCAAGCGCAAGCCCCATGGGCCGGCCCACCAAGGCCCACACCAAGCTAGCATAGCTAGGTACCTAGCTAGGTCACTTACCTAGTGTAGTTGGCCCTTAGCTAGTTGAGATGGCTTGATCTGCGTTGTAGCTCGTTGAGCTGACTTTCAAGCTACTTGACCTAACTTGAGCTAGTTTGAGCTTCAATGAGCTAATCCCTAGCTACATGAGCTTCTTTCCAAGCTTACACTTTGAGTCAAGAGCTTATTCAAGCTTCCATGAGCTAATCCCTAGCTACATGAGGTTCCTTTCTAGCATACATAACCATGTGCCAAGCTATTCTCAAGCTTTGGTCCTTGCTTAAAGCATTCACCAAGCTTTAGAGAAGCTTCCTAACATTTATTAGAATATGCACAAAGCTATAAGACTCACAACTTAGCTCAAAATCATACCTTAGCTCAATCGCAACCACTCGACGCCTTGTGCCTTAGCCCTAGGCACGCCGCAAGCTCCTCGTATACCACCTAGGTGCGCCGCTAGCATCGTGCAACCATGGTCGTGCCTTCGCAATGTCAAAGGCGCGCTCCAACCCCCAAGGAAAGAACCTCACATTCGAGCACCGGCGCGCCTCACCCTTGCACCTAGACGAAGCCATGCAAGCGCGCACCGAGCCCCAATGCCATGTGCCGCTACCGAGTGACGACGCTACCTAGGCGCGCCCTCGTCTAGTCCTTTTGCACATGAGGTTTTGTTCCTAAGCGTTGGTGTGCCTTAACTTGGATCTTTCTTATACATGACTACTTCTCTTTTATCATATCATGGCAAGTCACATAGTCAATTTTCTCATCGACATTTTCCTAGTGACTTCTACCTCAACATGCTCTCAACGAGATTCATGACTTTTCACAAATCACCAACATGGTTTGTAATTTTTTTTATTTTATTAATTCAAAATTAAATTCTAATTTCGAAACTATTAAGTTAAGTTGAAAAATTATATTATATGAAAATAATAAACAAATAAATAATATAATTTAAATTTTTGAAGTGGGCTTTTTGTTATATAATTAAAAAATTTTGAAGTTAAAACTCAACATATTTCAAAATTTATATTCAAAGGAATATATTATATAATTTAAATTTATCAAGTAGATTTTATGTAATAATTTGTTACAATTTCTTCACATCAATTCAAATGTTTCATATATATGTTTATATAATATATGAATTTTCAATACTTCAATAATAATAACAAAATTTACTCTATAAAATATTATATTAAGTATTTATAATAAATATATGATATAATTTATATTTTTCAAATAGAATTTTATTATATTATTTAAATTACCAAGTGCTTTCTAGTTTGAATTTTAATTTTTATCAAGTATATTTTTTTAATTTATCTTAATAGTTTCAAAATTAAAACTGGAATCCAAATGAATAAAATATTAAAAAAATCTTTTTCTATTACAAAACTAACGATTTATCTTTTAATTTAAAAAAATCATAATTTAGGGTACGAGTCGAACTAATTTAAAAATTAGAGGGTACTATTTGGTATAATTGTTTTTTCAGGGTACTGACCGAAAAAGTTAAAAATTCTTGGGTACTAAACAAAATTTATTTAATTTGTATCTTATTAATACTACGTATCTCCTTATTTAGGTTGTATGTAATGTGTTAAACGAAATTTCGCATTCAAAGCAAAAATAACTGAAAGTGTGAATTTGATGGGAAAAAATGTGGGGACTATTGGGTCATTGGCATTTGGGCCGCAATCGGAATACAAGCCCGCATCAACAGACAATCGATTACCTAAGATCCACAAGTCAACAAGAAGGGCGAAAGAATCTGAAGAAGAATGTTAGAACTCATTGAAGATGGGAGCGAGATCTCTGGGAAGAGAGGATGATGGCTCAACGGCTCTATAGCCCGTTATAAAATGAGTGGAGGCAAGAAAAGCAAAGGAACTACGAAATCACTCAAAAAACCACTCACAAGCTCGATATTGGCGATACATACATTTTCATTCCCAGATTTTGTTGTTCTTTGTTTGAATTCATTTTCATCGAATACTTGATATTCTACGCTCGGTACACTTGAATTCTTCCATTCTTAATCATACATCGACATTATTATTTGGAATTCCTAGCTTATACTTCATTTTATATATTGCAAATAACGTGTTTCAGCAGACAACGCATTTATGTGGTAATCCGCCCAAAACAATTGGCGCCCACCGTGGGGCTCTTATCCAAGAAAGTCGATTGAGTTAGGACTCGCCTTGAATTGGCACTCACATTTACCCCTTTGTAGTATCTCCTCTTTTGCTGAACTGGTTGATAGGTTTAGAATCAGGTTTGCAAGCAATCGACACACCAAGAAACGCTCCAGTGATTTATATCGTTGGGTACAAAAGCCCGGTGAATCCTTGAAAACGTTTTTGAGCAGGTACAACGAAGAGTTAGTTACCATTGAGGGATGCGACACTACCACCGTTGAAAGCTAAAGACCACATTCGACACCTGGAAGACACGTTTCCGAATTTGAGACAATACAAGATGAATTTAAACCCGATGAAATGCTCTTTCAATGTTACTTTAGGGAAATTCCTTGGTTATATAGTAGCGCAGAGGAGAATCGAGGCTAGCCCAGAAACAATAAAAGCTATCATGGAACTCCATTCACCTCGGGGCGTTAAAGACGTACAAAAATTACCAGGCGATTAGCATCATTAAACAGATTCATTTCCAAGTTATCTAATAGAAACAAGATGTTTTATGGCATCTTAAGAAAGAACATGTCATTCGAATGGACCGAGGAGCATGAAAATGTGTTTCAGGATTTGAAGAGATATTTGTCACAACCTCATATATTATCAAATCCGAAACAAGGGGAGACACTCTACATATACTTGGCGGTCACAAAATTTGTCGTAAGCGCGATGCTCATTAGAGAGGAAGGAGGATATCAACTTCCGATTTACTATGTAAGTAAAACTCTACTGGACGCAGGACGAGGTACTCTCCTGTTGAGAAACTTGCGTTATCACTAGTCATGACTTCAATTAAGTTAGGACCATATTTTGAAAGTCATTCTATAATTGTGAGAACTAATTTTCCAATGTAGAGTCTCATGTCAAAACTAGAGTTATCAAGTCGATTAGTCGGGTGGATGATACACTTGAATGGATACGACAATGAAGTCGTAGGCTTTGGCGGATTTTGTGGCCGATTTCACTCTTACCCCCCCTGTTGAGAGGGTTTTGATTGACAACAAATAAATTTATAGTCAAAACCCCACTGAGTACAGCGAAGTCAGGATCGTTCCACAGGAAGCAAGGTTGTTCGTTTATCAATCTACTAAAAAGCAAACAAAAACAAATAAAACACCCACAAGCAGCCTCGTTAACGACGTTGTCAGGGTCGTTAACGAACCACCGAACACAAAACACTTCAACTAACGACCTAATTAAAATCTAATTAAATTCGGTACCGAGGCAAGTACTCAGCAACGAAAATTCACTAGAGATAATTCAAATAAAACAAAGATCTAGGATTTAGGGACACCACAACATAGCCAAGCATAAAAACTCGTAAGAAGATAAGATCATGCCTTTAAACAGATAGAGTCATCAACTTTCGTTGACTTAGCAAGTAAATTAACAAACTTTCGCATCCTAATTCACTTAATTGCTTGTTTTGGATCTAAAGCTTGAAACTTTCGTTTTCAAACAATATCAACCTTCAAGTTACTAACTTTCTCTTTCAATCAAGTTAAAAACCTAAATTACCTCAACTTTCGTTTTGGTATAAGCACAATAAACAATTCTCAATCAAAGATAAAAGGCATTCACAACACAATCTTACTCATCAAACATGCTCAACTATGTCGGGCTTAACCCCGCCCTAGAAAAAGAAACTACTCACTAATCATAACTAAGAAACTAAAAATCTCAATCAAAAGAAACATTGAAAACAAAACAAAACTCGAATTAATAAGAAAAATATCGTCTTACAGAGATTCAGAAGAAACCGAAAAACATCAAAATACCGAACCAAAATCGCGACCAACGACCCCGGTGACTGTCGTCTACCGAGCCTCCTCGATCCTCTCCGATCTGACTTTCTCTCTCTCGACCCTTCGAAAATCTCTTCCTAAAAATTCTCCTCTAAAAGCTTCCTCCTTTCTATGCTAGATAGAAAGATATTTATACTAAAAAGCTAAAAACTAAAAAGGCTAAAAGATATAAACTTTCCTAAAAAGATAGAAACAAACCCTAAAAGATAGAAATAAAATCTAAAAAGATATTAAGACCTAAAATACATATTCTAATAAACCCAAAAAGATTCTAAAAAGATACTCAACCGACATGGAAATAAATTCCCGCTCAGGATCGGTGAATTATAAAATAAATACTTCAAATCTTCTCCTTCGTGGCCTCGTTAACGAGCCCTCACAACCTCGTTAATGAGTCTGGGCTTTGTTTTCTCCCACACTTCCTCTCGTGATCTCGAACTCTGACTTCTTCAATCTTGCACTCCTCCGTCTTTCGCTGTAATGCTCCAAATTCAGCTCCATATAGCTCTTTTCCTCGCTAAAACCTACAAAATTCACAAAATAGCGTAGCTTCCACTCTTTTTATAGAAATATACAAAACTACCTAAAAACACTCAAAACTAAACCTAAACTGAACAAAACTAAACCTAATAAGCAAAGAAAACCTACTAAAAACTATACTAAAAATGTAAACATCAAAATACCCCATATTTAGACTTGCTTGTCCTCAAGCAATAAACAAGACACTAACCAAAACCAAAACAAATCATGCTCATCAAGACATAGCCATCTTCTAAAAAGCAACATCTACATATGGGAAAAATATAGCAAAGACTATTAACATCCTCATACATATATGCACTTAAATAGACATAAGATAATACAATCCAACCTCTCTAGGGATATTGTGTTTCACTCAACTTTCAAGTGTTTAGGCTTATAAATTCAATCTCTCAACTCATCTTATATACAAAAACTCATAGAAATTGGAACTTATATCACCAATACTCTCCACCTATGATTTGTCAAAACAAGCAAAGAATCATCAAGAGAACTTAGGGGGCTCAATGAAAAACTTCATAGAAGTTTTCATTCGGCCAGGTTGTAATGGGGCTTGGTAATAACAATAAGGCGTGGAAAATTTTGGCTATGTGGTGCTAATAATATCCGGGAATCAAAGACTCCTAAAAACTCACATCTCACCAAAAACTCTCATAAAAGATAACCAAACTCACTCTTCTTATGCACACTCATTTTTACTCACCCTTTATCATCCTAGAAAGTCTCATAATAATTTGAAAGAATCTCTGATATTATCTATTAAACTCAAATGCACTTCAACTCTTCACCTCTTTTATCATTCTCCTTCTCTTTCCTCTTTTTTTTTCCTCTTTTCTTTATTTTTTTTCTTCGCCGCCTCGTTAACGAACCCCTATCAGGGTCGTTCACGAGCTACCATACATTTCTTTCTCTTCTTCCGACTACACATCCATCAAAAACTTTATTTTGTGCATTTTTTCTTATCAAGAGACCTTTCTTATTACATGTAATAACAAGAGACTTCCAATCTACCCTTCCCAAAATGCCCTTCAATTTAAGCGAAATATAAACAACTCTTCTCTTTTTAATACTACACAAAACTTACCTCTCCAATCTAAGTCCTAATTCCCGGATAGGGTCAAGCTTATCTCGGCTAGGGAATAATTTTTTGTGGAGCTAAAAATAGAAGGTTTCAGGCTAGAATTGCTTATCAAAAAGAAGGAATAATGTAAAGGTAGATAGGGAATAATAGGGCTTATGAAAATAAGTTCTCCATCATATGATCTTCACAAGTAATGAACTAAAAATCTTATAAGGGTATCAAGAAATAGATAACCATCACAATTTCAAGAGATAATATGCATAAAGAGAGTAAATCATACAAAAAAGAAGAGGGATTTATGAATGTTCTCCCTATAAGGCCAAAAATAACTCACAAGGTAAATTTTGTTGGATTGCATCATCTATGCTATAAAGTATATGTGCTTAATTTCATCAAATGCTATCTTCTTCTAAAACCAATAATTTCACGTTTGAGAATCCGGCTATACTTTTAAAGACATGCTTGCAAGGAATTATATGATTAAGTTAGCGATTGCTATCATAGAACTTAAGAAGTGATATCTATCAATTCTAAAACTCTTTTTTTTTCGAAATTTTTCAATTTTTTCAATTTTTCTATATTTTTTTCGACATAAAGTAATAGGAAACACATAAACACCAACACATAAACACCTAGGACATAAGTTTTCTACTTTCTCCCACCCATACTTAAAATTACAGTGTCCCCACTGTAAGAAAAATAAGAAGAAGGAAAAGAAATAGAAAACAAAACAAAAAAATTAAAAAGAAAAAGAAAGACATCAAAACTTACAAAGTTGTAAGAGTGGAAACAAGGAAAAACTTTATCTTCGAGCTGAATCAACGGTTCGGTGGAGGAAAGTAGTGCTCAAAGTTCCCCATGAAGTCGTACATCGTCCTCCAACGCTCAGCATACTTCGCTTCTCTCTGACGCTGCCTCTGATCCTCCATCGACATGCGAGCGAAATAGACAGTTTCCCATCTATCCATCCTCCTATGAATGTGATCCTGTTGGAGGTGAAGTTGATGCATCCGTGCAGAAAGATCCTCGGCCAATGGTGGAGGTATACTCGATCCTGTGTACTCGGGCTGAGGAGGTGGTGGGTAGTGAGGTTGGAAATGGTCTTGATACATCACCGGGTTGTAAGGCGTGAGTCCATAAGCATGAGGGTCGACAGGAGCTGGTGGTGGGTCGACATGAGCTCTCGGCACCTCGTTAACGAAGCTGGGTGCCTCGTTAACAGGGTTGGGATGGGGCTGGAAGTGGTCGTTAACGAGCCTGGTGGGCTCGTCAACGAAGATGTTGCCCCCTAGAACCTCCGTGTCGATGTCTTCTTCCTCGAAATTGAGCTCCTCAGTGCCGCCCTCGGTGTCGGCTTCTTCGGTGTTGTTGCCTACTACCTCGGTGTCCTCTTCTTCATCTTCATCTTCATCCTCATCCATGTCGTCCCGCTCAAACCGGGTTTCACATGGCCTAAGCGAAAGCTCGTCCTCCGGTTTAGACTCCAATGGGTAGGCATGTCCCATCCATACCTCGTACCAATTCGGTACGTAGAGAAGCTCGTACTTGTCGAGGGTGGGTATAACTATGCGATCTTGAACCTTCACCTTGTATCCTCCCTCGGCTTGAATGAAGACACCGGAGCTATACCAATAGTTTTTGTTGAGGAGTTGGGCGTGAGCCGGTGTGTAGCGGGTGAGATCGACTCCAAGATTCTTAGCCAAGAGGCTAACCAAATTGCCACACCACACCTCCTTGGACTTGGTAGATTTTCCGATGTAGTAGAGCCATTCGTACCCCAAATTTAAAGGGTCGGGCTCCTCAAAAAGGATGGTGCGGAAGCAAGCAACCTCCGTCCTTGTAGGCCGGTTCAACTCTCTCTTCGGCCAAAATGTCGCGGCGAGGATTCTAAGAATAATCCTGAAGATGGGGTTGATGATGTTTGCCCCGGATAGCGCCGCGGTGGAGGATTGAACCTCCCCGGTGATGTAGCTCCAAGTGCGGGTCACTCGATAGTCCTTCAAGCTATAATCTCTAGACGGGTTTGGGAGCTCCAAGATTGCATTGAACTCCGCCATTGTGAAGTCACGGTCCTCGTTACCGAGCCGAAACCGGATCCGTCCCGCCGAGATCTTCGACGAGAAGTTGGTCTCCAAGGTGGCCAAGAACTCGGATGTGAGGGCCGGATAGTGTGGCAAGCTCTCTTGCTTCAAAAGATGGGCGGCCCCAAGAATGATGAAAGCGTCTTTGACATCCGTATAGGTCCCTGTGGTGACAGCGCTAGACTTTGAGAACCATCGGGTGTAATGGTCCTTCTCCAGAAAATCTCGGTAGCGCTGTACTTGGCTCTGGGTGCTCAAAATCACATCATCCACTCGAGGTGGAGATGGGGACCTATGGTTCCTCTTCTTCTTCTGAGCTCGGGTAGCGGGTCTGCTTGAACTTGCCATGGATCCTACAAAATAATCAAGATTTTTTCAAGATAAGATCCACTCAAAAATAGATAGGTACGAGACCCCATACTTGGTCTCGAATTAACCTCGGAATTTTTCGTTAACTACCCAATTGGGTCGTTTACGATTCTGGGCTCGGATTGATCGATGAAGCATTGCAAGGTCATTAACGAGCCTGGGTGGGTCGTTAACGAGCCGCCGAGAACAAAACCAGAATTTCCGATTTTTAATCTACCTCAAATTACAGCACAAATCAAGCATGCAATCTTCTATATTTATCTACCAATCCCAAAGACGGGTATAAGTACCCCATACTTGCTCAATTACCCATCCCGAACATGCTAAAATTACCCGAAATTTTGACATGCAAAGTTCGAACTTAAGATTTAGAACAAGAAAAATTCATGCTTTCCTAACTAAAGTGTTTGCAATAGATACTCCAACATGAATAATTCTTCCTAAAACATGAACAACTAAGCACAATCAAGAACTTTGATGAACAAAAATCAGGCATGCAAATCGACCTTTATAAGAACACGATTCAAGACACAAAATTTCGACCCTAAAGACAATTAATCATGCAATTTCGAGCAAGGGTTTAGAAATCATACCAGAGAATCGAGAAATTGAAGAACAAGGGTCGGAATCGGGGTGGTTAACGAGCTTGTGTCTCATCGGTGATCGGTTTCCGAGCTCCGGTAACGACGGCCTCTCGGTGGTCGGTGGAGTGAGGGATTCCGAACTGGTGGGAGAGAAGGGGGAGGGATTGAGAGCTTTTTGGGTTTGGGAAAGTATGATTTTGAGAGGGTAGTGGTAGATTTGTGGAAGGGGGTAAAAGGGGTTTATATAGGAGGGGAAGGGGTAGAGGTGGGCGGCGGCTAGGGTAAAAGATAGGATAGATTAGGTTAAAATTCTTATCTGCCCCGTTTCTTGACGAGTCGGGTCTTCGAACCGGGTCGTTAACGACCCTGGGCGGGTCGTTAACGAGCCACCGTGGCCTCTTGGAGTGATTTTTCGATCCCTTTCTCCTGAAATCTTGTTAGCTCAAAAATTCTAATTTCTATCCTAACTAAAACAAAAAAAAAGAAAAAACAAAAGAAAGCTAAGAAATAATCTAAAAAGAAAAAGAAAAGAAAAGAAAAACTAAACCTATTCTAGAAGCGGGTTGCCTCCCGTAAGCGCTATTTTTTAACATCGTTAGCCCGACGAGCTCCCTTGCTAGTCTCATGGTGGTTCATGTATAGCCATGTTGGGGTCTTGAGGTACCCCTCTTGTAGCCTTACAACCTCTGTGTGCTTGAGTTGCTAAATTAGTCCCCTTTTCTTCTATTAGTACGCTTGATATCCCTGGATTATCAGTGTAGTCCGAAAGCCAAGGTGGTTTGGACTTTTCTGTGGTACATATAGTAGGGCCTTGGTTAAACTCTTGCACGTGGGACTCAGTGATCGACAGATGTGGCTCGGTAGGGACTGTTGTGTCTAGTTCGGGTTGAGTCAACTCTATTTGTGCGACTCCAACTGGGTCGTTGGCTTTTTGATCCAAGTTGAATTCCACCCATTCTTCTCCTATATCAAAAGAAAGGAGTCCCTTCCGCACATCAACTCTTGCTCCTGCTGTGGCTAAGAATGGTCGCCCGAGAATTATTGGTACATGAGGGTCTTCAGGCATATCAAGGACGATAAAATCATTCGGTATAAAGAATTTCCCGACTTGAATAGGATAGTCGTCCACCACTCCTGTGGCTTTGACACTTGACCCATCTGCCATGTACAGATTCATGTCTACTGGCTCTAGTGGTCCCATATTAGCTTTAGACCAGATGGAGAGCGGAACAAGACTAGCACTGGCACCTAGATCGTATAAAGCCTTGAACTTGTGGTTGCCTATGCCGATTGTGATTGCAAACCTTCTTGGATCTCCTAGATTTTCCGGTAGAGCTATCGATCTGACTTCATCCTGCAGCTCTGTAATAGATCTTTTCCTGCTAAGCATATCTTTCAAAAACTTTGTGTAAGCCGGCATTTCGCTTAGAGCCTCAGCGAATGGGATGGAAATATTAATGCCCTGAAGAATCTTAACGAAACGCTTGAACTTACTCTCAGTAGAGTCCATAGATTTCTTAGTTGGAAATGGAAGAGATTTCACCATTCTCGGAACCAAGTTAGGCTCGAGAGGTGAGAGTACCGGGTCGACTCTGGGGTCGATTGATGTCCTCGGCGGGTCGTTACTGACCCTGGTGGGGTCGTTAACTACCCTGGGATTGAGAGGGAGGCTCGGTTTAGAGAACTTACCTGTGGTAGGGTCGTTAGGAACCCTCAGAGCCTCGTCATCCTGGCTTGTAGGCTCAGTATGTACTCTCGCTGGCTCGTTAACGAGCTGGTTGGCGAGATCCTGTTCCTCCTTCTCTTCAGCTTGAATTCTCTCTGGTAGTGTCTTCCCACTTCTGAGGTGTACCGCTGCTATTTGGCCTCTAGGGTTCTCCTCGGGGCGGCCCGAGAGTTGCCCTTGTGGTCTTGGAATTCGTGCAGCTAGGTCCCCTAGTTGGGAATCAACACTCCTCTTCCAAATATTGAACTCTCCCCATCTTTTATCTTGTCAGTTCAGTTTGGCTTGAACGTCATCAACTTTGTTGTTCACTCCGTTGATACTCTCCTTTATCTCCTGAACCCATGATGGCGTCTCCTGATGGCTTGGAGGTCGATATGGTGCAGGTCGTCTATCTGGTGGGGGCCCTGCGTAGTTTTGACTTGTATTCTGATTGCCCCATTGTTGATAGTTGTTCGACTTGTCATTATAATTAGGTTGGTTCCTGTATGGTCCTCTCATATAGTTCATCTCAACTATTGTCTCAGCGGTTCTAACCTGCTCAATGTTAGTGCAAGCAGAAGTACTATGTGTAGAAGAACCACATTCTTGACATGATTGAGAGGATTTCAGAAAACTTACCTGTTTCCTCAGACGGTTGACCTCATCTTGTAAGAATTGATTTTTAACATCTGGGTCAACTTCTTCTCGGTTAGGTATGTAGAGACGTTTTTGAGTTTGTGGAGTTTGCTGGGTTCCATACATAGCATCGTAATTAGCCAGCTTATCCAACAGTTCCCACGCCTCTGTCGGGTTCATCTCTATAAAACCGCACGCAGTATGCGTGTTGATGCGGTTCTTGGTCTCCGCGTTGATACCCTGGAAAAAGATTTCTTGCAAAACATATAAAGGTTGCCCATGAGTAGGGCACTGTCTAAGCATCTCTTTGAATCTTTCCCATGTTTCAAAAAATGTTTCATTAGGCAACTGGTGATAAGAGGTGATGCGTTTCCTCAACTCCGTTGTCTTAGCAGGAGTGAAAAACTTTGTAAGAAATTGATCATACAAAGCTTTCCAAGTCCTTATAGACTTAGAAGGTAGGCTTTCTAACCAGTTCAGGGCCTTTCCAGCAAGAGACCATCTAAAAGCTTTTAACAGAACATATTCTAATGAGACACCTTCAGCAGCTATGGTGTCACATAAATCAAGAAAGTTTCTAATACGCTACATAGGGCACTCAACAGGTTTCCCTTCAAACTGAGCCCGTTTGATTAAGGATATACATTGAGACTTGATCTCAAAAGGTTTCTCTATCGCTGGAAGCACAATAGGAGATTCTGGCACCCTCAGTTCCGGATGCATGTATTGTTTGGCATTCCTTGGATAGGCATCAAGCTCTTCTTGTAGTCGAGCCTTGTCAGCTCGTTGACGCTCAGCTTCGGCGTCTGCGCCATCCTTCTCGGCTTTCAGTGCCTCCATCTAGGTCTGAAGGATCTCTAACTCGTGAGCCATCTCTTCTGCTGTGGCCTTGGCTCGGTTTTCTCGGAGTCGACGGTGCAGGGAACGTTCGGGTTCTGAGTAATAACCTGTGTTATCAAATTGAAGCCTTCTTCGTCCTACTGGCATACACTGAGAAAACAGACAAAGAAAACAAAAATTAAAAACAAAAACGGGGTCGGGCTATTCCCGATCCCAAAGATAAACTAACAAACTCGTTGCTTCCCCGGCAACGACGCCAATTTGTTGAGAGGGTTTTAATTGACAACAAATAAATTTATAGTCAAAACCCCGCTGAGTACAGCGAAGTCAGGATCGTTCCACAGGAAGCAAGGTTGTTCGTTTATCAATCTACTAAAAAGCAAACAAAAACAAATAAAACACCCACAAGCAGCCTCGTTAACGACGTTGTCAGGGTCGTTAACGAACCACCGAACACAAAACACTTCAACTAACGACCTAATTAAAATCTAATTAAATTCGGTACCGAGGCAAGTACTCAGCAACGAAAATTCACTAGAGATAATTCAAATAAAACAAAGATCTAGGATTTAGGGACACCACAATATAGCCAAGCATAAAAACTCGTAAGAAGATAAGATCATGCCTTTAAACAGATAGAGTCATCAACTTTCGTTGACTTAGCAAGTAAATTAACAAACTTTCGCATCCTAATTCACTTAATTGCTTGTTTTGGATCTAAAGCTTGAAACTTTCGTTTTCAAACAATATCAACCTTCAAGTTACTAACTTTCTCTTTCAATCAAGTTAAAAACCTAAATTACCTCAACTTTCATTTTGGTATAAGCACAACAAACAATTCTCAATCAAAGATAAAAGGCATTCACAACACAATCTTACTCATCAAACATGCTCAACTATGCCGGGCTTAACCCCGACCCTAGAAAAAGAAACTACTCACTAATCATAACTAAGAAACTAAAAATCTCAATCAAAAAAAACATTGAAAACAAAACAAAACTCGAATTAATAAGAAAAATATCGTCTTACAGAGATTCAGAAGAAACCGAAAAACATCAAAATACCGAACCAAAATCGCGACCAACGACCCCGGTGACTGTCGTCTACCGAGCCTCCTCGATCCTCTCCGATCCGACTTTCTCTCTCTCTCGGCCCTTCGAAAATCTCTTCCTAAAAATTCTCCTCTAAAAGCTTCCTCCTTTCTATGCTAGATAGAAGGATATTTATACTAAAAAGCTAAAAACTAAAAAGGCTAAAAGATATAAACTTTCCTAAAAAGATAGAAACAAACCCTAAAAGATAGAAATGAAATCTAAAAAGATATTAAGACCTAAAATACATATTCTAATAAACCCAAAAAGATTCTAAAAAGATACTCAACCGACACGGAAATAAATTCCCGCTCAGGATCGGTGAATTATAAAATAAATACTTCAAATCTTCTCCTTCGTGGCCTCGTTAACGAGCCTGGGCTTTGTTTTCTCCCACACTTCCTCTCGTGATCTCGAACTCTGACTTCTTAAATCTTGCACTCCTCCGTCTTTCGCTGTAATGCTCCAAATTAAGCTCCATATAACTCTTTTCCTTGCTAAAACCTACAAAATTCACAAAATAGCGTAGCTTCCACTCTTTTTATAGAAATATACAAAACTACCTAAAAACACTCAAAACTAAACCTAAACTGAACAAAACTAAACCTAATAAGCAAAGAAAACCTACTAAAAGCTATACTAAAAATGCGAACATCACCCCCCCCCGACGATAATGAACAAGAAATAATGTAGGTCGGAAAGGCGTTAACTTCCGGGAAATGTATGTTGCATATCGATGGATCGTCAAATCAAGTAGGAGTAGGGCTTGGGGTAGTACTAAAGTTGCCACAGGGGGTGGGATAGCCTAAGTCGTGCGATGCACATTCAAGCCGACGAACAATGAGGCAAAGTACTAGGCACTTATAGCAGTATTGACCATCGCTAGAGACTTGAACGTGCAAGATATTGAGGTACTATGTGATTCATTACTCATTGTAAATCAAGTAACGGGTTCCTATCCTGTTAGGGATTTGAAGATGACAACTTACCTAGAGAAGGTTCAAGATATCATAAAAGGCTTCCAACATTTTCGAATCAAGCAAGTACCACGTGATGCCAATGCACAGGCAGACGCCTTAGTAAATATTGGGTCAGCAATCGACCGCAGGGAATACGAAAAAAATCCTTTCTTGCACCTAGATGTGCCCTCAATCAGCAAAGACGTCAACATGTTTGAAGTTCGAGAAGATAATTCAACATCCTCGTGGGTGAAACCTTATATAAAATAGTTACGAGACGGAATCTTGCCAGACAACAAAGAATCTGCTCGCCAATTAAAGGTAAAAGCATCTACTTTTGCTATTAAGGATAACATCTTGTTCAAATGGATGTTCTCGAGATTATATGCATGGAGCGTAAAAGAGGATGAAGTGGAAACAATTTTACAGGATATCCACAACAGCAAATGTGGAAACCAAACTGGGGGTCGCAACTTGGCAAAGAAGGCGAGCAGGATGAGTTACTACTAGACCACCATGAACAAAGATGCAATCTACTTCGCTAGAAGATGTGACGCATGCCAGCGTCATGGATCTATCCCTCATTGGTCACCAGAGCTACTTCATCCCATATCATCCCCATGGCCTTTTATGAAATGGGGAATGTATATTATGGCCAAATTACCTCCAGATTCGGGACAACACGTTTACATTTTGGTGATGGCCAATTATTTCTCCAAGTGGATTGAAGCCGAGGCATTTAAAGAAGTCAAAGACACTCGATCAATTTATTTCCTTATTCAAGTCAAAGACACTCAAATGGTAATGTTCCATCTAGTATAGTATGTGACAACTTCTCCCAATTCATCAGTGAAAAGACTAGATCCTTTTGTCAACATTACAACATTCAACAAGTAATGTTGATGCCACATTACACTTAAGTGAATGGTCAAGCAGAAGCTAATAACAAGGTGATAATGAATAATTTGAAAAAAACACCTTAAGGAAGCAAAGGGTCGATGGGCAGATGAGTTACCCCTTATATTATAGTCTGATCGTACAACTCCAAAGACAGCGACATGCCATAGAGGAACTCTTTGGCATGGAGTTAGACATTGATACCATCCAAAAACTCCGCCATTCCGAGTATGCTGAAGAGATTCAAGTTCCCTTGCTCACTGCTCCCCTGGCTAAAGGCTTCCAGGAATCGCATGATAGGAACTATAAAGTCCTTCATCGCATTGAGCGTCATTTGGAACGCATCGTCGAATTGCTCAAACGAAGGCCCTCATGATATTGTTCCACTTCTTGTTCCTTGCCCCACTCTCCCCTCTCAGAGATGTAACTTTTTTAAGTTCCCTTATTTACAACAAATTTTTGCCTAAGTAATGAATCAGATTTTAGTTCGAATGTTTGTTTCTATACTTTGTTTCTTTTTCATGCTTAACCTTTTCGATGATGCCAAAAGGGGGAAGGATAAATGTATGAGATGCGTTATTTATAAGTTATCATAGAATGGCCTTTTCTAAGGGGGAACTATCTCACTAAAATCTGCTCAATAGGAACTACATAACCATAATAGTGGATCCCTGCTAAATGTTGTCACACTCGGGGGGAACTAGCATGCATTGCATTATTGAAATACTTGTCTTTTTGTTATGGGTTTGTCATCATCAAAATGAGGAAATTGTTGAGTCGGTTTTAGGAACTCATGTTCATTAACACTAGAACAACGTCCTCAGTTTTAATAATGGCAAATGTCATAGGAACTAATGCTCTTTGACAAGTATTTCTAAGTATACAGGTTGCGCATCACTGAGCAAAGATACAGAGAAACAAGTTTCCAACGCATGGGAACTGAGGCAACGAAAGTTCCCATGTCAAGGGAACTCGATCAAGATGCGACCAACCTCAGAGTGACCAGAGTTCCCAAGGAGTAGGAACTGAGTGAACCAAAGTTCCCACGAAATGGGAACTAGATAAGGAGAACAAGATTCCCTCAAGTCAAGAGATTTCCTAAAAAAGGGAACTAAGAATACAAGAGTTCCCTTTGTATGGGAACCGGTGTACGTGAAAGCGACATCTCATCGCAAATCAAGGGATCTTGTCTAAACGGAAAAAAAGAGCTTCTCAATGTACCAGACGACTTCAAACTATGCAACAGGTTGAAGATGACCATCCAACGGTCCGATGTGATCCAAAAGTTAACAATTTTCAAATTCAAACAAGTCACATGTCAACCTTAAGGATCAAGCTTCGAGGGCAAGGCAAAAAGGGCATTTAGGACAAATGCCTCAAATGGATTAGGGTTGAATATCACTGCTATATATACCCTTAAACAATGACCTTGCCCATCACTTTCACAATACACGAATTACCAAACACACAAAGAAAGAGTTAGAGAGCTTACCTAAGAAGACCATTCAAGTGGTGAAAAGTCCTCTACGGCGAGCTCAACTCGACGACGGTAAAAGGAGAAAGAAGGAAGTTCCCAAATCCAAGGGAACTAGGTTGTAGAGACAGAAGGCTATAAGGTTTGAGTTTACTTTTGCTTTTGGTTGTGAGCGTTCACAAGTGTTAGGGTTGAAAGAGTACAATAGTGTTGCCTAGGGAGAGAGTCCTTGTAGGAACAGAGAAGTTTGTATTCTGCCTTGTAAATACTGAAGGGAGTTAAGCAAAAAAACAAAAGAGATCTATTTCAAAATCCTCCAAAAAGAGGTAGAGGTTTGCTCACGCGGTTAGTTGATCGATGCTGGGTTCCTCTATAAGAAACTCTCTCTTCCACTTTCATTTACCTACTTGTTTATTATTTCCACTACATGTGGGAACTGCCCAATACAGTTCCCATAAATGTTTGGACTAACTTCGATCCAACAACTATTTTTTTGGCAATTTATATAAGTTAATTTTTTCTAGCATATTATACGTTACATTCCATGTAGGATTTTGTCAAGTGTGCAATGTTTTAATATACACAATCATTATATTTATACCATATCATATGCCACGTGTCAATTTTTTAATATTAGTGCTCGATTTTTATATAATATATGAAAATTATAAATATTCTATATAAAAATATAAGAAACAATAACATTAAATATCAATTCTAAAATTTTATTTAATATTAATTTTGAATATTTTTTATAAAATGTTTCTAGAAAAGATAAATACCATGCGAAATAATATTGACTTCATGAAAAATATATCTTAATATATTTTTTTTTAAAAGGTAAGACAATAATAATTAAAATAAATAAATATATATTTTTTTATCTAATTATTCATGCATTTTTATAATAGCTATTCACAAGTTCAAGATAAAAATGAATGTAAATTTCTAGCATAATACCACCTAAAATTTAATATTCTATTCTATCGTAATATATCAATGTTTTCTATCCTAATAACATTACACGCATGTACATTTTTATCTAAATTTTAATACTATAAATATACGCAAAAATGAATATAAATTATCAATGTTTATATAAATATTTATGTTTTTGACAATATAAGGGCTCGTTTGGTATGGATATCATATATCGGTATCGGGTATCGGTATGGGGTATCGACATCGGTATTCGTATCCCATACCTTTCATACCTCTTTTTATTGGGGTATATTAATGTTGGTGTACAAAATCTCGCCTTCAATTCGTCTTTAATACACCAATTAAGAACTCCTTCTCTTCCGCTCCGTCTTCAATCTCTTGACCTAGAAAACCTGCAAAACAATGGACACAGGGGGCGGGGACCCCCTAATCCACCTCCGATGCCTAAGTCAGAAGAGCAATTGTCGTTTGAGCGTCGAGGTACAACAAGAGAGCGGTGAAATCCTAAACAGTCGAGCTAAGCGAATATTAGCCTGCCTAGGATTTCTGAATATGCTATGCACATGTGTCTCTCCCTACATGCCTAGGGCATGTATTTATAATGGAAGAAGGAGAGAAGGGGGCCGAAAGTTCTATCCGTATGGCCGAAAATATTATCCTCCCAGGGCTGGCCAACTGACTTAAAGCCCAAGTTAGGAATATTCCACTCTCTCTCCAGTTTTAATTCTATCCTTAATAAAAGATAGACTCTTCCATTAAGTTGCATAACCGCCATATAATTTTATATGGAAAATAATGAAAATAATTGCGCAGATTTTAATAAATACCTTTATAGCGAAAATAACTATGGTAATTATGTTTGTTTTACCCGCTCACAAATGCCTCACCTACACCGCCCTTACACGACTCACCGTGTTAGGCGACGTAGGGTACAAAGGGTTTCTAATCGAAGTGGCCATGCAGATTGGTCAATTGGTCCTCTAGCGCTTTCGTATATTCGTATATTCGTATATTCGTACATCCATGAGCGATTATCATGGGGCGAGTGCTATCTTTTCGAGTCGTATCTTCTGCCGAGGTTTAAGATGGAATCTCTAGAACGAACAAAATCAGACTGGGGAGAATAGAACGTTTATGTTGAAAAAAGTGCTTGGCCAAGCCTTCTAATTTTAAGAAAACAAAAAGAAAATATATAAAGTCGTTCATCCTTGCGATCCCAGCCTAAGCTCAACATCCACGCAAGAAGCAACTACCGGCGAACCGACGCTCGCGGTTTACGAGCCGCGACCGCTGTCGACTTATTTCACGGTAGTCTTCGACGATCTAGCGTCTACGGTTTTCCTTTTTAAGGGAAAACCTCTTCAAACGAGCGAGATTTACAAGTCCAGGGGACATCTCCTCCGTCGAGACTATTCTCACTCATACGCTCTCCGTCCCTGTGCTGTAGTCACTTAATATTATCCCTTACAACTCGGGCCGAATTACGCCATATGCGTGTGTTTTTCCGTGACCTTTTGATGTATAGGCCTCCACGCATTACGCTACGGCCGCCCGTTGGTAGGATGCATTTCGTGTAGTGACAATGTCCCGATAATCCTCGGTGTACATCTCATGTAGGCGTTTATCGATCTTGTTTCAATTGTAGGCTCAACCCTGCTTGGGGGTATGCTTCTCAAGTTTGGCCTGGAAATAGAACGATAATTTAGTGTCGTCTCCGGCGATTGCCAAACCATATGAGCCCTTAAGAGAACTTCCCGTGCCCCGGTGATATCCCGTTGCCTCGACACGCATCGAGGTCTTTAAGCGATTCTTGCACGGGTGGCTAACGTTGTCAATGCTTCAACAGACTTGTTTTTGATCGCTTGATCATTGTCCAATCTTGAATAACTCGGACTCTTCTATCATATTCGACCATCGTTGACTTTTCGGTTTTACAATGCCCCAGCATTTATTTTCGAGTCCTTGATTCTGACACGCGTCGTACGCTTTCAAGGATTGATCTTCAGTTTGAAGTTCTCGGGGGTGAACTGCGATGGCCATTTAGGGACCCGCGGGCGGTGCTCATAAAACGAGACAACGAACCCTTTTGGAGGCTGGCCGCGACCGCGGCCTCTGGGCGCCGCAATCGCGGAATCCTGGCCGCGGTCACGACCTCGCTGGCCGTGATCGCGGTCTTCGTCGTTCGCAAGGTTCCGCGATTGCGGTAATTTTCCTTCGTACTTGGCTTCTATACTTCTTCGATCTTTTCATCAGCATTTTACCGGCTTGGGACTGCGGCGGTTATCGGCGAATTTGATAACACTAACGATCCGTCGATTGGTCCATTCGATCGCCGATTCATTGATGAGGCGCTTCTCTTGGATCTCTACAAAGAAAGCTTTTAGCCAAGCGATTTCTCCAAGGCTTGATGGCAACAAGGCTTGATCCGATTGTGCTTGTCTTGAATCCGCTGGTTCTCTCTTAAAGTGGAAGCTAGAGTGCGTATTGAGCACAATCTCGTCTTTATTCTTGATGGTGGTCGATGCCCAACTATCTTGATTGCTTTCGGGTTCAGCGACTCGCATCGCTAATTCTAAGAGAAGATTGATTTCATCAAACTGTGTAGCGCCAAGACCCTTAATTCCGTCGCTTGATCCGAACCTTGCTTGGCTTGCATGAAGAGCAACCATGCTTTGATGGTGAGGTCGGGTCATAGATTTGATCATCTTTAAGCAAGTTGTTCTCCTTGGAACTTTTATAGGGTTTGATCATCCGAGCGGATATCGGAGTTTCGCTTGATCACCCTGCGAGTCTTGATTCTTTTCCGAGCAAAATAGTTCCAAAGAAAACCATCTAATTGAAATGAATATCAGAATTGTTTATTGCTAGCTCGTGATTCCGGCAATCCAATGTTCCGTGTGTAAGGCGGAAGCCCCCAAAAATGCTTTTCCAAACAAAAATGGGGATCAGCAGAATTCTAAAACTACGAAACCAACTGCTTTCACACCGGCGGAAGCTATTTGCTTCGCTTTACACCGCTTAGGGGCGCTTGAAGAAATCCTTCAGATACGGGGGCCTAATTGCTCCACATATAGTTCCTCGAACCACATTTTCTAAACGAACCAGAGCCACGTTCTCCAGGTCCGAAGGGATCCAGTGCCCAACTACCGACTCCTCCCGGAATTGCGTTCGTCTCTGTTAACATCCTCTCCTGTAGCACCATTCCCAAAAGCTGGCGTCACCCAAGCCCGAGGGTGGAAACCGTATCCAAGCTCCGTGGCTAGTCTGCGCTCTTTGGACTTTTCAAACTTAGCGAACTGAAACATCTGAGTAGCTAAAGGAAGGGAGGGGAAGAGGCGACAAGAGTCGGCCCGATCATCCAATTCGCTCCAACAGACAGGCACATCTGTGAAATATGAAATAGGTGCTTTCGATAGCGCAACTCGAAATAAAAGATGTCGGGTCGGGTCCCCAGTGCTTTTAGGGTTTTTGGGTTTCGAAAAAACCATACGGCGATTGCTATCGCATGGGCCGCGGTCGCGGAGGAACGGACCGCGGTCGCGGTTCCTGAGGCGGCTGTCGCGGCCGATGGTGTCGCGATCACGCTGGCGCTAGAGTTCGCTCGTGATTTAGGGTTGGCGAGTTCGTTGTTTCCTCGGGGCTAAGAAAGGTTGTTTCTTGTTTGTCAGAGATCGATTTGAGCCTCACGATTGCATGGATTGATCGCTTTTTGACATCTTCTTGAGAACTTCTCTTGTGGCTTGACTTGGAATCCATTGATTGGTTGATCTTGGAAAGCAAGGAGAACTCTTTGGTTGCGCTCTACTACGATTGGTAAAGTCTGCTCAGACTCTCCAAATCTCTTGAATATCGTTGATCTATCTTCATCCCTTAGCGATTAAGGCTTCTGATTACCAGATAGGATCGCTTCGCTTGATTTTACGATCGGCTTTACCTTTTAAGAGGACGTTCAGCCTATGGCAAGTAGGATCCAATTCGATTTCAAGCAAATTATACGGGTCCTATGCGGAGAGGTCACGATTACCCCGCATTAGGTTTACGATTATCGAAAGCCTGTCGGGTTTTCCCCAACGACGAAAGAACTTCTTCTTGGTTCGCCTTCTTCTTCATCTCTGGCGGTTGTAGACGCCCTATTTCTGTCGTTTGGAGCGGATAGAAAGGTGATGCGATTATCACCTCTAACGGGCTTAGACCCGGCATGACTAGATTGGCCTTGTTCTAAGCGAGAGCTAACCAATATAGGGTTTCGCTCGCGATTAGAGTGAGAAGGCTCAGAAATACGCCGCCCGCGGTCGCGGTTTCTGAACTGCGGGCGCGGTTTGACTAGTCGCGGTTTGGTTCGGCGATGCGATCTCTTGGATCGACTTGCTTTGCTCTTGAACCCTTTGATTACTCTTGTTTTGGGCAACACACATTGCCGTTTCTCCAAGTTTGATCAAATTCAATTGATTCAGGCCTTGAAGTACCACAACTGACAATTCCGTCGCTTGACTCGGGCCCCGAACGGTATGTGCGATGAACAACCGTATCAGCGAGAGGGGTCGGGTCACAGTTCAAGTCGCTTTCGGGCACAAAGGTCTGACCTTCCGAGCGAA
The DNA here is from genome assembly GCA_964016875.1 of Fallopia convolvulus. Lineage (NCBI taxonomy): Eukaryota > Viridiplantae > Streptophyta > Magnoliopsida > Caryophyllales > Polygonaceae > Fallopia > Fallopia convolvulus. The sequence goes on from OZ024736.1 coordinate 1,779,729, forward strand.
TATCGAAATTAGATTGATCAATTTCCATTAGGGTTCGATTTTCCGAGCGATTTTCGAAAATCCCGACTTCTCCTACCGAACCGCGGTCGCGGGGGCCGAACTGCTGTCGCGGTTCACTGTGCCGTGGTCGCGACATCAATACTACGATCGCGATTTTCTTCGTTGGGCGTACCTCGCGCGATTCGCTTTGCGACGGTACCCCAGGGTTTCCAAAAAACGACTTCTTAATCTTCAAGGATCGATTCCAACACCACAATTGCGTAGATCGAGTACTCTTTTCCCAATATTGCTTTTCGCTGCTTTGATTGTGGTTGGGCGTTGGTTCACAATCAAGTCTTCAACTTTGGGCTTCCGGGCACGCACCCGAAGCTTAATCCGTCAATTGGTGGTCGATTACCAACCTTAGGCGGGATTTAATTCAATAAGGGCTAACAAGGTTGCCCCCTGCCCCCAGTGTCGTCGATTTCGTAGCACACACTGCGATCGATACTGGTTGTGGTGATTCGATCATGATTTCGCTTAGGGTTCAAACAAAACCCAAGGCGGATCTCTTTTTGTTGATTTTTGAGACTCCCTTAGGCTAGAAGAATCCAAAAATCACGAATTTCCGGAGGGGCGAATTTTCGGAGGCGCACTCCGGTAAACCGCACCCGTGGTTGGGTTCCGCGCCCGCGGTTGGGACCCGCGCCCACGGTTTCTTCGCTGAGAGCCTTCGCAAATACTTCGATTCGCTCGATCGCCATCGCCATAGGTTTCAAAAATTCACTTCTTTTTCTTCTAGGAACGATTACTCATGGATTTAATCCTCGTTCCCACAGACGGCGCCAATTGTTGGTGTACAAAATCTCGCCTTCAATTCGTCTTTAATACACCAATTAAGAACTCCTTCTCTTCCGCTCCGTCTTCAATCTCTTGACCTAGAAAACCTGCAAAACAATGGACACAGGGGGCGGGGACCCCCTAATCCACCTCCGATGCCTAAGTCAGAAGAGCAATTGTTGTTTGAGCGTCGAGGTACAACAAGAGAGCGGTGAAACCCTAAACAGTCGAGCTAAGCGAATATTAGCCTGCCTAGGATTTCTGAATATGCTATGCACATGTGTCTCTCCCTACATGCCTAGGGCATGTATTTATAATGGAAGAAGGAGAGAAGGGGGCCGAAAGTTCTATCCGTATGGCCGAAAATATTATCCTCCCAGGGTTGGCCAACTGACTTAAAGCCCAAGTCAGGAATATTTCACTCTCTCTCCAGTTTTAATTCTATCCTTAATAAAAGATAGACTCTTCCATTAAGTTGCATAACCGCCATATAATTTTATATGGAAAATAATGAAAATAACTGCGCAGTAATTTTAATAAATACCTTTATAGCGAAAATAACTATGGTAATTATGTTTGTTTTACCCGATCACAATTAAATATCATGAAAATGTCTTGTTTTGATATCAAGATATGGCCCGATATCCATGTACTATTATACTCTCATACTAAACACAAGATATGACTCATACCGATATCTAAATCCATATATATACTCCCAAACCAAACACAAGATATGATCCGATACCGATATCTGATATCAGGATATCAATACCAAACGAGTCCTAAATTAATATGTATATTTTTCTCAAAATATAAGGTCTATATCTTTTTTATTATTAAATATATATACAGTTTTTATTTTATTTAAATCTCGTGTAGGGTACGGGAGTTACCTAAGTAATATTAATTTCAACTTGGATACCCCACCACGTGGAAAGGAGTTTGGATACTAATTTTGCAAGAAAAGTGAGTGGTCTCACTTCTCAGTAAGATTGCTAAAAGACAAATTCCAAAAAGGGAAAAAAAAGACCGTTATTTATTAAAATGGTGTTTTACTACTTGTATTTGTCATTTTAATCATGAAAGTAAAAGACAACAAAAAAAAAGAGAAGAGAAAAGAAAAAAGGGTATCCACTACTATTCACAGACCGATGGCCACTTTGACTTGAGCAAGGAAGGAAGGACGCTTGTGCAGAAGACATGACATAATTATTGATCCATACTAGTTATTTTTCCAAAAGCAAAATGAAAAATAGGAAAAGAGAAAGAAAATAAAAAAATCATATAAATATGTCACTGTAATATCTTCCTATAAAGTCAGACATTCCTATAAATCGAGACTTTCCTTTAAGACTTGTAAAATAATGGTAGGAGGGCCCAAATCCACATACGATATTTAAGTCAGAAAGGATTAAAATTGTCGATGTGTGTCGAGATAAGCGAATGTGAGAACATATATTTCTATAATGATAACTCAACCATATTTATAACAGAGAAGGAGAGGTGTATTTCAAGCATATAAGGTCGGTAGAACATACGAGTCTCTAGCAAGGCTATCACTTGCCCTCCAAGCAAGATGATATAAGTCTTGCACTCCCATATATATTAATTATTATATTTAAACAAGAGTAGAAACATAAATAAATTTCTACCATTCTTAGATAATAAATATTCTAACAAAATAGCTATTGTATTAATTAAAGAGCAAGCAATATTATTACTCATATATCAATAATAAAATACAAGTAGCGCATATATTTAATTATCAAAAATTATCCACACATAATTGTCCCCTTGAATCGTATTGTCAAATACATTCAACACAATACATTCAAAACCTTCAAATCTTCGTCGTGAGTGTACATACAGAGTTAGGGGTGCCCACTTTATTCGAATATTCGTATATTTGTATATTCGTACATTCCTATCATGCGAGGTTATCAGAGGTATTGTCCCTTTATGGCCAATTTAACTATATGTACAAAATGAAAATAAAAGAATAAAAATTAAAGCAAAATTGGTCGATTTTTGTTAAAAAAAATGCCAAAAAGTATAAAATATTTTTCAAAACATGCAATGACTCGAAAATTGCCACAAGGGTAGAACTTTTTCGAATTAATCACGGTCCAGGTTCCTTGAGCCAACCTTCCATTACGTCTTGGAGAGTAAATCCTCGTCCACAATGCTGCAACAACCTGATAAGGTCTTTTTCAATTAATTTGGAGTTTTATTATTGACGGAGTCTTTAGAAAATACTTGTTTATAAGCTAAATGTATCACCTTTTTATTATATATGTAAACATTACGTTCAATCCAAAATTCATGCGACATTTTGTTAAATTGTCAAGCTCTGAAACAGTAAAACTTGATATTAAACGGAGTACATGTCAAAATAACTATTTTAAATTATAAGTTTGAGATCCAACTTTTAATATAAAAATTAAAACTAATATCTAGACTTCAGAGTCTCCTGATAAATTTATATTAGATGGTTTTTTAATATAATATTACCCATAAATCCTAACATAAACAAGCCTATATAAAATTGCTAAAAAATAACTCATTTTACAATTTTTGCCCTCTCAACAATCAAATTTATATATGAAATGCTTCTGTATACATTTTTTTGGTCTTAAACACAATCTGTAGTATTTAAAACGAAGATTTTATAGTACTATCATAAGGTCCTAGCCACTTTATTGGATGTTCGGGGCACTTTATACGTTTTTTTTAACAAAAAGTGATGAAGATATTACCATATTGAATATTGAATATGACTAAATACAGAAAAAGAAGATTGATTTATGAAATTACTTAACATGGTGGATTTCTCCCCTAAATCCTAACATCACATGATTATGCAGACAAGAAACACAGCGTCAAAAAGAAAAGGATCTGAAACAGAAAGCCACAAATTTCATCATCATATTCTGTTATACAAATAAGATGGTAAATTAAAGTATTAAACCATAGTAATTAGTAAGGTATCATATGTACACATTAATCTGACAAGCTTGGTCAATGATCATGCAAAATAAAGCGATAAAAGAATGCACCCAGGAAAATTAAATAAATAAAAACAGTACTCTCCGTATTGTATTAAACCCAAAACTTCGGCATCTTCTCACCGTGAAGTGAAGAGTACAGTAGAAATTCTCAATCTTTCCTTGAATTTTTGGGTTTTCAGTTTTCCTTAGGGAGACTGCTCTCTCTTCACACCCATTTCCCCCCCTCTTTCCAAATTCCCATGTTGGTGTGCAGAGAAGCTCCGCCATTTGGTGCTTTAATTGTTTTTCTCTTCTGGGTTTTCTTCTTCAACATTTCCTCAGCTTGTTTCAATGGCAATTGCCAGGTTCATTCTCCATCTCTCTCCATTTAACTTTGAATTTGCTTGAATTGAAGATCTGGGCAGTTGATCTTGTCATTCCTTTTGTCAATTTTGCACTCAATTGTTTGAACATGAAAAGTTTTTTTGTTTAATTCACAGGTTTTGGAATCCTGTTCTTCTGCCACCGATTGCGCAGCGGGTCTTTATTGTGGGAATTGCCCAGCGGCTTCCAAGCTTCAACCTTTGTGTATTAGAGGCCAAGCCAACATTCCCACCTCCATTGTAAGCTGTTTTCATCTGCATTCTTTTTTCTTCTCACCCACAATTTTATGGAATTTTTCAGGTGAAGCTTGTAACCTTTCTTTTGGTTTAGTGATGTGTAAAATAGGGTTTTAGGTTTGTTAATTTTCATCATGGCAATTAAGATTCAAATTCCTAAATTGATTGAATAGTAGCTGTGCTCAATTTAAGACTTCAATAGTTTTGCTGGTCATTAAGATTATAATAAGGTGGTCTATGATTTTGGAGAATTTCAGGGTTTTTCTGACACTTTTAGTTAAATTGAAATTGATTGCACTTGTGAAATGTGTGTTGAGGCAGATTGGTGGCTTACCCTTTAACAAGTACTCATGGCTCATGACACATAATGCATTCTCAAATGCAAATGCTCCTCCTTTGCCTGGTGTTCAGAGGATCACATTTTACAACCAGGAAGATACTGTGACCAATCAGCTAAGAGTAATTTACAATCTTGAGACAATTTTTGCCCATTCACTCCCCTTTCATGATAATTAAATAAATTCAAAAGCTCGTTTCTTATCTTAATTTTGTAGAACGGAGTGCGAGGATTGATGCTGGACATGTATGACTTCAACAATGATATTTGGCTTTGCCATTCATTTGGAGGACAATGCTATAACATCACTGCTTTTGTAATTAACCGTTTATCTCTCTAGTCTTGTGATTCTAAATCAGTTTTGAGTCAAATGAATAATTTACTCACAACATGCTTTCACCCTATCACTCAGGGGCCGGCTATTGACACTTTAAGAGAGGTCGAAGCTTTCTTGACACAGAATCCAACAGAGATTGTGACTATTATAATCGAGGACTATGTTCATGCTCCAAAAGGTTTGACAAACTTGTTTATGAATGCTGAGCTGGACAAGTACTGGTTTCCGGTCTCCAAGATGCCAAAGAAAGGAGAAGCTTGGCCTCTTGTGACCGAAATGATTCAGCAAAATCATCGCCTTCTAGTTTTTACCTCGGATTCCTCAAAAGAAGTAGCTGAAGGAGTTGCATATCAGTGGAGATACATGGTGGAAAACGAACGTAAGTACTTGTAATATGATCAGGTTTGATGGCTACTATGGATGTGTTTGGATTACATCAGATAATGCATTAAATTGCAAAAAATCTTACATTATAGTGTTCCAAACGTACCCTATATTAGATATTAATATCTAAGTGATATAAAAATGGGTTTCAGCTGGAGATCCTGGAGTGAAAACGGGCTCTTGTCCAAATAGAAAGGAGTCAAAGAAGCTGAATTCGGGAAGTGCATCTCTCTTTCTGATGAATTATTTCCCAACGAATCCCGTACAGGCTGAAACTTGCAAAGATAATTCGGCCCCGCTAGCAGATATGGTTGGCACCTGCTACAAATCCGCAGGAAATGTGTTGCCCAATTTTGTGGCTGTTAATTTTTACATGGTATTGTTGTTGTCATTTACTTGTGAAAGGCATATAATGAAGTAAAATTTCAAAAAACGTAATTCTAATGAGAAGTGATTTATTATTCCAGAGAAGTGATGGAGGAGGCGTTTTTGACATTCTGGATCAAATGAATGGTCAGAGATTATGTGGGTGTAACACCATTGTCGCTTGCCAGGTTTGTTCATCTTTTTTGACATCAGTCTCACTATCGCATTTTTATAAGGGCTTGTTTGGTATTGATACCAAAGATATGAGATTTTAGGTATCAATATTGTTATGAATATCAAGGTATGTATGAGGGATACTCTCATATCAAACTGGTATTGATATCCCATATACCAAACAACAGATATCAAACACCGCATATGGGTATGAGTCATATCCATATCTGTACCTAATATCCTGATATGGATACCAAATGGGCCCTAAATAATCCTTTGTCTTTGTCTGTTATACAACGCGAATTGTATCTTTTACTGGTGACAGGCGGGTGCTCCTAGTGGTTCTTGCAAGAATATAGCTTCTCCATTGACAGCTTCAACTTCTACTCCAGGAAGCTTCTCTGGTACTGTGGAGTTATCAGGATCTGCTTCGTCCATTCGCTACCCAAATATCTTCTTTTCTTGCTTCTTTTGCTTGTCATTTATGGCACATATGGCAACTCTCAAGCTTTCCTAGAAACTACTACTACTACTACTATTAGCACATAGATTTTAGCTTCTATTTTTTTTTTTTGGAGAATAGATATAAATGTATACTGGATTGTAGTATTACAATTATGACATTCTTCGCTAGCAAAGAAGGAATTCATCATTGTTGTAAAGTGATTAAGCGAAGGATGGATTGCTAAGAACGAGTGGAGAAGGAGCCAAATTTTGGGCTACAAAATGTTCCAAGTAGTATGCTTCAGAGGTACCATCTTAGTGTGTATTTATATTGAGAAACTTAATTGAATCTCCTGTGTAAAATTTGAGAGTATTACCATTTACGCCCGGGGCCTTGTCTATTTTTGCTTGCATTATTAGTTTGCCTATTAATTGTGAAACCCACCAAGTTTTATGTAATTTACCATATTTTGCATTTGTTGTTCTGTAAAGAATGGCATACAATGATTGGTTTACTTATTCATAACTATTTGTTTTCCTCCTAATGCCCTATTCGGTAAGCATTCATTTGCCGAATGAGATTCATATATTCACATTATTATGGTCAGTATAATTCACATTATGTATTTATCACCAAACATATATCTTAATGGACCTTTTTTTTAAAGAGTACTTCTTGACAATTGAGAGGATATGACCAACACAAACCTACCAATGACTGAAGCAGGTGCAGGCACGGCAGCAAAGACTGGGGATCCACTCGACCCCCCATCGTCTTTCAAGGACGAGTTATCCTAAGGTCTCCCCAACCAGCAGAGACTAACAGTCGACGACAACTTGCTTGACGAGAAGATCCGGATCGATTATCCTTATGGAGACAGGGGCTTCCCTTCCATCACAATAGCACCGGAAGTCATCTCCTCATTAGCGAAAGCGTGGAGCACATAAGTAGTAATCAAGCTCCTAGGACGACAAGTTGCATACCAAACCCTTGAAAGAAAGCTGCGGGACATGTGGAAGCCGGTAGGGAAAATGGTGATTATGGACCTCAACAACTACTTGTGGTGAGATTCGAGATCAAATAGTATTTCTAGGGAGCTCTAGCAGGGAACCTTGGAACATCTTGGGGCAATGTCTCATGGTGAAGCGTTGGGACCCTTTCTTCAACCCTAACAAGGACGAAATTTAGTCGATATGCACCTGGATCTGACTGCCCGACCTCCCGGTCATCCTCTACGACAAAAGGGTCCTATAACGAATTTCCAACAACTTGGGTCGTCCGTTGAAATTGGCTAGAAGTACTTTGTATGCTACAAGAGCTAAATTTGTCCGCATTTGTCGAATTAGATTAAAGGTGGCAGACTCATCAATGGGGAGACAATCTTGGTGGAGTATGAAGGCTTGAGTGTCATATGCATTAGGTGTGGAAAATATGATCACTTGGTAGGGGAGTGCCCGCTAAACAAAAAGTATAAGGAAAAACGAAAGACCACGCCACACACAACGGCGGCGACAACCAGGCCAAGGCGGACAACACAAGGATCAAGGCCATCACAAAGAACACATCAACGAAGTCCAGCCTGCGGGAACCGCAGAATCAATTTTGGATTGTGGATGATTGTTGCATTGCCGGCAAGGAGGCCAAAACCGATAAAGAAGGAGGGACACACTAATGCGACCCGGTTTCGGTTCAAACTCGAACCCAGGACAACCCAAGCCATGGCGCCCTCCTTGGTCCATAGATAGACTTATTTATGATATTATATATATTTACTATTTTCGTCATTTCCCTTTTAGACGCGTGCTCCATTCTTGTAGAATGGGTTAGCCCTTATTATACCCATTAGGGTTTGTTATTGCACCTTTTCCTTATTAGTATTTACCATTAGTAGGTTTATGGGCTTTATGGACATTGTGCCTAGTATTCTTACTAGCCCTAGTCCGCGTCTCATTTGTTGGGAAATTTCGGACCTATTGCGACAATAACGACCTCACAAATTCACAAGAGAAATAAGAAAAGAAAGAAGAAAGAAGACACACGAGAGATTTGTTAACCCAGTTCCTCAGAATGACTACGTCTGGAGGCACTACCAAGCAAGGATTTTCCACTAGAATCTGAGACTTTCAAGGATTACAGGACTTGACCTACTGATCTAATCAATCTAACCTAATATCTCTAGCACACTGAATTTTTCCCTCTCTCTGCTTTCAGGTTTTGAAGCACATTGCGTAGATATTCCAAGATATTGCAATTACAATAATCATAGTTTCGTTTAAATAGAGAACACAAGGCCTAAAGATAGATACAAGATATTTCAAGGATAGAAATTCCAACCCCCTAGATTTTTTCTTTCCTAATATATAATATCTTTTACCCATTAATGATAGAAAATCACATCTACCAAAATAGCCCGAAACTTGACATACAAGATACGAAACACCTCAACAAACTGACGCGGACGATGACGCGAGCTCGTCTCCAAGATGGCACGATCGCGCCGCCACCCGTCCAGATTGCGTCATGCCTCCAGAGGCCACTTTCGCCAAGGCACGGGCATATGTGCCCGAGACGTGGTGCACACCTCAAACCCCGCGCCCGCGCTACATGGCGCGTCTTTGCTTATCTTTTCGCCTTTGTCTCCTATTCCGTCAAATTCTAAATCAGGCTCCATAAATCCCAACACCATTTTGCACCTAGGGTTTTGGAGAGCATTCTCTATAGAAAGGGCTATCCATCATTTGTATTATTCACACATGAATTAAACTCAAATTACTAGTCGAGATTGTCTCCTTGTTCTTGGGTTGTGTGTCCCCTTCCTCAATCAAACCCCTCATTCATTAGTTCGATCCTCCCTTGGATCGGATACCTCTTAGAGACTCGCCCCACCCTCGTTAACACGAGCATTAGAGGCCCGTGAGACCATCCCATGGTCTCGTACTTATCCCGGCTACAATCATTCGGAGAAGATTCATGCATTTCGAACCTAGATTGGCCCCTAGAGACCTGAACCTGACCCACTGGACCGAGCTCCCTGACCCACTAGACCCAAAGACTTGCGGATTGCCGAGATGGAGTGCTAACTCGTTGAACTCGTGGCAAGCGCCAAGACCATGCCGATCCTCGAGTCCCAACCAGAGTCTGGGCCGTCACCACAATTGGTTCCAACATCGGAGAACATTAAGGTCTCCGCGCCCCCGAATTCGAGCCCTACTCTTGAGACCGAAGACTCGCTGCAACCGCTACAACCATTGGTGCCTTCCTTGGACTTGTCTTCGACGTCGATCCAACTTCTTGCCCCGCCTTTACGTGTTCTTTCCAACGTCGAGGCCAATGTCCCATACATTGTAATTTTTGACAATGCCGAGGTTGTTGAAATGGTTCACATCTATGCTGATTCAGTCGCCCTTCTCCACACCACCTCAAAGTGAGGACACTTCGAATCTATGCGAAGGAGAATAATGCGACTCGATCCCAGTTTAGACTAGAACCCGGGGCGTCCCAGGCCATGGTGCCCTCCTTGGTCCATAGATAGACTTATTTATGATATTATATGTATTTACTATTTCCGTCGTTTCTTTTTTAGGTGTGTGCTCCATTCTTGTAGAATGAGCTAGCCCTTGTTTTAGATTAGGCTCAAGCCCATTAGAGCTTTCTATTGTACCTTTCCCTTATTAGTATTTACTATTAGTAGGTTTAAGGGCTTTATGGACGTTGGGCCTAGTATGCTTGCTAGCCCTAGTCTGCCTACCATTTTCCACGTAGGGTTTTGGAGAGCATTCTCTATGTAAGGGGCTCTCCATCATTTATATTATTCACGCATGAATTAAACTCCAATTATTGAAGTCAAGATTGTCTCCTTGTTCTTGGTTGTGCGTCCCCTTCCTCAATCAAACCCCTCTCCCTCTAGTTCGGTTCTCCCTTGGATCGGACACCTCTTATCTCTAATCATCGCCTTACCCTCGTTAACATGAGCATTAGAGGCCCGCGATACCATCTCATGGTCTCGTACTTATCCCGACTACAATCATTCGAAGAAAATCTGTGCATTACGCATCTAGATTAGCCCCTAGCGACCCAAACCCGAGTAGGGCCGCATCACCCACCGACAGGGGGTAGAATAGAAGTCTTAATCTGTCAACATATTATTATCTCTGGAAGAAGGGGACCCCACTATGATGTGATTCCATCTACTGAGTCATGGTCCCATGATTTGAGTGAAGATTCCAGCTCTAAAGACAAGTCCAATTTGCACAACAAGGGAGAGTCTTCATTTGGACACATATCCAAGGCCGGTGTCCGAGGCGCTAAGGAGCCGAGTCAAGGCACGACGCTCTGTTATTGGCGCATCACTCGAGAACATGCTAGGGCAATGCTTGACAATATCAAGGAGGAGCTCATGAATCATAAGTTTCCAAAGGTTTACAAAGAAAAAGGTTGGAGTCTCCTTTTGACTCGTGTTCCGACAAGTGATTTTTTTACGGTAAGGACACTTTATAAGTTTTTGGGATTTCGGGTTAATTTTTGTAATTTCCTTAAGTGAAGGGGCTAACTTTGTGAGGTTGCTTTCTAGGTTATATGGTCGGCCCCCTCACCCTTTGTTGGAGGAGATTGGACGAAAAACCTTGTTGCTTACTTTCCTTGCATCTTTCAATTCAAGTTCTTGTTCTTGTTTTCGTTCGTTCAATTCTCGTTGTTCAAGTTGTTGGTGAGTAATATCCGACAATTTGGGCATCTTAGTTTGTTTGAGAGCTTGGTGAGTCATATCCAAGTTGTCAAGCATCCATATCCCCTTGTTCTCTCCATTTCGATCCATCATCCATCTCGGTGGTTTCTGCACCCCCTCAGTAAAATCGAAATAACTTTCAATCCACTCATCATATTGGTCTGAAATTTGGAGGGGTTAAACTAGATGCAGAGTTCTAACTTATCGAATTTGAATCACTCAATTCCGAGTTCAGAAGAGGAAGATCCATCCAGTTGAAGACGGGTCAGTTGCGCGGTGTTTGTTGTCGGAATTCCTTGGATCCTCGTGGCGATCTCTTTGCACCATCTTCCCCTCCATCGATCCTCTCATCAAGTGGTATCAGAGCCACGTGAAGGTATCTCCATCTAAATCTTGTTCTGACCTTGAATTTCCACTTGTTGCAAGTTTTAGGTTCGAACTCCTTAGGGATGCGTTGTTATTGTTGTGCTCGGCCTTGTCCGAATTGTTGTCTTGAATTGTGGAATTTTTGAGTCCTTGAATTGTTGAAGTTCTTGGATGAGTTTGATGTTCAACCATGGCTGGAAAAACTGCTCAAAAAACGTCCACATAGAACACCAAAAGAGTCTTCAAAAATTGGTAGTTGAAAAGGTGCATTTGTTGCTTGATTAATGTCTTCCTTTAGTGCTTGATTTAAGTGTGTCTTGCTGAATTTGGCTGAGTAAAAACGTGGGAATTGAGTCCATAATATAGCTTTCTTTTGACCCCTTTATATCATTACATGCTTGTTGTTGGTTACGGTGCTAGGATACGGGAACGACACCAAGACGAGACATCTTGTGTTGTTGTGTTTGAGCTTTTCTTGTTCCATTTTGTTGGTCATCTCCTACTTGCAACTTGTCGGATTTTCATCTCGGACAAGTCTTGGTGATTAATTCGTGTGACCTCTATACCTTGATCTTTGCCTTGTTTTTACGATGACAAGTGTAGGTGATGACAAGAATAAGGAACAAGTTGAGGAGACGTCCACTAGTTCGGTGGCTGCCATGATACAAACTTTTCAACAATCCATGCAACAATCCGTGGAAGCTTTGGCGACACGCATGGATGCCTTGGAGCGCCAAATCCTAGGGCTGGACGAGAGGACACAAGTGCCTCATGTGGTGAAGATCAAGGATATACGAGAAGAGGATCAAGGTTCGAGGATGACCCCTTGTAAAGGGGAGGAGAATTCCTTCCAACAAAGAGTGATGTGTGACACAGAACAACCAAAAAGAGAGACTCCTTTCCATGGATTGGAACAACTCATTACCATCAAGTGTCCAATAGAATTGATGCACATATTGCAAGAAGAGGAGGAAGTTGTGGAATTGTCTCCTAAAACCAAGCATCGTCCTACCATCACTCCTAGCTCCATAAACTCGTTGGCGACACCATGGATGGATGCATTTCCTATGATTCCTTCATGTTTTCCCTTCTTGCTCCATGAGGAGGACGAGGCTGTTTTAGTCATTCCAAGCGGTGATTACATTCCCTTTCTTGTGGAGGCCAAGAAGGATGTCTTTGTCATGGAGAATGTCACACCAAGGGAGCTAGAAGCCCTACCTACTTTGTTGAGCTCACAAGGCTTGATAGATTCGAGGACGAATCTTTTTGAAGGGGAGGAGGATGATGTGATTCCATCTACTGAGTCATGGTCCCATGATTTGAGTGAAGATCTCATCCCTAAAGACAAATTCAATTTGCACGACAAAGGAGGGTCTTCACTTGGACAAATATCCAAGGCCGGTGTCCGAGGCGCTAAGAAGCCAAGTCAAGGTACCACGCCCTATCTTGGGTGCATCACTCGAGCACATGCTAGGGCAATGCTTGACAAGATCAAGGAGGAGATCAAGGCTCATAAGTTGGACTTTGGTTAGCAAAGGTAAAAGTTGGAGTCTTATGATACATCATGGTTCGATAAGTGACAATTTAACAGTTGAGGACGATTAATGTGTTCTCGGTATTTATGGGTTCTTTTTGTAATTTTCTTTAAATGAGGGGGATGATTTTGTGAGGCTTGTTGTCTAGGTTATATGGTCGTCCATCCCCCTCCTCCCTTGGGAGACTTGGACGAAATTTGTTTCTCTTTTCCTTGCATTTTCAATTCAAAGTTCTTGTTTTGTTTCGTTCAATTCTCGTTGTTCAATTGTTCGTGAGTCATATCCGACAATTCGAGCATCCTAGTTTGTTTGAGAGCTTGGTGAGTCATATCCAAGTTATCAAGCATCCATATCCCCTTGTTCTCTCCATTTTCGAACCATCAACCATCTCGGAGGTTTCTGCACCATCTCAGTAAATTTGACATAACTTTCAATCCACTCATCATCTTTCTCTCATATTTTGAAGGATTAAACTAGACTCAGAGATATAACTTCTCGAATTGGAATCACACAAATCCGAGTTCGGACGAGGAAGATACATCCAGTTGAAGACGGGTCAGTTGCGTGGTGTTTGTTGTCAGAATTCCTTGGATTCTCGTGGCGATGTCTTTGCACCTTCATCCCCTCCATCGATCCGGACATCAGGAAGATCCCTCTCCCTCTAGTTCGGTTCTCCCTTGGATCGGACACCTCTTATCTCTAATCCTCGCCTTACCCTCGTTAACATGAGCATTAGAGGCCCGCGATACCATCTCATGGTCTCGTACTTATCCCGGCTACAATCATTCGAAGAAAATCTGTGCATTACACATCTAGATTAGCCCCTAGCGACCCAAACCCGAGTAGGGCCGCATCACCCACCGACAGGGGGTAGAATAGAAGTCTTAATATGTCAACATATTATTATCTCTGGAAGAAGGGGACCCCACTAGCTCTTAGAAAGAGGACAAATGGATGAATATTGAGAAAGATCAACTTTTAGCACAAAATAAGGTTGACACTTGTGGGGAAAACTCGGTTGGAAAACCCCCAAAATCATCTTTAGAGAACATGATAACGGTCAACTTCCATGTAGGGTCAAATGACAAGGAGGCCAACACCTCGACCTTTGTGGGAAGAATGACTAGGGCCGACAAAGGCAAGAGAGGCTAGGGCTAAGCTAATTATCTCAAATGGACTAGTAGAGACTGAACTAGGCCACCTGATGTGTACCTGCCCTAGCCCTAGAGTCCCGAGACCGTGGAGACCCCCTTGGGCTAATCCGCAGCTCCGTAGGACTCGTGCCAAGACCCGTGTTCCGCCTCACCATCGGCACCACGACCCCGACCGCTCGAGTCGTGCCAGCGCCGGGCCAACCCGGCGTCGGCACATGAGGTTCTTGCGTCGCGCCTCTCGGACCGACGCACCAGCCCTCGGAACTGCCGAGTCCCACGCCCTCGGTACCGAGTCCCAAGTCTCGGTACCGCCCGCCATGCCAACGCCTTGGCCTTGTCGTGCCACGCCTAGCGTGTCGCGACAGCCCTTGCGCATGCGCTGGCGCGCCGACGCCCTTGTCGCGCCGCGCCAGCCTTGTCACGGCCTTGTCGCGACACTCGCGACATGGCCACCGTGACCACTATCCGTTTTTACCCTATTTAGTATTATTCCTTTCCGAACCTTTCTATTTATGTCATTTCTATTATTGTTTTGATTTATGGGCTTGGGCCTAACGTTGGGCCACTTGCATGTGTAACCCTAGTTAGCCCCCACGCCTCTTTAGGGTTTTCAAGGAGCTCCTCTATAAATAGGAGCCTCCTCTATTGTTTTCTTTACGCTTTGATTAATATACCGAATTGCTGTCGAGATTACTCCAGAAGTATTTACTAAAGGCGTCAACCAATTTCTCTTCTCATCCCATATTCATCAGTTCTCCCTCAAAAGAGAGCACCTTCTCATCCTTTCAATTCTCTTCTCATCCAAATCTAGTCGATTCGACTTTAAACCCTATCCGTTCGTGCGTGAGACGACCATTTACGAGTCCATCTTCGATCCTCTAGTGAATCTCCCAACGGGGTTCACATCACCACCACACTAGACTAATGACAAGACAAAGGCGCAATAGAGAAAAGCCCATCGCTTCTATGCAACAGACCATTCCAATTAAACCCTTAACTATGAACCCTTTGGAGGAGAACAATTGGGCTAATGTATAAAACAACCTAAATCAAACCAAAATTCGGATATAAATACACACTAAGAATATCAAGGAAGCCCAAATACGAACAACACTTGGAACACATGCCTACTAGATACCTTGATCCAGGAAGAAGACCAACAAGGGTATGGGTAACAAATCGGTATAGAGGTTGTAGAGATGACGGATGGTGATGATCACGTTGGAAGAGATAAGGCCCTTCAAAGGGCATGCCCTAGATTCCCCTTCTCCCTCCCCTCCTTCTAATAAAGTGGATGATATGGAATGTATAAGGTGTTGGTAGAAATGGGTTCCAAAGAGCTTGTCGATACATTATTAAACACAACTCAATGGATGTCCTAGCCATTATGGAGCCTCGAGTCTCAGGTCAAAGGGTGGATACTATATGAGGCAAGTTGCCCTTCAACAAAAATGTGCGATTGGAAGCCCGAGGCAATAGAGGAGGCATCCAGATTCTTTGGAATTAAAATTTCACACTAGTAGATTGTTACTCTACATAAACACTTTATGCACACCCATGTAACTATAGGGCCAAAGGAAGTCCACCTGATAACCGTATATGCCCCGCCAAATCCAACTGATAAGAAGCACTTTCGGGAGGACATGGAAACAGAGATTAAAAAATTAGAAGACCATTATTTGGGAGGAATTTTAATTACTTATTAAACCTAGGAGAGAGAACATGAGGAGCAAATTGCCTTTTTGAAGACACTGGTGATTTTTTTTGAGCGGATCAACAAACTCAATTTGATTGATATGGTTGTGTGGGTTCTTGATTCACATTGAAGGGAGGAAAAACAAAGAAGACGTGGGTGTCCAAATGCTAGATCGGGCCTTCGTGAACATCCAAGGGAGGGTAGGCTGGAGCGAGGCAGAAGTCTTTTGATGACCCTAAACCTATGTATATTACCCTTGATGACCAGGAGAATAGGAACCGAAAATGCCACCCTATCTACTTTGAAGTGGCGTGGTAGAGTCACCCACAATTTTAGAATTTCATAAAAATTCACTAGTGTGAATCCATGGAGGTCTATGAAGCCTTGAATTCTCTAAAATCGGTCTATGAAGCCTTGAAGAAAAGGCTTACTAACCTGTTGTTGAAAATCCAAAATTATTTTGAAATGGGGGCGATAGAAGAGCTTTTGAGGAAGGAAATGAAATTGAAAACAAAGCTTCATAGAACCTTACCGCAGGAGGAGACAATTTGGTTCCAAAAAGTTAGACAAGACTGGATCAACCTAAAAGAAAAAAACACAACATTCATCCATGTCCACATGATCATTCAGAGATAAAGAAATAAAATCACCACCTTACAAGATGTTGATGGAAATTGGATCATTGATCAATGTGATTTGGAAAAATATGCTATTGCTTACTTTACCCAATTATATTCCCTGCAAGCTACGGAACACACCTTCATGCTGCTCCCAAGAGGTGGGTTCCCAACAGTAACTCAAGCTAAAGTAAACTCTCTAAATCATCAGTTGGCCATGGAAGAAATTCACAATGCACTGAACAAGATGATCTCATACAAGGCGCCAGGTGTGGATGGACTCCAACCCGTCTTCTATAAATTATGTTGGGAGACTGTTGGGGGAGGGGGGGTTAGTACATAAATGCATCCAAGACTTCTTCAGCACATGCAAGCTCCTCGATGGAGTCAACGATATGCTTATATTCCTCATAGGCAAGGTTGAGCATCTGGTAAGTATCGAGAAATTCCGACCAATTAGTCTATGCAATCCTTGCAAACTGGCTTCAACCACTAATGTCAAAGCTTGTGGGACCCTCCCAAAATAGTTTTATCATGGAGCTATTGATCCAAAACAACTTAGTTCTTCTAGAAGAGATGGTTCACTCAATGCAAACAAAGCGACACAAAAGGGTTAGATGATTTTGAAGTTCGATCTCGAAAAGTCGTATGATACTTTCAAGTGGGACTTCATTGTAAACACTCTCGAGGACGCGAACCTTCCAGGTAGATGGATTCGATGGATGAAGGAATGCATCTCAACTCCAACCGTGATTCTTCTTTGGAATGGAAATCACAAGTCGTTTCTTGGCTATGAGAGGTATACACCAAGGAGACCCAATCTCCTATATCTCTTTGTACTTGGCATTGAAAAGCTCATCCATGTGATTAATAATGAATTCCAAGAGGGGTATTGGAAGCTCAGCCATATGGAAGAGGCGTCGACGACTGTTGAGAGGGTTTTACTAACAACAAATGAATTTGTAGTCAAGATCCCGCTGAGTATAGGGAGGTCAGGATCGTCCACGGGAAGCAAGGTTGTTTGATTACCAAACTACTAAAGCAATAAAACAAAGCAAAACAAATCAAAACTAGGCTATTACATCCCTCGGTACCGAGCTTGTCAGGATCGATAACGACGTTGGGTTTCTAATAAAACTACGCAAACCAGACAAAGCAACTGCAGGCTCGGTATCGAACTGTGTACCTCGATAACGAGTCTATACGTGACTGAAAAACGAAGGAAATTCAAATGATAAAAACAACTAGGACAAGAGTTACCACGACATAATCATGCATATAAACTAGTGTGAAGGATCATTATCGTGCCTCAAAGAATAAATATATCAACTTTCGTTGACCTAAACAAGCAAATCGATCAATTTTCATAAATCAATTCACTTTCTACCTAGTTTGAATCCAAAACTGGGAACTTTCATTATCGAACAATATCAGCATTCAAGTTTACAACTTTCTCTTTTGATCAAGCGATAAACTCAAATTACTTCGACTTTTGTCTAAGTATAAGCACAAACAAGTAGATATAAGGATAAAAGGCATTCAACACATTCATTCAATCATGCATAACTATGTCGGGTTTCAACCCCGATCCTAGAAAAGTAAAATACTCACTCATGATTGAAACAAAACAAACAACTATATTGAAAGAAAACATTGAAATAAAACTTACTTGAAATATATAAAAACCTTGTCTTACAAACAACCACGTTCGAACTCAAAACAATGAAGAACAAGAACAAAGACTCGATCATGATCCTCTCTCTTTGACACAGGCCACCTCGGTAACGACCTGCACATGGTCGGTAGACTCTTGCTGAATTCTTCTTACAAAATCTTGTTGCACAACTCGGTACCGACCCTCATAGGTCGGTAATGAGGTCTCTGTTTTGGGTTTTTGTACACTTTTCATAGCTTCTCTTGGACTTCACCGGGATCTTTAAGACGTAATCCTTCTTTGCTTCCCTCTATGCACTCCACCATAAACTACTTGACTCCAGCTTGCTCAAAATGCTCCCTTTTGCTCCAAAAACCTAAGAAAAACACAAAAACGGAGTAGCTTTCATACTTTTTACAAAATATGCAAACTTATTCAAAAAACACACAAAACTAATACTAAAACTCACTAAAACTAAATCAAACAACCTAAGAATAACAACTAAAACTATACTAAAAACACGAACATCAATGACCCAAATGAGGAAAATCATGAATTGCTTGGACCGCTTTTGTAGATCACCATATTAGAGAATAAGCATGGAAAAATAAAAACTATATGCATCGGCAAATGTTTCAAGAGACCTGACACGGGGTATCGAATTGGCAAGTGGACTTAACATTACAAGGGACTTGGGAAAATACCTAAGCATGTCAGTTTTTCATGGCCACATTTCCAAGGAGACGTTTCTTGATTTGTTGAACATTGCCCACACAAAACTTGTGGGTTGGAAGAGAAAGACACTCAACATTGTTGGACAGGTCACCCTCTTAATATCGATGCTCTAATTCCTGCCATATTATTCTACGAACACAGTGCAACTTCTTGCAACCATTTGGGCAGACCTTGATAAGCTAAACCGCCCGTTCATATGGGGCGAATCTAAGGGATGGCGGAAAATTCACCTCGTCAACTACGAAGAAATTTGCCAAACTAAGAAGCTAGGGGCTAGGCATTCGACCGACCAATGAAATGAACATGGCCATTTTGGGAAATTTTTGGTGGAGACTTATTAATGAGAAGTGTGGAATTTGGGGAGACCCAAAATCCAAGTATGGGCTCTTTATATAGGGGGATTCCTTGTGCAATCCAACTAACGACGCCCGTCTCCAAAGTGGAGTCGTATCAGTTGGAGCTTGCAAAAGGTGGTTTATAGATGCTCTAAGTGGAACTTAGGGGATGCGAGGAAACTACGATTCTAGGAGGACGCTTGGATAGGAGATACATCTCTAATAACCTATTGTGAAGGTCTAGTCAACCAAGATCAACAAACAAAATTATTGGCGAATTTCTAGATGTTGGGCAAGGGTGGTATTGGAACTTGCTCTCGAACCTTGTCCCCACCTCAACCTTGCTAAATTTGGAGGCCGCACAAGTGTACAAGGACCTGAATTATGAAGACAGACTTAGCTGGGCGGCATCCCCTCAGGAGATTATATGGTTTGAGTTTGCGTACAATCTAGTGAAGTTGCACATGCACCTGGATCCAGCTAGAGAGAGAGGATATAGGGTCAAATATGGAAACTTCGGGTCACGAAAAGAAATAGAATCATGAACTTTATCTGGCTTGTAATTAAGGGTTGTATCCTAACTAACATGGAGCATGCCCAATGAAACTTTGCGAGTAATGCAACTTGCAGAGTGTGCAACTCCGAGGATGAAACACTCACGCACATGTTCCAACACTGCACACCAATTGCACCTATCTCGCAAGCTATGGTGTCACCAAAAAGAATCCAAGAGGTCTTCTGTACAAACTAATATGAGTGAGCGGAGAGGAATCTCATAAATAACTTCTCCCTTATGCATGATAGTGAAGGCAGGATTGTATTTTTGACAGCGGTCTGGTGGCTCTAGAAGTGGTGGAACCACCGCATCTTTGGTGCACGACGTCCTCCAGGGAATAAGGCCCAATTCATTCTAGCTCAGGCTAAGGAATACAAAAAAGCTTAACAACAGAGATACAAGCCCCGAGGAGGCAGAGAAAGGCATGAAATCAGTTACGAGAAACTTCAATTTGGCCTCGGTAGAAGGCATTCTCCGAGATGAAGAAGACAAGCGGCTCTAGGGGGTTGTTTCCAACATAGGCATGTTTACGGTCCCGGCGGCTGAACTATGAGATATGTTTTACATACTCCAATTGGCATGGGAGAAAGGATGTTGGTGGGTCATCATAAAGACGGACTCCAAGGTCATCGTCACCTTTCTGAACTCACAAATCTCCTCACTTCGCCCACTTGCCATCCGAGTGTGGATGGCTTCGTACGTAGGGGGATTGGGTCGTCAGATTCCAAAACACCTATTGCAAGGACATTAGAGTCGCATATAGCCTCTCTTGTCTCGCCCACAACCATCCCTAGGATTTCATTTAGTAGTTGAGCCTGTAACAGATGTTATTGAACTGCTTAATCATGATATTTACATGTCATATTTAAACCTCTTTTACTTTTGATAATTTTCAATAAAGATTATTTTTATCAAATCTGTCATTGTGTAATCTTTTGAAATAAAAGCCTTTTAAATACGAAAATCTTTTCATTAATGAAAGAATTTTATAACAAATTTCCTAAATAGATTTACATATACCCACAAATCTTCATCTAAAAAAATTACATACAAATCAACATTAAGTGAACCTAATAAAATTTAATCTTAAAATGAATAAATATTTAGTTTAGTTACGTTCACACAATAGAATACTAATTAAAAATATTTATACTAATTTTTAATTTGTTCAAATTTTAAAGGAAATATTAACGTTTTTGTTGTAAAAAATTTTTAAAAAAAAATTATAATAAGCTTTTAACTATCTGATGAATGTGGATAAATATTAACTTAATTTGAAAAAACCAAATCTTATTTACTGTCAAAATATTTACATTTAAAAATATTAAAGAGAAATATAATGAAGATTTGTTTCAAAAAACTGTGATATTTTTTGTGAATAAATACTAAGTCAATTTTACACTACACTCTTATACAAAATTTCATATTTTCCTTATTTAGTTTCTTAACAAGATTCAATTTATAAATCTATGTAATTTAAAAATAGATCATTCATGCAAGAATAATTTAATTTTTGATACAAAAAGACGCAATGAATTTTTTTATGAAACTATTTTCATAAAATCTAATTTTAAAAAAAATTATTGTTTTAACAAATTAATCTTCCAAATCTATTAAACAAAAAATTGATCGTCTAGATCCTCTAAAAGAAGAAAACTAATCTTTCGATATCTCAAAGACATATACCTTTCTCCACCAAATCCCACAATATTTTAAAAAAAGAAATAATTTATAATCTTTATACAATTTCCATATTTTTTCTATAGAAACAAACTACTCTATGATCTTTTCCATATCTTTTTTTGTGATTATCCATGATTTGGTAATATTCTTGGGTTCATATATACAATTTTGTACCATTCTATGAAGAAGATTTTGTTTGACTATAATATATATTATGCACGTTTTTTAAATGAAAGTAATCTTAATCTAAAATAAAGTAATTAAGAATATATAATTAACACACCAAGCAACACATTTCACTCCAAGATATTTAGAGAGTATCATTTTTTTTTATTTAACCTACTTACCCTCTTGGGTTTAAAAAATTTTAAAAATTAATTTAAATGACCTGCTCATTATTAGTAAACTCACATTAAACTTAAAATAATATCATATTTCTTAACATAACCACTCTTTCAAACAAGATAAATAATATATTTTTCTTTCATTAAGGACCCATATTAATTTTATTAATTCCCTACACATTTAAAAAAAGTAGAGTGAATTTATGACTTATGATAATTATGTTAATTTATTTGTAATGTTATTAATGTTTTAAATAGATAAGCATAATTAATTCGAAATTAATTAATAAAATTTGTTAGACATTTTATGTGTAAATTATTATTATAAGGTTAAATCAATAATAAATTATAAATAAAAATTAGTTCGATAAAAAATAAATATAAAATAATTAAACTAATATTTTGATTAAAAACATCAAAATTGTATCAATTTGATATTACGATCAATTGTATTATAATTAGAGCTGTTAAAAGCTGACCCGACCCGAAAAACCGACCCGAACCGCCCGAAAAATTTAGGGTCAAGACCCGAAAATTTGAACCCGAAACCCGAAATAAACCGAACCCGATAGACCCGAAACCCGTTGGGTTCAAACCCGAAAAAACCATTGGGTTGATCCAATTTGTTATATTTTAAGAATATATAATATATTTTGAAAATTATAATATATTTTATTATTAAAATATATAAAAATAATAGATTTGTTATTAAATATTATTTTTTAAATAAAAAATATTTTAATAATTGTAAAAAAATCAATTTTCTTGACCTGTTAGGTCGACCTGACCCGCCCGACAACCCGCAATGACCCGACCCGATTTGACCGGTGACCCGTTACGACCCGAACCCGACTCAACCCGAACCCATAATAACCGAACCCGAACCCGACCCGACCGACCCGTTTGACACCTCTAATTATAATAATAAAAATTCATTTTGTAATTAAAAGAAGGGAATTTGTCTTATAAATCATAAAGTTCAAATTCAAAGTTTTTTTTAGTAAAGGTATTTTTTTAAAAATGAAGATTTTGTTCAAATTTATAAATCTTTTGCTATTTTTATGGAAATATTTTTATCAATGGAGAAATTTTATATCAAGATTCTATTCTTGAATAATTTGTTCAAACTACTTACAAAAATAAAGATTGGTTCAAAACTTCCAATAGCCATATTTATACTTTAATATGTTTTATCATTATGACTTTTTATTTTTTTATTTTACTTTATAAATTAGTTGTTAGTATATATTTAATTAATTATGATAGAGTATTTAGTTACCTTAATTTACAAAATATCCTACCTTCTCAATTTTAATTTTGAGCAAATGTTTTCTAAGTAATACGTTCTAAAACTACCACTATAGATATTTTGAAATTCTTGAAAATCGAAATTTTGGGATATTTTAATAAAAACATTTAGCAAAAGTATTTTTATAAAAGTGAAGATTTGGTTTAAACTATAAAATCATTTGCTTCCATATTTTAATGATTTTTATAGAAAATGTATTTTTATAAAAAATAAAGATTTAGTTCAAACTATAAAATCTTTTGCTACCTTTTATGAAAATATTTTTAACTTTGTAGATATTTTATTCCTAAATAGTTATTAGAATTGTAAAAATTATATACTTAGAAGATATCTATCAAAAATATTTTTACCAATAGGGATAATTTATACTCGAATTACCAGTAGCTATAATTTATGTATAAAAATATGTAGTTTTAACCGAGTCTTTTATTGATCAAACCTTTTCAATCGATTTTTCAAACTATTTTTTATTATATAAGAGATTTAGCTATTTCGTCACCTCTTTTTTTATTGATAAAAAATTGTTTATAATATTGGATATATATTTCTATTGATAAATCAGTACATAAAATTATAATTTTTCATATAAAATCTAATTAAAATTTTTAAGAAAATCCGCGCAGGGCGCGGGAAACTACGCTAGTTCAAACTAAAAAGAGACACCAATAGAAAATTTCTCTGATTTTTTTTTTAAATAAATAAACTTTTCTTCTTTTAATTCTTTACTCTATTATACTAAAATTTCAAGACGTTGGGTCATATGGTTTGTAATCCAATAACTAAGAGCAATGATAGATTAATCTTGATCAAAACCTCAATTGGTACAAAACAAGTACTCCATTTGTTTAGTTTGTGAATATGGAAGTGTAACATTTCAATATACCAACACAGTTCAGATACACGTCTCGGATTTTTTCTTCTCCGAAAAAATTAGAGTTCCAAAATATTCAAGTACATATATATGTTCTCTCTCTTTGAAAACCAACGAGGTCAACAAATTAAAGGGCAACAACAATCAATCCAAGTGAAAAGAAGGAATGATTAGATAGGATCAGCTGATACGGCGACACAGGGTAATCCCATCTCCGACGGGGAGCTGGCAAATCTCGATCCTCGGATCCGCAGGCAGAGCCTTGTTGAGCTCGAGCACGAAGTCCCTGTAATATCGGACGTACTTCCTGAGGGGAGCGTCGGGTGGGGCCACCACGGACCCGTTCCACAGGGTGTTGTCGTACCCGATCACTCCTCCCACCTTCACCAACTCTATGAGCCTCTTGTGGTAGTTAAGGTAGTTGTCCTTGTCAGCGTCCACGAATATGAAATCAAACGTTCCATGATACTTTCCCTACACATTACACATACATACACACAAAGTCATTTTCCAAGTGGACTAATTTTATATCATACAAATTCTCTTTCTCACCTAACCAACTAAGAAAACTTATAACTTTTTTTTTGAGGTAAGAAAAATAATACTTTGAAAGGTCCTTAGGATACAATTACGAATCACCAAGAACTTCTAGTTCTCATCCACAAGGATGCTCTAAGGTGTTATCCGTGAGGAGGGTCTTACCTCTTCAAGCATTTTATCGAGAACGGGCAAGGCAGGACCTTCTTTGAAGTCGATTTTGTGGGCGACTCCGGCTTTTTGAATGATCGGGAGACCCAATTCGTAGTTTTCGCGATTGATGTCCATGGCCAATATCTGCTCAAATCAATTCAATAAAATTTACATTTATATATAGTTTGAATGATTAATTAAATAATTTAACTACCTTTCCGTCGTCAGGGAGGGCCAAAGCTGTGGCGAGGAGGGAGTAGCCGGTGTAAACACCAATCTCCATGGTGTTCTTGGCGTTTAGGAGCTTGAGGAGCATGTTCAAGAATTGCCCTTCATCAGCTGAAGTTGTCATAATGTTCCTATATGTATTTATGTTTGCATTTTGTATAGAGTATTAGAAAGTAGTAAATGTGAATTAGTGTAAAATCCACTAAGATAGAAAATAAGTATATTTTGGAATCTTGCTCTCTACTTTATCGATCAATTGGAAGGTTTTTTGGTCAATAAAAATGTCATATTATAAGAATGAATCCTTGTAGCTATTCCATTCATATTAATTTGAATTGTCAATTTTTTTAAAGTTTGAAATTGTTCTAAAACTTAAATTATATATCAAAGCTAAAAACCATAAAAGGTACGTTATTTAGAAATGTTCTTTTAAATGTAAATGGACTACTTTCTTACCATGGGTGATTTGCGGTAACCTCACGAAGCTCCTTCATGCACTCAGGCTCTCTAGGGTAAACGCTTGTCTCGAGAATATACTGCGAAAAAAGAAAAGACCGGTTCCAACAAGTGTATTAGTTAGTCAGCTCGATCACAACGTACGTCCAATCAACGCTCACAAAAACTACAAGTTAAAGCTAAAAAACTTGAAACTCAAAATCACACCTGATAAAGGGCGTCACTCTGAAGAAGACTCTTGTGGCCAACCTCTTGGTGCCTGAAAACTTGCTCGGTCTGCTTGGCCTCTCCATTGCCGACAGTGGGAGCATCAGTTGCCATTTTTTCGATCTCTCGATGTTAATGATTCGAAAACTAAGCAAGATATAAGATGGTGGATTGTTGTAGGGGTTGAGAAATTCGTGGAATATATGTGAAGGATGCCAAATGGAGTTGTTTAAATAGAGGGATCTGAGAAAGTAGGTGAGGGTTCGGTCGTCGTTGGTGGGCAAGTAGTGCCAAGTGGTGGTGGTTCTGGTTTTTGAAATTCTTCAATGTAACGTTTCTCTCAGTTTATCTTTCTTTTCTTTTTTAAGAATAAATTGTCATATATAAAATTATTAATCCTAAAGTCCCAATCATAGAGAGTAGAAGAAATATAGGGTGTTATGGGAAAGGGAGTGGATGGTGGGTGGTTGGAGACCACCACCACGACAGAATACTTTAGCTATTGGTTGGTGGAGGTCCACTCATGGGACCCACCAACCTACCCCTTCTTTGATTTTTTTTTTTTTTTGTATTTATCAATGGTGACATTTTAGTTTAGTTAATGTCTTTACATAATTCATTTTTTAAATAGACTTTAAATAATTTTGACGGGTCAAAAAAGAATAATCACGGCGGACTATAATATTACTTAGAGTCCGCAACCTAAAACCACTCGTAAAATAGGCCATATTCCGCTAAACCACCCCGAATATAACTATTTATTTTGAACCACCCGTAAAACACCCTCCGTTAGCCCAAAGTCACCTTCCGTCACTTGCCCCGTTAAAAAATTTAAAAACCCCCAAAATACCCTTTTCTTTTACCCTTGTCCCATTACTTGCCTCCTCCTCCTTCTCTTGTCAACCAAACCAGAGAGAGAACTCAAATTTCACACAGGCGGCATATGTTCTCTACTCCGCCAAAGTCTACAAATTCGTCTGCAAAATTGAAGGTGCCAGAACTAGAACCAGAGAGAGAACTCGTTCTCAAATCAAAATCTTCACAGGCGGCAAAATTGAAGGAGCCATAACCAGAACCAGAGAGGGACGGAACGAAGTACTCGAAGTCTTCACCGCCAGCCTAAATTCTCTGCCTCGTCAATAACGACAGACTCGAAGTCTTCACCGCCGGGTTCAATTCTCTGCCTCGTCAAGAACGATGACTCGAAGTCTTCACCGCCTCGTCAAGAGTTTACAAATTCGCCTCCACAATTGATCGGTTCGAAGGAACCAGAACCAGATCCGAAAAAAAAAAATTGTCTTCCCCGCCGAAACCAGAACCTCATTCTCGGTCTCCTTCACCGCCGGCATATTCTGGTTTCAGATCTGAAAAAAAAAAAAGAAATTCGGCATAAACCCTAGATCCCCAAATTAGTCGAATTCAATCAATAAAATCAATTGGAAACTTGAATTCAAGCAGAATTGGAAGTTTATTGATGATTTGGATATGGTGCAGAATGCGAATTTAGGGCCGAAGTGGATGGTGAACGTGCACAGAGCAATCTACGTGATGAACGGAGAAAGGAGGTTCGAGGTGGTGAACAACGAAGGAAACGCCGTGTTCGACGGCGTCATACGGGGAGGGCAGATCCGGGTGATTCCGCAAGGGTTTGCCGTGGCGATGAAGACCGAAGGAGGAGGATTGGAGTGGGTTGAGATGAGGACCAATGAAAACATCGTGAACAGCTCGGTTGCAAAGGGGAAATAGGTGTTGGGAGTGATTCCAACAACGGTATTGGCAACGTGTTTGATACTTTCAGGGAGAAAGGGTTGAAGTTGAGGATTGGGGCAACTAGATAATGGTTCTCTGGTTCAACAATGGCAATTAGGGTTCTACATGTAAACAAAAGGGTATGTTGGGGTTTTTTTATTTTTTTAACGGGGTAATGGACGGAAGGTGGCTTCGGGTTAACAGAGGGTATTTTATGGGTGGTTCAAAATAAATAGTTATATTCGGGGTGGTTTAGCGGAATATGGCTTATTTTACGGGTGGTTTTAGGTTCCGGACTCTATTACTTATTAGGGATGATAGTGGAAGAATTATCACAATAAACGCTATTGTCAACGAAAATTGGAATGTTATTCAAGCTGAGGCTAGAGGAATGTACGAAGCAGTTTGCGGAGCTAAGGCTAGGCACCTCTCGAAAATTAAAATTGAAGGAGACAGCCTTATTGTAATCAATGCTTAAAAAGGAAGTAGATCTTGTCCACGACAAATTCAAATGATTATTGCTAATACGTTGGTTATTCTGCAGTCCTTTGAGGTTGTTCGTTTCCTCCATACACCTCGTGATTGCAACAATGTGGCGGATTTGATTACTAACCTTCGAAATGTAGTTAGTGTTAATCAGATTCAGACCCATTTAGGGATTCAAACCCTCATCCATAAAGATACCCTAGGTTGAGTTTTTTTTTTTTCCTAATCTTTTCCTACTAAAAATAGACTTTAAACTAGTCTTAGTTCCAGTGCCCTGCACGAGAATTTACAGAATTATAAACTTATTTATTTATATATTTTAAATATTGATTAAATTGATATGTGTAAAGATATTTTTTAAAAACTATACATATTTAGAAAAATATGAGCATAATATCTAAACCTAGCATATGCATTCTATCTAAAAATAAAATAAATATCCTAATATTTGTATAATATATAGCAAAAAAATATCTAATTAATCTTTCTATTTTTTATATCCAAAAATAAAAGATTATTTTTTAAAAATTAATGGTTATTTTGTCAAAGATTAGTTTAAAAAAAAGGGTGGAGTGGTCCAATCTAAAAATGACATGTGTTGTTTAATAATTTTTTAATCTCCATTTTAGGTTATAGTTATGATAATTGATTGATCGATGCTAACAATGTAAAATATATACTACGTATAAATTCATCTTGATTGCTCCGATATAGCGTTGTAATTTAATTCTATCAATTAATTTGGTTATATCTAATATTTTTTTTTTGGGTCTTGCCTTTTGGCTCGCCCGGTTCGATCGGTCGGACACCGCTCTACATCCGGACCGGGTACTTCGTGGCCCCATTTTGGGGGAGACCCTCCCAATATCAATTTTTCCATACATGTTGCCAGTGAGATTCGAACTTCGAACCTCCTGCACAACACTTAAGGAGTCTAGCACCACTTTACCACTAGACCAACTGAGTATTGGTTGGTTATATCTAATATGATTACCGGATTTAAACGGGGCAGAACTTTATAGTGATAAGAGAAATTTCTACTCCTCATTATTGATAAACCTTCAGATAAAAAAGAAAGAAGTGATGTTTATTAGGAAAGTGTCATGTAAATGGGCATGACAAGTCCACTTGGCCTAATTTGAAGATTAAGTCCGTACATTAGCTGAGTAGTCAGTCGTGTTAAGACTTAACAATTAACATCTACTCCCTAATACATAATTCCCTTTTAGTAAAAAACTGAAGATGGAAGATAACATGCTTTTCGTGTGAGAGGGAAGGGAGTGGTTAAGGTGGCTCCGCATATCATTCAATCTACAAATAATACAAATAATACTATTATGTATTCAATAAGAGAATAAAAAAATTTCAACCAATCACTATGCATTAAATATGATAAGAGACAGAAAAATGAGACATAGAATTGAGATGTACTTTCGACCAAAAAAAGAATTGAGATGTACTAACTTAGACTACTCACAACCCCAACCCAATTTTTTGGATTTTTAACCCCCCAAATCAATATTCTCACTCATCTATCTTATTTTAAAACTCGTTTCTACTTTACCCTACAATCCACATCCCCATTCTATTCTTTAAAACCCACTACTTTATTTTTATTTTTCATCTTTATTTACTCAATTACACTATTTATAATATAATAATATACATCTTAAGCTTTTTATTTTAGATTGATTTCGGATAATAATTTTTAAATCGGTATAACATTTAATTCAAATTTTTTAATTAAATTAATTTGACTATTATTCATATCAATTAGGCGATTAGAGTATTAAGCTTGAAATTAATATTAACAACAAACAACACACTTCATTTTACTTAAAATTAAAAACATCAGAATACATTGAAACGAATACATGAAACACACCGAACAACACACTTCATTTCATTTTAGGTCTAAACCCTTAAAATATGTTCATTTACATACACATGATACCCTATAATATATTTATTTGAGGACTAAAATGTATAAAACTCATAACCTATGTCATCTAATATATTAATTATATTATTTTGCATAATACATAAATTATTTTACAAAAAAAATATAAAGATTACTTTTAAAATATTATTTTACTTGTATTTTTTTATTTAATAATTATTTTTCATCGAAACATATTTGATATGGGTCTCTATGAGTAGATAAAATAAAAATAAGAATGTTGAATTTACTTTTATGATTTTTATTTTTTATTTTTTATGGCCAAAAATTAGCCTGAAATATGTTTATATCTTACCCAAATTCGAATTTTGTCAGCCATAGGATGAAATAAGGATGGACGCTCATGATTCATTCTTGCATGAACTGTTGGAGATTTTAATTCAAGAGCTGCGTCTTTAGTTTGAAGACTGAAAGATGGGTTTTTAGCTCCTTTCTTCTGTTTTGTAAAGATTTAGGTTGTGTTTGTCATAAACTTCAACTAGTTAAAAAAATAGTAAATCATGTTTGTCTTGTGCTAATAAACTAGTTAGTAGTTAATAAACTAGTTAAAATGATAAACTTAAAAATCTAGTTTATCTATTGATTTATACTAGTTTATTTGAATAATAAAAAAAAGAAATAAAAATTCTACCAATAAGAAAAGAGAGAAAAGATAGTGGGAAAGAGAGAGAAGATGGTGGAGAAGGGTGGTTTTAAAATTCTTACGTGATTTTAACAAAAACAAACTAGTTTATCTAATTTATGATGACAAACAAAGTTTATTAAATTAACTAGTTTTTTATCCAATTTTTTATCTAGTTTTTTTTTATTTTAACTAGTTTATTAACTTCAACTAGTTTTTTAACCTCTTTGGCAAACACAGCCTAATATTTTTTTATCCTAAAAACCCACCGTTGTGGGTGGTCTTAGACCATGGAAGTTTACGTAGACAACATGGTTCAAGAGCACAAGGGCTCACTCGCACCTCGACAACTTGCAATCAGCCTTTGGTATCATAAGAACCGTTGGTTTATGACTTAATGTATCGAAGTGCGCTTTTGGAGTATCTTCGGCGAAATTTCTTTGGATATCCTATGTCTCGACGGGAAATAGAAGCAAGTCCAAAGCATGTTCACACTATTCAAATTATGAAAGGTCCCAGGACTATGAAGCAAATGCAATAATTAGCCGGAATGATTGCAGCATTAGGATGCTTCATTAGCAAATCTTCCAACAAGTGCCACACGCCTTCTTTAAGAATCTGCGAGTAGAATAAAGCTTCGAAAGAACCAACGAATGTGAAGCTACATTTGAAGCACTAAAGCGCTATTTGCAAACCTGATGTGTTCCGCCTTTTGGGTGTGATGATACCCAAAACAGTAGAAGCAAAAAGTGGGCCCAGAAGGGCCCCCATAAGCAAACTAGGGACCCACGTCCATGCCCGGTTATTTAAAAACAAAACTCCCAACAGATGCGAGGTTTCTCGAACATCCCGGAACGAGGTCTCGACCTCATTACCGACTCTACTAATACGTCCGCCCGCTCGAACCAATCACAAGCGACCTCACTCCCGAACCAATCACCAGCAACCTCACTCCCAAGCCAATCACAGGTGACCTCACTCATGGACCAATCAAAAACCCTTATTTCGAGTATCCCACATCGAACATTGGCCTAAACTCAGCCCCCCAATTATCTATAAATAGAGAAGAACCTCGTAGGAAGAAGGGGTCGAAAAACCACTTGAACTCAAGAACCCTCTTGTTTGTTAAAGATCGACGTGATAGGAACACCGTCAAAAGACCTCGCTACAGATAAGAGAAACCCACAAAAGACCCCAAAGTCGCGCAGGGATCTCGCTCACGCCTAAAACCTCACTACAGAAACTCATAAAACTCCCTACATCATATCCTCAAATCTACCTCGCCCTAGAATCGACCTCGCAACATTAGGTGCGATCTCGGAACCTTGTAGGAGGTCTAGGTGTGATTCTCAAAGTTGTACATCAACCTCGTAGGTTTGTAACCTCGCTACCACGGAAAAATCATAAATAAAGGAGCAAGTGTTTGCACTCAAATATAATAATCTTATTTCTTGTCTCGTAGCGTAGCTGTTATTTCGGGTTTCATCACTGGCGCCGTCTGTGGGAACCTCTTCATCCTAAGCAGCTTCCCATTTTAGTGCAAACCTTGATTCCTAAAACCCCCTCAAAATGGCTTGTCCAAACAATTTCTTCCCCCAACATCCCGACAATATGGCCGAGACCCCTCCATGGGCGACGGCAGGTCCGTCAGGATACCCTTTTGTGGTCCCGCCAGGCTGGACATACAACATCCTACAAAACCCATACCCGTTCCAGGGGTACGAACAGGGTGGCGCCCCTTTCAACCAGTATCCCTATCCGGGGTACGGGCAGTACCAACAGGGCCAAGCTCCCCCATACGTCCCGATTCCTCCCCAGGGGCAACCTCACTCCGAGTACGTGCCCGCATATGTCCCGGGCTACATGCCGGGGCAGGAGGCGCCCACGAACGGATCTACCACGGAGAGGCCCTCCCGAGATCCGATGCAGATCTCGCGATCCCGTTTGCGACGTACAGAAAGGCGCGACATGGAGCTGTCCGAGACGGCGACAAGCGCGCCACGCCCTCTGGCGAGGTCAAAGTCGAAGTCTGCTCGCCTATCCGTCGAGAGTGGGTACAGGAATCCCTTCATACCCGAGATCCAAGAGGCACACATGCCCAAAGGCTTCCATTGGCCAAAAATGGGACTTTACGACGGCACGGTTGACCCCGAGGACCACATAAAACACTACGCCGTCCAGATGAACGTCAACTCTTACAATGATGCCATTTTCTATCGGATCTTTCCGACCACTCTGGACAAGGCGGCAATGACGTGGTTCACCAACCTTAAGGTCGAGTCGATAGCCTCGTTTTCCCAGCTATGCGAGTCCTTCGTCGGGCACTTCAACGGCTCGAGAAAGCGCAAGAAGAACATGCGCGATCTCCGTGGCATCGAGCAGGGGGGAAACGAGAAGCTGGGTACCTTTTTTACGAGGTTCACCACCGCGGTCGCTGAGATCGCGCAAATCGACGAGGCCTCGGTACGCGACATCCTCATGGGCAACCTTCGCCAGGGGGATTTCAATGTCGCGTTTTTCTCAAAAATCCGACCACATATGAGAGCCTGTGTGCTCGGATCACGGCGCAGGTCTACGCCGAGGACGCTGCCAGCCAGAGCTCGCGATCGAGGACCGACAAGGAAATCGTGACCGAGGCTAAGGGAAAGGCTAAAGCGGCTGCGCCGGCCGCGAGGGACGCGTACATGACGCAAACTCACGATCGGCGTGCCGATTACAAAAGCAACAACAACAACAACAAAAGCAACAACAATAACAGAGGCAACAACGACAATAGAAACAACAACCGCTACGACAATCGTGGCGGTGGTGGTTGGAGCTGCTTCGGCGGGAAGCCACGAGGTTATAGAGGCAAAGGTGGCCCCGCCTACAACCCAAACGAGAAAAAGCGCGCCAACCCCGCGTCAGGGGCTAACCTCGTGCAGCAGGAACCAACCCGGCCCCGACCAAGCAACACGGAGCACCAAGCTCCGGCGAGGCAGTCGCGCTCCGGGCAAGCCGCCGCGCCCGATGGGTACATCAATACCATCTCGGGCGGACCCTCGTTGGCGGGCTCGAGCCAGGCGGAAAGAAAAAGATACGCGAGGGCAAGTCACCATGAGCCCTCGGTATACAGCGTGACATAAACCTCACGATCCCACGTGGGTATGGCCTTCACAACAGAGGACGCCGAAGGGCTCCATATGCCCCACTCCGACCCCCTGGTGATACACGCTCAGTTGGGCTCGAAAATAGTGAAGCGAATACTGGTGGACACGGGTCCTCCGTAGACATCATGTATTTTGGCGCTTTTGAGCAGCTAGGGATCTCCACGACATCCTTGAGGCCCTACGCTGGGAAGCTCACCTCTTTCTCGGGAAACGAGGTCGATGTCACTGGTCTCATAGACCTATGGATGACCCTCGGTACTGGCCCGACAACGAGAACCGAGGTAATAGAGTTTACGGTGGTGCACCTGCCCTCGGCCTACAACGCAATCATCGGGAGAGTCTCCTTGATGAAATTCCAGGCGGTGGTCTCCATCTACCACCTGAAAATGAAGTTCCCCACCAGCGTGGGTGTCGGAGAGGTGAAAGGCAACCAAGAAGAGGGTCGCGTCTGCTACATGACCTCGGCTAAGCAAAAATGCTCTGTGTTCATGGTAGAGACTTCGGGTGAAGTAGACCTCGAGGTCCAGGATTTCACAATACCCACTCCCGAGGCAGAAAGAAGGGTGATTACCCCCTTCGGGAACAAATCAGAAAAGATATACCTCGGGGGTTGCCTTACTGGGAATGCAGCAGCGTCACTAGAAGTCCTGCTTGTTGGGTCCCGCGACGTGTTCGCCTGGACTGCAAAAGATCGTCGAGGTGTGCCTCGGACCCTGGCCCAGCACTCCCTGAACATCGACGTCGCCATTCGTCCTGTGGTGCAGCGTCGAAGAAAAATGAACGAAGAAAGGGCAACCGCCGCAAATGAAGAGGTGGCCAAGCTGCTGGCCGCAGATTTCATACGCGAAGTCCAGTATCCGAAATGGCTGTCCAATGTCGTCTTGGTCAAAAAGGCCAGCGACAAGTGGCGGATGTGTGTAGACTTCAAAGACCTCAACAAGGCATGCCCCAAAGACAGCTACCCCCTGCCTAGAAACCTTCGCGGTGGAGTCAATCCCGCGAACCTCAAACACAAAGGCGGATGCCCTCGCCAGGTTAGGCTCCGCGCTTCCCTTGGATGTGGGGAACCGCGTAATGGTGGAGAGAAAGCTCTCGCGAAGTGTCGATAGCGAGGTCATGTCCATAAGGACCGAGGACTGGAGGTCCCCGGTAACGAGGTACATACAAAGCGGCATCCTCCCAGAGGACCCCGCGTTGGCCAGAAAACTAAAGATGCAAGCTGCCCGCTACTGCGTCGTCGGCGACCAGCTTTATCGCCGGGGCTACGTTGAACCCAACCTGTTGTGCATACCGCCCGAGGCCACGGACCACGTCCTCTACGAGGCCCACGAGGGAGTTTGTGGGGGACACCCGGGGTGGAGATCTCTGGCACACAAAATCGTCCACTTGGGGTACTTCTGGCCCACTCTCCGACAAGACGCAAAAGCTTACGTCCAAAAATGCGTCGGATGCCAGAAACACAGGAACGTCCAGCACACCCCAACGGCTCCCCTCCCGCAGCATTCACGCGCCATGCCCATTCGCAATGTGGGGAATGGACATTTTAGGCCCTTTTCCTAAAGCTGCTGGCCAAGTGCAATACATCTTGGTCATCATGGACTACTTCACGAAGTGGATCGAAGCACAAGCAATGGCAAAAATCACCGGGGCAAAGGTCTGCGAGTTCCTGTGGAAGAACCTCGTCTGCCGTTTCGGTGTCCCCATGACAATCATGACCGACCATGGCCCCCAATTCGACTGCGAAGAAACTCGGACTTTCTGCTCTGAGCTGGGAATCAACCTCAAATTTTCCTCCGTAGCTCATCCCCAGTCCAATGGCCAGGTAGAAAACGTTAATGCCCGCATCTTGACAGACCTCAAAAAGCGCCTGGGCATGGCACAAGGCCGCTGGGCCGAATTACTTCCACTCATCCTCTGGACGTATCGCACGACCTCGCGCCGCGCAACGGGCGAGACCCCCTTCGCTCTTACCTATGGGGCGGAAGCCCTCGTTCCCGTAGAAACCCTAATTCCATCAGCAAGGGTGTACAACTTCGACGAAAAAGAAAACGAGGCCAACCTCAAAATCGAACTGCAGTTCCGAGATGAAATCCGCGAGGTAGCGGACCTGCGCTCTAGAGAATACAAGCGACGTGTCGCCGTATACCACAACAAAAAGGTCAGACCTCGCCTCTTGGCCACGGGAAACCTCGTGCTAAGACGCACCGAAGGAGGAAAATTGGACCCTAATTGGGAAGGACCCTACATCCTCGGAGAAGAAGTCGCGCCCGGGGCTTTCAAACTCAGGGACGACGAGGGGCGCACACTGAGCAAAACGTGGAACGTCGCACGACTCAAAAAATATTACATGTAGAAACTCGAAACCCCGTTGTTCCTCACAGTTGGTAAATAAAGGATTGCAGGCTTTTCTAAAAACGCTCCCTCGTTGAAAAATTCCACCCCTCGCTTCACGCTTGGGGTTGGAGAATCTCGTTTTAAAGAAAAAAGAGTTCCACCCCTCGCTTCCCGCTTTGGGGTTGGAGAATCTCGTTTGAAAGAAATTCCCCCCTCGCTTCACGCTTGGGGTTGGAGAATCTCGCTTGAAAAATTATTCCACCCCTCGCTTCCCGCTTGGGGTTGGAAAATCTCGTTTGAAAGAAATTCCACCCCTCGCTTCACGCTTGGGGTTGGAGAATCTCGTTTGAAAGAAATTCCACCCCTCGCTTCACGCTTGGGGTTGGAGAATCTCGTTTAAAAGAAATTCCACCCCTCGCTTCACGCTTGGGGTTGGAGAATCTCGTTTGAAAGAAATTCCACCCCTCGCTTCACGCTTGGGGTTGGAGAATCTCGTTTGAAAGAAATTCCACCCCTCGCTTCACACTTGGGGTTGGAGAATCTCGTTTAAAAGAAATTCCACCCCTCGCTTCACGCTTGGGGTTGGAGAATCTCGTTTGAAAGAAATTCCCCCCCCTCGCTTCACGCTTGGGGTTGGAGAATCTCGTTTGAAAGAAATTCCCCCCCTCGCTTCACGCTTGGGGTTGGAAAATCTCGCTTGAAAAAAAAAATTCCACCCCTCGCTTCGCGCTTAGGGTTGGAGGACCTCGTTTGAAAGAAATTCCACCCCTCGCCTCCCGCTTGGGATACTAGCGAGATTCGTGAACCCCCTAAGATGCCAGGATTCGCGGACGGCTATTTTTTAGGTCGGAACGAACTTCCAGAACAAACGAGGTCCGAACAGAGGCTCACGACCTCGTCGCAGGACTACAACACCCGGTGTGGTCCGAGCCCCACAAAAGATGTGACACTCGCACCATGGGGTTGGACGGATAAGGACTGGCATATGCAAGAAAGTCTAAAGCAAACAAGCATAGGAAAAGAAAGTGACGAAGCTGATAAAAATAAAAGCAGGTGTTTCGATTACAGACCCCGTAGGGTCACCCAAACAAAAAAAAAAGATGTTTTAATTACAAACCCCGTAGGGCCACCAGAGAAAAGTTCATCATTTCTTCGAGGTTTCAGCCTCGGGACCGGTAAGATCGATGGTTTTGGGAGTTTCGGCGGAGGCAGCCGAGGCTTCAGCAAGAGCAGGTCCAGCAGGAACAGGGGCAGCGGAGGCAAGAGGCGCGGGCGCACCAGTTGCGGGCTGAGGTCCCGTGGAGGTTAACTCCGGGTTCCCTCCAATGGGCTCTACCTCGGGAGGCGCGGTGCTGGACACAGTCCCGTCCTCGTTGAGGAAGAACTCACATTCCCCCTCGGGATCCTTCGACCCCAGCTCCCCCATGGTTTCGTTGTAGTTGGGGTTGAAGAAGACGATATGGGGGTCGAGGTGCCCATACTTGGCCACCGCCTGTTTTACGCCCATACGGACCGCCTGGTGGAACATTGTCCTCACGCTCTCCACCAGCTCCGCCTTGTACTCCTCCGAGTCCACATACTTGGGACCCGCGGCCTCGACCTCCTTGTTAAGCTCAACAATGCGCCCCTCGAGGCGCCTGATCTCCTCCTCGGCCCTCAGAAACTCCGCTTCCTTCGCCTTGAAGAACTCATGCTCGGCGGAGAGCTTGCCTCGAAGTCCTTCAACCTCGCCCCGTAGAACCTCGGCCTCACCCCTCGCCCTCTTCTCCCCCTCCCTCGCCGCCTTTACCTCCTCCCTCGCTGCGGCCTCCGCGGCCTCTACCCGCTTCTTGGCCGCAGCCTCCTCTGCTTTGGACGACTCCGCGACCTCGGCCAGCTCCTTGGCCTGTCGCTCGCACACCTCGCTACGGGCCCGAAGCGCCGCCTCCATCTTGTCCATCCTCGAATGAAGTAGGACGATGTGACTTCGGTTGTAATTATCAAAAAAGGTGTGCTGCAAGTTCACAGAAGGATGAGAAAAGAAACAAGAAAGAGACAAGAATTAAACACACAGAGACAAAAAAAAGAGAAGAAGAGCTTACCATGGTCGAGTACCGAGCGGCCTCATCGTCAAGCGCCGCCTCGGTGAGGTTGTTGGCCCACGCGACCTCCGCCTTGTAATCCCCCTGAGCCCAATCCAACGGGCCCCTCTGATGGGTCCAGGGCAGTGAAACCTGGCAGGATGGGGGCATGTATCCCCGCGGCTTCGCCCCTCGAAGTTGAAAGAAGGAATGAGTTCCAGATCCCGCGAGCTTCGTTGGTGGTCGCCCGACCGGGGTTTCTTTTTCTTCTCGGGGGACGACCCCGCTTCCTTCCTCTTCCGCCCGGCCTTGTCGTCAGAAGCCCGGGGTGGATGGGTGGTCCCCTTCGTGGTGTCCCCTTTTGACGGAACCACATCAGGCCTTTTTTCCCCTTGGGGCGGCCCCGTGACGTCCCACTGCGACGCCCTCGAGACGTTCCCCTTGGGCAGGGCTCCCCCTGCCGCGGCCGTTGGCGGGACAGGTCCCGGTTGCGTTGTACCTGTCCTCGCTTGAGAGCTCGGCTGCGAGCTCGGCTCGTTGATTGAAATCCCCTTGGGGACCCGGGGAGTAGGGGTCTTAGAAGTAGACGTCATAGGCTGTTTCCCCTTCGACGTTGTGGTAAGAGCGTGCAAAAAATCCACTGTCAAGAAAGGAGTAAAAAGAAAACAGCAGGTTAGGACGAGGTCAGAAACGAATGAAACGAGGTGTATAACCCCGCAAACATACAAGGAAAAAGAAAACAATCAGGGAAATAGTGATAATAAAATACCCTCTCCGCCCTCGCGAGGATGGAAACTGAGGCTCAGCCCGGCCCGCTCCAGCCGGTCCTGAGAAAGGTAGCGCTCGTATGGCGCCTGGTACGCTGTGGCGTACTTGGCCTTGAGCGCCTGGAACTCGGCGACCTTGTACGGGCACACGCATCTCTCGTAGTTACCCGGTGCCACAGGAAAATTAAGGTATCTCCCGCTGAGGTCTTGAACCAAAAACCATTTAGGTTTCCATGTCCCGACGTTCGAATGGGTCATAATGATCTTAACGTTCGGTGTGCTGAGGTTGACCAGGGAACAGCGAGGCTCTCTCCTCGCCAAGACTAACGCCGACAGATCGCTGAGGTTCGGCTCGTCTAGAAGCTCGCGACTTCGAATTGTGTAAGCACACAACAACCGCCAAGCGTTCGGGAACAACTGAGCAGGGCAGACACCCATGGCCCACAAGAAATCAACGATGTGCTGGGCCAAGGGAAGCCTAAAGCCCGCTTGGAGACTGACGAGGTTCACAACCGCACAACCCTCGTAGGACGCCAGGGGTCGCCCCTCCTCCTCTGGCAGTGCCAGCTCGACCCCCTCGGGCCAGGGGAAATCTTTAGCTATGTCCGCGAGGTCGTCCAGCGTCAAATCGGTGGCCACCCCCTCGGACAGGTAAGCCTCGGGAGTGCTCGGACTCATAGGAATCCGTTCTTTGAGGATGACGGGAATGCCGGACACAGCGTCGGTAATATAGGCCTCGAGGAAGCTCGACGGCACATACGCGGCCGAAGCTGAAGCAATCGCCGCGTCCAACCTCGCCTCGACCTCAGCGGCGATCACATCAGGAGAAGAAGAGGAAGCCATTTCAACACCAGAATATATGCGCAGGCGGGGGAAGTACGAATTGATCGAAACAGCAGAGTCACTGGATGAGGGCTCGCTGAAGACCAACGAAGGAGAACTTGGGTTCTGAGAATCACTAGGCTCTACACTTCCTACGGACTCGGAGACCTCCTGATAGAAATTCTCTTGAAAATTGAAGACAAAGCCGGGCGGTGGGCTCGCAGAGGCTCTCCTAGGCATGAAAAGACAACGTCCAGGCCGCGAAAAGCTAGCACCTGGAAAAGAAAAGGTCAGTAAGGCACTAAAGGCAAGGCAACCAAAGAGAAAAACACGAAGTCATGACCCCGTGAAAGAAGGAAAAACGAGGTCAAAACCCAAGATCGAAGAACGAGATCACGACCCCGGGAAAGAAGGAAGGACGAGATCGAACCCAAGATCAAAGCACAAAGATCATAACCTCGAAAAGAAAAGAGCACGAGGTCATAACCTCGAAAAGGAAAAAGCGCGAGATCATAACCTCGGGAGAAAATGGGCACGAGGTTGCAACCTCGGGGGACAAAGCAACGCGAGGTCATAAAAGGAAAGGCCACGTGGCATCCTACGGGATACTCTGACAGGATAGGACGGCAAAGAAGAATTTGAAGCGCCAAAAGAAAGGAAAGAGAAAGAAGGCCAACCAATGGTGGAAGCCAGCGGTGGAAGCCCAAACGTCCCGTCAAACAGACATCATGACGTTTGGGCTCCCGAGGGTTTTCGAAATTCGAAAAGTGGTGGGCGGAGGAACAGAAGCTCAACCGTCACCCCAAGCAAAAAAAGAGAGGGAGAGAGAAGCAATAAACCCAAAAGCCCAGCGGTACCCTCACGACGACAACCGCCCCCCACCACCGCCTCATCACCGCCTCACCACCGCAACACAGCCCCCCAGAGCGTAACACAGAAAAAAAGAGGGGTGAAATGCAGAACGAAAAGAAAGGAGAGGAAACGCAAAAAACCAAGGGGAGACAAGGGCACTACGGAACAAAAACCACACCCAACGCCGCCGCGCAGACAACAAAGAAGCACCCAGAAATCACCAAACACCCACCCAGATGCAAAGCGGAACGAAGAAAGGACGAAGAAACACCCAGAAATCACAAACACCCACCCAGATACAAAACGAAACGAAGAAGGAGCAAAGAAAAATAACAAAGGCCAAACGCCAAGAAACACACAACCCTGCCACCGCCGCTTCGCAACCGTGACACCGGCGCGAAACGTCGGGCGACACACCGCCGCCCTTACAAAACACGAGGCAAAAGGCGAGCAAAGGAAGAATCGAAGGCAAAAAATACCAAAAGACAGGAGAAAGAAGATCGAGAACTTACTTGTTTAAAAGTCAACGAACGGGAGGGGGTGGCGCAACTGGCGAACGGCAAGAAGCTCGTCGGAAACCGTCTGGAGAAACCGCTCAGAAGAAACCGAAGAGATAAAGAGAGAGAAGGAGCGAAAATGTTGGAGAGAGAAGATGAGGGGGAGGCGTGTGAGATACGCCCTTATATAGAGCAGATTTGGGCCTCCCCCACTCCCGAAAGGCTTCTTAAAAACCTGTCTCACCTGGACGGCCCACTAAGCAATGTATGGCGAAAAGGCCCAAGAG
Organism: Fallopia convolvulus; assembly: GCA_964016875.1. NCBI lineage: Eukaryota > Viridiplantae > Streptophyta > Magnoliopsida > Caryophyllales > Polygonaceae > Fallopia > Fallopia convolvulus. The sequence goes on from OZ024736.1 coordinate 1,820,945, forward strand.
TCTTCATCCGCGCAAAACAAGAAGAGAACCTAAGTACAGAGCCTCACACCTCGCAAAGCGCCCTCCCAACCTCGAGAACGTCATAAACCTCGCATCTCGCGGATCCAGGGAACTTATGCCCTGCGACCCTCGGGGCGAGGCCCCCAGGCCATGGGGTTGTGATGATACCCAAAACAGTAGAAGCAAAAAGTGGGCCCAGAAGGGCCCCCATAAGCAAACTAGGGACCCACGTCCATGCCTGGTTATTTAAAAACAAAACTCCCAACAGATGCGAGGTTTCTCGAACATCCCGGAACGAGGTCTCGACCTCGTTACCGACTCTACTAATACGTCCGCCCGCTCGAACCAATCACAAGCGACCTCACTCCCGAACCAATCACCAGCAACCTCACTCCCAAGCCAATCACAGGTGACCTCACTCATGGACCAATCAAAAACCCTTATTTCGAGTATCCCACATCGAACATTGGCCTAAACTCAGCCCCCCAATTCTCTATAAATAGAGAAGAACCTCGAAGGAAGAAGGGGTCGAAAAACCACTTGAACTCAAGAACCCTCTTGTTTGTTAAAGATCGACGTGATAGGAACACCGTCAAAAGACCTCGCTACAGATAAGAGAAACCCACAAAAGACCCCAAAGTCGCGCAGGGATCTCGCTCACGCCTAAAACCTCACTACAGAAACTCATAAAACTCCCTACATCATATCCCCAAATCTACCTCGCCCTAGAATCGACCTCGCAACATTAGGTGCGATCTCGGAACCTTGTAGGAGGTCTAGGTGTGATTCTCAAAGTTGTACATCAACCTCGTAGGTTTGTAACCTCGCTACCACGGAAAAATCATAAATAAAGGAGCAAGTGTTTGCACTCAAATATAATAATCTTATTTCTTGTCTCGTAGCGTAGCTGTTATTTCGGGTTTCATCAGGGTGGATCGCACGGGTGCCCGATCTAGGCTCGGAAGGGCTCGGATCTTCTCCAACGGATAGTATCCGGGAAAAGCGCGAACCACAGGGTGGCTCGTGAAGGAAAACTCGATGGATCGAGTTCGGGTGGCCTAGGGCCGAGACGAGGGCGTGGGGAAAAGGGATAGAAAAGGGTTCGATTCGCGAACCGGGTTTGACGCCTAAGCCTTAGGGAAGAGAAACTCGATTCACAAAAGGCATTTTGTCTATAGCAAGGCGTAAATAAAACTGATTACAAGAGTTCTTTAAATAGAGAATATAAAACCTAACTAGGTCTAGCTAATGGGCCTAATTAACTATTGGGCCAGTCTCTTATGCATAAGTAGACACACGCCCAAAAATAGCAATTGGATCGCTATGCAAAACGTGGGCTTCCTGACCTTGCCTTGATTCGGTCACGACCTCCACCGGTGGCGAGTTAGGCTCAACGGGGCCCTTGTCCTTGCGGCGGGGGTCCTGTGTAGCAAGCAGTGTAGGCTGAGTATGCATGATCGGAGCCATTGATGTTGCTGGCGCGCCAATGGTGATACCGGAGGCCTTAGCGTGGGTGCGCGTCAAAGGCCCGAGAGGGAGTTTTTGTGGCATCGGGGGACCAGCCAAGACTGGCTCTTGTGGTGGACTTGAAGTGTTGACGCCCGGTTGCGGCATTGGAGCCGATGTCGGTTGCTGAGCAAGGGTGGTCAGATGGGCGTCAAAACGAGCTTGCATATCGGCCATTTGTTGCCTTAAAGGAGCAATTTCTTGCTCCATAGGTATGGCCTCGATCAAGGCAGTCGGATTGAGTGTAGGATCGTCCTCTTGATTTTGCAATGCATCTGAAGCAGAAGGAGAAGACATGGCAAGTAACAAAGAACAAAACGAACAATAGCAAGCAAACACACAAAGTCTTAGCTCTTGATCCGAGCGATGCACACACACAAAGGTCACGGGTGGCTTTCTGTGCGAGAGGCGACTTAGGCTCACGGGTAAAACAATGGTGTTATTGAACAAAGCCAAAGTAAAGCAAGATATACACCCACACAATTTACTAATATCAAACAAGTAGTACTAATCAAACAAGTGATGAAGCAAGCACTAACAATTGTTGAAATCACTAACAAGGTGTGATTTATGGCTTACCTTATTTTGGCTTTACCACCCACAAATTCTCTCCTCTTTTTTTTGAACAAATGTGGTTCAATGGCTTACCTTATTTTGGCTATGTCACCCACAACTGAATTTTTTTTTAATAAAAGGAGGGCCGAATTTTTTTTTATATACTGTCAAACAAGCAACGATAGATATGCAGTGATAATTATAGTTCAATGCGAACAAAACAAGCAAGATAGCCTATCAAGTAATTGAAAATTAACGATGGCCAATCAATCAAGCAATATCAAAGCAATGAACAAATCACACCACTATAATACGTCAAGGGACAAAACAATTAATTAGGGTTTGGCTTAAAAAAATTTGGATTTTTGTTGAATTAATGGGGGAATTATGGTGGTGAAAGTGCAAAGATCGAATCATGAGACTTACAAGACGATGGCTCGGATGCCAGTTGATGCGTTCCGCCTTTTGGGTGGATCGCACGAGTGCCTGATCTAGGCTCGGAAGGGCCTCGGATCTTCTCCAACGGATAGTAACCGGGATAAGCGCAAACCACAAGGTGGCTCGTGAAGGAAAACTCGATGGATCGAGTTCAGGTGGCCTAGGGCCGAGACGAGGGCGTGGGGAAAAGAAATAGAAAAGGGTTCGATTCGCGAACCGGGTTTGACGCCTAGGCCTTAGGGAAGAGAAAATCGATTCACAAAAGGCATTCTGTCTATAGCAAGGCGTAAATAAAACTGATTACAAGAGTTCTTTAAATAGAGAATATAAAACCTAACTAGGTCTAGCTAATGGGCCTAATTAACTATTGGGCCAGTCTCTTAAGCATAAGTAGACACATGCCCAAAAATAGAAATAGCGGAAACATAAATAGAAACATGCCAAAATAGAAAATATAATAAATATAAATAAATATAACAATAACGAGCTAAGTTGGAATCCAAGGCGGACGCCAAGGTCTCAGTAGACTTCGGCTCGTTAGGATCGTTCTCGGTCTAGGACCAAAACGCATCAAAACCACACCCATACTCGCTACTAGACCTGTCACATGGGTCGGGCGGGTCAGGTTCGGGTTTAGGTAATTCGGGTTCGGGTAAAAAATGGTCTTGGGTCGTCGGGTCGATAAATTCACGGGTTCATATGCACCGGGTTGTTACGGGTTCGGGTTGACCCAACTGGTCACGATCGTTAATTTTGTTAACCTTTATTTTTATGTTTAGTAAAAATATTTATATTATATTATATTAAATATTATTTAATAATAATAAAATAATAATTTATACAAAATTTATAATAAAATATTTAATTAATTGAAATAATATTTTATCGGGTTGGTTGGGTCAACCCAATGGGTTGGTGACCCAACCACATACGCTTTCTGTAACATCCTCGACCAAAGTGCATACGTCATTTTGCATTCATATAATATTAGAAGCATATGCATGACATATTGACATGATATATAGTGGATTTTTAAAAGTAATATTTATTTTCTAATTAAGTTTATTATATTTTAAAAAAAAATAATTAAAAATTAATTATTAATTATTTCAGGGTAAAGTTTGTAGTAAAGAAGATTTGAGGGTGAAAAGTATAAATTGCCAAAAGTTATGCCGACTTCATTATATATATATACATATATATATGTGTGTGATATACATGTTAGTCTTAATCATTAAGTTTTCAAATACACAAAATTACAGAGAGATAGTTCGAGAGAGAGAAGAAGTTGAATTTAAAAGACTTCGGTTGTTTTATTTTGGATCTGGTACAAGATCTCTTCAATCGGGTTTTAATCTCGAAGTACAAGCTTGATTTGGTAAGTTTTTAATTAGTTATTGGTTTATCTGGATTTTCCTATTTTTTCAGATCTAGATCTACAGTGGTTTTTGATTGAGAAATCAGTTGATCTTTAGTTTTCAAAGGGTGTTTTCGATATCGGATTTATATTCGGAAAAAGATTTCAGAGTAATTTTAGGGTTTTCCTTGTAATGATATTAGGGAGCCCTTTGATCGAGTGTTTCAGAAAGGTTTGAACTAGAAAAATGTTCTTCTATATATATAGTTTATTGTTGTCAAGTTTTAAAGGATTTGGAAAGATACACAAGAAGTTATAATGCATTCTGACATTTTATTGCATTTAGGGTTAGGATTTGTAAGAGTAAATAGCCTAATTTGCATTGGGTTACATATAGGAGCCCAAATAGTAGACCGTGGTTAAAATCAAGGGGGAGAAATATAGTATATGCCTTAAACAGGTAAGTATAGACTGGAGATTCAACCCTATGTGTTATATGTGAATATGAATATATGGATATATGCGGTATATGGATATATGTGTTATATGAACCATATGGATATGTGTACTATATGATTTATTTGGATATATGTGATAGCTTTGAAATTTTCAGAGTTATTTGCACAGAAAGTATGTCAACAGATGGCATATGATATATGGTTACAGGATGCACTTGATTGCATAGCATATTGCATGAGATTAAAAGGAACTGTGACTGTCTTGCCCTGAACTGTAATGAGAAAATCTTCGGAGTTCTTTCTTAAAGCATACGGGATCTTCGGATCATACAGGACCTACGGGTCAATGAGGAGATCTTCAGATTTCTTTCTTAAAGCGACCATAAGAGTCATAATGAGGAGATCTTCGGATTTCTTTCTTAAAGGGGACCATAAGAGTCCATATATAGTAAACCCGGGGCAGATTCAGGCTTGAACAGTTCACAGAATAAAGAATCGGAAACATCAGCATTTGCATTTGCATAGTAAATTCATATATGACATATATAATATGTATGAATATGTATATTGACCAATTGTTTGGCATTGTGTGAAATAATTGATGATGGTTTATATTCACTGAGTATGCGACTCACGTAAATCGCAAAATAATTTTTCAGGTTCAGCTAGTCTTACTGACGTGTGTTCGTTTAGAGGTCACATTCATACAGGTCGGCCGGGTGAAGCTTAATGCAACATTCTCCTCCTCATTTTGCATCATAGACATATGGCTTGTAATAGAAGCTAGAGTAATAGATGTTTTAGTATGAGAAGTAATGGCATAGATGTGTGTGTTCAACCCTTTATGGTTATTGCTTTCTGCTTTGTGCTTCCATGGCTAGTTGCTATATGTGAATTATATGTTTATATGTGAACTAAGTTATTACTAAGCATACGTCATAGGGTATAAGGGTGTCACACTTTCCCCTATCTTCATCATCAACCCCCGACGTAGTGGTTTAGACAAATCCACTACGTCGAGATGTGTAGATATGATGTGTAGAACTATATTTTGGGATTCATTCCTATATATTATATATATGTCTATTTTAAATAATTTGTTATTTTGGAAAATATAATAGATGAATACTATTTTGTATTTTATTCAGATTTCTAAACATTGGCACCTAACCAATATGGCTATGATCAGGGATAGTCGGAAAGGCGGAGACATCCCTGATTTAGTTGTATGTCAAGGAGGGCCCCTTCAAAATAATAATAAAATGTTTTGGTGAGTGCTCCTGAGGAGGCTTGATGAGGGGTAAGAAGGTGAATGATGAGGGTGTGAGTGGTTCGGATAAACGGAGAAGGTTGTCGTCCACTACCCCGTGTAAGGATGGAGGATGTCATGCTTTTTAGATAAATGATGTCGATTGAGAATTGATGAGTTGCGATTAAACTATTATTGAGCCGAAAAGTGATTTGAGGTGATACTAAAGTGAAATGTTGTGTTATTATTAGTATGCATCGTATGACTTTAAGTATTATTATCTGCGTCTTGTGATTATAAGTGTGGTTGTGCGCTTGTTTGCTTTTGTGTAAATGCTATATGTGAACTATTCTATTACTATTATTAGTATGTATTTGATAAAATTGATTTTGGGTTGTTACATATTGTGTTTACTGTTCAGTGCATATTAGAATTGTTAGCTAACCCTTTGAGACGTTGTTGTTCTTTTAGGATTCAACTCATATGTGAACCATGCTTCAAGAAAACTCTTCCAAGATAATGGTGGGTCAGCTCGACGTGGTGTGTCCTAGGATGAAGTCAGGTTTTGTTTTGCAAGGTAGTTGATTAATGGTGTCTTTGAGAATTTTGGTTTGGGGGCTTGTGAATACAAATGAATGGTTAGAAGTCTTGGATGGTGCATACATGGTTTTAAATTCCAAGGTTTTAATAATCTATGAGTTGGATGTTTTTCTTACTTTCTCGTCGTGCCTTTGTTGAAAGATACATAATGCGAATTTGTTGTCAGACTAGCTTAAGTAGACCCACAGGAGGTCTACTACCGAGTAGCATTTCGATATTTAAAACCGGGGTGTTACACACTAGCACCCTCAACCGAATAAACTTAGCACATAACATTATTTCTGATTCATCCCTCTCTTCCACCCGTCCAAACGCCTACCTTATTGCCTCCGGTGTTGCTTTGTTCGTAGCTTCCAAAGGCAAGTTGTAAACCCGAATAAAAAAAATGGACCTTCTCGATCATAATCTTCGATGGCTATTCCATCCCCTATTCTCTTAGATCCAACAAAGTTCTATCGAATGCCCAAGATCCTCCATTTTCAACCCTTTCTTTGTCCCCCATATTACCAAATTGAAATAGGAAAAGGTTATTACGAAACTCTCGAAAAACACATGCTTTAACTTCCACACCCCTTTCATGATGGACTTTAGGGCATAGGAGTTGAAAGGGCCATTCGTTAGAAGAGTTCCCACCAGCGTCAAGGACCGTCTCGGATCCATATTTTCGTTCTCAACATTGCCCTCAACTTCCACACATTCATTTTCCGTCATCAACAAATTACGCTTCTTGGTCTCCATGAACAGAACTAAGTAACCAAAATTTTCCAATATTACCCTTTGTGTTACCCAATCAAAAGCAAAACACATTTAATGCATTTACCATTCACCTTTTTCCGATATAAATTTAATAGGAGTAATTTGGTAAGATTAGAATGTCTTAATATATGTGCATTAGGCTATAAGGACAAATAGAACTAAACAGATAGAGTAGTATTTTTTATAACTTCCTTAATAAGTGTGCAAATAGATAAAAAAGACTAGTATTATGAAACGGATGGAGTATTAAAGAAGCCTCTTCTTTAACATATATATAAACTAGGGTGATGACCCGTGCTACGCACGGGTGTTTTTATATTATTTAGTAATAATACAAATTTATAATCAGTTGAATTGTCAAGATTATCAAACTTATTACTTATAAGTGTATCCTAAAAAACTATGTTTCGTAGGGAAGGCAGTGTAATATTGAAAATGAATGTATTCTTATATATGTATTACTATTATTGAATATGAGCTTAGATTTCTTATACTAATTTATTGAATGTTTAAAATTTGCTAAGAAACACATATATTGAAATTTTAATTTAATCAGATTTGTATATTTCTCAAAAATAAAATCTTATATTTGTATAAATTTATATTATTGTCTATATTTTTTGAACTTACATGAATTGAATAACAACACAACACTCCGTACTGTAAGAATGGGTTTTGCTCCATGAGTTAATTATTTTCAAATACTCTGTACTAAGCTAATATCTGATTATCTGAAATGTGTTACCATTATATTTTCGATCTTATATACATTTTTATCATATCACCTTGATCACTCTATAATCAACACATATAATATATTTAATCTAAACTTTTCAAAACCTATGTTGGAGACGGATAAAATTTTATTGTTATCACTAAATACTAATTCAATACATCATATCAATTTTCTATATGCTTTTGTTGTTTGTTATTTTTAGTGGTTCTTTTGTTTCTTAATCCTTAGACTCGGCAAGATCATCAAGTTCGCCTATTCCACCATTTTATCCTTCATACATAACCATATGCAGCTTCTCATGTTGTCGTCTCTTCCAATCCTCCATTCTTTTCTTCCAAGCAACACTTCCATACTCATAAACAACCAAGTCTTTCTTAGGATCCATTGGTCTTTGAGGCACTAAAATTATTAACTACAAAAATTCAGAATTTACACATAAACATATTTAAAAACTGCATGAATCCAAAACAAATTCAGAACCTAGGATTAATCAAGAATCAAATAGACTTACATGACATGGTAAAATCATGATATGCCATTGGATGAACTTTCTTCCAATGACTAATAAATGGGGGAATAATCAGAGCATGCTTATTAGGTGATACCCCAACATCCTTCAATGACAAAAAAACAATCACAATTAGCAAAATTGCCCCTTAATTAACTAAAAAACATCAAAGACATAAATTCTGAAAAAAAAAAAGAACGACGAATTCAAAAGATAATTTTACCTCATGGCCATAAGTTAAGACTGTTTCCTACCCAGAATAGGGGAATTTATAGGAAAAAAGAAGAGAATTTGAGAGGATTGATGATACCTTTAATACACTTGAATCGGGTTTTACACTTAAATTTGCTATATTGTAACGTGCATTTTGCTATGATGTAACCGTTTGTAACATTCATATAATTTGAGAGGATTGATGTAACCGTTTGCTATGATGTTTCGCTATATTAAATTTGTATATTAATTTTGCTATATTGTAACCGCTTGTATTAATTAGTTGTATTAGTGAAATTGGCAATTAATTGAATTAGTGAGAATGTAAATGAAATTGGTATTCTAACATTCATATAATGAGCCTTATACGGAGCCCATTCCTATTATAACTGTTGTATAATTAACTGTATTAGTGAAATTGGCAATCCGTTGTTTTTATGGCTGATCAAACGTTTCATTTGGTATTATTGGATTTTTTTATCATTTTCCATTTAATGTGAACGTTTTTTTTTGGTTGGAATCAATGTGAGTGTTTAAGTATTAATTGATTGTTTTTTTTTATTTTTTCCATCCAATGTAATTAAATGACTTTCTTATGTCAAATTTTTATAAATGGGTTCAATTTAGATTTAAGGTTTCTTATGGGCTTAAAAGTCCAATTTTTCACTCATTATTACATTACATTCTTTGATCATTAATTAGCCTAATTTTTCTATTTTATAATAGATATAGATTGATATATACATAGATAAATAGATTGATTTTAGGTTCAACAAAAAAAATAGATTGATTTTAGGATGCAAATCTAATTTATGTATAAGGCTTATACACTTACTACCCCAGACAAACTTTCACAATTTTAATTTGTATAATAATATAGTAATGGAAGTATGGAACATAACTATCATCAAAATTTTCTCGTACGGCTCGAACGACCAGGGAGGCATTCAATTGATAAATGAAATATTGTACGTTGCAACTTGTATATGTGTAAAACTAACAACGAACGAATTTAGATCAATTAAGAAAATTCAAAACTGTCAAACAAGATGAAAACATGTCAAAAGTTTTAGGGTGAATCATAAAACTACCTGCAAAATATTGATTTGTGTACAAAATCACCCGTAAAAATTAAAATTTTAGCAAACCACCTGCAAGAACATTTCGTTTGCAAAAACCACCCGTTAAATTGAAAGTTACGCAAACCACCCGTAAAAATATTTCGTTTACAAAAAACACCCATAAAATTATTCATTTTGCAAAAGACCACTCAAGTCAATAATTGCGGTAAATTTTCTGTTAGAAAACAAAATTTTATTATTTCATCTTCTAAAACTCCAATTTTACCATTTAAACACACAAACTCAAACCATAAATTTTGAATTTGTGATTTTGTGAATGTTTTCTTACTTGGATTTGAAGAACGAGATAACAACACCTCCGATCTTTCAACCAAAGCCCAAACACGAAATACTAATTCATCTCCCTAGACCGAAGAATTTGGATTGATTGAACTTCATTCGTCCTCCGCGTTCTTTTTCATGCGGAAATAAAATTTGAGTTTTTGTTTTTACGGTATTAATCAGATAAGAACATCTTTGTAACTTTCTTAGTATCTAACAAGAAATGTAATGGAATTATGGACTTGCGGGTACCTCGTTCTTCAGATCTAGGTAAGAAAACATTCACAAATCACAAATTCAGAATATGGAGTTTGGAGATTGGTGTTTGAATTGTAGAAATTGGTATTTAAGTAGTGAAAATAATGAAATTCCATATTTTTAACGGAAAATTTAACGGAATTGTTGATTTGGGTGTTCTTTTGCAAGCGAAATATTTTTATGGGTTGTTTTTTGCAAACGAAATATTTTAGGGGTTGTTTGCAGAAATTTTAATTTTTACGGATGTTTTTTTACAAATGAAATATTTTTACGGATAGTTTGCTGAAATATCAATCTTTCAAAGTTTTAACAGTCCAACTCCCGCCCACCCCAGGCCCAATCACACATGCCGGGTAAGCACTTTTTGGACGGCCGGAGGTGCTCAACCAAAGTAATTGTTTTGCATTTGCGCGTAATTCACTTTGGGCTGGGCTCACTTCAAATGTGAGCAAATGGGCTCACTTCAACTGAAATGATTTTTCCTTTTGAGGCAGTTTGGGACATACTCTCACGCACTTATCCTAACTCCACTATCCAACCAATCCAATCAAACAAACATATTACAAATTCACACTTGATAAGAATTGATTTGACGATGAGTCAGTTTTGAACGGACGATCATCCATTCATTCACACGACAAATCCAACGGATGCAATTAGGCTCTTGTAAAGGGAAGCAAGAAGACCAAAATGTACAGAAAATGATCTCACTCTTGTAAAATTAATCCTCTTTTATGCTTAAAAATTATTTAGTGTAAATTACAACAATTCACTTGTAAAACTAAAATGTACATAAAATCACTTGCAAAAAAGGATGTTTGTCACAAAACTATCTCAAAAGTAAAATGTACACAAAAGAACGTTGTAGTAAAGCAAACCATCGCGTGGAAAGTGATAAATTTTTAGATGGCAACGGAATCTATATATAACATTAAAAAGTTGTGTACATGGTTATTGGGGTCTTAATACAATTATTATATATGTATTTGTGCAAATCTTTCCTCCTTTGATATTATATTGGAAGTCTATTCTCATTAAAATATAAAAATAGTATATTGAATGTTTTTTGTTATATTACTATTTTTTAATATCATATTGATATTGCTCTTTATTATCTAACTAAATTATTGTCAATTTAGATCTAAAATTTTTTTTTTCATAAAAATAACAATTGTTGTCAATTAAATTTCTCCAAATTTGCATTGTGATATAACTAAGTGTGCACATATTGTATTATAACTAATAAAGTGTGTGTGATCATCTAAATGCATAGCAAAGAAGACAACGATAACACTAAACAACAGATCGTGAAATCAACACACTTACAACTCCAAATGTATAAATATATTTATAAAATAAAAGCAAATTTAAACATAGAAAATAATTGTAAAATACATGTCCCATGCGTATGCACGGGCCTCTTCATCTAGTATGTAAAAAAAAAGGGTAACCAAGTGAAAATTTCAATTATAATTATAATATGAACCCTTTAAATTACATTTTATATAAAAGAGTTTTGTTCAAATGAAAAAAAAAACTCTCATCTTGAAAAATGAAAAGTGCACTATAAAGTACGAAAAGTGTAACAAAATACAAAAAGTGCAATCCGAAAAGTGTACTACAAAAAATGCTAAAAGTACACTACAAAGTACGAAAAGTGCAAATGCGAAAAAGTGCAGTCCGAAAATGCACTATGAACTAGAAAAAGTGCATTTCTTTTTATTTTTAAGGATAAGAACTTTTTTCATTTGAACCAAAATCTATATAAAAAATGCATAAACTTTCAAGTCGAATATACTCCCTCCGTTTCTTGAAACATGTCCTTTTAGCTCATTTTTCCATAAAACATGCCTTTTTTATATCTTTTCCCACTTCTTTCCAAATTTACCTTCACTTTATAGGAGTAATAATTACTCTTAACAATTTTCTAGGAAGGGTATAGAGTACACATTTCTCTAAATATAAGGGTAACTTGGATAAATATTTATTTCTTAATATGTGTGCATTGAGTTAAAGGGACATGTTTTAATAAACGAATGGAGTATTATAGAGCAAAAAAAGGATCAATATTGTGTAATTTCACTAGTTTGAGGACTTTATCAACTCAAATGAAAAGTTATGGACTAAAAATGCATTTTACCCTAAAATTATCTTAGGTTGATTTTATGTAATTTATCAAAAAAATACATACCAGCTATGCAACACCCCACCTTTTTAGTTTACAACTCTCTATTTTTTATTTATTACAAAATAAGCTCAAATTAAAGTCTCGTTTTAAAGAAGACTAGGGTTTCACAATTCCCCCTCTCTTCACTCAAAACTCTTTGAATCTCCATTCAAAATCCTCTTTTAACGTTCAAACTTCTCCTCGCTCACTCGCTCATTGATTTCGAACTTCGTCGGGCTTTTACGCGTTTCATCGTGCAGCCTTCGGACGAAGCACACAAATTTTTCGTGTGCATATAAATTTTGCAAGCAACAATTTGATGTGCATTTCTTATATGCACACAATCTTTATGCGTGCACTGCTTCTTTGCACACAAACTTCCTGTGTGCACTGCTATTATGCACACTTGCAAATTGCGTGCACAATTGTTTTGCACACAATCCGCGCACGTGCATGAACAACTGCGAAAATAAAAAAAAACGCTTATATGAATGGTGAACGTACCATGTAATTTCGATTACGTAACTCATATTCGGAGTTTCTTTCATTGTTACTCGATATTCTTTAAACAATAAGAGTATGAAGAGATTTAGATTTGAATTAGAGTTGTGTACAATAGAGAATGAAAAGGGAAGGAGGAAAAAGTAAATTTAGACTAATTTTATAATTTCAAAAAAGTTAAAAATTGCAAACTAATTTTAAGAATGCCTGCTTAATATGATATATCTACCCATTACCCCTACAGTTTCTTGTAGCTCCCTGCCATACTGTGTAATAAATGCCTCCCTCCTCCTCCCTCTAAACTCGCCTGATTCTGACACACACAACAGAATTCAAACCCTCGACTTCCTTCCTCCATCAAAAATGGCGTTTTCATTCAACAACAACGACTACTCCTCTCCCTCGCATTCCTCCGACGAAATCTCCCTCTTCCTCCGCCAGCTCCTCCAGCGATCATCCTCCTCGTCGCCGGCGGTGCAGGCGTCCTACCTCCCTTCTACGCTCGACCACTCCGGCAACCTTAATGTCGGCCTCTCCTCCTCCTCCTCCGCGGCGCCGCCTGACTCCGCCGACGTACTCGACGGCTACCTCCGGCTTCCCGACCGGCCGGCGGCGGTGGATCGCGCATCGTCGTTCTGGAGCGAGATCCCTGCCGGCGTGTGCTCGAACTTGACGTCATCGTCGGAGCCTCTAGTGGAGTCCGATTCTCTGACGGCCGGCTCCGCTCAGTTGCGAAGTGCCGAGAATGATGCCGATGAGTACGATTGTGAGAGCGAGGTATGATTTCTTGCTCGTGTTTCGGATTTGGGAGCGAAATTTCCAGAGCATTTTTGTTGAGGCTTTCAAAATTGTTTCGGATTGAAGGAGGGGCCGGAAGAGGCGCATCCGAAGCAGAATTCGCTGCGGAATTCGTCTAAGCGGAGTAGAGCAGCTGAAGTTCATAATTTATCTGAAAAGGTCGGACTTCTGCTGATTTTTCTCTAATTTTGAATTCTGTGATTCTTTGTGTCAGTCTGTTGGTGTTGTTAACATGTCATTTCACAATCAATGGATAGCAGAGGAGGAGGAGCCGAATAAATGAGAAAATGAAAGCGTTACAAAACCTCATTCCAAACTCAAACAAGGCGAGTGCTCTTTCTACACCACTTGCAATGTGTTTAGCTTTCTTGACTGACTGATTTTTTATTTGTACTTTAGACCGACAAGGCTTCAATGCTGGATGAGGCGATCGAGTATCTCAAGCAACTTCAATTGCAAGTGCAGGTATATCTGTTGTGCTGTTTGATCGAAATATATTATGATGCTCTGCGCTTGTACTTTCCAGAATTTTTGCATTGATACTGTTTGTTTCTGGGTCCATTTCCTTGCTTCTAGTGTTGGTGTTGTGAATTGTAAGGGTCTGCCTTCTTCTAATGTACCCATGCAAAGTTAGAAGTTTCTAGTTTGGGATAGTCACATGTGTATGTACCACTCAAATCAAATCATTGGGGGCCATCTTTTGGCATGGGACCTTTGTTGATAGCAACTTTGTATGTCATGATCCGATCAAAATGTGTTGATAAAGTCGGGTGTGCCAATCAAGCTTATATACTAAGCGCGATTTAGTCTCAACTTCGTTATTTCCACATGTGTACGTACTTTGATCTCTGAAAGCACCATTGGCATATCTTGTTGATTGGAAGATGGGTATCATATATTTACAATTGTATAATGAATTATTAAACTGCACAATAATTTAAGCTAGTGGCAATGGATTAGAGATCAATTCATGTCCATTCTAGCTAAGAGATTGTGTTATGACAGAAAGGATAATGTTAAAATTACAACTCCTTGCTTCTATAATTAATACCAGATGTTATCGATGAGAAACGGGTTAATCTTGCACCCAATGTCCCTACCTGGATTCTCTGGAGTTCTAGATCCTGACCAGCTGTCCCAACTGGGGTTGAACTTAAGCAATAGAGATGGATCCTCTAATCCTAATATTATTGGAAATGCACTCCCTTCCGTTCCACCACACCAATGTGATCCCTCGACAAGGCCACATTTGGACAGTTTACCAGGTATAATAACAGAAGAAGCGCCATTTTCTCTGCATTCTTCCATGGCAAATCAACTCGGCTCGTTTAACCTCCTAACTTCCTCGCAGGTGAGAACTCCTCGGTTTATTTAGATTACATTGTAAATTGACATTATACACTAACTTAGAATATTCAACGTGTAGAGCATCTGCAGGGAAGACACCGTGGCTCAGCACCAATTAGCCATAATAGATTCACAGACAAATCCGTTAGGTGGGTGGTTCTTAACTCTGTGCATGACAAGTTGCATAAATGATGCAGAGCAACCGTTCTTATATTTTAAGATATGATTTGATACAGAATCATTGACTCCAATTTCTAGCTCAGCCAGTAAGTTCAACTCTCAGCCATTGTATATGAAAGATGATTTACAAGGAGTTCTACAAAGCAACAGCATAAGTCATACTCAGCTTATTGCAAGCAACTTAGATGGGTATATGTTATACATATGTTGCACTTGTCTTGATGAAAAGTCATCTTTTCATTACTCAGACCTTTTACTGACATAACTCATTTGCGTTTTGCTACTTCTGTGTCATCAGATTGTGTGCAGGGAGGACTGAGTTTGACACAAGAATTTCGAATGGAAATCTGGACCCAGAAAGCTGATATTTTAGCAGCATAGTGCAGTACAAATTTTCAACTACAAAGTGTACTTGGAAGCAGGGAATTGGTGGAAACAAGCGTGCTAGTTGTTTGCAGGCTTTTTTTGATAATTAAAATTGAGATATCCGGTGAAGTAGAATGTGGGGTTTTTTTTAATTTTGTTTATCCATGTGTCGCAGAAAATGACAAAACTAAGAATATTATCTTTGCACTTTGCTCAACATCTTCTGTTGGAGGGCGTTGATAATTGAACTCCTCTCGTTTATCAGAATTCAGACGACGCATGCCAGTGTTTCATCGTAGTGGAATGGTTTGCACTTCGCAGTTTGGGGGGAAATTAAGTATAAAAAAAGTCATTTCTAAATATTAAAATCATTTTTAAAAATAATCTTATAATCTGAATAAAAAAAGAGCAACAAGTTTGACTAAAATGCAACATGAAATATTTTAGAAGAAATGTGAGTTTAATTCATAATTTATTGTTAAGAAATATTTCTGAATATTTTGAACAACATAAAGTCCTGCCGGGATCAAATGAGCAGAGGTGAGAGAGCTTATGAGCGAGAATGAAATTTAACGAGTAATTAATATATCGATTTGTCAATTTGCAGTGAAATCTGGAAATTTGCTACATTACAACACACATCAAACTGATCTGGCAATGAAGACGAAAATCGACAGGGTGTAAAAGCATTATTTACAATCAAAAAGCTATGATTGAAGTTTTAATAACATTAAAAAAAAATGAAAGACTAAAGTGTGACAAAGAGATCCTGTAGCTGAACCCATCCATAAGCGCAGCGATCTCTCGTCTTCTGAGCAATGCTTGCTGCCAAATGAACCAGAGGTCTCACTCTGCCAAACTCTTTCTCAAGTAGAATTCTTGCATTCGCATCCACCTACAAATTACCATGTCAAATTCACATTTCAAATACTGCCTGTACTTGGAAGAAAAAATGTCATTTTAGATTTTAAATCTTGTTAGAAAGTGTCATTTTAGAGTTTTAGTAGTGTCCATGGTTAAAATAAGGCGATGGCAGCGAGCAACCTTCTCAATACATCGAGTGGTGTCCAGGAGATGGCAGAAGTACGAAAGCTGCTTGTAAAGATCTGCTTCCGAGTACTAAAAGGATCGTAACAGAATCAATCGTTAGTGACATGTAACTATGTAAGTAAAGATGAATCCATAACAAAATGAAAGTAGATGAAACTTTGGATGAAAACCTTTCTAATAAGATGGCCATTGCAACTAGGATAATTGGGGCAGATTGTTCCCCTCTCGGAATCTCCAATCACCCGAAGGTTAAGTGCACGAGTAGTGTACTTGCAAGTTTCATCATCACACTGCAAGAAAAATGTCACTTCCCAGTAAAATGTAAAAGTATCAATGAAATCTTCTTTCAGGTAAGGTCGAGACTCAAGAGACTGACCGTCATTACGCCCTTGTAGTACATTGAGATGAAGCCATCTGCTTGCCTCTTTACCTGAAAGTGTTTTCAGGTAAGGTCCGAGTTTCCTCCAAGATGGATTTTGATATAATATCACAATAATTGTCCCTTTAGCAAATTTCAGATTTTTTTTAGGAAGGTAGCAAAAATATGCTCTCATTTATCCTTCTATTTTTTTAAAAAAAAATCACTACTAAACAATTCTCCCCTTATTTATTAAAAAATAGGAATAACTATAAAGGCATAAGTGTAAAGTAGATACAAATAGTTTGAAACAAAATCAAATGGCCAAAAGGACAATTATTGTGAACCGAAGAGAGTACCAGAAGACGGGAAATATGGAAAGATGAACATTTGACAATATGTAGCAATTACCTGGTTGGCGATCATTGCAGGTGATATTATTCCAGCATCACCTTCCTCAGGGCACTTTGGGCAACGAAAGTCTTGCCAAAATTTATTATAGGGGTTGTCTGTGGGAACATCAAGACCCTTGTTGTTCACTGCTTTACACAAGGACTGGAACACACTTGGACAGTCGAAACTGGCAGAGCAGCTGGGGCATGACAAGGTTAAGGGCTCGCAATCTTGATATCTGCCAGTTCAATAGATTAGATCAGAAGCTATGGATATAATACTTTCATGCCCCACATGCAAAGAAGGCTTACTTCATCTAATTCTGTAGGGAGATAAATTAGCATGAGAAAGTTCTTCTATATTAGAATGAGATTAAAAGAGTTGAATCAGATATTGCATCTTTCATAAATGATGACTTTATGGTTCATCAGGGTTGTTAATGTTAGTATTACATTCTCATGAACCTCCGGAATTCATAAACCTACAGCAGAATCAATAAAACATGTTGCCCTTTTACCTCTCTTCATCTGCAGAACTTGACAACAGGCTAGAAGTGTCGCGGCTGACTGTTTCGGATGTCCTACTCTGAAACTAAACAGCACAAAGACACTAAATCAGCAAGACAAACAACCATCTTGGTTTTTTGTCAAAATATAAGAAAGAATGGCACCTTAGATGTATCAAGCCCTAGGCAGTCAGCTAAACGTGCAGGGCTGGTACCCTGGATGCATGCACATAGACGTGATACAACAGGATGAATCTGCACAGAAGACAACAGATTAGAAGAGCTATAGAAGCAGATGATTTAACAATTACGTGGAAAGCATGATGAAGTTGGTAACAAGTTGACAGATTTACCTGCTGAGACAGATAATAATCAATATCAATCATCCATTTGCCATTATCTTTTTTCAATTCATCAGGGTGCCTAGCTCGCTGAGCAATCCCTGCTGAGGTTCCGGAACTTCCTCCCTAAAATAGCAAACATACAATCAAGTTATCCTTTATGTTAAATATATGCAGCCCACTACTTGACTTGCCAGCTAATTTAGTACGTGGATTGAAGATAGATAGCAGACCTCCTCACAGCATATGACATAAGGAACGGTGTCACCAGCAGAGCAACCAGTAGAATAACCACTCTGCTTTAGTCTAAGTGCAACCTGAGGAACAAGTAATTGTCAAGATTATATTGTATGATGAAGATGGGAATGAGAATGTATACCAGATCTTAAAAACCCGCCATATTACATTCAGGAGGTATAAGAATCAATAGATTGAGTAAATAAACATTTCAATAAGTGCACTACTCACTTGAACATGTGGTTGATTTTTGGCATCTGGGTATGCTTCTGGTGATTTAGTTAATGTCTTTGTTATGACATATTTCTCAAGTCCCACTTCTCCGTTTCTCATCTCCTCTTGTATCTGTTAAGGATTGTCCAGATATAAATTTGAGTTACATAATAAGAGTATATAAAATATGTCAGCTTTATAATATTCATAGCCTTCTCTCTTAAGACGGAAAAAGTTACTCCAGAATCTTAGATTAACATTTGATCCTAAAGAAAGAGTAATACAGTACTTCATCTTGTATTGTCAGCAATTATGGCATAGTACTTCAAAAACACATGACTGTTTGTTCTTCAGTATTTGCTATTCTTCCTTCATATTTTTGTGCATATTAGAGCCTTCTACTATTTGTGTGCTAATGCTTAGATTTGAACTTGAACAGAACATCAGACTCCAGTTACTGCTCACCTTTCTGAGACAGTTATGTATTGATTCCACAACATCCTCGCATGAACTGTTACAATGAAAGTGTAGTCAAAATTTCCATACATATAAATGTGACAAAGTTCACTTTTAAAGCCCGGTAACTTTCTAAATAAAGCTCAATTGACAAAGGGTATACCCTCCAGATAAAATTTGATTCAAGCAGAAATCCCCCGTTTCCTTGGACAGCAAGCTCCAGTCACGTCGAACCATATCAAGACCTTTTTGTTCAATCACCTGACAGACAAACAAATTCATAAGACATCTTCAAAAGTTGGTGACAGAATTTAAGATAAAGGCTAAAACTACCTCATATGTTGCACCGTCCTTAAACTGAACTTTGACTGCAGCATATTTCTTCTTTTTCAGAAGGAGCATTCTCTTGTACAAGCCATCAAGATCGATCTCTAAACATCTGTACTTCTTGTTCACCTATGAGAAAGTTCAAGTTGTTAGCAGGATGTGGGCTTGAAACTTGGAAGTATGAGAAAAGGGGGCAGGTAAGGGAGAAAAATTGTGGAAAAACAATTTCACTAAAAATAACAAGAAAGCTTCTAATAGTGGGATGAGTTTGAAGAATCAAAACTCAAATCCTTCTACATCACTTGTTTCTGCTGTAAATTGCATGTATTGCGAAGACTTGTGAATGTGAGCTTGTTTTCTGATTTAGCATGTGTACAAGTCGAAAATAGAGATCTCCACTCCCAACCAGATACATCCCCCCCCCCCCCCAACCCAAAATAGGAGAGACTAATAAACAAAGCTTTTAATCAACAACATAGCCTACCTCCTGGATTACTTTTTTAGAAATTGCCTTAGACTTTGCAATATCATCTAGCCCAGTATATATCATTATTGAATCTGTATCACCATAAATCACCTGAAAGAGAAATGATAAAGCTGTGTTAGGACCCTTCTAACAGCAGATGCTAATAGGTAATTGAATGCCCTTCTTTAATCTACCTCTAAGTTGATGTTCTGAACTAGATCAACAGTGCTCTGCAAAATTTCCCTCCCCTGCAAAACCAGTATATAGTTTCTCAAGAAGTTGCAAAACAAAGAGTCGTTAATTAAATGCAGGTATGAAACAAAAGGTCCTACATGGGATGTTATGAGCTCTGCAAGTGGCTTAGCATAAAATCTGGAATTGGAGAACCCCAAGCATCCATACATACTGCAATGGAAGCGAATCAATTAAAAAAAATTAGAACTAAACAGATTAGGAACTTACATAGCAAGTCTGAAGTGTACAGTATATAAATGACAAACAGGTGCAAACCTATTTGCAGTGAGCTTCAGTGCCTGTTGTTGTATGTCAAGCTGTTGGACCTTAAGGCCTGATGCATTCTTCATCCAAGATTTTACCATCCTCCGCCTCTCGACTAAATTTTTCAGCAACTAAAGCAGCGAGGAATGACAATAATAAATTCAAAAAGTTAAAGACATTCTAAAGTCTTTGCAATTATCACAAGGAATTGTTATCACACACAGACTTTGCAATTACTTAGTATTTTGATCATTTTACTAGCAGTCCAGAAAGGTTAGCTCTGGCCAAAAAATTGAAGATATCAAAAAGTCTCTTTCTGGGACTGGATCAAGCATCAAATAAATATAATGATCCAAGGGTCAAACATGATACCTCTGGTAAAACCCCTCTCCTATCAGAAGATGGTAAGCGTGGCACTGGCCCATCAGATGACCTTTCAACTGTAGTGAAGCAGATATTATATTCCTGTTGCAAATACAATCCCTTGTTACATAATGCACATTGCAATAGTATGAAGAGTACATTCGTGTATAACTAGATAAATGCACATATGGAGATACTGTGAAAATAAAGAGACAGAAACCCAGGGAGACCTGAATAATTGAAGGATAAAGACTATTGAAGTCCAGAAGGAGTATATATTTGTCATACAAGCCTTTCTTTGGCTCCAAGACTAGTCCACCTGCATAGGCTGGGCCTTTTTTGCCTTTCACATTATGATCAACTGTAGCTTCATTATCGACAGTTGTTTCATCTACGTCATCATTTCCACGATCCACTTTACGCTTACTCAATCTTGTTTCTCTTTCGTGTGAAGAATATTTGTCCGGAACAATGTATTTCTTCGCATGAAAAGCATGCAATAGAAGATACTCCACTCTTTGTGCCCTAGCACCCTGAATAGCATACACTTGTATAAAACCTCACGTTGTAGTTTTCTTTTTAAGAGATTAAAGACAGGTTGAGTAACATGAACTAACCTGAAGAGTCTTTCCCCAAAGGTTACCACTGATATTGGTCAACTGGCGTGTAAGTGGAAGAATGCTCATATGAAACATGAGTTCCATAGATAACCATGCATCAGTCTCATTGCATTCTATCTGAAAAGATAGTACTGTGTCAGAGCCAGGAATTTCAATAATATATATGATATTGAGAGCAGGATTTTCAGCCCAGATACTCTGTTCTATTAGGCCTTTTCTTTTTCGTTGCCTTGGGCGTGTCAAACACACCCTCCCAATTACTCAGGGCAAGGGTACGTACACCTCGACCCCCCAAATCCTGTTTGTAACCGGGATCCAACTGGGTAGATGTTGTATATTCCGTTCTATTAGGAAGGTACAACAACCCTTCCAAAAAAGAAAGCAGGAAGCCAGTGCAATTGCAGTATAGGGATTCAATGTTAAGATTAAACTAGCACTTGTTTTCAAGAAAACACAAAACAGAGAATTTGTGTTTAGATGTGTTTTACTGTTAGCACTTGTTGAACATTGTAGAGCCATAAATATAATGAGCAAAAAAGAGGAAAACAACATACAAGTTCCATAAGTGTCTCTGTTGTTTGAAACATATTGGGAATATCATGTGGAGCAATCTCCTTGCGATCTTTGTTCAGTTGGGTTTTTGCAAGTTGAGTCAATGAATAGCTCACCTACGTACAAGTAAGAGAGGTTCATATTAAGGGATATCATGATATGTAGGCATTTCAAAGTAATTTTTCTGTATTACAGTATAGATATATAATACCTCTTTTAACAGATCACGAGAACACAAAAATGTATCACAGAGAAGTCGGCCAGCCATGCAAGTCATTATCCCTAAACTTGCACCTGATCCAAAAACACTACTTCCTTTTGAAAGCTTAGGCATTACAGAGCGCTTGAGACGGCCTAATTTGGACCACATGCTGCTAGGCACTCTACATGCCTGCATGATCAGGAAATATTGAAAGAGCAATTACAGGATTTATAGCACAAATGTCACCAATATGCACTGTCTAAATGGTTAGATATCTAACCCCGTTTTACTCGTTTAAATTAGAAATTGATCCATAGCATTATATTTTTCCAGAATCCACCTTCTATCTCCATGACAGTTTAATGATGGAAATATATTCAAAAACCACTTTTTTTTTTAAAATGTCAAGTAAACTGAATAACATATTAACATGCTGCCATCATACACCAACCTGAGCTCTATGAAGGAGAATATCAAGATCAAATCCTGAAATATTATGTCCCACAATAACATCACTATCCAATTTGTACAATTCAATCATCAGGCGATTCAGCAATGCTCTCTCACTGCAAGTATGAAACCAAAAGATAGAAAATTGAGATGTTAGAGGGGCAATTTATAAAAAATATCCCTTGCATATTCCTTCAATTAGGATTAGCAGAAAAAATTGGCAACCCTTTGGAAATTTTAACACATTTAGAGAAACAGATTAAAATGAAAAAGCAAAAGGGATCTGCCTGCTCTCAGAAGCTAATATGTTGCTTCGTGCCTCTGAATTTTTATCTACGACTTTCTTAGCAAATCCGATTGGATATATTCCTCCCTCAAGCTTTCTTATAACAGTAAAATGACCAAGAATACCACGTATCTTCCATTCTGAGGGCAGCATTGGAGTGTCAATCTGAAATACAGTAAACAAGGTAAGAATAATAAGCTTTCAAATTAGGATGCGCGATCAAATGTGTAAATACAAAACCAACAATATAATATTAAGTTTGAAAAATGGACCACAAATTCTACAATCAACATCAACTATGGGCAATTGGGCATGGATCCAAATGGAAAAGGTGTTTCATGCCTGAGTAATGGATTTTTAGAGTTAA
Organism: Fallopia convolvulus; assembly: GCA_964016875.1. Classification (NCBI taxonomy): domain Eukaryota; kingdom Viridiplantae; phylum Streptophyta; class Magnoliopsida; order Caryophyllales; family Polygonaceae; genus Fallopia; species Fallopia convolvulus. The sequence continues at coordinate 1,844,025 of OZ024736.1, forward strand.
GTTGAAGCTAAAAGGAGCACATACAGAAATACATATATCAATAGAACTTCTTGTGCAAATCCAAAAAAGTTAAGAATAAGTTTGCAATGTAAATGATAATAGATAGAAGTCCGCACAAGACTCATTTAACAATAAAGTCCAGATCTTGAAGATGCATTCAAAAAACTATTCATGACCCTTTTTCCCCTCCACATCTTTAACTTTTCATATACAGTCAAGTATACTAACATCCTCAGATTTTCCAAGATTAAATGTGGGGTGGGGTGGGGTGGGGTGGGGGGAGAGATATGTTATGTCCAACCCTTTTGTTTTTCATATTTTTTCAAAGACCTTCAAATATGTTCGAAATTTAGAATGGAGCAGCCACTAAAAACTTTCTTATCATTGAGTTAGAAGCAAACTCGTTATAAGATAAAGGTTTTAGCTTCTCTTTTCTATGATCTGTGTTGCAAAATAGAGAAATATCAGCTATATGGTGCATACCTTGGCTTTATTACAGGAGATAACTGATGCAGAAACTATTTCATGCACATTCTGCTTCGGATTAATGATAGTTTTTAAGTTGATTGATGTAACAACCACTGGCGGGATTTCAGCAGTGTACTGTGTGCAAGCTGCAACCTGAACGTCCTTCGAACAATCAACAATCACCTCAAATTTGCACCAACTCACCTGCATACAGCATCAATCCTTCTTAGCTTATCAAGTGCAGAAAACAGTACCCATCCTACGAGAAATTCTAGGTTGAAAAATGTGAAGAAGAAATCTAACTCGTTGTTGAGAACAGGAGCTAGAAAATTTAGATAGGGATAACCATGACGGTCCTTTAATCTTCCTTTTAACAAGAAACAGCTCCAATGCACTGCAAGTGAGGATTATAGTTAGTTGCCTATCAAGACAGAAACCTGGACGATTTTTTCAACCATATCAAATCACTATAACAGATAAGAGATCAAAAGAATATATTATCATATTTCTGTAGCAGGCAACTCAAGAAACTGAGCAACTGCTGATATTATTTTTCACATCAGCATGATATAACATGATGTTCAATTAGAAATGTGTTAAAATTCCAACATATTGGAAGTCCTCTTTGAAATTCCAAAGCAATCCAAGGCAAATAGGGATACCCTCCTACCCCAAAACTTTTTTGCAACAAAAAATTATCTAATATTAAGTCAACCAGACCACACAGACTAAAAGTATCTATCATATAATTTCTTTGCTGTACCTGGATTTAGTTCCAAGAACTGCAGAAAATGCCTCTCCCTTAAGGTCTGACGGTAGTGGGGGATCCTGCAATTTAAAGAACTTGACTGATTACATACTGCTGATTGTTTTAGCCTCTGTACTATCTATACAACACTGCTGATACTATCTATGCAACACTTCCAAAATCCCATGAAGTTGATACTTCAAAGTTCATATATACCTTTGAGACCCTCAGATCCAAATGCATGAAAAAAGGATGACACAAGACTCTGTTTACCACCCCTAGGGGGAAAAAATCAGCAGGCATCTCATGTAGTTTACCTTATATGGATAGTTGATCTTTAAAACATAATTCTCCCCAATTGGTACGTCAGATCGCTCAAATGCATAGTTTCTCTGTCACAATTTCATAATGCATAAGAGATAACAATGAGAAATCAGGAAATCAGTAGCTCCCATGGAATATGGACTTTAATTCAACCTTCAATCTAACAAGTTTAACAATGTCCCCAAACCTTTACTGGTGCCATGCTAAATGTCGAGATGTTGAGGTCCAGTAGATGTTTTGAGATTTCATTTTTCAAACCCGACGCTACATCCTAACAAAGAAGTAAGCAGGAATCCGTCAGAAAATATATATGAGAATAGTTCATAAAAGAGCAGATAGGTAAGACAGCTACATGAAGCTTTGCACGGAGAGCAGCAGGGGTAATCCTAGAGTCTGAAGCATCTTTCTCAATCTTCAGCACTTCTTCATTGTGAAATATGTTGCTATTTGGAATTGCATACACACATCTCTGGATATTCTTTACGACTACACAACAACTCTGATATGTGTTTCCTACTTTGACCTTGATAGCCACAAGATATGATACAAGTGTCAGCCACAAAGTATTCATATGAAAATAACCTATTAATGCAAAGGAAACTTAAAGCTTGTACAAAAAATAGCTCGAAGTCAAAAACTATAAACTTACTTTTCCAAAGAGGTAGATGGTGCCCATATTGGCACCATAAATCTCCTCGTGTGCGTCAAGAATGTAGAAAGGCAAAGAACCATCAGATTCCAATACAAACTCCGATTTCCCCACGGAATCATTGACAACAGTCTCCTCAATCACACAACCGACCGCTTGCAATTCAGCTGAGGCACTGAAGTTATGGACTTTCTCCTCTTTAATCTTTGCATTCAATGAGAAAACCTTCTCTTCCTTCTCCTTTAATCCTGGATTCACTTTGTCTTCTTCCTCTGTTGGAGCAGGCTTAACCCCATTTTGCTCCTGCTGTAATGGCTTACATTTCCCTTCTTCCTCAAGCATAGTCTCATCCTTCATTTCCGCATTTCCAGTTATCTCACCGAATTCTGAAACCATGGAAAAATCCTCATCATCCCTAGGTGCACTTTCCCCTATATCGAGCACAGAAGCCTCCTTGACTGAAGCATTCTGGTCAACATTGGGACGGACATCTCCGAAATCTATTGAAGATCTGTTATAATTCACCCTCTTCTTCTCTAAGCCAACATTTCCCTGCAAATGAGAACTAACATTGACCGAATTATCAATCCTCGAAGTGTTCATTTGACCTAACCCTAAACTTCTCGACTGTCCCCTTCTCATCTCCCTATCAAGCTCGTCTGGTGCAAATTCAGCAATCACATCGTCCACAATGCTATCAGACGACAACATTGCCTTGCTCTTATCCTCACCTCTCTTCTTGAACACAGAAGAAGTAAACATAGACGAGATTCTCTGCTTACCCATCAGAGCAGCGGCTGCCGAGAGAGAAGAAGGCGGGGGCTTCTTAGGCTGTGAATCTTTCTCCTTTTCCTTCTTCTCCGGCTTCTTCCTCTTAGGCCTCTCCGATTTCCCTCCGTCTGAATCATCAGACCAATCATGGAGGTCGCTCTTTGTCCAGTCTTCCTCTTCGCCAAAATCACGGTAACCTAAGTTCCCGACGCCAGCACCTTCGTCGTCGTCGACGATGAAGTTGCTGAACTCGTCACGGCGCTTGGAGACGAGAGCATTGTACTCGTCTTCGTCGACAGTGTCGTATATAGGGTTTTCCAGCTTGATTTGGTAAGACGATCCATTCCGGCGCTCGCCACGGCGGATAGCCTTTAGGCGCTCCAAAGCCTCTGCCCGGGCGGCTGCGCCGGTACCTCTACTCCGCCGTCTGCCGGCCACCGTTGGTTGCTCGTCTTCCATTTCTGTATCTCTCACTTTCTCAGAGTCCATTGTGATTATGATCCCTAGGGTTTTTCTCCCCCTCTGGCTAGCTGAATAGCCTGAATGTAGTGGAATGGCGGGAAGATCTAGAGACATGAGCGCCAATTTTTATTCATGTATGTCGTGTATATTCAACGACTGGGCTGGGCTTCAATATTTGACATACCAGCCCAACTTTACCGTTGGGTCAATTGAGCCCTTGATTCATGTACCATATGAAAAACGTCTCTCAATTTATTTTTATTTTTTTCTTTCTAGTTCTATTTTTCTATTTTTCTCCACAATAAAGGATATCCTCTTTCATTTTCTCTCTCCTACTTCTATATATATATTTACTACATATTTATATCATTCAATATCATAAATTGTATTTACTTAAATAATTTGGCTCAATTAAGAAATCGTAAATGACTTAAAATAATTTAGACGGTATACTAATAGAATGGAGTAGTGATGGAGAGAATAGATGAGTTGCGAAAACATGACAACATTGGAGTCTATTTATAAACAAAAAAATAAATTAATATCACATTTAATTTTTATTTTAATTGAAACTTATTAATGGTAGATTGGAATGAAATAAATGAATTTGGTTAAAAGTTGGGGGACATGTGTCAAATGGTAAATAGATGAAAGTAAAAAATTAGGCACAGGGGCAATATGTTTATTCTCTACGTAATGATGACTCCCCCCTTTACTCTTCTAAAAGAGGATCATTTTTTATTTTCCACAACAAAGAGAATTTCCTCTATGAGGAGAGAGATAGCAAAGTGGAGGTTCATTCCTCTCTATTACACATGCTTAGAGGAGATCCACTTTGTTGTAGAACATAAAAGAGGGAGGATCCTCATTCGAAAGAGAAAATTAAGAAATCTTGTGTTGAGTCGATGTTAGGAATTCACGTTCAATAACACTGGAACAATGTCCTTACTTTTTATAATGACAAACGTCATAGGAACGAATGTTCTTTCTCAAGTATTTCTAAGTATATAGGTTGTGCGTCGTTGAGAAAAGATATTGAGAAACAAGTTCCCAAGGCATGGGAGCTAAGGCAACGAAAGTTCTCATGTCAAGGGAACTCGATCAAGATGCGACCAACCTCAAAGTGAACCAGAGTTCCCAAGTAGTAGGGAACTGAGTGAACCAAAAGTTCCCACGAACTGAAAAGACGAGAGTTTCCTTTGAATGAGGATTGGCGCATGTGAAAGCGACATCTTAGTGCAAATCAAAGGATCCTGTCTAACCGGACAAAAGGGCTTATTAGTGTACCAGACGGCTTTAGACTGTGCAACAGTTTGAAAACGACCATCCAACGGTCCGATGTTATTCAAAAGTTGACAAGTTTCAAATTCAAACAAAGTCACATGTCAACCTTAAGGATCAAGCTTGGAGGGCAAGACAAAAAGGGAATTTAGGACAAATGTCTCAAATGGATTAGGATTGAATATCACTCCTGTTGGATCGTAAACGTTAGCAAAGAGCTTGGGAACTGGCAGTTAAGCTGTTCCCAAGGCAGCGGAAGTAAACAATTCGCAAGTAATAAAACAATAAATAACACAGTTCCTTTATAGAGGAACCCCACTACAACCAACTAGTTGTATGGGTAAACCTCTACCTCCGCTTGGAGGATTTTGAATGACTTACTTATATTAATTACTTTGTTCCTTAGTTACACAGCCGGATTCACACTTCTCTGTTCCTACGAGTTCTTCCTAACTCTAGCAACACTAGTAAATCCTCTCAACTGAGTTCCTAAGCTCACAACAGCAAAACACAAGTAACTCAAACCTTACGCTGACTTCTCAGTTCCCTTGCTCATGGGAACTTCAGCTTCACTGTCGTCGAGATCACACACTCGCCGGCGGGGACTTCTCTTCCTTTTCTTTCTTTTCTCTGGTGTGGGTGTTTGTGAGCTCTGGGAGAAGTACCCAGACCGAGTACTATTCATTTGGCTTTATAGTCCAGGTGAGCTTGGGCAATCGCATCTTTCATTTGTGTCCAAAATACCCTTTGCTTGATGCCCAAGTTGTACTTTCTTCACATGTGACTTTGGTTTGAACTAGGTCAACTTCTTGGATCAATCGGACCGTTGGATGAAGCGTGACAGTCTGATCCTCAGACTGTTCCCTCGGGCTGTCTGAGACAGAATCCCGCGATCTGCGCTGAACGGTCGTTGTCCTCACATGTGAGTTCCCATGTCATGGGAACTGTCTTCTTCAGAGTTCCCTTGATGGAAACTCTTCATCGTTGTAAGCTTGTGTTCTCTTGATTGTTTCTGGGAGTTCCCACTTCATGGGAACTTTCCTCTTCAGAGTTCCCTTGATGGAAACTCTTCATTGTGGCCTGCAGTGGCTTTTGGTCATTCGTAAGAGTTCTTGGTTGTACCTGTGTTCCTTAGAAATACTTGAACAAACCACATTAGTTCCCTATGGTGTTTGTCATTATCAAAACTTAAGAGAATTACATCGTTGATCCGTTGTTTAGAACCAGAGGTCCCAACCACGTCCCAACAATTTCCCCCTTTTTGATGATGACAAACCCATCACAAAAATGCAAGTATTTCAATGAATGATATGCTGATGAGTTCCTAAGTATGATTTTGGGAAGTCACTTTTAGTAAAACACTTAGATTTAGGGAACCACTTCTGGTGAGACACATAGTTCCTTTTAAGCTTTTTGTGCAAATGTTCCCCCTTAGCTTATGCGTGGTCTGTGATAACTTAAACTTTTAACTCATCTCGCATTTTTTGTCTTTCCCCCTTTTGACATCATCGAAAATAAGCAAAGCAATAATAGGAAAGAAAGGAACACGCAATCAAAATAAAGACCATTTCATTACTTAAGATAATATGTACAATGGGAACCCAAGTACAATTTGTGGTCATTTTTGGATTAAAGGGGGGAAGAAGGGAAAGATCATGGGTCTTGAGGGAACAGGGCGTCACAGAGGCGCGTAAGGACCTGTGTAAGCTTTTCTTGTCCTCTGGCCAACGCTGCTTGGTCCCTGGCAATCTGGTCGAGGGTGTTGGCAATGCGGAGCAACACTGGAGAGTTCCCCTCTTGTGTACCAGATTCTAGTGGAGCCGCCTCCTCTACGGGCTTAGAGTGTCTCATCTTCTGGACAACTGAAATGTCCAGTTCCCTTCCAAGCTCGATTTCGTCTTTAGAGGCGTCGTAGAGACCCTCTTTTTGTAGGAGCTTCTTGATCAGCCCAGAATAGGGAAGGGAGTGGGACTTGGAAGCCAAGCACTTCGCCATGTGCCCAAGGATGATTCTGGGAAGGTTGATGGGCTTTTTGAGGAGGAAGTGGTAGAGGCGGATGACATCAGGGATGTTGACGACCAGACGCTTCTCCTGACGAGGGATCACCACGTTGATGATGAATTGGTGAGCGAGCTTGGCGACCAAGGACAGATGGTGCGTTGAGAGCACTTTAGAGGGAACCCGACCCTCAAAGATTGTGTTGCACACCTCGGCGCTATTGAAGTCGCCCCAGAGTTTGCTGGGCAACTCATTGAGCCCTTGTCCGGGGACTTGGAGTTGAAGGCGAAGTGTCGACGTTGTAAAAATAAACTCGTCGCCTTCATGGGAGAGAGTTCCCTGAGTGCAGTCATTGGTGATATGGAAGTTGTTGTAGAACTGACGCACTTGTGAGGGATCTACGCTCACAGTCTCTTGGCAGAGTCTCTCCCAGCCCTGGGCCTTGATCAGGTCCACAGTTCCCCTAGGCCATTTTCAGTCAGCACGTCTTCTGAAACGATGAGTGGAGGAAGGAGCTTCCTGCGCTCATCCACATGGTGCTTCGTGGAAGAGGTCCCCTTCCCTTTCCTTGATGTGCTTCTGGACGTGTTCCCCCTAGAGACCGTGCGAGGTCCTTTCTGCTGAGGGGATACAGCCGCTTCAATCATAAGCACGCGGTCCCTTGGCGGTTGGGAACTCGTGGACACCACCATTTGGTGTCCAGGTGTTGGGATCCGTGCGGGCTCCTTAGCAATTGGAGCTTCTTCTTCCTCTTCGACCTCATCTTGGGAGGTCCCTTCGTCCTCGGAGGAGCTGGATCTTGAGCCCTCCGTGTTATCTTCAGAAGGACTTGTTGTTGCCTCAGCACCTCCAGCCGGTGCGAGGTCCCTTTGCTCCGTGGGCTCTACAGGAGCCACCTTTTCTGGGGACTTTGTCCCTTGGGAGACTGTGTGCTCAGAGGGACCCCTGTTGAGCTCTTCCTCGATGGCCTTGAACTGGGCTTCCTCCTCCAGAGTTCCCATGATGATAGGAGGAGGGTCCTTGGTCAGTTTGCCGATGACCACGGAGATAGGAAGATCGTCGTCGTCGGAGGTGAGAGCGACGGGACTTTTGGATGGTGAGGGAGAGGGGAGTTTGGTGGTGGTGGGGGATGGGATGGAAGAGGGGAGAGTAGAAGAGGGAAGAGGGGTGGAGAGTTGTGTGGAAGGGGGAGGAAGGGATCTGGTGACTTGGGGAGTAGAGATCCCCGAAGTAGAAATGGAAGTGGTGGAGATGTGTTTTGGTGAAGAGGGAGGAGAAGGAGTTTTGTGAGGTGAAGATGGAGGTGGAGATCCCGTAATGATGGGAACGGGAGGAAGTGAAGAAGGTTGGGGAGGTGGAGTTCCCATCGTGGCGGGAATTGGAGAAGGTGGCGGAGGAGGAGTCGGTTGTTTTGTGAGAGTGCCCTTGGAGGTGGGAATTGTGGGAGGTGGTGGAGGGGGAGTTGATCGTTTTGTGGGAGGAGGTTTGGGAGGTCCCTCGATTGGAAGAGGAGGGATGGATGAGGAAGAGGGGAGTAGACTTTGGGGTTCGGAGGTTCCATCGTCGAAAGGGAAAGGGAAAGGGGGTTTGGGAGCACAGGAACTCTCCTTGGAGCAGTTCAGGTATTCCTCAAACTTGTAGAAAGACTTCTTTCTGGGCTCCGAGAATTCAGAGACCTCAGAGTGTTTACGTTTTTTGGATTTGGAGGGGTTGTGGGAGTGTTTGGATTTTTTGGATTTTGAGGGGTCTTTTGATGAGTGACGGCGTTTGGATGAATGGTGGTGTTTGGATTTGTGAGGTTTTTCATTGATTGAGGGGCGAGCGTCTCCGAAGTTGTCAACAATGACGACTCCGGAGGAGGTGTTTGAAGGAGGAAGAGGAAGAGATTCGGAAGAGGAAGAGGTCCAAGAGACAGTTTCGTCGGCCGGAGGAGGAGGAGGAGGCAAGAAGGGGCTTACTTGATTGTATAGCCCTTGGATAAGAACATCCTTCATGGTTGGGTCTGTTTCTTGCTCAATCTCTTTTAGTTGGGAGACGAAAAGGATGCGAGGATTGGCATGTACCCACGCTTTGATCTGGCGAAGGTGTGTTGAGGGGCCATTTTTGTAAGAAATTGAGAGGTTTTGGAGGTTTCTTGAAAAGAGAGTGAAAGGGATTTGGGGAAGACGAATGACAGAGATGTAAGATGGAATAAAGGGCCCAAAAATAGCAAAGAGGGGTTTTAAAGGAGAGAGGAAGTGAAGGGTAGAAAGGGAAGTGGATTAACCTCGATAACCGTTGCCCAATGAACGTGGGGCGTTGTTTCAACTTCTCGAGCACGCCTCTGGACACGCGTCACAATCTCTTGGGAAGTCCTTTTCAAATTTTGAATACTTGGCCTTTAACGCTTCAGAGCCTCTGACACAAAAGTCCGCTTCCCAAGTGACGGTTTTCTTTGTAGGTGAGTCAGCGTTCCCTTTGTAGATGCATCAGTTCCCATGATCTTATCAAGGTCAGGGAGAGTGAAGTGGTTAAGGGAACTTCACACTCATCCTTTTGTGGGGCTAGGGAACTCAAAGGGAACCGGACAATTTGCAACTCGATAAAGGAAATATTTTGGCTCATGAGAAGCATTTGTCTGGTCCCTAGCTTAGGGTGGGTCATATGATCAACCGTCATGGTGGCTTGTAAAGAGGGATAAAGGGAACTCTGGTTGATCATTTTGGGCCAAAAAGAAATAGAGTTCCTTTGTACACATTTTTTCTCTAGACTAGTAATCATGGCATAGTGAAAGCAATAAATCCAAGTTCCCTATCATGCAATCTTAGATAAACTAGTCAGGCATTGAGAGAGAGACAAACAGGGACTTGTTTAGTTTAGAGTTATCATCCCTAGAAGCATTCGAAAACGCCGGTAGGGACGTCTGTCTAAAGCTTTGGTAAGAATGTCCGCAATTTGCTCTTCAGTTCTACAGTGTTCCATCGAGATGTTCCCATTTTCAACATTGTCACGTAGAAAGTGATGCCTTATATCAATATGCTTAGTTCTAGAATGATGCACAAGATTTTTGGAAATGTTTATGGCACTAGTGTTATCACAAAGTATGGGAACTGGGCCAAAAGACATACCATAATCCTGGAGTTGTGATTTGAGCCATAGAACTTGGGAACAGCACGATGCGGCAGCCACATATTCGGCTTCAGCTGTGGAGAGTGCCACTGAGTTTTGCTTTTTAGATCCCCACGAGACTAAGCATGACCCTAGGAACTGGGCCATTCCTGATGTGCTCTTTCTATTGACCAAGTGCCCTGCAAAGTCTGCATCTGTGTATGCAATGAGCTCAAGGGAACTGTTCCTTGGATACCATAGGCACAAGTTATCGTTCCCTTTGAGATACCTGAAAATTCTCTTCACCTCTTTCAGGTGTGATTCCTTAGGATTAGCTTGAAAACGAGCACAAAGACATACGGAGAACATGATATCAGGTCTACTAGTTGTTAAGTAGAGAAGGGACCCGATCATACCTCGATAATTCCTTTGGTCCACACTAATACCTGTTTCATCCGCATTGAGCCTTGAATTTGGTGAGATGGGAGTGTCAATGGGCTTTGAGTGTTCCATCCCATACTTCACGAGCATTTCCTTAATGTATTTCTGTTGATGAATCTTTGTTCCCTCCTTGGTTTGGGATATTTGAAGTCCTAGGAAGAACGTGAGTTCCCCAATGAGACTCATTTCAAACTCACTGCTCATGAGGTCCTTAAATTCTTCTACAAGAGTTTCGTTAGTTGCTCCAAACACAATGTCATCAACATATACTTGCACAATCAAAATGTCTTTAGACTCTTTCTTTAAAAACAAAGTCTTGTCTATGGAACCGCGAAGGTACCCATGGGACAAGAGGAATTGAGCAAACCTGTCATACCAAGCTCGGGGAGCTTGTTTGAGTCCGTAGAGGGCCCTCTCCAGAAAATAGACATTGTTGGGCAGCTTCTCATCTTCGAATCCTGGAGGTTGGGCCACATACACTTCTTCCTTGAGATGTCCATTGAGGAAGGCTGTTTTCACATCCATTTGATAAAGCTTGAATCCCTTGTGAGCAGCATAGGCAATTAAGAGTCTGATGGCCTCAATCCTGGCAACCGGTGCGAAGGTCTCATCGTAATCGATTCCTTCTTCTTGCCTGTAGCCTTGTGCCACTAGCCTAGCCTTATTCCTTTCTACAGCCCCAATATCATCGAGCTTGTTCCTAAAGACCCATCGAGTTCCTATGATGTTCTTGTTTTTGGGCCTAAGAACTAGCTTCCAAACTTTGTTCCTCTCGAATTGGTGGAGTTCCTCTTGCATGGCTTGAATCCAATCTGGGTCCTTTAATGCTTCCTTGATATTTTTGGGTTCCACCATTGAAACAAACGCGTTAAAAGCACAAAAATTATTGAGAGAGGAACGAGTTTGTACACCTTTATCGAGAGGGGAGATGATGTTCTCAATGGGGTGGTCCTTTCTTTGTTGAAAGGTTCTTGTATGAGTGAGTTCCCTTGCATGTGTGTCATCTTCAGTTGGTGTTTCTTTGTCATGGGAACTCTCATCTTCAGCTTCTTCATTTGATGTTTCTTCAGAGATTTCTGGCAGGTTCCCTCTTTGTTCCCCTTGAATACTTGATTCTGGCAGAGTATTGTCTTGGGGGACAGCAGAATTGTTCCCTGAAGAAGGAACCTCAAGAGAGTTTGAGGTGTCTTGTAGTTCTTCTGAGGAGGGAGCCTCGAGGGAGGTTTGATCAGTGAGAGTTGGACCCTGGTCGTTGTTCCCTGGTTGTGGAATGTTGCTTGCACTTGGATAGTCTTCATCCCTTTTCCTTGGCTCATCATCATCATCATCATCGTCTTCATGTCTGACTAGCTTGAACAGAGTTCCCTTCCCTTGGGTCTCGGTTCCCATCTTTACAGACTTTTCATTGAAGACGACATGAATGCTTTCCTCTATCTTCTTGGTCCTTTTATTGTAGACTCGGTAAGCCTTGCTTTGTGATGAGTATCCCAGGAAGATCCCTTCGTCGCTTCTGGGGTCGAATTTGCCAAGATTGTCTTTGCCGTTATTGTGAACAAAGCATGTGCAACCAAATGTTCTCAAGTGTGAGATGTTTGGCTTTCTCCCTTTGATGAGCTCATAGGACGTCTTGTTGATCAGGGGCCTTGTCATGGCTCGGTTCAGGATGTACGTGGCTGTGGAGATGGCTTCAGTCCAGAAGTACTCGAGAACTCCACTTTCAATCATCATAGTTCTAGCCATGTCCTCCAGAGTTCTGTTCTTTCTCTCGACCACTCCATTTTGTTGAGGGGTGCGAGGGGCTGAGAAGTTGTGAGAGATCCCATTTTTCTCACAGAAGTTTAGGAACTCTAAGTTTTGAAACTCAGTTCCGTGATCAGATCTTATTGCTTTCAGTTTTAGCCCCAAGCTTACTTTTGTTCTTTTGATGAAGGGCTCAAATTCTTCAAATGCTTGTGATTTTGCCTTCAAGAAAATAACCCAGGTGAATCTTGAAAAATCGTCAATTAAAACATACATGTACCTTTTTCCACCGTAGCTAGCCGTTCTCATTGGACCACAGAGATCCATGTGAATTAGCTCCAGGGACCTGGTTGTGCTTACCACCTTCTTGGGTTTAAAGGAGGTCCTGGTCTGTTTCCCTCGAACACATGCTTCACACATTTTGACTCCTTCGAGATTGATCCGTGGAAGACCAATGACCAGATCTTGTAGATAAAGCTTCAGGATTTGATTTACACCAGCATGTCCCAATCTTCGATGCCAGAGTTCTGTGTCATCTTGGGAACTCGCAAGGCACAGCTTCATTGGTGGTTCAAAGTTGGTATCCACCACATACACATTGTTGTATCTTCTTCCTCTCAGAATTACTTTGTTGGTCTTCTTGTTGATGACAAGACATTCATCTGAGTCGAAAGTGACAACGTTGTTCCCTTGATCACATATATGGGCAACACTTAGGAGATTGTATCCCAGATCTTTCACCAAATTAACATTGCTGATTTTGATTGATCTATTTAGCAATACTTCTCCCTTTCCAATTACTTCTCCCTTGTTTTTATTGCCAAATGAGACATGGCCTCCTTCGGCATGAGTGTGGAGTGAGATGAGGATATCCTTGTTTCCGGTCATATGGTTCGAGCATCCACTGTCTATGAACCATGCATTGTTCCCTCTCACTGCCACCTACAAGGTAAAGTTAGTGTTTTGAGACCCAGGCAAGATGACTCTTGCCTGGTCCCTTGCAAGGGAAAACATTTTCATTCAAGATATAGTCAGAAATGTTGATGTCTCTAGAATTTTGAGAGTTAGAGTTCCTTTGGTGATTAGAATGACGTTTTTGTTTGTTTGGGAGCTCATGGTTTCTAGGGGTTTGGGCTTTTTTCTTGGGACATGCATCCTTGTAGTGCCCATGAGCACCACAGTGCCAACACGTCTTGTAGTATTCTCCCAGGTAGTATTTTGGGTGTGGTCTCTGGATCCGGTTCCTATCCATGGTTTCTTTGTTGTACACCCGAGACCCGTTTCCCCTAGCAATTTTGACATAGATTCTATGTCTAGAGTTCCCGGTATAGTAATCTTTCTCACCATTGTTTCCACTCTCTAGGACCCTGGTTTTCTCCTCGAGATGAGCATTTTTCTGTTTCTCGCATTGGAGTTCTAAGGCCCTACACTCATGGATCTCATGTTCGCTTAGGGGTGACTTTCCGTTCTTGGAGCACTCACCTTTGTATCCTATGCCATGTCTGGCTGGGACAAACTTAATTTGGGAACTAGAGGCTTCAAGATGTTCGGTAGTCTTACTCAGGTTTTGCAAGAGAGTATTCTCATCTTTATCTAGAGTTTTGATTTCTCTTTCTAGATCAACAATGTGAGACACATGGGACTTAGGTTTTTCTAGAAGGGATATGCAGTTGGAACAGGGCTCAAGACCAACTAATTGAGAATTTATGTGTTCCTGTTTTTCCAACTTGTTTTGTAGTTTTATGTTATCTTTGACAAGACTTGAAAGAATTTTCAACAACTCAGGTTTTTCATAGTTACTCAAGGAATCAAGAACAGTTTCAGTGGTTACCTCAATGGGTTGTTCCCCAGTGGTTTCTCCTATGGCCATGCCACACATGTCTGGGAGTGCCCATGACTCGGGATCAGCGATGTAGGCTTTCTTTCCTTGCTTCCGGCCATCAGTTCCCTGTGGGCATTCCTTCGCAAAATGTCCTTTCCTGTTGCACTTGTAGCACATCACATCTGAGAGATCCTTCTCTGTGGGCTTTCTTTGGGAGCTAGAGAGATTACCTAAGAAGACCATTAAGTGGTGAAAAGTCCCCGACGGAGAGCTCAACTCGACGACGGTGAAAGGAGAAAGAAGGAAGTTCCTAGATCCAAGGGAAACAGGTTGTAGAGACAAAAGGTTGTAAGGTTTGAGTTTACTTTTGTTTTTGATTGTGAGTGTTCACTAGTGTTAGGGTTGAGAGAGTACAATAGTGTTGCCTAAGGAGAGAGTCCTTGTAGGAACAGAGAAGTTTGTATTTTGCCTTGTAAACGCTGAAAGGAACTAAGCAATAAGAGAAAAAGGAACTCGTTAAAAATCCTCCAAGAGGAGGTAGAGGTTTACCCACACGGTTAGTTGATCGTAGTGGGGTTCCTCTATAAGGAATTGTCTCTTCCACTTTTATTTACCTGCCTCTTTATTATTTCCGCTGCGTATGGGAACTGTCCAATACAATTCCCATATAAACGTTTGAACTAACCGCAATCTAGTAATTGGTATCGGATCAGGGCCTCTAGATTTTTGGTTAGTCTTTGCATGTCAAAACAAAAATGTCTTAAGAACTCATTAAAATAGGACATGGGAACAACAAACCTCTCTGGCTCAACGTTGGATGCTTCGAAAATTGGTAAATAAAAATGAAAGATTGGATGAGGAGTCATGACTTCCAAGCATGGTGTGTCATAGAGCAAGGGAACTTTGAGGTCAAATCAACCATTACGGACAACTTGTCCAAATGGGGCCAAAATGAATGGCAGTGCATGGAGGCTAACTGCAAAGCCAAGATGTACCATAGCAACACAATGTGCGAGCAAGACAGCGATAGGGTGGCAAACTTGGAAACAACTAGGGTGATATGGGAAGCCATTCAGCAAATGCACGTAGGGAGTTCCAATCTCAGAGAAGACCACCAGATGAATGTAAGGGCAGAGTTCTTCAAATTCAAGATGACTATGGGAGAATCGATTAATAGCTATCAATCTTGCTTAGAGTCCCTATGTTTCAAGACGGCAGCCTTTGGCATTACCAAGGAAGAGATTTCCGATAAAATAAAGGTGCAACAACTTTTCAATGGGCTGACGGCTGATTGGGCTAACAAACATACTATGTTCGAGGAAAATCCTGAGAATAGGAACTTGATGCTTCACCAAGTGTTTGGTAAACTCATTGGAAATGAGAAAAGGAAGCAAGAAAACAAGCAACATAGCCCTCAAACTAGAGAAGGTCCTCAAATCCTTCCAAGAGCAATACGAAGAACCTAAGGAGGACGACGATGAGGAACTCGTGCCAGTCACCAAGGTCCTTCATAACTTCTACAAGAGAGGGAAGTTTAAAGGGAACTCTAGTGGAGAAACGAAGAACTATGGTCCTAGCAACAAGTACCAAGACAGGGAAAAAGATCTGGCGGATGCTACATGCTACAAGTGATACAAGAAGGGGCACTTCGCAAAAAACTGTCCTCGTGGAACTGAGGAGCGAAG
Source organism: Fallopia convolvulus (assembly GCA_964016875.1). Classification (NCBI taxonomy): domain Eukaryota; kingdom Viridiplantae; phylum Streptophyta; class Magnoliopsida; order Caryophyllales; family Polygonaceae; genus Fallopia; species Fallopia convolvulus. The sequence goes on from OZ024736.1 coordinate 1,859,501, forward strand.
GCCTAACAACAACCACAACAAGGCATACATAACCACTTGGAGCGACTCTGAGAATGAGGATCTAAAGGCTTGGGCATCTCCAAACACATGCGTCATGGACATAGGATTTTGGAATAGCAAGGAGATAGGGAGAATATTATTTTGGTTGGAACTAAACTCATTTTGCAAAATTGAAAAAATACAAATTATGGCAATCGCTGAAACAAAAAAGGATATTTTACCTAGCGTATGGAGACGAGCAGGATTCGATAATGTCCTATGGTCTCCTGCAAGCGGACGTGCTGGGGGTATAGGAGTATTTTGGAAAGCACATGAACTCATGAACGAGGAACTAACAGTACTAGTGCAAACACCAAGGTATATTATTTTAAAACATTACCATGTGATCACTAAAAGTACGCTTGTTGTATGCTTTGTTTACGCCCCGCCTAATGCGAAGGATAAGGATAATTTTTGGAATGAACTAATTGGAACCTTACAAAGTATAGATCTTCCAATTAATTTGATAGGCGATCTTAATGAAATTCAAGAGCCTAACGAAAAGAGAGGGGGATCCTTTCCGAAACAACATAGGTTTAAGAGGTTAATAAATTTTGAAAATGATTGCCTTCTCAAAGATATTCCATTCTCAGAGAATACCTTCACGTGGAGGAAAAATAAGATAGAAATTGAGAAAATTTATGAAAAATTAATTTTGGTTATCAATAGGATTATCCAATGGTTTCCAAATATAAGCACAAAAAATCATGCATTTACTAACTTTGATCATTGTAAAATTTCGGTTCAAATAAGTAATGATGAAATTACTAAAGCACAACCTTTTAAAATGGAAAAAATATGGATGCATAGGAAAGACTTTCGAAATGTAGTAAAACAAGCATGGAGGATTCAATTTCAAGGTTCGAACATGTTTCAATTGGTTAAAAAACACAACTCTTGAAACAACATGCGAAAAGATGGAGTAAAACCATGTTAGGAAATATATTTGAACAACTAAAAGAAATCGAGGATAATCTTCTTGAACTCCAAAAAAATATCTTAATTTCACCACAACCAAGTGTTATATAAAAACAATGGCGATTATTGAAAAAGAAAGAGTGTCTCCTAAACTACCATGAAACATATTGAAAAAAGGGGCAAAAATAAAACACATTAAACTTTCTGACACAAATACATGATATTTTCATAAAGTTGCAAGTGGGAGGAGGAATCGAAAAATTCTGAAAGAAATTAGAACTGTTGAAGGCACACAAATTATTGGGATAGAAAATATTCATGATAAAATTAGAAAAGACTTTAAAAAGAGATACCCAAAAGAACCAACACACCTAAGTAATGCAAGGGATTACATGAACTTAATCTCCAAAGAAATAACGGATGAAGATAACATTATGTTAACAGGGCCAGTTACAAATGAAGAAATTAAAAACACAATAACGAGCCTTGGGTCTAACAAGTCTCCAGGACCAGATGGTATGACAATAGAATTTTATAAAAGATATTGGGATATTGTGGGCCCTATGGTTACCAAGGCGGTGAAAAGTTTCTTTCACTTAGGCAAGATTCTAAGACAAATCAACCATACATTCATAACCCTTATTCCGAAAATAGAAAATCCCAACTCAACAAACCACTATAGACCGATTAGTCTATGCTCCACTATATACAAAGTCATTTCCAAAATAATAACGAAAAGACTGAAGAAAGTGATAAGTAATGTTACACATCCGATGCAAGGAGCATTTCTAGCAAATTTTGCAATTCAAGACAATGTATTGATTGCCAATGAGATACTTCCCTTTAGAAACATCAAAAATAAAGATGGATGGATTGCTATTAAACTTGATATGGAGAAGGCATATGACCGGGTTGACTAGGGCTATCTTTTAACTATTTCAAGGAAATTTTGTTTGATAAAAAATTTATAGGATGGATTCGTGAATGTATTTGCACAATGTCACTGTCGATCCTTGTCAATAATGGACTCACGGAATTGTTCACGCCCGAAAGAGGACTAAGACAGAGTGACCCCTTATCACCCTTCCTATTTTTAGTTGCAACAGAAATCTTAGCACAGAAACTACAAATAACAAGTGAAATTGATAAGAATTCGATTGGCTTCCCGATCACTCGTGGTGGTGTTAAAATTCCATTTCCAGCATTCGTTGAGACATTATTATTTTCGCTAAGGCATCATAGGGATCGTATGTGTAACAAAGTGAAAACTATAATCAATTTATTTTGTAGGATTTCGGGTCAAAAAGTGTAATATAACAAATTTGCAATCCAAGCTTCAAACAATATGAGTGTCCAACAAAGAAACATTGTCCATCAAACGTTAGGAATCCCAACAATGACAAATATTGAAAAATACCTCGGTTGCCCAATGATCAGTGGTAAAGTTAACAAAGATACTTTTAAGGACACGATAGGAAAGGCTCAGAACCAACTTACCAAATGGAAAGCTAACTTGCTCTCCTTAGAAGGGCGAACGACTCTGATTCGAGATAACCTTGATACAAAATCTAACTATGTCATGCAAAGCTTTATGCTCCCAAACTCCATCCATGCGGAAGTGGATAGAATTAATAGAAGTTTTTCCTGGATTAAGGATAGACAATATAAACCACTTGTGGGGTGGGATAATATATGCAAACCAAAGGATATGAGAGGATCATGAATAAGGAAAACCGAACATATGAACAAGGCAATACAAATGAAACTACGATGGAAAATTTTAGCGGAGCCAAATAATATTTGGTTAAGAATTGTGATGCAAAAATACTTTAAAAACGATAACCTTTTCACATATAGGCCTAAACAAAATGCATCGTGGCAATGGAAAAAACTTATCCAACTTACAGAATAATTCTACAAAGGATTAATATGGCAAATTGGAGATGATAAGACGATTAACTTTTGGAAAGATAGATGGATCCTTGGAGGCCCTCTACACACCCATGCTAAGAATCCGACAAACATTGATGAAACTCTAAAAGTGGTTGATTGGATATCAAGCAATAAAACATAGAAAATAGACCAATTAAGACAGGATCTTCCAAATGACATAGTTGAACAAATACAATCAGTACCGATTTCGGATAACTATATACAAGATCAACTATATTGGGCACCCAACAAAAATGGGTTGTTTTCCACAACCTCGGTTGTTGAGCTAATTACTAATATTGAAAATCAAACCACAAGCCTAAATAACTGGATTTGGAAATTAGACACATACTCGAAAGTTAAAATTTTCTTATGGAAAATTGATAATAACGGCCTCCCTACGAAAGCGCGTATACGGGACAAACAGGTTATTACACCAGGTGGATGTATATTGTGCGAATGTACCAACGAAGACACAAATCATATTCTAACAAAATGTCCATATATGATACATATAACCAACAAAATTAACTATAACACGACCATGTTGATTAGGGATTTTGATTCCGACAACAAACCCCCTAGAATAATTTTGAGTGAAATTAAACAACTACTTGGGAAACAAGAGTTCACGGAAATGGCAGTTATTTGGTGGAGAGTTTGGCATCAACACAATAAGCTAACGTTTCAGTAAGATCAATCCAATGACATCTTAGATTTGACAATGTATATTTGAACTCAAATCACAAGCTGGAACAATGCAAACAATGAATGAAAGATGAGGAAAGTATAAAAAATGGCAAAGTAAGCAAAAAGGATCATCGAATTAAAACAATTAGAATTTGGAAAAAGCCTAAACAAGACCACATTAAAATCAATTTTGATGGATCTAGACTCCCTAACAAACATGCAACAGGAGGTATCATAATTAGGAATCACCTTGGTCGAATGATTGACTTGAAAACTTGTAAATTTGGTAAGGTGTCTGCATTAAAAGTTGAAGGTCAATGCTTCAACTTTTAATTTGATCTTATTTGTTAATTTTTTTTAAAAAAGGGTTCATTAATTTCAATTTAGAAAATAGTTTTAAAACTAGAAGTATATGCATGTGCATTTGCACTGGTTAATAATTCTGTTTAGATTCTTTTTTAAATGTTTACGTATTTAATTTTTTCAAATATTATATTCCATCAATGAAGTTTTTGAAATTGTATATGTTTTTTTATGTACAAGTGTCACATGCATTTACAATTGACATTCAGTTAGTGTTATGCTATTTTATTATTGTGAATTTTACTTTGAAGTGTAAAAATATAAGGATGATATCAAGTGTGGAAGACAAAAAAAAGAGAATATGATGTAATATTTCAATAAAATACCATATTAAATATATTTTGTGTATAATAAATTTTTTTGTTTATTTTATATAAATATTATGTATGTAAATTATTTTTATGATTATTAACTAAGCGATATATTCTTTTTATAATTAAGGCAAAATTGATTATAAAAAAACTAACTTCACAAAGAGAATCAATTAATAAGATTCTTTGCATTTACTTCTAATATATAATATCAACTATGCAATAAAAAAATCTAATTTTTTTTATCATAATTATGGCATTGAATGACAAAAAATACAAATTTACTATATAGAAGAAGATAGACAGTTTTTTAAGTTAACATAGTTATTGTGTGGCTATGGACACACATTAGTTGTTGGTGATTTGTGTAAAGTCATCAAATCTCGTTGAGAGCATGTTGAGGTTAACAAGTCATAAGGTTAATGTTGATTGAGAAATTGACATATATGATTTGCCATGATATATTGAAAGGTTTGTCCTGAATAGAAAATCCAAAGTAAAGGCACACCAACGCCGAGAAATGAAACCCCGTGTGCCACGACACTAGGCAAGAACGCGCCTTGGAGGCGTCGTCACTCGTTAGTGGCACGATGCTTCAGGATGGTGCAAGTGCGTGGCGTGTCGGGTGCTCGATCTTGAGGTTCGAGACTCGGCAGAATGGGGCGCGCCTTGTGCTCAGTTTTGAGGTTCAAGTATCGGCTGTTGGAGCGCGCTTTTGACCTTGTGATGGCATCGCACGACCATGGCTACACGGCTCTAGCGACACACCAAGATGGTGTGCAATGAGCTTGCGGCGCGCCTGGGCTAAGGCACAAGGCGTCGAGTGGTTGCGATTGAGCTAAGGTATGATTTCGAGCTTGTTATACAAGTCTTGTAGCTTTGTGCATCATCTAATGAAGTTAGGAAGCTTAACTTAAGCTTGGAGAATGCTTTAAGTGAAAATCAAAGCTTGAGGTTAGCTTGGTACATAGCTATGTATGTTAGAAAGGAGTTTTGAAGCTTCAAACTAGCTTAGAGTTAGCTCTAGAAGCTTGAACAAGTTCTTGACTCAAAGTATAAGCTTAGTAAGAAGCTCATGTAACTAGGGATTAGCTCATGGAAGCTCAAACTAGCTCAAGTAGCTCAAAAGTCAGCTCAACGAGCTAAAACGCAGCTCAAGCCAGCTCAACTAGCTAAGGGCTAGCTACACTAGGTAAGTGACCTAGCTAGGTGTGGGCCTTGGTGGGCCGGCCCATGGGGCGCGCGTGTGGGCTGGATGGCTCGCATGTTTGGACGCTTGGCATGGGCCTCATGCCTTGCCTTTTGGGTCATGGTTTTGGGCTTTTGGATTGGATTTCTAGATGGAGTTTTGGGCTTTCTCTTGGGCCACTCTTGGCTGGATTGAGACGCCATTTTGGACTCCATAAAATGGGTGGTTGGCTGCCTATGATGACAAGGAAAGAGAAGGAGAAGTTACAACCAACTCCTCTTAAAATTACTTTGGCCTATTCGTTATTCCAACCGATTGTGTAACCGCCTCTTGGGCAGTTTTTGGACAGTTTTATATGCCTATTTAAAGGGTGTTGGTTGTCCATTTCGGATAGATGAGAGATGACACAAGTCCACACAAATTCGGTGAGAAGAAAACACATATAGTCGAGAAAGACTAGGCCTTGTTTGAGTGAGTTTTTATGAGTAAATCAAACACAAGTGTGTGAGTGTATCATGGATCGATCTTCACAAGTTCGAGTGGAGAAGGAACCTCAAGTGGCGTTGCATGAGGAGTTCGTCCAAGTGAAGGAGGAACCACGCTCGTCATGAGAAGAAGACTTCGTTCAAGTGAAGAATGAAGAGGAGTCATGGAATTTGAACAAGGTACGTTCATTCTTAATAGACGTGTCTTGCCAACATGTCTATTGTGTCTTTTGGTACGTTTTATCCCACAAAAACCCTTGGCATGGAATAGGGGCAATAGACGTTGAAGGAAAGCGGGATTTCATCCCGTGACTCGTAGCCTATATCTGGTTTAACTTAATGAAACATGTAAAGTGGGTCGATGGTGATTGCCTTAGGGCCTACACCCAACGAGACTATCCTTAGGGGTCTACTCACGAGATTACCTTTCGAGGTCTACTCAAATCGCTTTGTATGTACAAGGGTCGGCTTTCACTTCAACTTGTTAATGCAACATATAAAACCAACATTAGCTGGAACGAAAAACTTATTAAGCAAATGGGCCCAATGATCTTTTCGCTGCCCAAACACTGAATTATCTTTGTCCAGAATCGCGACAACTCACAACTTTCCTAACTTGTGGATATTTGATATTTCCCTTTTGAATTGGACTTGTGTGATATTTCAAAATGCATCAAATGTTTGTTTAGGGGTAAGAAATGCATCAAATGATATAAAGCTTGTGTTGTGAATGTCCAAATAGTCATTTATTTCCTTGAAAAAATGTGAATGTGCAAAAGTAGGGGACTAGGGGTTGATTTTTTGGTGAAGTTTACTTGTGAAATTATTAAAAATCTTGTTCCATCAATCCAAAATTTTAACGGACATAAAATTGGCCTTCTTTTTTATTTTTCTCTTAACGTGGCCTTTTTTTATCCTTTATATTTGTAAGTTGCCACATAACTTGAGAGTTTTTTTGTTGTCAATTTTTCGTCATCAAATAAATTTACACGAAGTTTAAAAAATTCAAAAGGTAAATAAAATACAGGTGTTTTTCCCATATAGAAAACTTCCAAATTATATGAAAACTTAAAAATTTAAAAATTACAGTAAAAAGTACAGTACAACAATTCCCAAATTACACAGAACAAGCAAGGGAATTATATGAAAACTTCCTGACTAATAATATTGAAAAATTAATTAGGGAGTATGGATTTATATCAAGCAGAGAAAACTCCGGAGAAGACATCATCACCCAATTGACTATTACTATTACTATTACTATTACTATTCGGCTCCAAATCCTTGAAAACTCGCTCCGCCTTCTTCACCCAATCCTTCGCGCCACCGCTCACTGCCACCGTGGTGGCTGCGGCGCCGACAGCCCTAGCTCCCTTGCTTGAGGTCTTCATCCTCCTCTCATACTCCTCTGCCACTAGGATTGCAATATCTGCCATTTCTTTGTTCAAGAAATTGTGTTATTTTTTTTAATCTCACAAAGTGGTGGTTGATGGATAAGAAATCTGAAGAAGATGGCAATTTTACAAGCAGAAGCCGTAGCAAAGTGCTATTTATAGGAGATTTACAAATGAAATGGATAAGAACAAATTGGACAATGATTTATTGTACGGTACAATGTAATTTCTTATAATTGTATTCTCAATTTGAATATTTTTTTATTTTTTGGGTTTTTTTAGTTTTGTGCACGAGTTTTGCTGGCTTTAGATGGTTTTAAGCCACGCAAATCCTCTCTTTCCTTTCGAAGTTTTATTTTTATGATCCACTTAGATTTTAAATATTAAATTAATATTAATTTTTAAAAAAATTATATTTATATTGTAAATAATTATATAAATATTTTTATATGTGTGTAAATATGTATTTTAAATTTTATATTGTAATTTTTTTTAATTAAGAGAATGATTTTTATATAAAATATTACCTTTTTAATTCTTAAAAATTATATAATAAAATTTTTAAGAAACATACGGAGTATGTTTTTAACTTTGTATAAGAATGTGAGAATTTTTCAGAAACTAGAAACATTAGAGAGGGAGGGGCAAGTGCTGATCCAGGTGTCAATGAATCATTTTTTTTTGATAAGGAAAGAAATTAGGGTGGCCACTAACAGTCTAGTGGTCATCCTAGAGCATCCTGACGGATGAGGGTAAGTAAACCCGGATCATCTGCAAGCGGGATAGAGGAGACGCGTCTGAAAGATCCAGCGATGAAGTCCGCCACGAAATTACACTCCCGATAGACGTGAGTGATACTCAATGAATTATGATTCAAATGGAGATAAGAACTAGAAAGAATATTCCAGATTTACACCCCCAATCAAAAAAAATGAAATCCAAAAGATTTGGAAAACAATACTTTGTCAGTTGTCATCCATTTGATACTCTAAAAAAATCTCAAAACATAGCTAGGTATCATAGGAATATAGGATAATTAACGGATTGAGATTTTTGCACCCTAAAAAATAGTTTAATGTGCTATGAAATTTTAACACATAAAAAAACTCTCACTGCATGATATGTCGTGAACCCTGGTACAAAAAGTGGCTCCCATAATTAACTACCTCTCGAGTATATTAGCAAAAATTTACCTCTTGTTTGGTTATACTTGTAACTTTCAACCAAGGGCTTGTTTGGATTACCTACGATAATGCATTATTTTACATTATAATGTAAAATTTTACATTCTATTCTGCAATATAATGCAAAATTTTGTACTCCCTCCGTCCCATATTGTTTGTCCAAAGGACAAGTTGCACAAGTATTAAGAAATTGAATGAGAGTAAAAAGCAACCAATGAAAATAGGGGAGAGGTTATGATAGTGATGGATAAAAAAGGGGAAAAGGAGAAAGAGAAAGGAAATTACCAAAACGCTAAAGGGGTAGATTTTTGATTGGATATTGTGGATAAAAAGTGAAATTAGATAAGGGTAATATTATAAGAAAAGATTGATATAAAAGGAAAGATGAAAATGTGGACAAATATTTTGGGACGCCCGAAAAGGAATACTGGACAAACATTATGGGACGGAGGGAGTATTATAATGCATAATGAATGGTAATCCAAACAGGCTCCAATATGAATCCGCATGATGAAATAGTTTCTAGGTTTTTAATATCGGATATTATAATTAAACATCCTCTTTTAGAAAAAATTATTATTTTAATTTATTAGAATTTTTTTATAACAAGATTATACATTTTCTTTGAATTTTACTTTTTAAAATCGAAAAGGTTATCCTATACACTAAGGGCATATATTAAAAAAATTATCTTTTTAAAATGAATTATAGTTTATCGGGAATTTGCCATGAAAGATGGATTTCTCATCATAAAAAATCTCAAATATGGTAGTGTAGCAGTAATAAATTTAATACTACCTACATCCCATATTAGATGTCTTTAATCTTTATAACCTTAATTTTATGAGAATGGATCATATGACTATGTGAGAATGAAAAATGATGAGAGAAATGAGAATAAATCTCACTTGTTAGATTGGGTTACATCCACGACTGAGATCGTGCGCGCTGGAAAAAAAACCCTTTGGGGTTGTAAAATCTGAGAATGATTGTGCTTTTTCACATAACACGGTTGTGCATTTTCGATTAACATGATTGCACATGCTCTTATCTCATTGTTTTTTACAATGTGTAATGAGTGTACAATATGTGACGAATGACTAATCCTTATCACTTAACTTGAGTGTGCATTTTCATTTAACATGATTGTGTATATTCACTTAATACGATTATGAATGCTCTTATCTCATTGTGTGTGATTTTTTCATGTGAGTATGCAATATGTGACGAATGATTGTACATTTTCACTTCATGATTGTGCATGCTCTTACTTCATCGTGAACCTCACCCTAATTTTATATCCCAGTATACACTTACTTTTAGATTTTTTTTGTCAATAAGTTAGTTTACAAATAATTGAATAAGGGCATTTTAGTCTAGATTTTACTTTATTAAATAATGTGTCCAAGTATAAGTTTTTTTTTTAATCTTCGGACATCTAGTCAAGCAGTTAGGACTTCGTGATAATACCATGAGGCCTCCGTTCCGATTCTTATGGACAGTTCCCTCGACGAAAAAATATAGTTTTCTTAAAATTTTATATATTACCTAATTTTTAACGACGACTCAATTGGTTGTAGAAAGGAGCAATGGCTTCCGTCACACGACCTAGCAAATTTTAAAATTGTGCATAACACTGCCTTAGTGAAATTATTTTCTCTCTCTTTTGTCGGTCAATCAAGTATAATGAGTTGTTGTCTTTAAAATCAACAATGAACAATAATGGGTCCTTCTCAGCGCCCCGCTGACAGGAATCCACTTTCAGAAACTTATTTCAGTTTTGCCCTTAATTTAGGTTAAATTACTAGATCTGCCCAAAAGTTTTAAACTTTTATAAATATACCCAAACTAATACGATTTATAAATTTTATGACTTTAAATGGTACTAACTACCATAATCTACTAACTATAGCATGAATAAACTATTTTCTATGAACAAAAGCCCACCATGCTCCGTAATTAAAGAAAATTATAAATTAGAGAGGTTTGACCGTTACCTGAGCGTAGTATCGCTGGACCTCCGGTGTTCCTGTAGCTTTCGGATTTCTAGGGGTTGCTAATCCTCAACCAGGACTCCTTTAGCTCAAGCACATCACAGATCTGTTTCGTTTCCTACCTCAGACCGTAGTCTCTAACTTAAAATCTCTCAATTTTAGTGGATGTCGGATTTGTATTCAAGAAAGAGGTTTATTCAAGACATAGTTTTTGATTAAGTAGTTTTCCCTTACTTAAAAACAAACTTTTATTGAATTTGAAAGGATTACAAGCACACAAACACACTGAAAACACTCAAACACTCAAACTAGAAAGATCCATAGAAGGATTTGAACTCTTAGAGTGAGGGAACACCGCTTCACTTTCAAGTTCAAAGCTTTCTCTTTCTTTTTCTCTAGATTCAGACTTTGTTTCTGATTTTCGGTACCCCTCCTTCAGCTTACAAGGGTCCTATTTATAGAGCTTTGGAGAGCATTGGATACTCAATCAATGCTCTTTACAACTTGCTACCGACAAAGTCTCAGGGAATCCACTCACATGGCAAACAGTGTCACCACTCTGAAAAAGAAAAAGCACAAACAATGCCCATCACTCTGAAAAGAAAAAGCACACTGAACAGTTATAAAAAGACAACATACTAAAGAGATTCCTTCTGGTGGTCCACGTGGCTTAGCATCATGATGTGGTCTTTGACGGTTAATAATCCATGTAGTATTCAATGTTGTACATGCCTTCTTCTCCAACATTATCCTCCCATCCTGCAGCAGCATCTTCATCTAAGTCGAGCTCTAATTGCTTCATCAAATTTTCTGAATATTCTGGATCCCAATCCATAAGCTTATCCCATATAAAGTCTTGACCTTTGGGCAATAGATATCTCCCAAATTCTATTGCTGATAAGTAATCCTGGATTGAATCAGATGACTCTATTGCTTCTGAAAAATATGGTTGAAGCTCCTTCGGAATTATAACAGTGGTGAATCCTACTTTGAATATTAGCATGTCGGTTTTCTGATACTGCTTGATGTATTCATAGATGTAGAAAAGTCCCATAGCTCTGGCTTCAGTGACATTTTTTAGGATTGGTTGCCTTAATGTTATTGGATCCGTAGAGAACTGGTCTTTAACAAACCTAATCAAGTAGTGAGGTGCTCTTGATTTTCCTCCTTCTGTCTCCATGTTTGCTCCATGCACAAAACAGATTAGCTTCTCTTCTATTCCAGATTGTTTGACTGTGTTGAACACATAATTCTGAAACTTGGTGAAATGCTTTCTGATTGGACTCCATTTATAAGGAAATTTTCCATATATGCCGCTGCATATTCCATAATCCCATGCCTTTAATATTCCCATATCTTTAGAAGGATTACCAGGAAGGTTTATTCCTCCAATTCCAGAATTGTCACGAAAGAGAACTAGAGTTCCCCATTCTTCCCCAATATCATAATATGGACATCTATCTCTGCTCATCACGTAAGAATACCATTGTGGAAACTCTTTATACTTCCAATAACCCTTCAGCTTTTCTTGGAGCTCCCAAGGTAGCTGAAGTATTTTATTGGTTATTTCCAGTTCTAACACTCTTAAGGTCATCAAATGATTCACCAATTGATACCCATATCGACACCTACTCTTACTAACTTCTTCCATTATTGAAATTTTAAACTGACTGGGAGGTGACACCCATCCCTTATGGTACTTTTCTTTCTCCTCAAGTTCCTTCCTCTCTGCGTTTGATGGATGCTGAGATAGGAAATTGTGGGCTATTTGGACCATTTCTTCTGGAGAGAAATTCTCGTACCCATAATCGTGATATATTCTTAAAATTCCTTGTGGAGGTGGTACTCTGTTCACCATTCTTCTCACTTGCAAGTTCTCGTGTCAAGCTGTCTGCTAGTGAGTTTTTTGATCCCTGCACATGTTCAATATTAAAGGAAAATTGGTTAAGGGCTAATTGCCAACACAGGAGCCTCCCTTGCGCTTTCATATTATCCAAATTATTATGGATAAAACCCAATATTCCTTTATAATCAGTTCTCACTGTAAAGGATTTTGGAGCAAGAAAAATTATGAATTTATTAATTCCTTTTAAGATAGCAAGAATCTCCTTCTCCATTACGGTGTAATTACATTCAGCTTTGTTGAAACTTCCACTGCTCTACCTGCAAAGCTTGTTATCTTTCTTCAATTTCAAAACAGCACCCCAATGATAATTACTAGCATCAGTTTTAAGAACAAGTTCATCTTCCTCATTGGGTAGAGTTAATATTGGCAAATTCATGCAACATTTTTTAAGTTCTTGGACTACCTTTGTATCCTGATTAGTCCAGTTCCAAACTTCTTCTTTTTTCAACTTGACTTGTAAAGGCTTTCTTAATTTAGCTAAATTTTTTATAAAATCAGAGGCATAAGTAAGACATACTAAAAACTTTTCTAATTGCTTCCTATCCTCTATTTTATCAGGAAATTTTTCTACCTTTTCTAGGATATGATCTTGTAATACTATTTGTCCAACTTTAATCTTCAACCCAAGAAATTCAATCTCTGGCACAACATAAATACATTTTTTCTGTCCTAGGATGATGCCATGATTAACACATTCTCGAGTTATAGCCCTAAGGTCGTGCATATGCTGTTCTAATGTTTTGGAAAAGATCAAGATATCATCAATATAGACAAGACAACAATGCTTAAGATTCTTAAAGATTTTATCCATTCTCCTTTGAAATATTTGTGGTGCATTTTTTAGACCAAATGGCATAACTACCCATTCATAATGACCTTGTGGTGCACTAAAAGCTGTTAATGGTATACTGTCTTCTTCCATCTTAATTTGCCAATATCCACTTTTACAGTCCATTTTTGAGAACCGTGTGGCTCCCTGTATTCTATTAAATAGAACTGTTTTATTAGGGATATAATATCTATCAAAGACAGTATTATCATTTAATTTCTTATAATTGATAACCATCCTAGCCTTTCCTCTCTTTTCTTCAGCATGATTTCTAACCATAAAGGCAGGACTAGAATGAGGGCTTTTACTTTCCCTAATTAAACCCTTTTTTAGTAAATCATCAATTTGCTCTTTAAATTCTTGTTGGTCTTTAAAGCTGTAGACCATCTGTTTTACTCTAATAACAGTCTTAGGATCTATTAATTCTATCTTAGCAAATGACTTATCTTTATCCCAAAACTTTAAAGGGTCTTCAGAGTATAACTCCTTACACAAATCCTTTTGTTGATTAATAATTTGTTCTTTTATAGTTATCTCGTATATTAGTAGTGCAAATTCTCTTTGTGTAGGAACAATATGCTCCTCACCACGCTTACTGCGCGTGAATTCAATCTTTTGATGCGTATAGGCCTCTTTCATTTTTGTTACCCAAGCTAATTCTCCATTAACAGTAAATATCATTTTATCTAAACTTTGGGTACATGGATAATATAACCTTTGGAAATTATTTCCTAATATCATGTCATGAGATGTTTGTTCAGTAGCCCATAATATAGGAATTATACATGGGTAACCCCCTAGCATAATTGGTAGATCTAGAATGACTTCTGAGTGAGTCATGATACTATTATCAGCTATTCTGACCTGAATAGGTTTGGATGTTGATTTCCACATAAACTCTGGAAATAAAGATTTCTTTCCAAAACACACAGAACATCCACTATCTACGAAAGCACATAATTCATAATCATTAAATCCTTCAATGCATATAGTTATAGGGATGTAGATGCTATTTGGGTTAGTGACTCTCATGGACGTTTCTATCTGCATATTTGATTCCTCGTCTCCTTCATAAACAGGTTCACTAATAGTTTTTGTTTTAAACCCTATTAACCTTTTATCAACTCTAGAAGTAGACGCTTCTCCTGGTGTTGCTGAAAGAAAGGTGGGGTTTGAGCTAGTGCTAGAACTAGAACTAGAAACTGATGTTGTCCTAGATCTATACTATGTCTAGCTGGTTCATGAAGTGTTCTTCCAAGGCTGTTAAGTTCTAACTTCCTATTTAATGCTGCTAGAAGACTAGCAATATCTTCATCTACTCGGAATGGACTCTCTTCATTAACACTTCTAATTGAAGGGGATAACTGGTTTCTCTAAGCAAGATTAAGACTCGGATTGAACCTAGAACTTTGACTTCTAGAAAGACTCCGATTTCTTGTTAAACTTGCTGGAGGTTGTGAGTTTGTATGGATTTTTCCTTCCTCATCAATTGTTAAAACCTTTTCATGCTTAGTGGTTGAAAGGTTTTCAAAGGCATTTACCCAAACTGTTTCTAAATTAATTTGCTCCGGCTTTACTTTAACGGGTACTGCTAATTGTCCTGGTCCACTAATCTCATATTTATCAGCTTCTACCATTTGAGTTCTGAGTGGAGGATTGGTGGTATTTTCTAACTTATATATTACCTTCCACTTTAACTATAGAGGACAAGTTCCCTTATGCATATTAATCCCTTCCGTTAACAGTTTTAACGATAAAACTTAGATGCAAATTGGTCTTCTAAACTAACATAATAGTTTGGCCTACATATCCAAGACACTGGTCCTTGACTCAAGTTACACACTACTCCACTAATGGTTTGGTCACTAAATTTCTTATGCCTAGTGTCACAAACAAAGTTAATGCAATGCACATTTTTACCAAAATCTTGTAGAGGAGTGATGAATATTTGGATTCCACACACATAAATATATTTGTACTTTTTGTCCTTGTTGTGTTTTTGAATATTTTTCCAATTAATTAGGTTGATTTCAGTAGCCTGATTTCGTTATTTTTTATTACTATATCTCCTAGCATTTCTTCGCACACGAATTTAGAGAATGCTGGGAAGAACTGTCTCTTAAAGAACTGTTCTTTAGTGATAACCGGGAATTCGACCCCTGATTTTCGCATGCTTTCTAATTGTTCTTCATCTATGGATGATTCTGCTTCTTGGACTTGAGCTAGAGTGGTCATTTCTCCACCTGAATCGAAGGCTTCTTCAGTGAAATTAGAAGAATCTATTTCCTCTCCTTGCATCATCTCATTAATTTCCTCATAATCCGATTCCTCACCTTCTTCTTCCTCAACTACTTCAACAACTCCTTTGTTGTTGCTTAGAGCTAATTCAATAGCTTCGTCCTCGGATATTTCAATGTAATCCATACTTCCTAGTGCTTCTGCTAACTTATTATTTTTCCTATTTTTGCATTCATTAGCATAATGCCCCGTTTCTCCACACGCCCAACACTTGCAATTTCTTTTCTTTTCAGGGCAGTAAGAGGCTTTCCTAAAAAACCTTCTTTTCTTAATAAAAGGTTCGACAATTTCGCACGGTAACCTTGAGTTACGACATTATTCATGAGGTGTACTAAAATTTAGCATAATTTACACGGTAACCCTCAATTGTATACGAAATTTGCAAAATAACCTTAAGGAGTTAAGGTTTAAACGAAATTTATTAAATAACCAAAAAGGTTAAAAACTTAAAATTACATTTAACTATTTAATTTATTAAAAAAAATAAAAAAAACTTAAACTTAAATAATAAAAAAATAAAAAATAAAATAAAAAAGTGAAAAATAGAAAATTAAAAAAAATAAAAATTAAAAAATTAAAAAAGGTTTAAAATTTGTAAAATATAATTTAATCAATTACAGTAATATGAAAGTTTTTATTTAAATAATTTTTTTTCAATGTTTATTATATTTTTTCATTATAAATTAATTAATTAAACATATTAAACAGAAATATTTTATCACGTATTTGATTTATACAAGTATCTTAATTTTTTTTTGTTAATGGCCAGTTGACCTGACCACTGAAGAATAGAAATTTAATGTTTCTTTTAACAAGCAAAACCGATCACCAATTTTTTTTGTTTGATATGTTTACTTAGTAAACTTTCTTTTTGGGTAGAAATAATTAGTAAACTTTCTGTGGTCAATTGGCCATCGAAAAAAAAATTCATATTACGGTACTGGATTAAATCAAATTTTAAAAATTTTAAATCTTTTTTAAATTTTCAAATTTATTTAAATTTTCTTATTTTTATTTGTTTTTTAGTTTTCTTTATTTTTGTTTTTTCAGTTTTTGTATTTTCATTTAATTTTTAATTTTTAATTTTTAATTTTTGTATTTTGTATTTTTTTAAAATTTTAAAGTTTTATAATTTTTTATTAAATTAAATAGTTAAATGTAATTTTAACCTTTTTGGTTATTTGACAAATTTCGTTTGAACCTCAAGGTTACTTTGTGAATTTCGTATACAACTCAAGGTTACCATGTAAATTATGCTAAACTTTAGTACACCTCATAAATAAGATCTTAACTCAGGGTTACCGTGCGAAATTTCCGTAATAGGTTTCTTATAATATTTTTTGTGATATTTCTCTCCTCTTTGCTTGTTGAAGCTTTTCTTTCTGTAATTTTTTCTTCTTTGATTATCTTTTCTATCACACCCCCATTCATTTGGTAAATCCCAACACGGTAGAAATTTCTCTTCATTTGTTGCGTTTCTTTTACTTCTCGACATTTCTTTTCTACCCATCTTTTTATAAATTTTGTTCTATTACCCAAAGTATCTCTAGAATTATACCTATTTTTCCATTCATGGTATCCATCACTAATTTCTTCGTTAATAGGTTTCGGGAGTTTATCGAAGAGCATTTGAAGATTAGTTTGGTTCTCTCCTATCTTATAATAATAATGTTCAAATTCAGAGAGATAGTTATCTAAATATCTCATATTACAGATTTCAAGAGTGTTAACTTTCTTTGCCACTCGATAAATTTTTTGTCAATTTCGTCTCTTTCTCCAACAAACTCTTCATCTATAGCTTCACATAATGTGGTAAACATTTTTGCTGGGGATTCTTTTGTTCTAAGATTTTCTTTATATTCTTCAGGTATTCCTTCATACCAGTCAGCTACTATACCATACAGACTGTGTTCTATGTAATTTAAAAAATTTGAGGATCTCCAATCTGTATTTATGTTTAAGACACTCATCATGCTTTTCTTCCAAAAATCTAATACTTCTTCTCGTCTTCTTACGCCATCTAGATTTAGCTTATATCCAGTTTCGCTTATTGGTTCTAAAGTGAATTATTTTTTGTTAGGTTGATGATTTGGCATAATCCTTACTCCAAATCTAGCCGTTTTTGCTAAAAACTCTTTAGGTTTAATATTGGGCCTTCGATAGCTACATGATCCCTCTTCATATTTTCTATAGTAGGATCTGTTTGCCTCATTTGTCTCTTCTAACATTATAGGTGTTATCTCTTCCTCGACTTCATTACAATCTAACACCTTTTTACCAACAATTTTATATTGGGGACAGAGAACGTTTTTGATGAGTTTTGATTTTGAAATGGATACTTATGTGGAAACAAAGTCGATCTCTTACCTACTATTGTTTTATTAATAGCACCTTGGTGTCTAATTTCGTTAGTAAGTACAATAGCAAGTTTTTGGTTTTCTTCTAAGCGGATTTTTTGGACTAAAGTAAGCTCTTCTTTAATTTTTTGGATTTTCTCACTTAATCTAAAAATACAACTTTTTAAATCTGCGATGTCGTCGACAATGGTGTTTAGTATGGCTTCATAATGTTTTTCACCAATTTTTAGATGTTTAATATGTGGAGATTCTCGATTAGGACACTTATCGGAAATTTCCAGCTTGTCGAATTGATAATTTGTCGTCTACAGTAATTTTTAGTATGGCTCTGATACCAAATTACAGGACCTATATTAAATTAAGGCTTACTAAGACAAACTACAGATAATAGATACTTGATAAGACTAATATTTTTAAATCTAAGGATATTTTTTATTATTTTTTATAACTTACTAATTAATTTTATAATTATCTAAGAATAACAGAAATGAAATATAGATACTACAAATAAAAAAAAAAAACTGTAATTAATGAAAATAAAACTCAGGCTGAGCAAAATGTGTCGGGCCACCGAGCACTACTCAACAATAATACCTACTCCTGCACTAAGTTGCCAGGTCGGTGGAACAATATAAAATTAGCCTGTAACGTGTCCCATGATTATATGATAGTACAGCATAAAAGTTAGGCGTTGAAACTCCCACACAACGTCAACAATTTGCAATGCAAATGGCGACTTTTTTTCATCACCCTAAAGCAACGGTTTTTCTAACCTGTGTCAAGATAAGAACGCTATTTTTGAAAATTAAAATCTAATAACCCCTGCTGTATCCTTAAATAATTAATGAATAAGCCTATAAAAAATTAATAACCCTTAAATCCCTAATGAATATATTTGCTTGAAATTAGCTTTGATTGATAAGAAAATCTCACTGTCAAACTTGAACCTTTCTTTCAATTCCAATTTGATCAGTCAATTTCTTTTAGGAAAATAGGTGTTGTGGCTCAAGAAGATGATTTACGAGTGATTAACGGCTGATATCAAGATTACAGCTGATGTACACTGATCAAACTACATTTACTTTCTACAGATTCTGAGTCCGTAATATTTTAGCATATATAACAAGAAAGTAAAATACCTGCTGCAACTGGCAAGTCAGTTCAAGCAATTTCTCTTCCATCTGATGAATATACTTATAAAAGGCCAAGCGATTGCAGCTGCTGGACATGTTCAGCTGGGAGAGGCGGGGGAGACCAATCAGTGCCGTTCATCTCCGCATCAGCATCCTCAACAACATACTCCTACGAGATCATGCAAATCAAGGTGCTTTTAGGGATACTCTAATTAGGATCACAATAAGGCACCAATCAATTATGGCAGTTGAAAAAAAAACAGCTGTCCCAAAACATGAACTACTAGGTAAATGCAAAATTGACATATCACCTTTGTCAGCATCCTTTTAGCTAGAATGTGATAGTGACGCTGCCATATTCGCTGCCCAACCATTGTAGCCACCAGCACGCTGTAGAATATGCCAACTACAGTGAAGAGGCCCAGAAAAATTAGAGCCACTATGATTAGTAATGGTAAGCCTGCTTCTCCAGCACCGCCAACACAGCTACCGCATTCACCAGCAGTACTTGCACAACTCTCAAAGCAAGCGGTGCAATCAGTCCACATGCAGAGAGTTCCTGGTAAATGGCAGTCAGCACACATTCTGCACAAAAGAGGGAATAATCAATTCAGTGATTAACTAAATACATTTTCTGAAATTGCTACTTGGGAAAAAAAGAGGAAGAATACTATATGCCATCTTAAGTGAGAATTTCGTTTAAAATTAACATCTTACAATTCAAAAAATCACCTGTTTGATATTAATTGGATGCCATATCACATTTCACAGTAAGGTTGTGTTTGGTAAGATTGCTCAAAAGTTAGTTTTAGCTGATAGAGTCTAATAAAGCAGTCAATACAGACTGATAAGTTGATAAGGAGAACCGATGATGGAAGTTGCGTCATTCCAAACACGCCCTATAAATGGATCTTTATTACATGTATGCATCATATCCTATTTGCAATAACACCCTTGCATATTTTCACTTTTCAAGAGTAAGAAATGGAAGTAGGGTAACTATATATGGAAATTTAGTAATTCTGGAGATTGAGCAGCTACATCTTCGATGCAACTCATAACTTGAGTAATGCATTGTATAAAATTTATCAAAAGTTTCCATACAACAAATTACTAAGCTTTTATGGAAAATATTTCTTTATTGTTGTAGCTACCGATAATGGAAAAAAGTCAGAACATGAAGCAACAGTAGGGTATAAAGGAGAGGCATACCCAGGATGGCAGCAACAAAGACAAAGTTCTCGACAAGGCTGTGCTAGATCATTCCTTACTCTACGGTCATAACAGGTGATGAAGCAACCAGACAATCCAAGCAATGCAAAGAAAAGGAGTGCTCCTACAGTACATCAGTAATATAAAAGTTAATGAATAAACTAGCAAAGCTAGCATGATTCAAATCACAATGGTAAATGAATTAATTCTACACAGGGAGTGAAGCCAGAGCAACATGGAGGGAGAACTAGGATGAAGGTATTGGACAATGATCATTAAAACAAGTTTCCGATACAATATAAGTGTTACTCAAACTGACACATTTGCCAAAAAAAACATCATAAAATTCATAGAATGCTTTTTTAAGCAATCATTAAGCCTAGTTTTCAGATTGTTACCACAAATATAGTATAAGCCAACTTCACTATCAAGGCCCCATGTGTGGTGGAGCCAGAAATCTTGACAGCCATCAATGAAATATACTAGATATGCCAACAAAGAAATTACCTACAAGAATTAAAACCACAAGAACAGCTCAGGGTAAAAGAAAGGATTATTGGAACCTCATACGACACAGAAACAGATGAATGTGAAGGACATAATGAACAGACAACCTACAAGCTGAACAGAAAAAAATATGAAAAGGATGTCTCGTGTGACAAAGAACCGAAATTTTAAGGTCCGCCATTTTCTGTCAGCAAGAATATGAACTCTTAAGTAGTAGGGAGCCTTGCAAGTCGTACAATGAGCAAATGCAAAGCCTTCCTGAAAAAAAAAACACGAGAAAATTTGAGTTAAACTAATACAAAAAATGCTAGATAAAAGGGAAACAAATGATGCATATGGGAAACAAATGATGCATATACAAACAACATCATCATTGACCCAGTGAGGCTCCGCTACAGCGGAATCTGGGGGGTCAAGATGGGGGTACCCCTGCCCAAGGGAAAGGGGGGTACGCCCGATAGACCCAAGAAAAACTAAAATTCAGCTATGTGATAATAATAGCTGAATTTAGTTAAAATGCACCAAAATTGATATAGGGATAAAATCCATCTTAAAGGCAGTGTAAAAGAGCCAATGAGCATGAGGATGCATATATAAATGTGAACTTCAAATACAAAATTGTATCGCCTCTGATTCAAATAAATATACCCTGTAGCTCCACTACAAAACACTGTATGATGAGCTTTATTGTGTCAAAGCTAACAGAGGCATAGCTATTATCAATTGCAAGAACATGAGCATATTATGCAACTTTTCTATCACTATACTGCAAAGTAAAATAAAAAAACAATTTAATACCATAATAGACATAAGGGTCACTGTTAGGAATTGAGGATTATCCAAGCATCTATAATTTAAATAAATTCGATGGTAATATGAATCAATCATAATATACAAGGAATATAACATTATTAATCAATTGAAAATTTCAACTTGTAAGTTATGCAGAAAAAATGGTCATATATAAACTACAAGAGAAGATAGTTAATTAAAGAAATCAACTTGTTTAGAGAAGGAAATACATTCACGCTCTTTTCTTAGTTTTTTTTCTTCTAATTATAGCTTAGAGGTCTTTGTTAAGATGACATAATCAGTTAGACAAATCAACTTGCTATTCACTATGATAACATCTAGGCAGTAATTACTGAGATCATAAAATAAGTTGTAAATTCAAGCTAGCAATCAACATGCGACGGATTCCTTCAGTACAAAACAGGGTGAGATTCATACCTTTACAGATCGCCAGTGATCTAAGCATTCCCTATGAACATATTTCGAGGTTCCCTTGCATTTGCATGGAGCAATAAAATCACGCCCTACAAGAAAGAGAAGGGATTAGATTAGACTATTAGAGTTAATACAATCTTCCAATTACTTAGTAGATAACTGAAGACAAATATAGCAGAATCTACATTGATACTTTTATACTAGTCTAACATCATCAGCAAATAGTTTGAAACTTCCACTATCTCAGTAGCAATAGAATATGTCCTATATATAAGACTAACCATAAACACATTTACCTGAATCTACTATGTTTACACTTCTAGACAAGTCCAACACCATTGATGCACAGTTTTTAACTTCCCCATCTCCTCAATGGCAACCAAATAGGCCCTATATGATTAACTAAAAATAAATAGAATGCTGAAGGAAACCAAAGCATAAGTTCTGCCTCTTCAGCAACTCCTGAGTGAAATAGTTTAATAGAAAATCCTCCCTTACCATACCTAAAAGTGGTATCATCAAATATTCAAGGGTACAAGATTATTGCAGCTTTTAGGGCAACTCGGATTTTACAGAAAACATGTTTTGATTTCAAGGATAATGTAAGCATTTTCAGCATACATTGATAAGAGACTACCATTAAAAACAAAATAAATTAAAAGGAAGCATGCATTTCGGATCATATTAACAGGTCAACTTTAAAGCAGCTCACAGGCTCAGACGCAATCAAAGGCAAGCTGAAATTTGCAGCCGAACACCAAAACTGGGAACGATAATCATCAAATTCTCTCTTCGATTGGAGGGATAAGTTAACAATTAACAATCATACTCTCTACCGATTGCAACATGATTCGCAATCAAAACCTAGTGGTTAACTCAAAAAAACAGCTGGAAAACCAAGCGAATGCTGGATAATCTGACTAAAATTCAGGTGAACAGTGAGTTGGAGACTTGGAGTAGGTAGGGTTTGGTGCAGGAAGATATAATACCGTCAGTTTCAAGGCAAATCCGGCACTGAATTTGTTCGCCGGGACCGGCTTCGAGGTCGATCTCGGAGGGCTCCTCCATACGAGGAGGCGGGATGAGCGGAGACGAATCAGAACGATCCGCCATTACTGAGGATCTGCTTCTGCTTCTTCTTCTTCTTCTTCTTCACTCTTCTTCTCCTTTTCCCTTCGATTGTTGCTTTCAGGAAAACAGAGAGAGGAGAGTCCACAGTTTTCGAAATCCACTCGCGAGTTTGAACCGAGGAAATGGACTTTATTTCAGATGTCCATTGGGCCTATAGAGGGCCCACGGCAACCTGGTATCCTTAAGCTTAGACTGAGCCGTCCGCCAATGTAGGCCCATCATGTCAGAACTAACTGAAATGAATAGCTTTTTCTTTTTTTACTAACGGGCTTTTTAGCCCTATGGTCTGCTGACTTGTAGCTTTTAATCAAGGAATTAGAAAAATTGTAATTGAAGGAGAATATTATTAGGGTTGAATAAAAACTCCACGGTCCCCTAAGGTCACCGTTTCGAATCTCTCTGGCGGCGCATCCCTAGTGGATGCTGACCCTAATAAAAAAAACTGAAGGGTATTTTGGTACCGAGTAGTCCCCATCCCTAGTAGGTCGGGGATTTCTCGACTTAATGGAAAATGAAGGAACGGGCAGAAACAATTTTTATATTCCCAGGTCGGGATTGTGGTAGGGGCAAGGTGAGGGAGGTACTATCCGATCTAAATTATCCCCGATAGATAGAAATATAAAAAAAAATAGTTTTTAATAGAAATATACTCCCTCTATTTCATAAAAAGTCTCATATTTTTGTTTTATAAAACTTGCCCTTTAAGATATTTTGTGCATATATTCTCTTCCAAATTTAGCCCTTATATTAATATAGGCTCTTTGTATAGACTAAATAACTTTTTACTAGTTTTTTATGTTCCAATTGTCTATGGATGTGAATTGTGAACCAAGGGTATTTTGCTACCAAAGAAAAGTTCTTTAATGTTTGTGACAAAGTTTTAAAAGACAAGTTTTGTGAAATGAAGGGATTAGTAATTAATTTAAAAACTTGTATACATATGTGTGTCCAATAATGAAATCATAATTTATTTTTATATTACTTAAATTTAATGTTTATAAATGTTCTTTATGTTTAAAAATATTTAAAATTATTGGTGGTAAGAGTTTCTTTTCTTGTCAACATCTTACTTATTAATGTTCTTAACTATACATATTTTAAGGACTAGAAAATTTTATTGCATCAAGAAACTTTGAGAGCTAGGACATAGAAATGGGACAGAAGATTTACATCGAATGCCTAGAAGTTATAGATAAAATCATAAAACCCATAATTTATGACGGACCGACGACATTCTTTGATGATGGAGTTCTTGAAAATCATCAATTTAGATGATTTAGTTTGACCAAGGCTATCTAATGTTTACCCTTTGTAGGAAACAAAGTGTAATTTATCTCTTTAAAACCACTTCTAACTCCAAACGCCTAATTACTTTGGACATTATTGCCTTTTTATCCATTTCTTCTATATATTTTGACTCAAATTATGTTAGTGTTAAACTTATAACTATATTCAACATTCTTTGATGCATAAGACATTTAATATTGCGTTGATGAGAAGACGAGAAGTGGGTAGGATTTTTACTTTTGCAATATATTTCATAAACTTTAACTATAATAAAAAATATTATATGTTCGAGATCGTGGATACTACTAAAATTGAAAGCCAAATGCTTTTTTTGGTAAGAATGCAACCACCCTTTTTAAATGGCCTTATTTTTATGTTGTTTGAATAAATGGCCTTGTTTAAGGGCATTTTTTTAAATGGATCGTCTTAGTAACCATATCATAACCGAGTCAAATCATCAATGGAGTAATCCCATTTAAATAACAAGATTTTGGCTGAACATAATTGGAATATGAGACGTGGAAGATTTTTTTCTTTAATATTTAAAAAAAAATATAATTCACGCGGGAAGAAATGACTCTTCAATCTTAAACATTTAACGGTCTCCTTCCTGCCCTTTGAAACTAAAAAGGAAAAATAAAAATACAAAATCCTCTCCTCTCCTCTCCCACTGAGTCATTCACAGCTGGTACGATCAAAACCCTAATCCGACACCAAACTCCCAAATTTTGCCCCATTACAATAAAATTACAGCTCGCGACGACTCTTCAACAGGATTATTTAATCAAGCATGCTTTCGCGTTCTTCATCATCAGCTACATATAGTTTCTTCCACATCTGTCAATTGGATTTTAGATTTCGGAGAGAAGAAGAGCAAGACGAATGGATCAGGAAATCGAAGAATCTCGCCTGTCAGCGGCATCGACGTCGTCTTCGTCGGACCTGAAGAAGCCGTTACTCCACTCATGGAGTTGGTACAAGAAGAACTCGCCGAGTCAGTTGGTCGCGTTTGGTTCGTCAATGCGGCTCTATGATCCTACCGCCTCTGTCATCTTCTACGTCCTCATCGTTGCCCTAGGCACCATCCAATTCGGTTACACTGTATGCCTAGATTCTTTGAACTCCCCAATTTCAAGTGTTTCTTTAATTTGACTGAAAAAACAAAGCAAATTCTGATCAATATCTGCGGTGTTTGTCTTAAAGCTCGGCTACTCTTCGCCAACGGAATCGCAGATCATCTCAGATCTTGAAATCACGGATAGTGAGGTGTGCTGTTTTAAAATTAGTTTCTGATTCTGTTCGGTCTGCTCTAGAATTTTTCTGACTACATTTGTTTTTTTGGGGGGCTTAATTGCTGGAACAGTTTTCAATGTTTGGATCGCTTGCGAACGTGGGAGCAATGGTGGGGGCTATAGCCAGCGGTCAGATTTCTGAATACATTGGAAGGAAAGGGGTACGCCATGAACTTAATTTGAAGTATTCATTCAAGGGTCGTTTTCCAAAACAATAGAACAGAACACTTGAAACAATATCATATCTCAAAGTTTGAATTTTCTGGACTTGCTCAGGGTAGACGTTGTTGTAGAGCAGGAAATGAATTAAAATGGAGTTAATTTGCTGCTAAGTACTTATTAGCTTCATGGCTTCAACTCTTTGTTAAGACTCGTATATAGTAGCTGATAGAGTAGAAAATCAGGAAACACAAAACACACACAATTACTTTGATTAAACTAAGAAGAACAAGTAAATCTCAATGGATCAAGGTTCCAAAGAGCCAATCTCAAGGAGAAAATCTCCAAGAGCCCAAGGAACTAATGCCCGATCCTTACTCTCAATTTCTGGATAATTCCTAATGGGGGAACATTCCCTTATTTATGCAGAAACACTAACCGACTCCCACTTCTCTGACATACTTTACCCATTTTGCCCCTTGCTAACAACTTCAAGGCCTTGTTTGGCAGCCGGCCATCGTTTCTCTATGACATTATATTTAAGTGTCTAACAGTAGCATTGTCTATTTGTATAGAAATTTGCTTTCTCTGAGCCTTCTTCTGACTACTTCTCTTACTGAGATTAGATACTTTTTCAATGCTTGTTCTTTGATAGTCACTGATGATTGCTTCAATCCCCAACATAATTGGATGGTTTGCCATATCATTCGCCAAAGTAAGTACATAGTGGACATCAATGAACTTATTCATTTGTAAGCTAAACTTGCTCCAATATGAAACCATTTTTCTTTTTTTTCATCTTCCTTAGGATGCCTCTATCCTTGACATGGGGAGGTTACTGACAGGCTTTGGTGTTGGCATTATCTCCTACACGGTTAATTCTTTTTCATATTCAATTGTCTATAAAAGAAATAACTTAAAAATCCCCATAGTTAACAATAGAAATGATATTCATTGATTGCAACAGGTGCCTATGTATATAGCTGAAATAGCACCTAAGAATTTGAGAGGAAGGCTTGGAGCAGTAACCCAGGTTTCTACTGCCTCCTCTGCTTGTTTTCCATTTAGCACTTTCATTGAGGAAACATATGCAAACACGTTTATTTTTCCAAAATTTCAATCTTTTCTTCTGCAGCTTTCAATCACAACTGGAGTAATGATTGTTTATCTGCTTGGGATTTTCCTCAACTGGAGAACACTCGCTGTTATAGGTAAATTCCCTTTTCAAATATAATTAACTACTGAAATTTATCTATTTTTGCATCAGCCAGCTTTATCATAGTTGATTGGTAATAGATGAATCATAATTTTGATTTGGCTATTCTTACAATTGCACAGGAGTCTTGCCATGTGCAGCTCTAATACCTGGTTTATTTTTCCTACCTGAATCTCCTAGGTGGCTGGTAATTACATAATGAAAGACCTGTCCAACATTTTTATGAAGATTACTAGCTCATCATTTGTGATATATTTGATTTTTTATGGATATTCAGGCCAAGGTGGGGATGTCCCGTGATGCTAAATTGTCTTTGCTGGTTCTACGAGGGTTTGGTGCAGATATTGACACCGAACTGGACGAAATCAATGTATATTCTTGAAAGATCTGCAAATCTTCTGATCTACAAAATTCCCACTTTTCCAACTTATTTATAGACATTTTTTTTATCAGTGTCTGAATCCCCTTTTTTCGGATGCAGAAAGCCGTGGAATCAGCAAGAGACAGAACAGCAATCCGTCTTTCAGACCTTAGGAAGGGAAGAAATTGGCGTCCTTTGATGGTAGAGTGGTTTGTTTGGGATTTGCAATATTCTCTTTTCATTGTTCTTCTATGATATTGCATAAAACGTAACTGATCACTTGAATGGGTATGAATTGATTGATGTTACTACAGATTGGAATTGGTTTACTTGTGCTTCAGCAGCTTAGTGGAATTCGTGTCATCTTATTCTACTCCAGCACTATATTTGAGAGTGCAGGTGAGAACAAATTCTTCATGTTATGTTAAGCTTTGACCTTAGTGTTGCAATGCTGATTTTATCAATAGGGAAAAATTGTACAACAGAACTTAACAAATGAATTACTACTATATACTCTAAATATTAGCAAGTTTATGATGGGATCAAAATAATTGAGAAAATCACAGGAATGAAAACGTGGACCTAATTAATTACTTTCATTCAAACAGGAATTTCTAGAGATAATGTTGCCACATTCGGGCTTGGCGCTATTCAAGTGAGATTCAAAGACCATTTTATCTCTGCTGCTTCTTTCAGTGAGCATTTTTATGTGAATTGAACCATTTGGTTCTTTCAGGTTCTTGCAACTGGGGTCGCTACTTGGCTAATGGACAGGGCTGGACGAAGAGTTCTTCTTCTAGTATGTGTTTGCATCACATCCATTTTTTTTTCACCTTGACTAATAAAAGGAAAAAAAGAAGATTTTTTTTTAACAAATGTTTAAATGTGTCTTCTGCAGATATCCTCTATTGGAATAGCATTCAGTCTACTCCTAGTTTCTGCAGCATTTTATGTAGAGGTCTCTTCTCTTCTAAGTCTGTACAATTATTTTGGAGTATCGATGTTTTCTTGCAAGATTTCTGATATATCTTGTCATTGAACAGAAGGTTATATCAGAGGACTCCACACTATATACTGCGATGGGCTGGTTAGCCGTAGCTGGTGTTGTGGTAGGCTTTTCTTGATATACATTTAAAGTTATCCTCAACTGCACTTTTTCATGTATTCTCATAATGGTTCTGGCTTCAAATGTGTATGTGTATTACTTGCTAGGCTATGATGATATGTTTTTCTCTAGGACTTGGACCTGTTCCTTTGCTTATAATGTCCGAGGTAATGCCCAAATAACTACTCCATTCTGAGTGTCATATATCAATGTTTATTTGTTTCCACATATGATATACAAGTAGTAAAATTTTGAATATGGGAAATTTTCCTGAGCAGATTCTGCCGGTGCACATAAAGAGTCTAGGTGGTAGCGCAGCAGTAACGACCAATTTTTTTGTATCTTGGATTATGACATTGATTGCCAGCTCAATGCTTGATTGGAGTGAAGGAGGTAAAATTCACGTTTGGTTTGTTTTCTGAATCAGAGACATAATTAATTAAGCGTGTTGTTGCTTGATTGTTTGTTTACTTTACTGGCAGGTACTTTTACCATATATGCAGCAATTACTGCGTTAACCGCAGTATTAGTTGCGATTTGGCTCCCAGAGACGAAAGGGAGAACTCTCGAGGAAATCCAATCATCCTTCGAATGATTCTAACCTATTTCCGTTACCCAAAAGCTTTACTTATAGGGCAGTGTTTCGCGTTATCAACTTTGGAAACCAGAAACCGGAAACTCGGAAATGCATTTACGTTTTTCCGTGTCCGTGTCGTTTCAGCTTCCCGTTTCCGTGCAACAACATATAGATTTTTATACATTTCCTTGCTGCTCAAATATTTATGATTTGTGTAGTAGGGGCAAAGCAAATGGAATAACGGTAAAGTCATATATATTCTTTCAATTTTCCCATTGAAAGGTGAAACGATACCTATATACTAGGGAGTATTTATTTATTTATATATAAGTTGGACGAGTATTCTTTTATGTTGGTCTCAATTTGCACACATTGTTTTTACCAAGGACTATGAAGATGAATTTAAGAGATGCAAGTCTATGGTAGTGAAACACTTGTCCTGTATCAAATCTTGTTGCAATTTAGGTTCTTTCCTTCAGTTGTGCTTGTGCTCCCAACCTAGCTTTTTACTAAATATTACTACTTTGTGACTTATCAGTTTGCAATGACTTGAAGCATCTATCCTATGGGCAATTGGTGTTGCTCCATATCCCTCTGGCTTTGTGATATAATCTGTTGAAATGTCTCTGGTTGTGGAACATTGAACCATAGAAAAGTTGAAAAATCACTGTGGAAGTTAATGAAGAAGAATGAGCTGTTTTGTGATAGAGAATGCCCTAATTAATATTCTATTCCATTCCTTAGGCCACCTAGTGTGACTTTTGCAAAACTTCTCACAGCCTGACCGTCTTGGATCTAGAACCGTTCATCTGAATTAGATTCTTCTAGTCTTCAGTCATGTTTGCATGAACCTTCCAGCCTCTTCTATCCATGTGTGTAACATCATGTATCAATCTGAATCAAGTTCAATGTGTGTCAAATTGAATTTAGTGATTAAAGTGCAAAGTCTAATACTTGTATGTTTTGTTTGTGATTTTGACATGAATATGAAAAACCATGTGTTGTTAAAACTTATGAAAGTGGAAAAGATGAAGTTTCTAGAGAGTATGCAAGTTTGTGCTATTCCTGTATGTTTTGTTTGTGATTTTGACATGAATATGAAAAACCATGTGTTGTTAAAACTTATGAAAGTGGAAAAGATGAAGTTTCTAGAGAGTATGCAAGTTTGTGCTATTTCTGTATAATGGTGTATGTCTATTTAGCCAGGCTTCCCCCCTCCCCCTTCTTCTTGGCTCTCACATAGTCTCACACTTTGCTCTCAATCTTGAATCACTTAGATTGGTTTCAAAAGAGGGGTGGTGGACTATTTATAGCCAAGCCACTCCTTTACCTGGCTTGTGAATAATTCTAGATCAATCTAGTCTAATACAAGTCTAGTGAGTTCTAGATTAATCCATGCTAGAACTTTTCCTACTTCTCTAGAAGGTTCCACATCCATCTAGAGATATCTATACTACTACACATAAGTCTAGAAAGTTCTCTCACAATCTAGATGTATCTAGAAAATCTCTAGATGTATACATAACATAAGGAAAGTGAAAACATTCTAAAAAAATCTCAAGATGAACGAAGATTTAGATTTCAGATGTATTTCAATTATAGAAGAAGATTTAGATTTTAGGTGAATTTCAACGATAGAAGCTGATACAAATGCTATCGGGATGCAATCACCATTACATTCATCTTCTTTAAATATCTTTAGCTTTTTGCCTGATTTCGTGCAACTACCACCCATAACACCTCTACCATCGGAAAAAAGAAGATCCACTATTCCAACAATAACAACCTATCTCACCCATAACTCCTCTACCATTAGAAGAAGAAGACCTATTACTTTACCAACAACTTTTGTTGTATCAACAAACACTACAACAAGAATGTGGTATAACATCTGAGTGTCAAGCTCCTGTGCAAAATGACCACGCTCCTTCTCAAAATGACCAGAATAGTTCTCAATTCTCCTCTAAAAATTTACTCTTTTTTTAATTTTATTAGGGTTTATTTGATACAGGTTTTAGTTATTCATTTTCTTCCATTAACCTAAAATAAATTATCATTCAATTTTGTAAGTTTGTTTGATACATTTTGAGTTTTTGTTGTTTTTTTCATAATTTAAAACAAGTTTCTCCTCAAAACTTGTTTGTTGGTTTCTTGTTATTAAGATGTGTCATACAAATTTCAACATTCATTTTTTGCGTAGTTTAATTTTTTTGTTTTAACATTTTAATTATAATATTTGGAATTAAGTTGAGTAGTAGGGTATTTTAGTTTTTTTTGTTTTACAATTTATTTTCCTTTTGGTACCCTTGAACTATTAACTTTTTTTTTTTGATATTCATTAAAAAAAACTATTCCATTTGGTACCCTTTAATTTGTACAAAGTTCACAATGTAACCTAAATTTTAAGAAACCCAATGCCCGTCCAAATTTTTTAATTTCTGTCCATTTTTCTGTTAAAAAAATAAATTAAACAAAATTAATACAAACAAAAATGGTTTAGGAAGAAAAATGGTGACTGGGTTCGGAACTTCGGATGAAGGCAAATCTCCCAATACTGTAGTCTGTAGTCAACAAATCTCCAAATATTTTTCAATATAATTAACAAACAAAATTACCCTGGAACTCCAATTTCAGTTCCAACTTGGAACTCAAAATCGTTTTTCAATTGGAACTCAAAATTCCTCCACAGACGTCTTCTGCGGCCGCACATTTTCGCCGGCGGCTCGTCACCAGTCCGCTTCGCTCATCGGAGTCGCGCTCGTCGACCGCTCATCACCATCCCCTGCGCACGTCTGAGTCGTGCTCGCCGACCGCAAGATCGAGTCTCGTTGAACTCGGATCTAGCCAAAAGGCTAGTTGAATGAGTCGTCGTCTGTACGAGTTTTGTTCAATTAACTTTGTTTCATTTTTTTTAAATTTTTTTTATATGGACGGAAGTTGAGTAAATTGGACGGGATTTTGTTTTTGTGTGTCATTAGGTTACGGGGAAATTTTGGTACAAACCATAAGGGTACCAAATGGAATAGTTTTTTTTATAGGTATTAAAAGGAAAAGTCAATAGTTTAAGGGTACTAAAAGAAAAATCAGTTTTTTTAAAATTAAGCTGATTAGTAGGGCTTTTTTATTTTTGTTTGTTCTACTATTTTTAATTTTTTTTAAAATTAAGCTGATTAGTAGGGTTTGTTTGATGTATCTTTGAGTATTCAATTTTTTGATCTATAACTTCAATTTTTTTTATTTCCACTTTTTTAATCAATAATATTAAGAATTAAGTCGTTTTGTGGAATATAAAATATTTTGAACCAATTACCTACTTTGATAGCTATAAGGACATATAAAGTGCTTCTAAACTTAAAACTAGAAAGAAAAGATATAAATATCAACCAAAATTTTAATGTATGTTATCTAATTGTTAATGTATTTTGGAAATTTTTGATGTATGTTATCTGAGGTGCTTCTAAACATTCATTGATATTGTTCTATTCATTGGTGAAATTATTATTGGAAAATTTATCTTAAGGTGAAAATTTGTATTCATTTTTCGGTGAAATTTTAAGATGAAAAATTCGCTTTTGTTATATACAAATAGGCGAATACAGCATGCATCTCAAAAGGTAGGGCTAGTAAACGAGATAGCGGCGAACGGAATAAGCATCTAAAAAATTGCTCGAAATAGCGCACACATTGAATGTAGCAAGGTAGTTTGACCATCTTGAACTAAGTTGAGTTTTCAATGTATCAATTTCTATTCATCTTCACAAATCTCTATATGTTTGATGTAACCGAGAAGAAGAGATGTTGGTTTTCTACTTAGGGTTTGCATGCAATCATTTTAATATGTTTGCTTTATTTTGTTGAAGGAAAGTCGATCCTTGTAGATCCATTGGATAATCAAGGCATGAACGAGTAGACCCATTGAAGGGTAGTCTCGTGGGTGTAGGCCATGAAGACAATCACCATCGACCCTTATACATGTTAAGTAATTCGACTTGGATAAAGACTACGAGTCATGGGATGAGATCCCGCTTTCCTTCAACGTATATTGCCCCTATTCCATGCCAAGGGTTGTGCAATACCGCCGTGGGATAAAACGTAATTAAATAAACCAATGGAAGTGTTGGCAAGACACAACCATTGAGAACAAGCGTACCTTATTCGAGTCTATCGATTCCTCTTCGTCTTTGACTTGAACGAAGTCGTCTTCCATAGACGTTTGGGGTTCGTCCTTCACTTGAACATTCTGCCCATCCAACGTCTCTTAAGGTTCTTTCTTCATGCTTGAAGATCCATCCATGATGCCCACGTTCGTGCTTGAAACACTCGTGAAACTCTACTCAAAACACCGCTTAGTTTAATTCGACTACTTGTGTTTTCCTCATCGATTTTGTGTAGGACAATGGACTGATTTTCTTGTGTCTTTCTTACCATCAAATGGCCGATATTTTGCCCTTTTATAGGCGTCCCAAATCTGTCCAATAACTGCCATGGATGGCGGTTACAAAGCGGTTACACAATTGAGTGGATGAGAGTGATTTTAGGGAGTTTGTTATAACTTCCTTCCCTCTCTCCTTGTCATCAAATGGGGCATCCAAATACATCCCCCCATGGACTCCAAAATCCTTTTAATTTCAGCAAATAAAAGGCCCAAGTAGAAGTCCAAAAAATCCAATCCAAACAGCCCATGTACACGGCCCAAATGGCAAGGCAACTAGCCCATGCCATGCGTGTAGCATGCGGCCCAACAGCCCATGAGGCGCACCCCTTGGGCCGGCCCACCAGCCCCACCACCTAGCTAGGTCACCTAGGTAGTGTCACTACCCCTTAGCTCCATGAGCTAGCTTATAGTGAGTTGAGCTGGCTTGAGCTAGTGTGAGCTAGGTTGAGCTGAATTTCTAGCTAGTTGAGCTAACTTGAGCCAGTGTGAGCTACATTGAGCTTCCATGAGCTAGTTCCTAGCTACATGAGCTTCTTATAAAGCATGCACAATGAGTCTTGAGCTTGTCTAAGCTCCTAGAGTTCACTCTAAGCTAGTATGAAGCTTACAAACTTCTTTCTAGCATATTTAACTATGTGCCAAGCTAAAACTCAAGCTTTGGTTCTTGCTTAAAGCATCTACCAAGCTTAGAGAAGCTTCCTAATTCAAATTAGAATATGCACAAAGTTATAAGACTCAATTATAAAGCTCAAAACCATACCTTAGCCTCACAACACGTGCTCGACGCCTTGGACAAGTGCCATAGGCGCGCCGAGAGCTCCACCGCAGCCTTGTAGCCGCGTCACTAGCCACACCGCGCCATCGCACCACCCTAGGCGCGCCCTCGCAGCCTTATCTTGAACCTCAAGTTCACATACAAGGCGCGCCCCAACCATTGCCGAGCCTTGAACCTCAAAACCGAGGTCCAAGCCAAGCCTCGCGCTTGCACCGCACCGTTGCATCGAGCGTCGCCATACTCAAGGCGCGCCCTTGCCATGCAACGGTGCACACGAGGTTCCTTGTCTTGGTGGTGGTGTGCGATTGACCTTTGGATCTTATGACAAATATTTAACCATCATGGAAAGTCATATATGTCAATATACCAATCGACATTACCAAATATGACTTGATAACCTCAACATGCTCTAATAGGGATTTGATGACTTGACACAAATTACCAACAAGAGATAGGTTTAGCGAGAAGATAAAAAACTTGCAAGGGCTACTTCCTGATTGCCAACAGGTTGATCCACTATTACCAATCCAACCTTGTTCCTTGTTTTTTAGTGAACAATAAACTTAATTTCACCTCGGGCATATGGTTGCCATATATGAATTGGATTTTTCATGCTCTTATTTTCTACAGTGTGACACAACTTCTGTCTTGGAGCAGGCCCACAAGCAAATCGGGTTGCTCAAGTATCAAACTCAAGTCAGTAATTCCCTAAGCCGGTGCACACACATATTATTGATTCTTTTAATAGTAGTAGTAGTCTAGCTTTATCAACCTATGCCCTAATGATATAATACTTTGTGATACCCTAAAAAAGATATGCAAAACTCTATTAAAAAAATGAAAATTTCTAAGGAAATAAAATCCAACACAATCTTTTCTAATTAAGATCCCCCAATACAATATTTCAATTAAAATCATGCCTTATGTAAACAATAAAATACATATTATTATCTTATGAGACAATTCTCCTTTATTTGATCATCACTCATGATCCTAACATATTCCATAAGAACAATTGATGAAGGAGATGGAGATGCCACAAATGATCCCTAGTCCCCTACACAGGCAAATGCACTAGCTGGAATGATGCCCTATCTCGCCGTGCGGCTACAATATCCTAAAGCAACAATGCTCCCTCAATTGCAAATGCAAATGCAAATGAAAATGTTGCAATATATGAGTCAATGTCCTCACCTTTTTCCTCCTTATAGTGCCCCTTTTTCTTCCATGGCCGCCATCCCAAACACTGTCCCTCCTCCCTATCCAAGTGTGCCATCAACTGATCAAGTGACCACTAATGTTTCTGGCGGCAGATTAGCACCAACTTAATCATGACTAATGAGGCGGTAAGCAAGAAAATAGGCGTTTTGATCCAAACAAAGGGTGATCGAATAAAGGGACATACATTGTTTCAGGTTTAGTGTCAAATGTTGAACCGCTTGGCTTCCAAGCGCGCTCCTCGGACTCTAACGAAACAACCCAACTTTCTCAGTCGCTACATTGATGATTGTGTCTTCGTAGTTCCTCTTGTTTCTTAGAGGTGGATCTTGATATCGGAGAATTTAGAGGTTGAAATGTACCTACCCAACGGATCAACAACGATGATGAGTTAGGTGGCCAACATCTCCATAGATTTCCCATGGCATGAGGGAGTTGAATTGGCATTGCCCGCAGAGGGGGAATTCCATGGGTTGCTATGACAACTACACCGTCGTTTATTATGATAGCCTTCATACTGGTTTTTGACTACCTCTTCGCATGCATGTCGTTGAGTATTTGTGGCTGCTAAATGTTTCTTTTTCTTAAATATTTCCCAATGCATTGAGATTCCTTCTATGCTTATACCATAAGATGCCTCAAGGTATCTGAAGCGTCAACTATTTTCACTATGTAGTGTCTCTTGACGCCTATAAAGATTAAAGGTTTTATCAACCTTAATCTCTCTAATTTGGATCTGATAACCACACCTTCCAATCTGGGAAGCTTGAATGAGAAACAGTTTATTGTTCACGACATCCAGGGCGAGCTTTTCAACTTCCCTATTTCATCGCGCTCATGGCTTAGTCTGGAGAAAATGTACAAAAAGGACATGAATAAGGCTAAGAAAGTGTTCAAAGAAGAGACTTTGAGATCTCACAATAACTCAAGAGAGTTTGGAACACACCTACTTATGTCTTTTTTTTCCCAAAAGGATGATGAGTAGAGTACAAATGCCT
The DNA here is from genome assembly GCA_964016875.1 of Fallopia convolvulus. Taxonomy (NCBI): domain Eukaryota; kingdom Viridiplantae; phylum Streptophyta; class Magnoliopsida; order Caryophyllales; family Polygonaceae; genus Fallopia; species Fallopia convolvulus. Next base: position 1,896,023 of record OZ024736.1, read on the forward strand.
TTTGATAGCGTGTTGTCCTCTCATTAGTCTATTTTTTATTCGTGTTTCATTAGTTTGCAAAGATAAATGCAATTGCAATGGTTGAGAGGTTGAAGAAGAAAAGCGCCCCTGATGTCTGCCTTTTTAGTCATGTTTTTAGTGTGTTTGAGTCTTTTTTTTAGTTTTGTGTTTTGTTTTGAGTCATTTGTGTAGGTTTTCGTATTTTCATGAGATATGGAGTCTACATAAGCTTTGGTGGTGTTTTGTAGGTTTTTAGAAGCTATTTGAAGCACTTTTGAAGAAAGGAGCAAAACCGAGGAGAAGCACTTAAGGAAAAATCTTCTCTCTTACTCTTAACGGTTTTGAGTCATTTGAAACGAAAGTTGATAAGGAATTTCTCATTCATAGTTGAAGCGAAAGCAGAAACCTTGAATCAGAAACGTCAATTTAGGGTTTTGAAGTGAAAACAGATCTATCCTAGTTGATGTAGAAGAGATTAGATAGTAAGTTTGTTGATTTAGCGAAAGTTGATTGATTTACTTGCTTAGGTTGACGAAAGTTGACACCTTTATGTGATTAAAACATGATCTTTGTGTTTCATGAGTATTGACATGCATGATTGTTGTTGTGGGGATACCCTAAACCTTAGATTTCTCTTTCCTTGTTAAAAACCCTAGCTTTTGTTGATTTCTTGCGCTTTAAGGAACAAAACTTGATACTGACAATCTCCTGTGGACGAACCTGACCTCCCTGTACTCAGCGGGGTCTTGACTACAAATTTATTTGTTGTCGGGAAACCCTTTCAACAAATTGGCGCCGTTGCTGGGGAGATTTCAATAGTGCCAAGTTTTGTTCTTTTTGCGTTTTTCGGGACTCCGCCTAGTCGGTAACTACCCCCCTAGGGTCAGTACCGACCCTGCTGGGCAACCCAGTTTTTTGTGCTTTTTTTTGTTTAGTTTCTAGGTCACTGTCAGGTCGGCACCGACCACATCCAGGTCGGCACCGACCCTACCCAGGCCGTCACCGACCACCCTTTAGGCCGGTACCGACCCTGTTGACATGTAGTTGTTTCTTTTTTTTTAGTTTCTATTTCACGGGATCACTCCAGGCTCGGTACCAACCCTCTGGGCCTCAGTACCGACCCTCTCCGAGACCCCAGTTTGCTTTTTGATTTCGTTTTTGTTTTTGTTTTTGCTTTTAGAATTTGAAAACCATGACCATGACATTGGAAGAGATGGAACAACAAATAGCTGAACTCTGTTTAGAGATAGAGGAGATCCAGAGAGGAAGGGAAACCATAGCTGCTGAGGCATATGAAAAAGCTAATTACATGTGGGGTCCATATGGAAACCAAAGTGATACTTTTTATGCAGGGAGGAATTACAATCAGCCCACCTGGGGCGATTATGCATACAACCAAGGGAGCCAACCTCTTCAGCCAGAACAGAGGGTCCCTCCCTATATGCCTCCCGGTTTTCAAGAGCCACCAACTTGGGCACAAGGACTCCTTGAAGGAATGAATGGCATCCGAACCGATCTTAAAGGAGTTCAAAACCAATTGGGAGACTTTGAAGCTTGGAGGAAGAATGTGAACTCCCAACTTGGTGACCTAGCGGCCCAAATTCCACGACCTCAAGGGCGATTACCGGGCCATCCCGAGGAGAATCTGAGAGGACAGATTGATGCGGTCAATCTAAGAAGCAGAAAGAAATTACCGGATCGAGAAATAAACAAGAAAGCAACAAACAAAGAGGACCAGATTAGCTTAGAAGAGGTCGTCACCGACCCATCAGAGGTCGTCACCGACCATTCCAAGGTCGTCATCGACCCTCCCCCCATTACAGAGGAGGTTGTCACCGACCCACCATGGGTCGGTACCGACCCCTCTCTGAGTACAGAAACAAGCGACTTCAAGGAGGACATGCATATCATGGAGCCTACCGACGCCCCATGCATGGTCGGTAACGACCCTTTTCCCGATGAAGAAAGACGATCACATATTTGTTACCAGACTAGACAGGCACGACATGGAGCTACTTCCAGATCCAGCATGGTCGTTAACAATCCACGTAGCCTCCGTAACGAGCTCCTTTTTGCTCGATCCTGGTGAGTTTTCTTGTTCTTATCTAATCAATTCTGGTCACGATCCCTTCTCCATTTCTTATTCTATATTATATCCTACTGTTAGTCCTGTGAAGGAGCCAAAACCTCCTTGGTTTTCGGTTTATACTAACCCTGTTGTAGGACTTCCGAGCATTCTGATTGATGATAGAGGGCCAAATATCTCGGAGAATGTTGTTTCGGCTAAGTATGGGGTTCCTTTTGATCCCAACATATTTGGATGGAAACCGCCTTGATTTGCTAAGGTAAGTTCGTCAGGCTAACGACGTTAAAAATAGCGCTTACGGGAGGCAACCCGCTTTTTGTTTTTGCTTTTTAGTTTTTTGCTTCCCTAGTTCTTTTTGCTAGCTTTCTTTTGACTTGTTTTTAGATTAGATTAGTGTAGTAGGATAGAAGTTTTCCTAAAGTGACTCAGGTACAAAGTTAAGAAGAGCTAAGAAAATCAAGACGAATCGGTACAAGAGCAAGTAAGGAACGCAAGGGCACAAAACCCACAGGAGGTTGGAGACGACCCACAGGAGGTTGGAGACGACCCACATGGGGTCGGAGACGACCCACATGGGGTCGGAGACGACCCATCAGAGGGCGGACACTACCAAAATCAGCACGGTGCCGACCCCCACAGAAACGAGAAATTCAAAACTCCTTCGTGATCAATGGTTTCAAACAACTTCAGTTCTATTTTGTGAGTTCCCTTTTCTTTTTCCACTTTATTTTTATGTTTTAAAAACAGTGAGGACACTGTTTGGTTTAAGTATGGGGTATGAGAAAAGGGAACTCAGTTTTGTGTCAGTTTTTTTAGTCTTTGTTTGTGTTTTAGGATTGATAATATTCCACTTAGATGTCCTATGATATGCTTTAACTTGCTTGATCATATAATTCCATAGCATATTTGGATAGCTTTGCTTGAATCATGTTGAAAATTGTTCTATGTGGATATTTAGCATGTGATGAAATTGAGCACATATGATCTTAGGTAGAAGTGACTTGAATCCAACAAAAAATCTACCTTGTGAGTTATTTTTGGCCTTATAGGGAGAACATCATAAATCCCTCTTCTTTTCTTGTGTGATTTATTCTCCTTATGCATATTATCTCTTGTCATTGCATGGTTATCTATTTCTTGAAACCTTTATGAGATACTAGTTCATTACATGTGATATCATATGATGGAGAACTTATTTGTTTTTAGCCACTTTTTATCCTTTTTTTTACCTACCTTATCATTATCCTCTTTTTGAAACCAAGTTGAGCCTTAAAGCCATTTATTTTTAGCTCCACAAATTTTTCCCTAGCCAAGATAAGCTTGACCCTATCCGCGGATTAGGACTTAGTATTGGTTTGTTATGGTTTTGTTGAGTGAGATGTATTGGTTCAAATGTGGGGTAATATGGGTTGGGTAAAGTAATATCTTGCAGTTTGTCATGTAAAAGGAGTTTGGTTCCCTGAATGCACTTACAAAAGTAGTGGAAAGAAGAGTTAAGAAAGAAAGAAAAAAAGATTGGTACCGACCTTCCCAGAAAAAAAATAAAAATGAGAAAGGGAGGAAGAAAGAAAAAGAGCTGAATAGTGAAAGTGTGCATGAGCCAAATTGCCTTGTTGTTTATGAGCAAGATTAAGTTGGGATAAAAGGGTTAATGAGAGTTTTTGTTCTTTAAAGTTTGAGAGAGTTTTGGTATATTATTTTATGAGAGTTTTGGTGAAGTGTGAGTTTTTAGGAGTCTTTATTCCCGGATATTATTAGCACCACATAACCAAAAGTTTTCCACGCCTTATTATCTTTACCAAGCCCCATTACAACCCGGCCGAATGGAAGCTTCTATGAAGTTTTTCATTGAGCCTAAGTTCTCTTGATGATTTTTATATGTTTTGACATCTCTGGTGGAGAGTTTGGTGATATAAGTAACAATGACTATGTTGATTTTTGCATATTGGATTGAGTTGAGAGTTGTTATTCTAAGCCCAAACACATGAGAGTTGAATGAAACACATTACCCTTGTGAGGTTGGATTCTTAGTTGCTTTTGCTTGAGGTTATCATATATGTGTGATGATGTTAGATTCACTTGTCTATATTCTACTTGTGCTATGATGTTGTTTTTAATGAAGGCATTGACTTGATATATGTGTTGATGGTTTTGGTTCTTGTCTTGTTTATTGCTTGAGGACAAGCAAGTCTAAGTATGGGGTATTTTGATGTCCGCCTTTTTAGTCATGTTTTTAGGGTGTGTTTTTAGTGTGTTTGAGTCTTTTTCTTTAGTTTTGTGTTTTGTTTTGAGTCATTTGTGTAGGTTTTCGTATTTTCATGAGATATGGAGTCTACATAAGCTTTGGTGGTGTTTTGTAGGTTTTTAGAAGCTATTTGAAGCACTTTTGAAGAAAGGAGCAAAACCGAGGAGAAGCACTTAAGGAAAAATCTTCTCTCTTACTCTTAACGGTTTTGAGTCATTTGAAGCGAAAGCAGAAACCTTGAATCAGAAAAGTCAATTTAGGGTTTTGAAGTGAAAACAGATCTATCCTAGTTGATGTAGAAGAGATTAGATAGTAAGTTTGTTGATTTAGCGAAAGTTGATTGATTTACTTGCTTAGGTTAACGAAAGTTGACAACTTTATGTGATTAAAACATGATCTTTGTGTTTCATGAGTATTGGCATGCATGATTGTTGTTGTGGGGATACCCTAAACCTTAGATTTCCCTTTCCTTGTTAAAAACCCTAGCTTTTGTTGATTACTTGCGCTTGAAGGAACAAAACTTGATACTGACTATCTCCTGTGGGCGAACCTGACCTCCCTATACTCAGCAAGGTCTTGACTACAAATTTATTTGTTGTCGGGAAACCCTTTCAACAGCTCCTAACAGTAGTGCGACGAAAAAGGACATGGTGGCTAGGAAATAAAGTGTGCCTCCTTCACCTCCCAAGGTGACTTCAACCACTGCCACAAGTGGTGCAAAATGGAAGGTATCCACCCAATCCGGCGATCCCCCACAACAAAAATCTCGGTATCGAAATCAAGAGTGGCAAAGAATTTTTGAATACAACCCCTTCTTTTTTTTTTAAAATCAAAATTATAAATTTCAAATCAATGTTGATAAAGGATCAATAATTGATGTTGTGGTTCGATATGATGGAGAGTTAATAATCTCCAGCAATATCATATTTAACTTATCTCTTACACCAACTTCTGCAGGATTGAACGCAAATAGGGAATATTTGGAAAATTGGACACTTGGTGATGGCCGGATAGATGGAGGGGGTGATGGTGCAAAGAGATCGCCATGAGAATCCAAGGAATTCCGACAACAAACACCACGCAACTGACCCGTCTTCAACGGGCTGTATATTCCTCGTCCGCACTCGGAATTGAGTGATTCCAATTCGAGAAGTTAGATATCTGAGTCTAATTTAACTCCTAGAAATTTCAGACCTAGATGATGAGTGGATTGAAAGAAATATCGATTTTATTGAGGGGGTGCAGAAACCACCGAGATGGATGATGGATCGAAATGGGGAGAACAAGGGGATATGGATGCTAGACAACTTGGATATGACTCACCAAGCTCTCAAACAAACTAAGATTCCCAAATTGTCGGATATTACTCACCAACAACTTGAACAACGAGAATTGAACGAACGAAATACAAGAACAAGAACTTGAATTGAAATTGCAAGGGAAAGTAAGCAACCAGAGAGTATTTTCGTCCTATCTCCCAACAAAGGGTGAGGTGGCCGACCATATAACCTAGAAAGCAACCTCACAAAGTTATACCCTTCACTTAAGGAAATTACAAAAATTAACCCGAAATCCCGAAAACTTATAAAATGTCCTCAACCGTAGAATTGTCACTTAGAACCGTGAAACAACAAAAGGCTCCAACCATCTTCAATAAACTCTCTCGGAAAGCTACACCCCATGAGTTCCTCTTGAACTTGACATAGAATGGTCTTAGCTCGGGATCGCGTAATACGACCTAAATAAGGCGGTGTAGTTCCTTGAGCCTTGGCACCATCAAAACCGGAAGGCAAGGGCGCACCACCATCCAAGATTGTTGGCGTGTCTAGGGTATGCTGAGGCTCCTCCAAGTGTTGCTCCTCCAAGTGTTCCGACGTGTGCTCCATAGTTGGCTCGGATGTCGGTAGAATCACATCACTTGGTCATTTGTGATTGCCTTTCACCCTGAGGTAATGTCTTAGTTACATTTCATGAAGTTCGGATTCCTGTTGAGAATAATGCTTTAGGATTGCTACTGTTATGCGTAATTTACTTTGAGCCCTCTTTCATAAAATATGAAAGTACTGATTTGAGCTCCATCAAGAGTTTTACTGATTCTTCTTACTTTGCCCATCTTTTTTTTAGTTTCGTCTATAGGTTATTCGTATAATTTTGGAATGCTTATTATCTTGTGTGCTTGTTTTGTTGTTATGGATCAGGAATAAGGAGTAACTAACATTTGTGTTATAGATTTGGGTCAATGCCAAAGGCTCTCTTTAAATGGCTTTGCATTCAGTATATGCTGTTTAAAATAAGTTTCCCTGCAGATATTCAACATAGCTATTAAAACAGCTACAGAAGGTACTACTACTATACTAATCTAAATTTCTCATCTCGCATATGCTATTTTTTATAGATAAAGCAATGGAGGGCATAGTAGGAATCAACATTCAAAGTTATGACAATTGATTTCTCTTGCAGATATCTTTGAGCTGTGAAGGGAAGGAACATCGGTTTTCATTTGTTGCTTAACATAAATACTATTTGTGAGTTTGTCTTGCATATATGCTCATTTTAGATCCCATATGTCTCTTTCCTTGAACATATATAGTGTTACAAAATGCTCTTATGTATTAATAGCGTTATATTACCTTTACGTTATTCAGCCCAAGACACCGAACGAATCGTTCATTTTTGGACACCGAAACTGTCTGCTTTCTAAGTTCGCAAAACGTTCTGAGGGTCGTCAAATGATAATGAATGGCCGCAACAAACTATTGCCAACAATCATCCATCAATTAGGCTTTTGTAGCTTCATAGTTTTAAATTTTGTTGTTTCGTTTGTTAAATTTGGTTTAACTTGTCCTTATTAACTACTACTACTATATGTTTGTATTAATAGAGAGTTTAGACAAAAAAAAATAAACACACCCACGCACTCTTGGTCCTGCCCTAGTGTAGGATAAAAGATCCCAATTAAATCACCATAGCTAATAGCTTATGTATGGATGAGCAACATGCTCATCATAACATTATTATTAATAAATCACTGGGTCCATGCTTCTATGGCGTGCCAGCGGATTCGACATCTCCTTTTCCAAGGTGGAATTGGAGCATGATATTCACTGATAACAGTGTGCAAGATCGAGTACGTTATAAATTCACAAGGGTACGTAGAGTTGTTATGATTTCAACAGATTGACAAGAAAAGTTTTGAGATTGATATACAATTAAGTTGAATTGCTTTTCATATATAATAATCCAACTAACTTGTAGAGGTGTAGAGAGATGAAAAGAAGAAAGATGGAAAGGAAGAGATGAAAGAATATTGTAATATTTTTGGTTTTAACTCAAATTTTTTAATTATACGACATAAAATCTACTTGATATATATATATATAAGTTCAAGTAAAACCACTCTTATTGTGGGACCGTGCGGCCAGTTTATATTCATGTTTTTGAGTTACATATTTATTATGTTAAGTTACTCACTTTTATGAATATGCAACTTAAAAGTATGATTAGGTAACTCTATAAGCATGATAAAGAGATAAAATGCTAAGAAAGCTTCAAAAATATGAAAAGAATATGCAACTCAAAATACAATATTATAAAAATATGAATATGCGACTTATAAACATGAATACAATGTAATAGGGAAAAAATGAATATGCTACTCAAAAGTATGAATACAAATATAAAATACAATGAATATGCAACTCAAAATCATGAATATAAATTGGGCGCACGGTCTTATTATAAAAATGGTTTAACCTGAACCCACCTCTATATATTTAATATACTTAAGTTAATATTTTTATATAATTTATGTTAAATTATATTAAATTAAAATTGTGTTTTAATTTAATTAAATATAAAAATATTTTTTCATTAGAAAACATAATAATTTAGTAATTAATTAACAAAAATTTACAAGTAAAAGCATGAGCTGAACTTTTGTAAAAATTCAGGAGTATCATTCAGAATAATGAAAATTACCCATGCTTTTACTTGTAAATTTTCGTTAACACAATTAACGAAAATTTACAAGTAAAAGCATTAGGGGTATCTCCTTAAACAACATAAGGCTGAGATCCTGGCTATTACCGAACCTAAGATCTCGGGTGACCGCGCGGACCTTGTTTGTGGGCGTCTCTCGTTCACGCGGAGCGTCCGTGTTGAGGCCACCGGTTTTGCTGGTGGTATCTGGCTCCTTTGGAATGAGAATGCAATTGACATCCATGTTGTTAACCGTTATGATCGTTTCATCCACGCCTCCGTTAATTATACCGGTAAGGTTTTCAATCTGATTATTGTCTATGCACCTCCTAATGATACTGACAGGGGTATTTTTTGGAATGATTTGCAGGCACTTATGCTCACACTTGATGGCCCGACGTTCGTTGGCGGCGACTTCAACTGTGTTCTTCACAGCTGGGAGAGTAAGGGTACTGTGGACTTGCTTTCTCCTGAATCTGACAAGTTCCAACAATGGGTGGATGCTTCTGGAGCTATTGATATGGGATTTACGGGGGCTCACTTCACCTGGTCGACTGGAAATTCTGCTCGAACGTTCAAAGCACGCAGACTTGATCGTGTGTTCATCAACCCTGTTGCCCGTTTTGACTGGCCTGATGCCTCGGTTCGTCACCTTCCGAGTTTTTGTTCGGACCATGCCCCGCTGCTGCTCTGTTTGGATAAACCTCGTGCGATCAATAAAGGTCGCCGCCCTTTCCGCTTCAAAGTGGCTTGGACTACTCATGAGGGTTACCATGATCTTCTTCATAATAACTGGGATCGCCAGGCTGCTGCGCCAGTTTCTCTGTGCAAATTCAAGGAGGTGGTTCGTAAGTGGAATGTCGATGTCTTCGGAAATATCCACACCCGCAAACAACTGCTTTTCCGCTGCCTGGCGGGGATCCAAAAAGCGTTTTCTCGTGGTGCGAATCTCTACTTGATTAATCTTGAGATTGAGCTTCAGAATGAACTAAACAAAACACTTGAACAGGAAGAAATCCTTTGGCATCAGAAATCACGGGAGAATTGGTTGTGCTCGGGGGACCGCAATACTAAGTATTTTCATATGTCCACTATTGTGAGGAGACGTCGAAATAGAGTGGACTACCTCTTGAATGATGAGAATGAACTTCTGGAGGATGGTAAAGAGATGGAACTATTTGCTGTCAATTACTTCAAGGAGCTTTTTGCCTTGCCAAGCAGTGTTCGGGATTTGCATTCCTTCCCTAAAGGTGGCTTTCCGCCCCTAAGTCAAGCCAAGTGGAATGATATCGTGACTCCTATTTCTTCTAAGGAGGTGAATGATGCTATAGTTCAGATGGGAGCCAACAAGGCACCTGGTGCCGACGGGTTCCAGCCTCTTTTCTTCCAAAAGGGTTGGAATCTCGTTGGGAGCTCGGTGTGTGAATTCGTCAAGGGTTTTTTCAGTTCTGGAAGCTGCCACCTGGCGTCAATGAGACACTCATTGTGCTCCTTGCTAAAGTTGCTAAACCGGAGAAAATCAACCACTTCCGTCCTATAAGCCTCTGTAACGTACTCTACAAAGTTATTACCAAAATCCTTGTGAATCGGATTAGACCGGTGCTCAATAATTTGATTGGGCCTATGCAGGGTAGCTTCCTTCTGGGCCGTCTTATTTCTGATAATATTGTTCTCGTTTAGGAGGTGGTCCATTCGATGCGTAAGAAGCAGGGGCGGAAAGGCTGGATGATCTTGAAAATTGACTTAGAAAAAGCATACGATCGTTTGCGATGGGATTTCATTGTGGACACTTTACTTGATGCGGGGTTCCCGTCGCAGTGGGTGTCTTGGATTAGTGAGTGTATTAGCTCGTCTTCGATGAGGCTTCTTTGGACGGCGAGATGACGGATGAGTTTGTTCCGTCTAGGGGAATCCGTCAGGGCGACCCCATTTCTCCTTACCTTTTCGTCTTAGCTATGGAACGGCTAAGCCACCTTATTCAAGCCGCTGTGTTGAGGGGCGATTGGAAGTCTATTCGTATCACGAGGAACGGCCCGGCTATCTCGCACTCTTTCTTCGCTGACGATGTTGTGCTTATGGCTGAAGCTTTGGTTGACCAGTTGAGAGTTATCAATGATATTATTAGCTCTTTCTGCGATGTGTCCAGACAAAGATTTAATATTGGTAAGTCCAAATTGTTTGTCTCACATAATGTTAGGGATGAGGTTATTGAAGAACTTCGACGTGAATGTGGTTTGGAAGTTACTAGTGATCTTGTGAGTTATCTCGGTATGCCGATCCTCCATAAAAAAGTGACTAAGGATACTTTTGCTTCCCTTGTGGATAAAGTTAATTCCCGCCTCGCTGCTTGGAAGGGTCGATTGTTGAGTTTTTCTGGGCGGGTTACCTTGGCTCGATCGGTGCTTTCGGCTATTCCTGCTTATTCTATGGCGACGGTGTTGTTGCCGAAGAATATGTGTGATAAAATTGATTAAGTCGTCCGGAATTTCATTTGGAACCACAGTTCTGGGCGCAAGCCTATCCACCTTGTTGCTTGGGCTGATATTTGCAAGCCACGCTCGCTGGGGGGGTTAGGTCTTCGATCTATGCGTGATCTTAACCTGGCCACTATCGGGAAACTCGGGTGGCGTTTTCTGCATGATAATGAAGGGCTTTGGAGTATTGTGATTAAGGCTAAGTACATTCGGAGTTCGGGCGCTAATGTGACCGCTACTTCATACATTTGGCAAGGGCTACAAACTGGTGTGAGAGAAGTCATTTCAAAGGGTTGTAAATGGTCCATTGGGACTGGGCGGACTACTCATTTTTGGCTCGATGTGTGGCTGGGAGAGGATCGCCTTATTGATCTCGCTAAAGCTGTTGTGGACGGCGAACTGTTGTACTGTTCGGTAAGAGATTTGTGGATTGATTCCTTGGGTTGGAGATGGGATTTATTGGAGCAGCTGCTACCCTCGGTTATTCTGCTCAAGCTTGTTGCTGTTAGGATTGACTCGGCGTCGATTTCGCCGGATACTTTAGCTTGGAATTGTACTGCTGATGGGGATTACTCAATCAAATCGGCCCTGAACCTGCTGACGCCGCCTGCTGCCGGAAATGACGGGAGTATTTACGCTGCTATATGGCGTCTGCAAGTTCATGAGCGAACTCGATACTTCGTTTGGTTGACTGTGCAGGGGAAGATTCTCACCAATTGCGAGTGTAGGCTTCGTCATCTCACGGATAATGACGCTTGCTGCTTGTGCAACTCCGCTCCCGAATCTCTTGACCACCTGTTCCATGATTGTCGGAGGGTGGGGATTTTTTGGGACTTACTCGATCCGCCGTTGAATGCCACTGATTTTTATTCTTATTCTTTTGCAGGCTGGATACGGGCTAACATCACGAACCGGAGCTGCAACGGGGACGGGATCGTGTGGGCGTCAATGTTTGCTACTGCGTTGTGGTGGATTTGGAAGTGGAGAAATGAGGTGGTCTTCGGGAATCAGATTCGGGTGGTTGATGTTGCTGGATTCGTACGTGCGCGGGCTATGGAGTATAAACGTGCCTGGGAATCGAGGAGTTTGGGGCCGATTAAACAACCTACTGTGGAGAAGTTCATCGCTTGGTTTAAACCGCCCACTGGCTGGATAAAGATCAATTCGAACGGTTCGGTCATTAGTGATGGGAGCGCTGCGGCGGGTGGTGTTCTACGGGACTCGGATGGTCGGTGGATTGGCGGATTCGTTCATATGATTGGTTGTTGCACAGTCCCGATGGCCGAGCTTTGGGGTATTTTGAACGGTCTTAAGCTTGCTTGGGATCTGGGCTTCAGAAACGTTATTTTGGAGGCCGACTCCAAGCTCGCTATCGACCTCATTGGGAAACCGTTGAGACCGACTCACCCCCTTTTCAGCCTGGTTTCGCAATGCCAAGGCTTCCTTGCTCGGGATTGGAATGCCCGGGTCTCCCATGTCTTTAGGGAAGCGAACATGGTCGCCGACTCCCTCGCCTCGATTGCTTTTTCTTTTCCACTAGGTTTTCATTCTTTAGTTCACCCGCCTGTGGGTTTAACTTCTTTGTTGTTGGACGATTTGAGAGGTCGGGCTTTACCTCGCCTGGTTAGCCCTTAGCCTCTCTTTTTTTGTTGTTTTGTTGTTTAGTTAATCTAATCCCTCACCCGGGCTTTGCTTTGGTGTTTTCGACCAAAAAAAAAAAAGAATAATTTTTTTTAGAATACATCCGAAAAAACTAAAAACACGAGAGTACCAAAATTTCCCAAAATAAAAATTGGTGAAAATGCTCAAAGAACTGACCTCAATTTTTTTTTTGAATGACATTGATTTTGCTTTAACCTAAGTAGGATAATCATTCATTACGTGGTTCCTGTTCCACCAAGTTTGACCCATGAGATGTGGACATCTCAATTCTCAATTCTCTTTTAATAAATTATGACCAAAAAAAAAAATTCTCTTTTAATAAATCTAGATTATTATTTTTTTGTTCCAAAATTCTACTACTTTATTATCTCAAGCTAAAGAAATGGGGTGAGCATCAAATCTCTCTCGATTTATCGTCTTTACTATTGCTATGACGTTGAATTTTGACTGCTCACACTAAATAAATACTCTCTTTGAATAGAAGCCCAAATGGATGTTTTATTGCACACGCCTCTCATTCTATTTGATTTCTTCATTCCCATGATTCTTCTCCTCTTTTCTCTCTTCTTTCCAAAACCACCCACTTCCCTATTTTCTCCTTTGCCCCTTCTCCAATTCACAGAATTTGAACAACGCATAGCGCTTTTTCTAATAACTATTTTGTTTTGTATTGCCTTTGTGGAAGATGCAGAGCCACCATCACCATGAAAAGCAACTTGGAGCCTACGTGGAGTATGATCCTACTGGTCGTTATGCTCGAGTATGCTTAACCTTTCGTTTCGCATCTCTCAGTTTTTTGTGCTGCTATGCATGCCATGTGTTTGTGTTAATGTTTCTGTGGGTGGTACTAGTTGCTGACTTGCTGTTATGGTTGGTTATGCTAAGTATGAGGTTTTGTGTTTGTGCCATGTGCTATATATGCTTTTGTGTTGATTTTAATGATGTGTGTTTAAGCTTGTTGTGGCACTGCTGTGATTTTGTGTTAAAAGTTTTGGACTTGAAGGGGAGCTATTTGCTCGATTTGGGTGGGAAGAATCACAAATGAAAATTACCCATTTGTTGTGTTTTTGTTAGGGGCGCATCCTCATGCTCATTGACTTTTATACACTGCCTCTGAGATGGATTTAGTCCCTATATCAATTTTGGTGCATCTAACTAAATTCAGTTATTATTGTCACATAGCTGAATTTCGGGTTTTCTTGGGTCTATCGGGCGTACCGCCTCTCCCTTGGGCAGGGGTACCCGTATCTTGACCCTCCAGATTCTGTTGTAGCGGAGCCTTACTGGGTCAATGATGATCTTGTTGTATTTTTGTTAAAAAATTTCCAAAGATTTACATGTGCTTGATTTTGATAGTCTGATCAAATCCTTGGAAAAGGGGCTGTTAAAACAGTGTATAAGGCCGTTGATGAACTGCTTGGTATGGAAGTGGCATGGAACCAATGCCGTCTCAGTCACTTGCTCCATTCATCGGAGGAGTTGCAACGCCTCAAATCCGAAGTGCACCTGCTCAGCACCCTAAGCCATGATTCAATAATTCGATTTCACGCGTCCTGGATTGATACCCGCCACACAACCTTCAATTTCATCACAGAGATGTTCACTTCTGGTACCTTAAGAGAGTGTGTACTTTCACTCCTTGCTATATTCAATTGACTAGAGATAGAAGTTCACTTCTTGTTCCTCTTGAGCTTGTACTGTTCAACGCCTCTAATTGTATTGCAGGTATAGGAAAAAATTTAGGAGGATAAACATGTATGCAATCAAGAGCTGGGCCCAACAGATCTTGTGTGGCCTTGTGTATTTGCATGGTCGCGACCCTCCAGTGATTCATAGGGATCTCAAGTGTGATAACATTTTTGTTAATGGCCATCTAGGACAAGTTAAAATTGGTGATCTTGGGTTGGCAGCTATCCTCAGAGGCTGTCAATCTGCACACAGCATTATTGGTAATCTTATCGACTTTGAATTTCATCTACCTGTATTTAAGGATTTCACTTCTATGACATAATAAATTTTTTATCATTATTTGAAATGAGACTCTACCTGAAAACATTGCATTTGGATGCTATTATGTAGGAACACCCGAGTTCATGGCACCGGAATTCTATGAAGAAGACTACAACGAATTGGTTGATGTCTATTCATTCGGCATGTGTGTCATGGAAATGCTTACTGGTGAATATCCCTACAGTGAATGCACCAACCCTGCACAAATTTACAAGAAAGTAACTTTGGTATGTGAGTCACTACTTGATGCCAGAACGAGATGCTGCAATAGATCTGATCAATATGTTCTTGCTTTTGTTTTATCTCAGGGGAAGCTTCCAAGGCTATTCTACCAGATCAAAGATACAGAAGCACAAACATTTATTGGGAAATGTTTGAGGAGTGTTTCAGAGAGACTATCTGCCAATGACTTGTTGGCGGACCCATTTCTTTCTTCTCTTAATAGGGAGTTATTACAGCCTATTAAAATCGGAAGCCAGAATCCCTTTCTGAATGACTTACAACTAGAGAAGTTGAAGCTTGGTCACGAACCCATGAAGACCAAGATGACCATAACAGGGAAGCTGAATCCTGAAGATGGTAACATCTTCTTGAAAGTGAAGATCTCTGAGGAAAATGGTACAACCACCACTACCCTGGTCTTACATTGTTAAGTTGTACCTTTGTCTTGCTTTTGTCTGAACTTTGAAATCTTTTTACCCTAATCAAGCCAATACTCCTTGAACTACACTTGATAGCTTAATCTCCTACGAAATATTAGATTTCACATTATCGTATTTGCTACAGAGCCCCTATTTGGTTTCAACCTATGCTAATGAAAATGTAGGTAAACAAATCAATTCCATTTGATGTCATGTTCATTTTTCATTTTTTTTTTATAATCATGGTTTGCACCCCCCCCCCCCCTCATTTCAATCACTCACTCCCGCCCTCTCCTAGATACATAATTTAGGAATGTGAGCCAAGTCACTAAAAATGGACTAGATCAGTTTCATTTCCGTTTCCGGTTTCCATAAGTTGAAACCAAACAGGCCTGAAATCTATGTATTCTGGATTAGTAGAAAGTCCTCCCAGATGGCTGGTCTAGTTAAAGCCAATGATTCTCTGACTTTATCATTTGTATGTGCTTTTTTTCTCTTCACCATTAGCTTGTGCTTGTGCCCTCCGCCTAGACAGTAAATTGTACTTTGTTGTTGCGCAGATTCTGCCAGGAACATATATTTTCCATTTAATGTTTCATCTGATACTCCAATGGATGTAGCAAATGAAATGGTGAAGGAGTTGGAAATTGCCAACTGGGATCCCAAGGAAATTGCAAACATGATAGATCAAGAAATTTCTATTCTGGTACCCAAGTGGAAGAAACACGAAGCGTCCCATCCCCAAGGCGAACATGATCACATCTGTCAAATCGAAGGAAATTTCAGCAGTCCACTCTGCTCATCGGCATGCTCATCATCCAAAGCTTTACCGGCCCCCTCACAATTGCCGACATCTCACAGGAGTGGTGAATTGTATCGTGAAGGTACAATCTTTACAAATAATGTTATTTGGTTGCACCGATTCTTACAAATACATATCGTCAATTGTTTTGTTTGATAGCATAGCTACCATTTTGTTCTATGCAGATGATTTTGACCATGACAATAATTCCATACATTCTGAAGGATGCTCTGATTCAAGTCTCATAACTGACAACAAACATGAGCATGTTCTTTCTCAAAAAAGAAAAGGTTCTCAATATCATAGTATCGTTCCAGGAAATGCAAACGATCAACCAAAGACGAACTCTACAACTCATTTTCGTGATACTAGTAGGCATATGGAGAAAAGGCATTAAAGATATTATCTTGTGTATATTTTCTTTCTTTTATTATTCATCGGCTGTTGCTGGACACCATCAAGTGACGCCGCCCACAACTCTGTCAAATGCCGATTGTCACACCTTGACTCGCTATCTATGATCATCTACAGGGTTGTCTGGTGAACATTCTCTTACATAGCTTCTCGATACAAGCGCTTCTTATCACATGAATGGTGTTAAGGTGATGCGTGCTAAAACCATCTGCAAGCGTACGAGATCAGTTGTATTAATCAAGGCGCCGAACACAAGGATTAGTTGTAGTAATCAATTTGGAGTCCTACTTCCATTGTTTGTTTAACAAACACACAAAAGAAGCACACTGATGATCAGTATGGTATTTAAGTAAAACAAGGGCAAGCCTAGTTAGATTAAATCGGAAATTGGGTTTACTAGTTAGTTTAGTGTGACATATGGTGCAAAATCAAAAATTTAAATTATTACGACCTTGTTGTGATCATCTTATCTGATTAGTGTTTACTCTTGAAAATTATATATGAAATAGTTGTCAAAAGAGTAGTAAAAGCATTTGTGTGAGAATTGAGATCAAGATGGTTATACTACTAATATAAGAGATTCAACTCCTGCCGTTTAGAAAGTGGTTGTGGTCTGGAAACAAATATGAAGGTATAAGACTTACATTAGCCGCCAAATTGAGGTCAGTGTCTATGTAACCAAGCTCTCTCATATATTATATACAGGAAAGAAGTTCACAACTCTGATATCCAAAGTGCATCTAATATCCCTGAACCACAATGCAACATTTCAAAGTTCAAACATAAAATGCAAAAATAGTGCATGTTGTCAAAGAGATACCTGAATCGTCTAAAACAAACATTAAGGGCAATTTTAAAAGCAGCCATTAGGCTTCATTAATTGATAGGCCAGAAATACAACTACAAGTTCCTTGGGTATTGATAGGCCCCCAAGCGCATTATACTATCTAGTAGTATAAAAGACTTGCATCATCAGATTCATTTTTCCATGTATCATGATGCCTCTTAAATTTTTTATTTGAAAAAAAGACCCTTCTCTATTTTTTCAATATGTTACATCTTTTTTTGGGAAGATCCAATGAAGTTGACATTGAACAAATGATAGGATAATCCAATGAGATTGATGAAGTGTTAGAATATCATCCAGCTTGGATGCAGTGGACTTAAAATCACAAATAAGTGAATCTCAAACAGACAAATCCATCACTTAATCAAAGAGATTCTTATTGTTCAAGACTTTAAGTGGCTTATTCAACGTCAATGAATTTGGATCACTCTTTTATGCCTCTTTCGTATCTACTGGAATTTCACCATTGTTGACCGTGTTTTCTTTCTTTGCATCCTCGGGAATCTTCTTGTGGTTCTTCTCAGCCTCAAGTCTCCTTAATGTCGTCGAGCTGATCTTTTCTCCGGTCATCTCCTCTGACACCAGATCTACAACTTCAATCTACAAATCAAACCGATAATCTCTCTAAGCACATCATGAGCATTAGAAGATACATAACAAGTCCCGTAAGAACAAGTTTACATAACAAATCAAACCTTCAACTGTGATAGTCCTTTCTCAGCTCTTTTTCTATTAACTGAAAGCCCGCCAGATAACGTCTCTTTGCTGCAAATTTATGTGCTAAGCCTTCTTAAAGTTACTAGAAAAAAGATCTGGATTTTCACCAAGACGACAACAAGCTCGAACTATGTTGTATAAGTACCTGACAACGATAGCCTCCAGATGTTCATCAACAATTGAAGGACCGTATGGATCTGTAATGGGCTCAGCTTGTACAACAAGTTCTGGTTTGATGGACTGCAGAAAAATCAGCACGGTAAGTGGGTGAGTAAAACTCTTTATAAAATCTTTCACCAATATCCTTTGTTTGATATTTGTCTTTTGTAAAACTTTCCTCGTTTCTCAATGAATTTACAACGTTTCAAAAAAAAAACTCTTTATAGAATGTGCTTCTGTTAAGATACTTGTCTGTATAGTGCTCAAAGATCGGTGGAGGAAAAACTTAAATGTATAGTCTCTAATTCAAAAATATCATTTTCAGCTTTATATCACAAGCAATTGCACTCCTTCGTTCTCAGTTAATTGTATATAGGTGTGTTTATTTGGAATGCCCTTAAAACAAATATTGCTTTGAAACAATTGGGTTACAGTGGACACAATCAATTTCACCTTCCATAAGAGGCAAAGTGGCGTCTGAAGTAAAGAGCAAAGAAGGCTTCACAAGTAATATGTAAACCAAGGTATAGAGATGATCCCATAAAAAAGTACCTTAATATAATCTTGCACATTTTTCATCCTGGTTTCAATAGGCTGTATTAATTCGGCAAACTGCAAAATGCCAACACAGATCACATATTCATCATAAGTGCTGATTTTATAATAGAAGAAGGAAAATACTTATATACCAAAAACGCAGTTGTATCCTTTTCACTTCAAATTCAGGTCTCTTAACTCACCAAATGAAATCGGTAATCACTTCACTAAGAGAGCATTTTTAGATTATTCAATGCAACAGAAGTTCATGGAATAATATTTATTCTTAGTGTTGGTTAGAAATTTTCCAGTCCAAATTCTGATTCTGATGATTAAAGTAGCTATAGATGACACCAACAAGCAAAGGTTTAAATGCATACTAATTATCCACTACTCATCATTGTTTCCAAGCAATTAACCATCTAAAACCAAAAGAACAGCCTAGAAGTACCTCGTTCTGAACATTTCCTAATTCAAACTGTTCTGAATTCTTCAAAACTACTTCATTTTGTATCACAATACCTGCTTAGAGCAAGCCCAACAGCTTCCCCAAATTCTTGGGAATTGGGCTTTTGGGGATTTTGGACTAAAAAATTGCCCCAACAAATGCTCCATTCCATTCTCCATTTTGGAGTAATTCTCCAAAATAAGGTGAGCTTTCCCTAAATTTGGGGTGATCCCCAAATCTCCAAATCAATATATTTTCCTTTTCTTTTTTCTTTTATTTACTAATTCAATGGATAAAAAATAAAAAAGAGCAACCCAAAATGTGAGATTATTAAATTAAGATTCTATTCCTTATAAGTCAAATAACAAATAACAAATATTTTTATTCATTGAGATTCTAGAATATTTCCTTTTTAATCAAATAAAAAATAATTTATGATTTATTAAATTTAGATTCTAGAATATTTTTATTCCTTATAAGTCAAATAACAAATAATTTTTCATTTATTAGGTTAAGATTCTAGAATATTTTTATTCCTTATAAGTCAAATAACAAATAAATTATCATTTATTAAATTAAGATTTTAAAATATTTTTATTTTCTTAAAAGTTGAATAACAAATAATTATCATTTATTAGTTTAAGATTCTATAATATTTTATTTTGTTATGTAATATATAATTAGTTATTGTAATTTATATGGTAAAAAATGAAAGTATTAAATGTAGTGTTCTCCAAAATAGAGAATCTGTTGGAGTTGGGCTGAATTTTTTTTGGAGAATATGGCAGTTGGTTCTCCATTTTGGAGAAAATTATGGAGAAGCTGTTGGGCTTGCTCTTACTTGCTTAGAAACGTACTGCTTGATATCAATACCTGCTTCTTGCCCAGCAACCAGCCCGGAGAGATTTGCATCAGAGGCAGCCAGATCATGAAAGGCTATCTGAATGACCCCAAAGCCACAGAGATTACAATAGACAAAGAAGGATGGTTGCACACCGGTGACATTGGATTAGTGGATGATAATGATGAGATTTTCATAGTTGATTAGCTTAAGGAGTTGATTAAGTACAAAGGGTTTCGGGTTGCTCCAGCAGAGCTTGAGGGGCTCTTGATTAACCATCCCCACATCTCTGATGCTGTTGTTGTTGAGTAATTACAAACTTAAAACTCTCTCTTCTTGTAACAAAATTCTCTCTATTACAATAAAAAGCAACAAAATGAAAAATGATGAAGCAAATTCATTGAGATGGTGTAAATTTTGTGATACAGAATGAAGGATGAGGCTGAAGGGAAGTTCCGGTTGCATTCATTGTGAAATCGAATGGGACTCAGATCACTGAGGATGATATCAAGCAATACGTTTTGAAGCAAGTAATCGATTGTATGTATATGTTTAGCCAAAAAAATTCAATTGAACGCATTATTCAATTGAGGAACGCAATACCTGCTTCTTCACCAACATAGGGCCATCACAGATTCCGACAACAATCCGATCCCTCGCCACCTCCGCTGCTGCCTGAAACCAAGACCTTCCAACATTCAATTCATATCAAAATTCGAATAAAAGGAAATAGAAATCGTGAATTGAGTGAGGGACCTTGAGAAAGAGGCGGTGGCCGTCGTGTAAACGGTCGAATGTTCCGCCGAGAACAACGGCGCCGAACGAATTCGGAGTAGAAAGGCTAGAGATTGAACCCGAATTTTGGTTTGAATCCATCTCCCGTCGGTGGTGCTGTGAAACGGATCCGTTTCAGGAAATTAGGTTTCAAAATGCAAAAGTAGTAAAAACGTCTAGAATATTATAGCATAGAGTATAGTATTAAGCTACATGTAAGTTTTAGTTTTTATTTTACTCGGGAGGACCGCGCGCATGGTGAACAATTGAAGAAGGAAAATAAATTTTTTCCTACCATGCACAGGCCGAGGAGCTGCAACACCATGCGCCTGAATTTCAATACCATAATAACAAGTACACTAAGTATAATAAATTTTTTAAAATGGGCTTTCACAATGCTGACGAACTTTGAAATGAAAATACCTAATATCCTAAACTTAAGAAGCTACACATTCAACAAATACCAGAAAAATACAGAACCAGCAAGAAAAACTACACCAAAGAAGGGGAAAAAGCAACAACCCATTCAGCCAGCATGCAACCAAACTGTGGACAACAACTGAACCCTCAATAAAACAACGCAAACGGAGCAGGAAAAAGCCCTTTTAGCTTATATAATACATGTTAATTTGATCCACACATCAAAGAAATGCAGGCCTAAACTGAAGTCATCAAAGAAGGAATACACAACCAACTTGACCAAATGTACATAAAGCTTTAAGTTGACAAAGTATACATGCTGGCCTAAACCTAGCATGCTGTATTATCATTATAAACAGAAATTTTACGCCTTTTTGTGAATAAAATATACATCCAGCTCTTGAGGTGACACTCATTTACCTAATAAAGTGTTTCAAATATTTACCTTCTTTAAAACATCCAGCACTAATGTAATGACCTCCACGCTTAAATAACAATCAAAACTTCAATTTGTCACACTCTCAGAACAAGAACAAATTAGCACCTCTGTTCCCAACAACTAAGATAAAAAAATACGCTACAAATTACATTAAGAGAAAAGAAAATTCTAAATGTATGCTTATGAAGACATATTTCACTATTCAGATATTACTATATATACATATCATAGGCAAGCTGGCATGAAAGCCACAAATCGTAAATGCATTTGTTCAAATGACATAGAAACGCTAAAAGCATTTCACAAAACCAAACTGACCTAACATCCACCTCTGCTAAAAGAAATGTACACTTACTGTATGAAGCACTTTCAAATTCCAAGAAAACCATGCAAATTAATTACCCCAGTCTTTTGGTAGTAAGTATATATAAAACAAATACTACAAGTAAATATGAACTATCTATTACATCCATTTAAATGTCGTTGAACTATTGGAAATATTGTACACCTTGAACTTGCATCAATTTTAATTTAAGAAAAAAAAGATGTATACGGGCGCAAAATACAATTGTGTGCATATATACAAGAGTATCACTTTTTTGGGATTTAAATAGAAAAGCACTAAATTTCGGAAATTGTATGACAAGAAAAAAAATGGTTAAGATATCAATATATACCCCATATACGACAACAACAAAAGCATAAAATAAATTGCAAAACAAATACAAGAGCATAGGGCAAGCAAACAACTCAGTAACCAACATCTCTATAGGAGATAATAACCATATGGCATATACCATCTAACAAGCTAATGCGTTGAATTTTCTTACATTCATAACAAATATATCATTCATTCATCTACAATGTGCACCATTTATTTAATAATCTTTCCCTTAATTGCCTCTCTTAGAGTTAGTTGATAGCTACTAATGAGTTTTGTTTGATCAATATAGCTACTACTAAATTTGTACGTAACTATTTTTTTTCCTGTAGCTTAATAGGTAGTGCTACCATATTTATTTAAAAAAATGAAATTCAAGTTATAGCTAAGCCATTCAGGTCAGAGGGACTAATTCCCTTTGATTCAGTTGGGAACCATGGCAAGCAGTCCAAATCAGTTAGTTTGCTTCATAGAAACATCTCCTCAATTGATTTAAAGACCACAAATAGATATGGATTATTCTTATCCTTAAAACAATGGGGATTCTTAGAATGTTAGAAATAAAGCCTAGAAAGCATATAAAATCAAGCCTTCATTATATATGTAAGTGAAATTAGTCTTCCACAATTCATAATGCTTGTAATGTTAGTGTTAAACACTTAAAGAGAGTCTATGGAAAAGTATTATTTGTGAACGGACACAAACAAAGGTATTCTAATGAGAGGAGCATGTAAAAGAATTTAAATTACACAATAATTTATTTTTTGTAAACAAGGTGATTTCACATCATGATGGGTAAAGACCTTATGCTTACTTGGAGTAAGCATTGACTTACTTCGTTGATGGAATTGAACAACGACAAGGATTAATGCAATTTTTTAATAAGTGTATGTTTTCTAAACAGTTCAGGAAATGGAATATAACTTCAAATATGAGCTTTACAAGGTGATCAAAAGGCCATTGTTTCTGTTTCGCTTTATTTTAGTATAAAAGACCACTTGTGTTAAGTGGACATTCACATTAGCAGGTCCTTCCTTACTATGAAAGCCCATCGAATGATGCCTCAAACGAAAAATCATATTCATAATAAACAAATGGAGACCCAAAGATGCTTGTAAAAAAAAAGAATCAACTGACAAATAAATCAACCGAAAGAGATTCAAATAGATACCTAAGAATGGATATCCCAAAAAATGGAATCCTATAATCATGTATCATGTTGAATTGTATCTATTACTCAAGTAACTACAAAATCAATCAGTCCAAAGAGAAGTGACTGAACATACCTCACGGAGAGAATTGTATCTTTGCCAGCGGCTGCGGCCAGAGGACAGAGGTAAAGAGCAGCTGGGAAGTTACAAATCGTTACACCACACCCAAGTCAAATAACCTAACGCATGCAAATGAAATATGCCTTCGAGACCGTCACGAGATCAAGGTTGGTGAATTCGATGACTCCATAGTGGTGGACTGGTGGTGGATGACTCCAGAGGATAAGAAGAAGAATTATGTTAGAATAAGTTTTGTTCTTCCATTTTCCTTTTAAGTATCTATTACACTAAAGTTGAATAGCCAAAAATTCCACACCAAACCCCCTTCTCGAAAAAAGAACTCGTAAACAACCAAACAGTTGAAAGACTGAAAGAGAGAATGAATATTAAGTCAAACCTTAGGAAATCATAGATCCTACAAAGTACTAAAATTAAGTTCATTAAAAACCCTTTTCAACTACATCAAAGAATCTATTTCTTCTGTATGTTTCTCTTCCAGACCCTTACTCTAATTGAAATAATTAATGACATTGTTTATACCATCACACATCTTTGTTTATTTAGCACCATTACCTTGATCACTGAAAAAAAAATGCGTATGAAAGATGCAAAACAAAACTGAAGAAAAGATTTTTGTATGCCTATTCTTAATTTAATCTTTGATAGCTTTATAAGCTCATTTCCACCATGACACCAGGGGACACCAAGATCTTATATGCCACAGGAAACAAAAACTCTACCCAAGGGAAAAATATCATCTTCTGTCAAGTAGGCAGATCAATGATCAAGGTACAATCAGTGATTATAATTTACAGATGTTTGGTTTGATCAAAATATGGAAAACAGATATAAAGAACAATCACAAAATTGGCCGTATACCCACAAACCGGCATTTTAGTGAGCACCTTGGGTGCATGAGCTATAAACTCTAAGTTACAAGTCCTTTTTGATCTGCAATTCTAGAGGTCTCCAAGTTCATAGCAGATATAAAGAAAGAGGCAAAGAAAACAAATTTTAATTTAAACCTAACAGGAAGAAGCCGTTAATTTAAACCTAAATTATTCACAATTGTAGGAGGAAAGAGTAAGTAGCCAACCTGAAATTTTCAATGGTCTAACCAAAAGCAAATCGCAGCTTCAACCGACGGAAGTGAAGAATTTAAATATGAAGCAAAAATCAATTAGACAAAACAGAAAACTAAATTTTAAACCTAGATTTACAAATTTGCAAGAAGAAGAGGGCAAGAAGCTCACCTGAGAGCTTCGAAGCTTGAAATAATAGCCACTTAGAGGAGGAGCTAGGCGGATTGAGAGAGAAGAACAAAGCAGAAGAGAGGGAAACGAAGAAAGAGAAGCGGAAAAAGATGAGCGTAACATGAAGAAAAAATAAAATAAAGAAACCTTTGTATCGCTGAATAGCAAAAATTTAAGTTTAAGTAATAACAATAGAAAAAGGAAAAAAAAATGACTCCCCGAAACCTCTCTCCCTGACCCTTCGAATTTTCCCCAAAATTCGAAACCCTAGAACCAAAATCCTTGCCCCTCTCAATGCAATCTTCGAATTAATTGCTGGCTTTGTGACTATCTGTAGCTACTCTGATCGTATGTGGAAATCTCCGCGACGAATCACCCCAAGAAATCCCCGAAATCCCGCTGCATCTCCTAAAGTGGGGGCGGCGATTTGGGAGCGTCTCGGTATTCTCGAAAATCCGAGAGTGAAAAGGACGCCTAAGCTACTAGATCTATGGCAAAGGAGAAAGAAAAAAGGGCTGAAATGGTGCGATGCAAGAACGGCTTGGAGGCTAGGGCTAGTACGCCTACGATACAGTGGGGAGAGAGTTTTTGGAGGCCGGAGGTTCTCGCCTGGGGGAGTGGTGTCTATGCGCTTTTTTCGGGCGGCCAAGTCAGAAGCAATGATGAAGACTAGCTCCTCCTTGTTCTGGGAGGGGATGCGAATGAGGCTGCAGGCTAATACAATTTTCAGGTTGTATCTCTCCTCCCTCTATTTTATGAACTACAAAACAAAATGGTTAATTGAAATCAGTAGAAATATTGCCTATATATATCGTGATTGCTCTCTTGTTTGCCACACCATTTCCTTCTCAAAACATTCTCTATCCTGGTTCATAAGTGTCTTGTTCTGTCTGGGTGTTCAACTTAGCATGGAGAAAAATAGGAAGAGCAAATCCTTTAAGCAGGTACTCTGTACTGACTCCTCTTTCTCTAAAGAACAAAATCAGATTGATCCTCTGGTTGATCCTTCTGAGTCTCTGCCTACCATGGCCCAAAAGGCCTTTAAGGGTGGCATCTCTTCCAAGCCTTGTGAGGCTGGTCCTTCGGGATCTAAGAAAGATAAGGGGAAATCTAAAGGAAAAATTGACATGAATGCTTTCCTTGACCAACTCTCGGGTGTTAGAGAAAATATAAATCATCTCAAAGAAACATCTCTCTTTGCTTTTGTGTTGGGTGAGTCTATTGAGGTTGTGAGGCTGAGACAGAAGCTTAGAATTGATTGGCAAGTGAAGGGTGACTTCTATGTTCATGTGAGGTCTAATGGGTGGATGGAACTTAGGTTTGCTAATCCTTTAGAAAAGAACAAAGCATGGGAGGGCCGACCCTACCATGTTTTTGGCCAACTCATGATTTTGAAACCATGGAGATCAAACTTTGACCCTGCTAGTGAATCCATTACTGTGGTGGATGTGTGGGTTCGTATCCCTAGACTTCCTGTGGAGTATCTTAGCTTTGATGTCCTTAGCACCATTATGAGGTGGAATAATATGGGAACTGTGATCAAACTAGATAGCTACACTGAAAAGCTCCAAAGGCTTAGGTATGCAAGGCTATGTATTAATGTGGATTTGGCTGAGATTGATGATACCTCTATTTTAGTCCCTGATGAGAATGCTCAAGAGCACTCTTACAAGGTCTGGTTTGAGGATTTCCCTCGTGGGTGTGGGAGTTGTGGTGATGTGAATCATACCTTTGCTAGCTGCCCACTTGCTGTTGTTAAAAACCAACCTGTGACCATAACTTTGTCCAAACCTAGCACCTCAAAAAAGGGTAAAGAAAAGGTCTCTGAAACGGTGGTGATTAATGATGAAGGGGGTCCTTGGGAGTCTGTTGGCAAGGGCAAGATGAAGGACAGTGGAAAGGGGAAGGCTGTCTTAAATCCTATTGATCCTCCTCCTAAGAGTGGCATCCATGTGATATACAAAACTGAATCCTCATCCTCGGGTTCTAAGGAATCCAAGATGTCCAATAACTCTACTGCTCCTCCCGTTGTGGAAGTTAATTTCCCTGAGGTGATAGAGCAAGCTACTGGCACCAATGATGACAAACCTAATGAAGTTGAGGTGCAACCTGCCCCTAATGATGAGCCTTTACAGGAGAGCATCATCATGTTCAATCCCCATGAGCTTCTTGGCCAAGACAATGAGGAGCAAATTGATGCACTTGACCTAGTGAATAATTACTTGCTCCTTGATGAGGAGGAAGATAATGATGAGATGTATTCTCAGGAGAATATTGAAGCATACATAGATAGAGAGTTTGGGGAGGAGCCTATGGAAGACTCTCAGGCCTTGGAATCTTTCCACTCTCTCTCTAATACAAACTCTGTTGTTCTAAAACTTGAAAACATGGAGATGATCAAGGAAAGGGAGTCAAACTCTGAGTCTGGAAAGCGCAAAGGCAGCCCTGGGGAGTATGAATCAGTTTCCTCTGCTCTGAAGGGAGGAGAGAACAAAAAATTGAAGATGTGATTATGAATACCATCCTTCCAATATTTTGCTACTGCTGGCCTGATGAAGGCAATAGTGCGTATGATGTTATGTCTATTTCTAGTATCTTTAGTTTCTTGTACTTAGCTATGGACTGGTTATGTGTGGTTGTCTGCTTTTGCTGGGGAATTATGATGTGTATCAAGAAAATTAATGGGGGGAAGATGATTATTAAACCACTCTCAACCTTTTGGTGGTCCATGCCTTTGGGGGATAGAGTCACAGGTGGTTTGATTATGATCTTTATCTTGAAGAATTGGAAGCTTCTGTACTGCTACCTGATTAAATATATTAATATGTCTTTCTATGTTTACTGCTGGTGTGGTCATATAGAATGCCTCTATTATGATCTACTTAAGTATTTACCTACTGATGTGATGATAATACCACCTATGAAGTGGAATCTTTTGATTAGCTGGTGTCTTTTGTGTAGAACAATGGGTGGTACTTTCATGATATTATGTGTTAGCCTAGAACTAAGGAAGTATGGGGGTTATTATGTTTGTAGAACTTTATGTTGGGTTATCTCTAGCATGACAACTTTTTGTAAGAAGGGTGAATGGTTGTATTGGCAAACTATGAATCTATGGCACTTTAGTTATTATATTTTGATAAGCACTCTACTGATGGGAGATATAATAAATGCTCTAGCATATTGTAGCAGGATCATAAGGAATAGGAAGTATGAACTTAGAAGAAACTTAAAACTGGAATATGCTAAACCTTTGTTAAAAGAGAGTTGGTTTAATTATTACAGGACATCACGTGGTAGCATTAACTATGATAGGAATAACTGGAACATGGATAAAATGAATTTAACACATTTGAATGAATCAGAATTCTTCTTTGCTGTATTACTGATCAAATCATGTAGGAAATTATCACTGAATGAATATGATGACTATGCTTGGAATTACAACTGTGGCATGTTCTGGTTTCCTCTGATGAATTGCTTAGGATACACTAGATTGTGGTATGTGAAAAAGTCTTTCAAATTATGTCAGAACCTTAATTGTGGAAGTTTGCACTACTTGTGTCCATGACAGATGAAAAGGCAAGAAGAGCAACATACAATATTCATATGGAAAGGAAAAAACAAAGCTGCGGTAAGGGGGAATGGAAGACATGTAATAAAGCTAGACAAAAGAAGAGTTCTGTTAAATACTCATCATGAGTATGTGTCATTTTTTTTATATGTAAAGGTTGCTGTTAGGTGTTGTAAGAAAGATAGTGATTGGTTCGAGGTTTTTTATGAACAAAAACCTCCCTGGAACAAAACCTTAAAACAAGAATTTGTTGTAATTAGGGACTGTGCTCTTATGAGCTGTTTGCACTCTATAACTAGCTTTATTGATGTTAATTGGACTTTCCACAAAAGAAACATGATAAGTGCTCGAATTAAAAAAAATCTAATTCATTATTTCGTTAAGGACGAAAAGACACAAAGGGCCTTAATTTCCTCAAAAAGCTATTATGAAGATAAGCCTATGGAATAGCAAAGGAATAGGTCGAAAGTCATTCTGGCCGGAGGTTGACTCCTTTTGTAAAATCGAAAAAAATCCAAATAATGACAATTGTGGAAACTAAAACTGAAAAAATACCCTCGGATCAAGTGTGGAGACGATCGGGTTTCGATAACATAATCTGGTCACCTGCTAGAGGTAGGTCCGGAGGAATGTGTGTTATGTGGAAAGAACATCAATTGAATAATGAAACTATTGAGGTAATTTCTCAAGAAGATAGATTCGTGACTCTAAAGTATACAAATCTTACAACCAACTATATTATTGCAATATGCTTTGTTTACGCTCCACCTCAGGAGAGTGAAAAAAATAGCTTTTGGGAGCAATTAACCGTATATCTTAACAATATAGATCTTCCAATCATCTTGATGGGTGATCTCAATGAAATTCAAAATCCGAGCGAAAAGAAAGGAGGAGCTTTGCCTAACCATGGAAGATTTGAGAGGCTTATAAAATTCAAAAACGAATGTGATCTTCTAGACATCCCTTGTTCGGGAGGTAAATTTACTTGGAGAAAGAATAAAACAGAAGTGGATAATATCTATGAAAAACTTGATAGAACGCTAGTTAGTAACCAAATTCTCCAATGGTTCCCGAGAATAATTACACAACATTACGCTTTCTCATCTTCTGATCATTGCAAAATTGCAGTTGACTTAACGAATGGGCAAACAATTAAGGCTCAACCTTTCAAATTTGAAAAAATGTGGATACAAAGGAAAGATTTAGAAATGTAGTTAAACAAGCTTGGCGGGTTGATATTCGAGGCTCATTCATGTTCCAACTTGTAAACAAAACAAAAAATTTTAAAAATCTTGCTAAGCAATGGAATAAACGAACTTTTGGGAACACTTTTGAACAACTTCGTGTAATCGAAGAAGAGCTATTACAAATCCAAAACCAAATACATACAAACCCCTCGCCGGAAAAAATACAAAAACAACTAAGGCTAATTGGGAAAAAGGAATGCATACTCAACTTCCATAAAACATATTGGAAGCAACGAGCAAAAACAAAGCATATTAAACTTGTAGATACAAACGCTGGTTACTTTCACAAAGTTGCTACCGGAAGAAGAAATAGGAAAATGATTAGGGAAATCAAGACTAATGAGGGTACACAAATAGTGGGAGAAACAAATATCCGAAATGAAATTAGAAATGACTTTAAAAAAAGATATAATAAAGAACCGATTAACTCAGCTTTACTAAGCCAATATTTAAACCTTATAACCCAAGAGATAACTAATGAAGAAAATGAGGAACTAACAAGAGCAGTCTCAAATGAGGAAATCAAGAATGCTCTCATGAATATTGGTTCGGATAAATCCCCTGGTCCGGATGGTATGACGGCGGAATTCTATAAAACATACTGGGACATTGTTGGGCCTTCAGTCATTAAAGCAGTAAAAAGTTTCTTTCACTCGGGAAGGATACTAAGACAAATTAACCACACCTTTATCTCTTTAATCCCTAAAACAGAAAACCCAAGCTCAACAAATCATTATAGGCCTATTAGTCTTTGCTCAACTGTCTACAAAATCATAGCCAAAATTATTACGGAACGATTAAAAAAGGTACTTGGAAAACTCATACATCCCCTCCAAGGTGCCTTTGTGGCCAAACGAGCAATTCAGGACAACATACTAATAGCTCATGAAATTTTTCATTCATTTAAAGGAAGGAAGAATAAAGATGGGTGGGTTGCTATAAAACTCGATATGGAGAAAGCATATGATAGAGTAGATTGGGATTTTCTTTTCAGCGTCATGGAAAAATTTGGATTTGGTAGAAGATTCATAGGCTGGATTAAAGAATGCGTAAAAACAGTTTCCTTTTCGGTACTGGTAAATAATGGACACACTGACCCCTTCTTCCCTGAGCGGGGACTAAGGCAAGGTGACCCATTATCTCCCTATCTATTTATCTTAGGTACAGAAATCTTAGCACGAAAACTCCAACAAGAATGCTTGACTTCAAATAAGACTGTAGGCTTTGCTCTTGCTAGAGCGGGAACAAAAATCCCATTCTTATCCTTTGCAGATGATATTATAATCTTTTCAAAGGCTACACAATCAGCTTGTATGAATGTGAAAAAAATTATTGACGAGTATTGTGCACTATCGGGTCAAAAGGTTAACTTTCATAAATCAGCTTTCCATACGTCAAAAATAGTATCAAACCAACAAAAACAAAGAATACAACAAGCTCTAGGTATCACAACAATGGCGGACTTAGAAAATTATCTAGGATGTCCTATCGTGAGTGGAGTGGTAAACAAGGAGACGTTCAGTGACACAGTAGGGAAAACAATTGATCAACTAAGTAAATGGAAGGCTAATTCATTATCCCAAGAAGGAAGAACGATACTCATTAGATCAAACCTAGCAGCTAAACCAATTCATTTAATGCAAAATTTTATGCTACCTGCAAGTGTACATAAAGAGCTTGATAAAATAAACAGAAGTTTCTTCTGGAACAAAAGCCAAACATACAAACCATTGATTGGTTGGGATAAAGTTTGTAAGCCCAAATCCCATGGTGGACTAGGACTTCGAAAAACCGAACACATGAACAAGGCACTCCAAATGAAACTGTTATGGAAAATTCTAGCAGAACCAACAAATATTTGGGTACAAATAATAAAGGAGAAATACATGAGAAATGATGATTTTTTCTTATACAAACCCAAATCAAACACATCATGGCAATGGAAAAAGTTGATGACTCTAAAACCTGAATTTGAGGAAGGCCTTAGATGGCAAGTTGGTGATGGCTATACCATTAACTTCTGGCTAGACAGGTGGCTTTTCAATGAGCCGTTAAAGAACTATGCTACTAATGGGCAGGGAAATAACTTAGGAGAAAAAGTTGCTGACTTCCTGAACAATGATAAAACATGGAACCTAAATACCCTTCGTCAACATTTACCACCAAGCATTGTTGACAAAATCATAGAGGTCAACTTACCAAAAAATGATATAAAAGACCGTCTGTATTGGGCACCAAGTAGAAATGGGTGGTTCTCTACGGACTCGGCAATTGATCACATCACCAAAATTAGTAATATCAACCCAACCGCGAATAGTTGGATATGGAAACTTGATACTTTTCCTAAAGTGAAAATTTTTTTGTGGAAAATTGACAATAATGGACTCCCCACAAAAACAAGACTCAGGGAAAAACATGTATCAGTCCCGGGGGGCTGTCTGATGTGTCATTGTTCTTATGAAGACACTAGTCACTTACTGATCAAATGCCCTCATACCCATACAATCTGTAACAAAATTAGTCTACAAAGTGGGCAAATTCTAAGACAGTTTGATAGCAGGAATAAACCTCCAAGGCAAATCTTAAGTGAACTTAAGCAGCAAATGAGTACAAAAGAATTTACGGATCTAGCTGTCTGCTGGTGGGGAATTTGGCAGCAACGGAATAAATTAGTGTTTCAACAAGCACCTAATGATTTCATCCCAGATTTGGCACAATACATAAAATCCCAATTAATGGCATGGGAAGAGGCAAAAAAATGGAACGAAGAGAAGAAAATAAGAACCAACAATAGCCCAAGAAGTGATAGAAACAAAAAACAAAAATGGATAAAACCACCCGAAAATTTTTGTAAACTAAATACTGATGGATCTAAACTCAATGATGGTTCGACGGCGTCAGGCATCGTGATTCGGGGATCTAATGCAGAAGTAATGTTTATAGGTAGTACCAAGTATGGAAGGGTTTCAGTTGAATTACTTGAAGCACTGGCTCTTAGAGAAGGTGTTTTATGTGCCCATAATTTGGGAATCAAGAATTTGGAAATAGAAGGGGACAATCTCACAATTATTAACGCAATTAGAAAACAAGGCCAGTGCCCGTGGAACACTGATATAATTATCTCAGATATTTCAATTTCCCTCCAACAATTTGACTATGTTCGTATTAGTCACATTAGAAGAAATTGTAATGCTGTGGCCGATAAAATTGCTAAGCTGGGCCACAGCTTGCCTGTTGGCAACATTCTGAATCACCCAGAGCTTCTTGCTCTCATCCGGAAGGATGCTCTAGGACAACCCCCGTGAGGGGTGTCCTAATTCTTACCTATTTCAAAAAAAAAAAAAAAAAAAAAAATTAAGTTTTTTTCATTAAGGTAAAGTTTAGAGTAGTTAGAAGTATTATTTAAAATCGCCTAAAGCATCATCTAAGATACTATCTAAGGTTTTAACTGTCCGAACGCATAAGAAAAATTGGTTTATTTACAGGTGTTTATATTTTTTATTTTTTATTTTTGCATTTTGATTTATAAGTTACGTTGTGCACATAAAATAAATACTCCAGACAGTAGATAACTAACTACCACTCAACAGCTTGTTGTTTACCACCTACTACTCTTCTGCTACCCCCGCCTACATAATGTAGTCATAAGAAGCCTTTAGTTTTACTTCATTAGTGAGTCAACTGAAAATGGCCGGTGAGAAAAGCAAGATTCTGATCATCGGAGGCACCGGAAAGCTAGGCAAGGTCATCGTCGAAGCCAGCCTGAAAGCCGGGCATCCGACTCTCGTGCTCATCCGAGAATCTTCTTTGGCTTCTTTTGATGCGGCCAAATCCGCCCTCATTGACAAGTTCAAGAATGATGGAGTGGTTTTGATCCATGTGAGTGAGTTTCTCTTATGTATGTCTCATTAGTAAAAAATATCAGATCTAGAAAATATAAGTTTCAGTTTCAGTTTTGATTTTTGATGTTTTGTGGTTTGCACTTTGCATTGGTGATTTGATCCAATGTGAAGGGAGATGTAAATGATCATGGGAGTTTGGTGAAAGCAGTCAAGCAAGTGGATGTGGTGATCTCTTCCATTGGAGGGTTCAATATTGCTGATCAAGTCAACATCATAAAAGCCATTAAGGAAGCTGGCAATATCAAGGCAATCAAATTTAATTTGACATGTTCCTATTGACTTGCTAATCAAATTTAACTTATCTCACAGCCAGAAGATGTTAGCTTTCACTTTTCAGAGATTCATTCCTTCGGAATTCGGGTGTGATGTGGACCGGGCCCACGCTCTGAGCCCGGCTGCAGAGTTCCTCGGCAAGAAGGCGAAGATCAGGAGAGCTGTCGAGGCGGAAGGGATTCCTTACACGTACATCTGCTGCTACGGCTTTGCTGGATACTATTTGCCTACTTTGGCTCAGGAAAATGTCAAGGCTCCTCCTACAGACAAAGTTGTCATATTGGGAGATGGAAATGCCAAATGTAAGATAACTTAAACCTTATACTGTATAGGATAACATTACATTTTAGACCTTTATTTCATCATTTGTTGATCACACATTCACTTGTTTAGAATCGATTGATATTGACAAATAAAGAAGCTGATGATGTGTTGTTCTTGTGCTTAAGCAATCGTTGTTGAGGAGAAAGACATAGCTAGCTACACAGTCAAGGCAGTTGATGATCCAAGAACTCTTAACAAGGTCCTCTATGTTCAACCGCCTGCGAATATCTTGTCGTTTAATGAGATTGTGTCGATGTGGGAGAGTAAGATT
Organism: Fallopia convolvulus; assembly: GCA_964016875.1. Lineage (NCBI taxonomy): Eukaryota > Viridiplantae > Streptophyta > Magnoliopsida > Caryophyllales > Polygonaceae > Fallopia > Fallopia convolvulus. Next base: position 1,930,293 of record OZ024736.1, read on the forward strand.
GGTAAGAAACTCGAGAGGACTTACATTCCAGAGGATCAACTGCTTAAAAACATTCAGGGTCAGTAACATTAATATTCTCATCCAAGAAAATTAACTTTGCATTAACAATAAAATGATCATTCTGTTTTCTCTTCTCTGCAGAGTCTCCTTTTCCCAGGAGCTTCGGATTGTCACTTAAGCACTATGCCTTTGTAAGGGGATTGGACGACGAGTTACGAGCCAGGCAACCTTCCGATTTGGAGGCGACCAAAATTTATCCGGAAGTCAAGTACACTTCGGTGGAAAATTACCTTGATCGGTTCGCCTAAACTGTAAGGTAGCCGAGTAACGTTTCCCAGTATTTCTCTTTAATAAGCATTGTATTCTCTGGATCTCAATGTGCTGTCATGTAACTTAATGTCAAGGCATTGTACGTTCACAAATAAAAGAAGCATGACGAAGCTTCGCGAGATAAGTTTTTTAACTAATTAAACTAACTAATTACTAATTACATTGAATTCAGTTTCATTTCAAAGTCTTCATCCATAGTAATCTGCAAGGGCGCGAACCACCTTGTACTTGATCAACCTCCGGCCCATAGGCCCCATCATCGGCCCTAGATACTTCCTCATTAAGTGCATACTTAGAGGTACCAAAGTAGGCAGAACCGAAGTGAATACAATGGAGATCACTCTCACTCGAACCGGACTTATACTATTCACTGCTGTAGAATATGTAGTATACAATGCAGTAATGCAGATAAGGAGCTCAGCTCGGAGCGGGAACTTGCTCGTTAGCATGCCAATCATGGAGAGTGATACCGAGAATCCAATGGAGTTCAAGCCTATCATGAAGATGAACCCGACACCATCATAGGTGCCCATGATCGATGTCCCTGCAATCGGAGTTGAGTAGGATTCAGAGCTATTGTTTGTCATGCTGTTGTTGTCTTGCCATGTGCCACCGGGTGGGCTGAGACCGACTTGGTACGTTGCTGTTGCGACTAGCACAGCTATCACTAGGAGGGCGGTTCGTGCATCACTAGGCGAGTCTCTTCCCTTTTGGAATTGGAAGTAATCTGAGGAGTTTGTTCGACGGGTTGAATCACGAGAAGACGACGCTAGATACTCACACTCATGGACTCTGTCTTGAGTCTCCGTATTTCCAATTGACATTAACACCTGCAATGCCTGCATTTTTTTAAGTTTTTGTGTTAAAAAGTGGATCTTGGCCAAGATCGAGAGAGGCCGTTAGGGAGATAGATATGATATCGATCATATTAGCTCAATGGGTTTCATCCTAAAACCAATTGACAATAGGAGGAGGAGTAATCCGTTGAATTATATACTAATCAAGTCCTAACTTTTAGATGTGGGATGGACATTCTAACAGCACTATACTAATATTTAGAGAGACTTACTCGTCGCTCTTTCATTTGCATAGCAAGGCTAGGAACCGTGTTGTCTTGCTCATCATGGACATTCACAATCTCTTCCTTGCCCATCTTCCTAATCCAATCCGCCAAAACGTATAGACTATCGTACTGGCTGCTTTTAACAGCAAGGTGAAGACAGGTCTCCCCTTGGATGGTCACGTCTTCGATGCATTCAGGGCAAACTAAGAGCATTTCATTGATAACGCCAATCTCGCCTGCTTGCGTTGCAGAGTGCAATGGCGTCATCATGTCTCTTCCTTTCAAATGACAAAGCTCTTGATCAAATCTAATCAGCTCCCTCACTATCTCCACTCGCCCGTTGGCTGCTGCCATGTGTAGAGGGCTGTAACCATATGGACTCAGCTTCTTGGCAAACTCGGGCCTCAAGATGAGCATTTCCCTTGCGAAATCTAAGTGTCCAAATAGACATGCCAAGTGTAACGGGTTCTCGCGCGATTCCATTGCTACATAGTGAAGGATCAGGGGGTTCTCTCTTATAATTCCTTGCAATTCTACAACATTTCCTGTTCTAGCAGCCTCAAATAGTATATCCATCTTTCTTAATCTGTCTCTTTACCACTTATTCAAAAGCGCCTAGGAATAAAAATGCTTGTTAGTCAGGACTCATGATCATGTATAATATATGAGATAAGACTGATTTCAAGAAGCTTATGAACGTACCTTTGAATTTATTCATTTACCTTGGATCAGAGGCTGTGTTGTTCTGAAAACTGATCAATTTGTGCAAGTTTAGCACCATCTTTCATATACTGTGTATAGCTATTTATAAGATAAATCTTGGGGAGTCAACATCCAAGGTCAAAACTCCCCCATAGAAAATTGAAGTGATAAGAAATTTAATTAATTTGTTGCAGAAGCTAGGAAATTTCTATTCTTCCTCCAGTAAATTATATATATATTTATTTAGAAAACGATATTATTTATTTATAAAATAAGTCAAACCAATTGACAGGGGGTTTGCTTGTAACGGATGACAAGTGCTCTGAGATGTATACATATCAATCTAAAACCAACAGCTGGGCAATTAAGTGTTCTATGAGATGATAAATCAAGCACAAAAGTCTTCCTCATAAGCTGTTCCTTGAGCTGTCTGATAGAATTATATGCTAGATTACGATAATATAGATAATTGTCAAGCATTTCTACTGGATCATCATTCTTCTGTAAATAAAATTAATCAAGTCTTCAACATTTCATCATCTAGTAGCATGAGTCAGCAACTCAGCATATCCATCCTTTATAGCTCTGTTGGGTATCATTATATAAAAAGTAAGAACTTCTCAACTGGTAACTTAGTCAAGGGATTAGGGTTAACTTGAAATTATACTAAACTAACAATTTCATTATCTATTCCAGTATTGATGAACAAGGAATCATACGCACGAAACTCTAAATATAAGAAATTGGAAATTCACCAGATTAAAAGAGAAAAACCACTTATTAAGTATAATAATGATAACATAAGTTCTGAAGGCTTACATAGGAGAAAATTATTAAAGATATAAAGATAAAAAGATACAAAGTCTAAAAAATAGAAAATCTAGAAATCACGAAAAATCCCGAAAATACTTTAAACTCTAATTTAAGCCGTGAAAACAATGTTCAATGTCCGAAAAGTGCCTTAGTTTAGGGCAAAAGCGATGAGTTTTGCTCGTGGGTTAATTCTCTATCCGGAAAGCTATGGTGCGGCTCAATCGAACATCGCACGGTTGAAATCACTTTTGCCGAGAACGCGATTTCGACAGTCTAGCTCCTCTTCTATGCTCAATAACATCCTCTCTGCATCATCATTTCAAGTCAAGCCAGTGAGTTTCGGGATTCAAGCCAGCCGGGTTTGGTCATTGAGGGTCAATCCACTAGGTTTCGATTCGCTCTTTGATCCATTGATATTTTTTGGGTCGAATTTCAACACTAGTATTCGTTTCGGATCGAGTTTTAACAAGTTTATCTTCAAGCGCACTATATATATATATATATATATATATATATATATATATATATATATATATATATATATATATATATATATATATATATATATATATATACACACACACACTTCAATCAATAATAACAACACACCAACATTTTTTGGGTGTATTATCAACTAAACATATAGTAAAACCGTGCCAGAAAGTAAGCATTGGTCCTCTAAATACAGCCACATTCTGTCCTTTAATGAGATAGAGTGGTAAGAAGCTCAAGAGGACTTATTAAACATCACAGTCTGACACTAACTAATAACATTGGATTCAGTTTCATTCAAACTCTTCATCCATAATAATCTGGCAATGGCCTTAACCACCTTGTACTTGATCAAACTTATACTTCCTCATTAAGTACATAAGGAGATGTACCAAAGTGGGTAGGACCGAAGTCAATACAATTGAGAGAACTCTCACTCGATTCGGACTCATATTATTCACCACTATGCCATACGTACCATAAAATGTAACCAGACAGATCCGGAGCTCTCCTCGGAGTGGGAATCTAGTCGTTAGCATGGCAATCATCGAAAGTGATGCCGCTAATCCAATGGAGTTCAACCCGATCATGATGATGAATGCCACATCACCATAAGTACCCATAATCGATGTCCCTGCAATCGGAGTTGAGTAGGAGGATTTGGAGCTATTGTTTGTCATGCTGTTGTTGTCTTGCCAAGTGCCACCGGGTGGGCTTAGACCGACTTGGTATGTTGTTGTTGCAACTAGAACGGCTATGACAAGGAGGGCGGTTCGAGCATCACTAGGCGAGTCTCTTCCCTTTCGGAACTTGAAGTAATCATAGGAACCTTTCGAAACTTGAAGTAATCATAGGAACTTGTGTTGCTTGAATGTTGAGAAGATGATGCTAGATACTAGCACCCATGTTGAAATAGCCCAGTACACAAGCCAATTGGGGTTCCATCCTAAAACTAATTGGCAATAAGAAGAGTAATCCAAGGCTATTTATACTGACTTATTTCTCTTTAGATTTCCGATGTGGGATGAGTATTCCAATAGCTGAGCAGTTGTGTTAAAATGAAAAGTGAAAAAACCCTCTATACTAGACTTTTCATAGCATGACGTTGCTCTTTCATTTGCATAGCAAGGCTAAGAAGGGTGTTGTTTTGCTCATCATGCACATTGATAATCTCCTCCTTGCCAATCTTCCTAATCCAATCCACCAAAACCTGTAAGCTCTCATACTGGCTCCCTTTAATGGCAAGATGAAGAGCAGTCTCCACCTGGATGGTCACATCTTCAATGCATTAATCAGGGCAAACTAAGAGTATTTCATTGATAACCCCAATCTCGCCCCTCAGTGTTGCGCAGTGTAAGGCTGTTCTCATGTCTTTTCCTTTCAAACGACCAAGCTCGGGATCGAATCTAGTCAGCTCCTGCACTATCTCCACGTGCCCGTTCGCGATTGCCAAGTGCAAAGGGCTGTATCCTTTAGGATTCAGATTCTTGGCAAATTTCGGCTTCAAAGTGAGGAGCTCCCTAGCAAATTCTAAGTGCCCACATAGGCATGCCAACTCCAACGGATTCCCATCGGATTCTACTGTCGTGTAATGGAGGATAAGAGGGTTTGATCTTAGAAGAAGCTGCAATTCTTCTACATCTCTTCTGCTAGCAGCATCAAACAAGTTTTCCATCCTTGTTGATATTCTGCCTAGTTTGTACCTGTATATATTCAGAAACACATGATTTCATTTACAAAGAAAAAAGGTCTTCATGTATTTCATACTCCAAATCATAATAACATCGTCACCAACATTGTTTATGTGTGCAGTCAACTAAACATTTTGTTCATTTCTATTGCCAACACAAAATGAGCTTTCAAGTTGATTGTTCTTATTTAATAGTAAGATAAGTTCTTGATCATCTGCACTAGTTATCAACTCCCCATAAATTCAGCCTGGCCTGTAACAACAGATGACATAGGCATATATTGCAGGATTTATATTCAATAAATTCACGTACAAAGCCTTGTTATAAATTCCATCCATTGAAAAATGAGATAAAATTAGCTGCTAAATTTAATAAATTAAGGATATTTATTTTGAATTAACAGGCCCAGTTGTATCAAAGGACTCAGAGCACTATTGCACTCAGCTTGGCCTTCAAATGACATGTTTTTGCCTCTGAAGTAAAGATATGACAGCAGAGCTAGTTCAGAACTAGTAAATAGAAACATACAGATTTCATATTTGAATGTGTACAAATACAATCACAGACAAGCATTCCAAAATCTTTGCAATCTGTAATAAAATGGTCAGTTCAGTTAGCTCAAGTAATTCCTCCAAAGATTGACCACCACAGGTACAAGTGTAGGCAAAACTGATGTGAACACAATTATAAAGACCTTTGCGCTTTCTGGAGCCATATAAACAACCGCGGTATTATACGTCACATACAATGCAACAAGACAAATCTGAAACTCTACCCTCAGAGGAAACTTGCTTGTAAGTACTCCAATCACGACGAGCGACAGAGTGAAGCCAAGAGAGTTGAATGCAGCAAAAACCGTGTAAGTCGTGCTGCTATAAGAACCCAGTATAGATCCTCCTGCCATATGCTCTTTGAGGCCACCACTTCCTCTAGTATCGTCCTGCCACGTGCCACCTGGCGGATTGATACCGACTTGATAGGTAGCCGTTGCAACGAGCACAGCTATGACCAATAGAGCATCACGTACCGAGCTAGGAGAGTCTCTTCCTCTATGGAACTTGAAGTAATCAACTAAATTGTTGCGATTTCTTGGGGTTGGATTATTAGGAATTTGAGTGCATGTTTGGGGATAGGAGTCATCATCAAGCTCTTGAGCTCTCATAGCTCCGGCACGTTGAAGCAGCTCCTGCATCTCTCTGTCCCCTGCCTCGCTTGGAAACACGAGCAACACGTCGAGAGGTGTTAGGCCACTACGATTGATAGCGTTAACCTCCAATGGATGCGAGTTTTCACTTCTGTTGGCTAGCAATGACTCCATCACCTGCACGCATGATTAAAGGAATGTATTGGAATACTCATCCCACATCGGAAATCTAAAGACAAATAAGTCAATTGGTTTTAGGATGGAATCCACTGGGCTTGTGTACTGGTCATGGTGGCCCACAGAATTTCATAGAATGAGATGCCATGAAATAAACTATCTCACCCTATAGAATGAAAAAAACCTTCATTTATACAAGTTTGTAAATGACTTGCCTGTCGTTGTTTCTTCCAGGTCCCAAGATGCAGCAATGTGTTGCCTTGTTCATCCTTCTTATTCAACATTTCACCTCTATTCGTCGTCCCAACGCAATCCACCATGAACGAAAAGCTCTCAAATTGACTGTATCTAATAGCAAGGTGAAGCGCGGTTTCTCCCTGTGGAGTCAAATCCTCAATGGATTCAGCACATCTTGAAATCATTTCTTCCAAGACATTGACCTTCCCTTTCAAAGCTGCAAGATGAAACGGCGTCCTCCCATTCGTGTCTCTACGACGACAAAGTTGATGATCAATCTTGATCAGCTCCCTGACTACCTCCAAATTTCCGTTTGCGGATGCCATGTGCATAGGAGTATACCCTTCTGAGCTCAACTCCATGGCGAACTCCGGTTTCGACCTCAACAACTCCTTTACATAATCCAAATGGCCTGCAAAGCAAGCGATGTGTAGTGGATTGTCAACAGACGATAATGCAACAGTGTGAAGAATGAGAGGGTTTTCAAGGATCAATTGACGCAATTCCCAAACATCTCCAGTTCGAGCGGATTCAAACAATCTGTCCATTGTAAACAGCTCTGTAGATTTTATTTGAGCTTTGTTTAGGGAATGAGAAGAGAGGTGTCTGACCACACAAACTACATCATCATGATAGCCACAACAAAGGGATAGATCATACAAATTGTGATTTAAAGCCGGCACAAGGTCAAACTTCATAAGAGTATTATATAGAATGAAAGAAGCATGATTGCAACTTCCCATCGCATATATGATTTTTACACTAATTAACTTTTAAAAGTTTAGGAGTTTGAGATACAAAAGACGTTAGACTTGATGGGGCGCAATTTGTTCATTTGATATAGCACCTTATAATAGCTTATAGTTACTTACAAGCTAGCTTAATACCACACGGCATTTGTGTAAGATTCAAATTGAATAGTCTCTATTATACCTAATATTTGGCTGTATACTTAGAAGAAGAAAAATAAAGATAATTTTATAATGGAGAAAATTATATCATGTTGGATCGTAACTTGTTAGCGAGAGCTTGGGAACTAACTGTTAAGCTGTTCCCAAGGCAGCGGAAGAAATAATATCGCAAGTACTAAAAGCTGAAACGACACAGTTCCCTTATAGAGGAACCCCACGACAACCAACTAGTTGTGTGGATAAACCTCTACCTTTGAATGACTTACTTGTATATATTGCTTGTTCCTTAGTTACAAACAACCAGATTCAAACTTCTCTGTTCCTACGAGTTCTACCTAACTCTGGTAACACTAGTGAATCTTCTCAGAGTTCCTAAGCAAACAACTCAACTAAAAACAAGAAAGTCAAACCTTACACATTGACAATTCAGTTCCCTTGCTCTTGGGAACTTTAGCTTCACCGTCGTCGAGATTGGACACTCGTCGTCGGGGACTTCTCTTCTTCTTTCTTTCTTTCTTAGGGGAGTATATGAGTTCTCGGAGAAGTGCTAAAACCTAGCACTATTCATTTGGCTTTATACTCGATTGTACTTGGGCCTCAATCGTATCTTTCGTGTTGTCCGAAATGCCCTTTGCTTGCAGCCCAAGTGTACAATCTTCACATGTGACTTCAATTTGAACTAGGTCAACTTCTTGAATCAATCGGACCGTAAGATCGCTTGTGACAGTCTGCTCATCAGACTGTTCCTTCATTCTGTCCAAGACAGGATCCCGTGATTTGCGCTGAGCGGTCTCTGTCTTCACATGTGAGTTCCCATGTGATGGGAACTGTCTTCTTTAGAGTTCCTTTGAGAGAAACTCTTCATCGTATAGGCATGTGTTCTTTTGATCATTCATAGAAGTTCCCATAGCATGGGAACTTTCTTTGCTAGACTTGTGTTCCTTAGAAATACTTGGACAAAGCACGTTAGTTCCCATATGGTGTTTGTCATTATCAAAACTGGAGAACAGTCTCGTCGTTCCGATGTTTAGAACCAGGGGTCCCAACACCGTCCCAACATTTTCCCCCTTTTTGATGATGACAAACCTATCACAAAAATAAGCAAGTATTTCAAAACATGATATGCAGATGAGTTCCTAAGCAAGTTTCTAGGGAGCCACTTCATGTGTAACACTGAGTTCGTACTTAGCTTTTTATGCACTTGTTCCCCCTTAGCTTAAGCATATTCTGTGATATCTTTTCAACTTTAACTCATCTCGCATTTTTTGTCTTTCCCCCTTTTGACATCATCGAAAACAAATAACATATAATAAGGGAAGAAAGGAACACGCAATCATACTAAAAACCATTCATTACTTAAGCAAAGTATGTACAAAGGAACAAAAGTAATAACACTTGTGGGAACATTGAGGATAAGGTAAAAAAGGGAAGAAAAGATCATGGGCTTGGTGGGAGCAGGGCATCACTAAGTCGTGTCAAGACTCGTATAAGCTTTTCTTGGTCCCTTGCCATTTTGTCGAGAGTGTTGGCAATGTGCATCAACACTTGAGTGTTCCCATCCTGGGGGCCGACACCAGATGTCAGCTGTTCATGTTCCTCCACCGGCTCAGAGTGACGCATTTTCTGGACCACAGAAATGTCCAGTTCCCTGCCTATGTTGACCTCTTCTTTGAGGTGTCGTAGAGGCCTTCTCTGAGCATGAGTTTCTTGATCAGGCTAGCGTACGGAATTGAATAAGACTTAGAGGCCATGCACTTCTCCATGTGCCCTAGAATAATTCGTGGGAGATTGATGGGCTTCTTCATAGAGGAGAACGACGTCAGGGATGTTGACGTGAAGGCGCTTCTCCTGGCGAGGGATCACGACGTTGATGATGAACTGGTGGGCCAACTTAGCGATGAGGGATAGATGATGGGTAGACGTTCCAGTCGTGGGAACACGGCCCTCATAGATTGTATTGTAGATTACCTCGCTATTGTAGTCGCCCCAGTTCTTGGTGGGAAATTCCTGGAGGCCCTGGACAGGGACCTGTAGTTGAAGGCGAATTGTGGAGGTTGTGAAGATGAAGTCATCGCCATTGAGGGAGAGAGTTCCCTTGGTGCCCTTGTCGTGAACGACAAAGTTATTGTAGAAGAGGCGCACCTGAGAGGGATCCACACTTACAGCCTCGTCACAGATATGTTCCCATCCTTGGGCCTTGATCAGTTCCCACAGTTGCCCAAGCCCTTGTTCTGTGAGTTGTTCTTCCGAGAAGATAAGAGGGGGAAGGAGTTTGCGATTTTCAGATACATGCACCTTCTTAGGAGCAGCTCCCTTCCCTTTCTTTTTCGTGTTCCCCCTAGAGACAACAGTCGGTCATTTTGGCTGAGGGGAAGCAGCCGCTTCAATCATCAGAGGAGAGATTCTTTCCTCTGGGCTCTTGCAGACACCACTAGTTGGTGTCCTGGAGTTGGGATGCCAGCAGGCTCTTTTGCAGCAGGAGCCTCCTCTTGGTCCTCAGCTTCATCGCTGGAGGTCCCTTCATCTTCAGAGGAGGTTAGCCTTATCTCCTCTTCGTCATCTCCCTGGTGACGGTCGGATGGCCCAACTTTATCAGACAGAGCGGGAACCGTTTGTGATTGAGCCTCCTTTTCTTGGGCCGGGCTCCCATGCTCGACTGGGAGCCCTATGAGTGCGCCTCAGAATTCTTCCTCGAGGGCTTTGAGTTGGGCCTCTTCTTCCGCAGTTCCCATGACTATGGGAGTCTGATCCTTGGCCTTTTTGCCGAGGACGATGGCAATTGGAAGATCGTCGTCATCTGAGTCGAGGTTTAGGAATTTTTGGGCCGAAGGAGGGGGAGAAGGAAGTTTGAGTGTGGAGGGAGAAGAAGGAGGAGGAGGAGAATTTTGTGGAGTTGGATTTTTGGGGTTGGAAGGAGGAGGGTTGTTTGATGCCTTGGGACTAGAGGTCCCAGAGGCGGTTTTTGGATCGTGAGAGGAGGACTTGGCAATAGGGGAAGTGGGTGGTGGAGGAGTGTTTTGTTTGGAAGAGGGAGGGGAGGGGAGTAGGAGTTCCCTCGGGTATGGAAGGAAGGGAAGAGGAGGGTGTGGAGGTGGGAGCGTTGAGGGTAGAGTTCCCAGAGTCTGAGGACGCTGGTAGAGAATCGGTTTGAGCAGGAGGTGGTGGAGGTTGACGTTGGGATTGTGAGTTCCCAGGGCCGGATTGTGAGGGAAAGATGAGAGGAGGTTTGATGGCGTAGGAGTCAGGTTTGGAGAGGTTGAGAACTTCCTCCATGTTGAGGAAGGATTTCTTCTTGGGTTCAGAGTAGTGGGAAGGGGAAGAGATCTAGGAATATTTGCATTTGGATGAATTGTGTTTGGATTTTGAGGGGTGTTTGGATGGATTGTTGGACTTGGATTTTTTGGGTTTTTCATGTTTAGATGGGGGTTCGGATCCTAAATTGTCGACGATGACAGTTTCGGAGGAAGAGAGAGGTGGAAGAGATTGAGAGGAAGTGGCGATGGAGGAGGACATCGCAAGAGTTTGCGCTGCCAGAGGAGGAAGAGAAGGAGGAAGCATGAGAGGGCTCACATAATTGTAGAGCCCTGCGATGTGGACATCGCGAAGAACAGGATCTTGTTCTTTCTCAATGTCTGCTAGCATGGAGAGGAAGAAGGTGCGAGGATTTTTGTTGACCCACTCTTTAATTTCTTCAAATGAGTGAGTTGAAGCCATGGGAATTTTGGGAAGGTGAGAAGTTTTTGGAAGTTTGCTTGAATTGGGTGATTGGGAAGTTGCAGAAATGAGAGAATTGCAGAGAAGAATGAGGGAGAAGGGTCCAAAAATGGCAAAGGGGTTTTATGTGGGAGAAGGAAACGAGGGTAGAAGGGGAAGTTAGAAAAACCTCGATAACCGTTGGCCAATGAATGCGGAGGAGCGTTTCAACTTCCGTAGCACGCCTCTGACACGCGTCGCTTTCTTCCTAGGGAAGTCTTTTGATTTTTGAATACTTGGCTCAAAACGCCTCAGAGTCTGAAACATTTCCCATTTTCCCAAGCGACGTTTTAGCTTCTTCAGAAAGTAGTGTTCCCTTGCTTGTACATACCAGTTCCCATGATCTTTGAAAAAGTCATATTGAGTGGAGAGATTAAGGGAACTCACACTCAAATTATTCGTAAGGCTAGGGAACTCAATAGGGAACCAGACAATTACAACTCGATAAGAGGGATAAAAAGTTTGGCTCATGAGAAGCGTTTGTTTGGCCCTTGTCTTAGGGTTGGTTTTATGATCAGCCGTCATGGTGTCTTGTAGAGAGGGTTAAAGGAAACTCTAGTTGATCATTTTGGGCAAAAAAAGAGAAAGTTTCATTGTACAGATATAAGCTCTAGACTAGTAATATGGCAAAATGAAAGCAATAAATCCAAGTGTTCCCTATCATGCATTTCTAGTTATACTAGTCAGGCATTGAGGGAGAGACAAACATGGAGTTGTTTAGTTTAGAGTTATCATCCCTAGAAGCATTCGAAAACGCTGGTAGGGACGTCTGTCTAAAGCTTTAGTGAGGATGTCCGCACTTTGCTCTTCCGTTCTATAGTGTTCCATAGAGATGTTCCTATTCTCAACATTATCACGTAGGAAATGATGTCTAATGTCTATATGCTTGGTCCTAGAGTGATGCACATGATTTTTGGATATGTTAATGACACTAATGTTATCACAGAGTATAGGAAATGGGCCAAAAGACATATCGTAATCTTGGAGTTGAGACTTGAGCCATAGAACTTGGGAACAACATGATGCGGCAGCCACATATTCTGCTTCAGCTGTGGAGAGTGCCACTGAGTTTTGCTTCTTGGATCCCCAAGAGACTAGGCATGATCCTAGGAACTGGGCCATTCCAGATGTGCTCTTTCTATCAACCAGGTGCCCAGCGAAATCTGCATCTGTGTAAGCAATGAGTTCAAGGGAACTGTTCCTTGGATACCAGAGGCACAAGTTGTCGTTCCCTTGGAGATACCTGAAAATCCTCTTCACCTCTTTCAGGTGTGATTCCTTAGGGTTAGCTTGAAAACGAGCACAAAGACATACGGAGAACATGATATCAAGTCTACTAGCAGTTAAGTAGAGAAGGGACCCGATAATACCTCGATAATTTCTTGGGTCCACACTTATATCTGTTTCATCCGCATTGAGTCTTGAGTTTGGTGAGATGGGAGTGTCAATGGGCCTGGAGTGTTCCATCCCATACTTCACGAGCATTTCTCTAATGTATTTCTGTTGATGAATCTTTGTTCCCTGCTTTGTTTGAGAAATTTGGAGTCCCAAGAAGAACGTGAGTTCTCCTATGAGACTCATCTCAAATTCACTGCTCATGAGGTTCTTAAATTTCTCTACAAGAATTTCGTTAGTTGCTCCAAAAACAATGTCATCAACATATACTTGCACAATCAAGATATCTTTAGACTCTTTCTTTAGGAACAAGGTTTTGTCTATAGAACCTCGAATGTATCCATGAGATAAAAGGAACTGAGCGAACCTGTCATACCATGCTCGAGGAGCTTGTTTGAGACCGTAGAGGGCCCTCTCCAGGAAGTAGACGTGGTTGGGTAGCTTCTCATCTTCGAATCCTGGGGGTTGAGCTACGTATACTTCTTCCTTGAGGTGCCCATTGAGAAAGGTCGTCTTTACATCCATCTGGTACAGCTTGAATCCCTTGTGAGTTGCATAGGCTATGAGGAGATGTATTGCCTCGGTTCTTGCAACTGGTGCGAAGGTCTCATCGTAGTCAATTCCTTCCTCTTGCATGTACCCTTGTGCGACCAGTCTTGCCTTGTTCCTTGCCACAGCTCCAGTATCATCAAGCTTGTTCCTAAAGACCCATCGAGTTCCTATGATGTTCTTGTTTTTGGGTCTGGGAACTAGCCTCCACACTTTTTTCCTCTCGAATTGATGGAGTTCCTCTTGCATGGATTGGATCCAGTCTGGATCTTTTAGAGCTTCTTTGATGTTCTTTGGTTCCACCAATGAGACAAAGGCATTAAAAGCACAGAAGTTATTGAGGGAGGAACGAGTTTGTACACCTTTGTCATAGGGATTGATGATGTTATCTATGGGGTGATCCCTCTTTTGATGGTAGTTCCTGGTTCGGATATGTGAGACATTAACCTGTTCCCTTGTCCCTTCGTCTGCGTCTTGAGCCTCCTCTTCTTCAAGGGAACAGTTATGCTCCACTTCTTCGCTGAGGCTCTCGTCAGGATTCTCTTTAGAGTTCCCTCGTTGTTCCCCCTGAACACTGGATTCTGGTACATTTTCAGTTTGGGGAACAAGAGAGTTCGATGCATCTTGTGGTTCTTCTGTTGAGGAGGGAACTTCAAAGGAGCTTTGATCTGTGGAATTTTGATCTCCTTCGTTGTTCCCTGATTGTGGGACATTATTCCCACTTGGATAGTCTTCATCTCTCTTTCTTGGTTCATCCTCGTCGTCTTCTTCTTCTTGTCTAACCAGTTTGAACAGAGTTCCCTTTCCTTGGGTCTTTGTTCCCACCTTCACAAATTGTTCGTCGAAGATAAGGTGAATGCTTTCTTCTATTTTCTTGGTTCTCTTGTTATAGACCCTGTACGCCTTACTTTGAGAGGAGTACCCTAAAAAGATCCTTTCATCACTTCTTGGGTCAAATTTACCGAGGTTGTCCTTCCCATTGTTGTGAATGAAGTATTTGCATCCAAAGGTCCTTAGGTGAGAGAAGTTGGGCTTGCTTCCTTTGATCAGCTCGTAGGATGTCTTTTTGATCAAGGGCCTTGTCATGGCTCGATTCAAGATGTAGGTAGTTGTGGAGATGGCTTCGGCCCAGAAACTTGGAGGAACTCCACTCTCTAGCATCATGGTCCTTGCCATGTCTTCCAAGGTTCTGTTTTTCCGTTCCACCACGCCATTTTGTTGAGGAGTGCGAGGGGTCGAGAAGTTGTGGGATACACCATTTTTGGCACAGTACCTTAGGAACTCTGAGTTTTCGAACTCAGTTCCATGGTCAGATCTGAGTGCCTTGAGCTTGATTCCCATGCTAACTTCCATCTTCTTGATTAGAGTCTCAAATTCTTTGAAGGTATCTGATTTTGATCTCAAGAAAAGAACCCATGTAAACCTTGAAAAATCATCAATTAAAACATACATGTACCTCTTTCCTCCGAAGCTTTCGGTGTCCATGGGACCACAGAGATCCATGTGAATTAGCTCCAAGGGCCTTGTTGTGCTGATTACCCTTTTTGTTTTGAAGGAGCTTCTAGTTTGTTTGCCACGAACACAAGCTTCACAGATCTTGGCGCCTTCAATGTTTATTCGAGGAAGGCCAATGACCAGATCATGTAGATAGAGTTTTAGGATCTGACTTCCGTTTCGTCAACGGAGCTAGCTAGGCACAATTTTCTTGGTGGCTCAAAGTTTGTGTCCACCACATAGATGTTGTTGGACTTTCTTCCCTTCAAGATGAATTTGTTAGTCTTTTTGTTGATCACTAGACATTCCCTTGAGTCAAATGTGACTATGTTGTTCCCTTGATCACATATCTGGGAGACACTCAAGAGATTGAATCCTAGGTCCTTCACCAAGTTAACGTTGTTGATCTTGATTGATTTGTTGAGTAGTACTTCCCCTGTTCCTATGATTTCCACTTTATTCTTGTTGCCAAAGGACACATGACCTCCTTCGGCCTTTGGGTGGAGTGAGGTGAGGTTGTCTTTGTTTCCAGTCATGTGGTTAGAACATCCACTATCAATGACCCATGTGCTGTTCCCCCTCACTGCCACCTACAAGAAAAGTTAGTTTTTGAGGATCCAGGCAAGATGACTCTTGCCTGGTCCCTTGCAGGGAAAGACAATCTCAAATAACACATAATCAGCAATGTTAATATCACGAGAGTGCTTGTTATAGGTAAGGTTCCTATGGTTGTTCCTTTTTGATGGAACTCTAGCAAATTTGTTGGCTTGTTGATTCTGCCTGTTCCAGTACTCGTGATTTCTCTAGGTTTGGGCCTTAGCTTTGGGACATCTTTCCTTGTAGTGCCCATGAGCACCACAGTTCCAGCATGTCTTATAGTATTCTCCTAGGTAGTACTTAGGATGGGGTCTCTGTATCCTGTTCCTATCCATAGTTTCTTTGTTGTACACCTTAGACCCATTTCCCTTAGTTATTTGAACATACAACTTATGTCCAGTGTTCCCAGTGTAGTAGTCTACTTCTCCATTCGCTCCACTCTCCAAGACACGGATTTTCTCTTCTAGGTGTGCATTATTCTGTTTCTCACACTGAATCTCTAAGGCCCTACACTCATTGATCTCTTTTTCACTCAAAGGGGACTTTCCTTTCCTAGGGCTCTCTAACTCATACCCTATTTCATGTCTGGCAGGGACAAACTTGGTTTGGGAACTAGAGGCTTCAGAGTTCCCTTTTGTTTTACTCGGGTTTTGTAGAAGGGTGTTCTCATCACTATCTAGAGTCTTAAGCTCTTTTTCAAGATCTACGATGTGTGACACATAGGACTGAAGTTTTTCAAGAAGGGACACACAGTTGGGACATGGCTCAAGACCAACTAGTTCAGCATTGGTGTGTTCCAATTTCTCCAACTTCTTTTGCAGTTTAATGTTGTCTTTGACAAGGCTTGAAAGAGTTTTTAGCAACTCAGGTTTTTCATAATTATTCAAGGAAGCAAGAACGGATTCAGTAGTTACCTCACTGGGTTGTTCCCCAGTGGTGTCTCCTATGGCCATTGCGCACATGTCGGGGGATGCCTAAGATTCAGGAGATTCGTCCTCGTCATCGTCCCAGGTGGCGATGTAGGCCTTCTTCCCTTGCTTACGATCATCATTTCCCAGTGGGCACTCCTTCGCAAAGTGTCCCTTTTTGTAGCACTTGTAGTATGTGACGTCCGAGAGATCCTTCTCAACAGGTTTTCTTTGGGAACTATGTCCTTTCTGAAAGTTCCCATTGTCCTTTTTGAACTTTCCTTTGTAAAAGGATCGAAGGGCCTTAGTTACGAGGACTAGCTCCTCATCCTCTTCTTCTTCAGATTCTTCATGTTGCTCTTGAGCTGACTTGAGCATCTTTTCCAGTTTGAGAGCAATCCCTTGGTGTTCCCTCTTTTGCTCCTTGTCATCTATCTTTCTTTCCTCATGTCCCACCAGGGTGGAGCATAAGAGTTCTGTTTTCGGGGTTCTCCTTGAACATCGTTCTTTCATTTGCCCACTCTCCAGTCAACCCATTGAAGAGTTGTTGAACCTTCATTTTGTCAGTGATTTCCTCTTTAGTGATCCCAAGGCCAACCATCTTGGTGCAAAGTCCCTCGAAACGGGATTGGTAACTATCAACGGACTCTCCCATTTCCATTTGGAAGTTGAAGAACTCCCTCCTCGCATTCATCTGAAGATCTTCTCGGAGGTTTGAGTTCCCAATATGCATTTGTTGAATGGCTTCCCACACTTCCTTGGATGTGTCTAGGTTTGCCACCCTATCGCAATCTTGCACCGTTATAGCATTCTTGAGGTATTGTATGGCCTTGAAGTTGGCCTCCATGCACTTGTACTCATTTGGTCCCCATTTGGAGAGGTAATTCTCAATAGCTGGATCAATTTTGAAGTTCTCTTTCTCTATAACGCACCAAGCTTGGTAGTCCTGGCTACGCATCTAGTTCTTCATGTCGCGTTGCCAGCTTTCAAATCTACCAGTGATGAGCCTTGGTGGTTTGTTGTTGTTGTGACCGACTTGGGTGAGTTCGTGAGCCATTTTGAAACCTGCGATGCTAACACAAATCTAGAGCAACCTTGCTCTGATACCAATTGTTGGATCGTAACTTGTTAGCGAGAGCTTGGGAACTGGCTGTTAAGATGTTCCCAAGGCAGCGGAAGAAATAATATCGCAAGTACTAAAAGCTGAAACGACATAGTTCCCTTATAGAGGAACCCCACGACAACCAACTAGTTGTGTGGGTAAACTCTACCTCCGCTTGGAGGATTTTGAATGACTTACTTGTATATATTGCTTGTTCCTTAGTTACAAACAGCCAGATTCAAACTTCTCTGTTTCTACGAGTTCTACCTAACTTTGGTAACATTAGTGAATCTTCTCAACTGAGTTCCTAAGCGAACAACTCAACTAAAAACAAGAAAGTCAAACCTTACACCTTGACAATTCAGTTCCCTTGCTCTTGGGAACTTTAGCTTCACCGTCGTCGAGATCAGACACTCGTCGTCGGGGACTTCTCTTCTTCTTTCTTTCTTTCACTGGGGAGTATATGAGTTCTGGGAGAAGTGCTAAAACCTAGCACTATTCATTTGGCTTTATACTCGGTTGTACTTGGGCCTCAATCATATCTTTCGTGTTGTCCGAAATGCCCTTTTCTTGCAGCCCAAGTGTACAATCTTTACATGTGACTTCGATTTGAACTAGGTCAACTTCTTGAATCAATCGGACCGTTGGATCGCTTGTGACAGTCTGCTCATCAGACTATTCCTTCATTCTGTCCAAGACAGGATCCCGTGATTTGCGCTGAGCGGTCTTTGTCTTCACATGTGAGTTTCCATGTGATGGGAACTGTCTTCTTCATAGTTCCTTTGAGAGAAACTCTTCATCGTATAGGCCTGTGTTCTTTTGATCATTCATAGAAGTTCCCATAGCATGGGAACTTTCTTTGCTAGACTTGTGTTCCTTAGAAATACTTGGACAAAGCACGTTAGTTCCCATATGGTGTTTGTCATTATCAAAACTGGAGAACAGTCTCGTCGCTCCGATGTTTAGAACCAGAGGTCCCAACACCGTCCCAACATATCAAATTAGTGACAACTTAGATTAAGTTATAATATAAGTATGATAATGTAAAGAAAAAGTATTATGTGAGAATGGTTGCTACGGTGAAAAAGAAGAATAATATTGTCCGTTTTCAAAAAAATCGATGTCTCAAATTAAACATTTATTAATGAGGGGCCTAAAAGCAGCACACGTATATTTGTCTGAATTATTCACGTATTTTTAAAAAAAATATGCTTCTAGGGGACGCAGGCGTTATGTGCATCGGTTTCACCTTGAATGTGCATCAAAACTAACTCAATGTGTATCTAAACTATTTGTTTGTATATCGATTTTTAATGCACATTTCGAAATTTTTTGTCCAACTTTCCACCTTTTTCCTTTAGATTAGATTGAATTAAATTAAGAGATGAATCTTAATTAAAATAAATAAAATCAAATTCCAACCATCTTTAGGCTTAAAACTAGTTGAATTCTTGTGCCATGCAGGGTTTTGTTTATAAATATCTTGCATAAATAAATTTTCAAATTAAAAGAGGTCCAACTAGTTTTAAGTCACTTGCTTGACTGCTTTCAAGGAAAAATTAAGGTCCAACTTTCCACCTTTTTCCTTTAGATTAGATTTAATTAAATTAAAAGAGGAATCTTAATAAAATAAGAGTTGTCACGCATAATGAAAAACCCTAAAAGGCTTCGGAGAACGCGCTACACGCGCCCAAACCTCGCTCACTATCCTGTCCCTAACCCTAGTTCACCATGGCTGCCGCTCCCAGATCCCACCGCCTCCGAAATGCCCAAGGCCGCAAATCCGGTCAATTCCAATACCCACTCGAAGATAATGCTCGAGATCTCTCCGCCTAAGACAACAACCCGGTTGAAGAAGCCTCTAAACCCAATCGCTCCGTCCATCTATCGGAGTCTAATGTGCCTCCTTCTTCCCTGGATGTTCAGTGGAGGCAATGAAAATGCTAAACCTCTTGTGTGCGTGCAATTGGGGTTGAGATCTTACCCCTTCTGTTTCCCCTTGTGCTCGTATGTGAAGCGGGCGAGAAAGCAAAACCGCGAGTCATTCAAACTGTGGAGCTTAAAACCGTGGCGGCACCATGACTCGTCGGGGCCTGCCATTCTATCCTGGAAGCGGATTCGTAGCGGTTTTTGCTTGGGCGAGTTTAACCACGCCATCGATGGCGGCCGTCATCTGGTTGCTCATGCCTTTCCAGGGCTCTCGCCTTGGATCTTCAAACCCACTTGGTCGGAAGCCCGCTTGGTCATCCCGATTTTTTCCGAGCATCTGCATGGAGGTTTTGATTCTCAGCGGAGGCGGCGACGTGTCTTTGGCCTGGTGCTGTGGCGTGGGCATGTTCGCTGGCGTGATGGGCTGGGGGTTCGCTCTCTGCGGTAGTGGTGGTGGTGCTGTGGGTTTGGGGCGGACCCGACCAGCGCATGCCATTATCTTGCCGTTGGTTGTTTCACCCCTTCTACATCTTGGTTTGTGTCACACAATCTGGTACTACCTTTCCCTTTTCCTTCTAAGCTTATCCTGGGGTTATTGGACTGGCCTTGGATTATCGGTTTCTTGTTCATAGCCTCTAGTTTACCCCTCTCGTATTTTTATTCTCTTTTTCTAGAATCAAGTTCGAACACAAAGTCTCTGCTTGCCCTGTTTGCAATTCCTACTTTTAGTTTTTCACCTAAGCTCTTTTGGGGTAATAAACAACCCATTCCAAAAAACTTGACTGAAGTTGGTATGTTTTATAGAGATCCACCCTATCTTTTTTCTTTCAACTCTACGTGCTTGCCTAATTCAGTGTTTCTGCTGAATTACACAATTCTATGCAGTTGTTTTGAAGGTATACCCTCAAAGCTTGGTGTGGTTTCCACCCTTATGAACCCGAATCTCGTTGTCCATGCTCTCATGTGTAGAGTGGAACAAATCTCTATGTATGACCAAGTCGTTGGCGTCAAACAAAATGCCATTAAAAGCAAGCCTGAATTTACAAAATGGCTTATGTTGCAAAACTTCATTTGCCGAATCAGAAATGATCAATGGCTCTTACTGAGGCAAAACCTCACGGGAATCACCACCCCGACTTCTTGCACATCAAAAATTGTCATTGTTTCCATGTTCTCCCAAGTAAGTTGGGGAATGGGAACAACCAAGGACATCACAACAAACATGGTCCTAGTTAAAGGGACTTGCACAAAGAAGCTTAAGACTGTCACTAATGCTTGTGTGATTAAAACCCAATTCTTTAAGTATCAAATCTTTCATAAAAACTGTATTTATCTCATAATTTCACCACTAGTCAATGCTAGTGAAAGAAAGGACCAAATCACAACATGTCCATTGGATACCAACCTGAAAATTGCTCGATCGATGTTTAGTTCCGTGCATGGCAACTACACATGTATTATGTACTCAAAATTGCCCAACAACTTAGTCCTCTATAAGACCAATAACAACATTGTTACTTGCTTCTTGTGCTTACAAGCGTACCAGCACACCCATATCCTTGCTAAGCAAGCTACAGGAAGGACTATCAAACCAATGTGGGTTGAAACCACCAAACACATGGCCAAAAACCACACAAAATTTGGTTACTTATGAAGATAAGCCTTTGGAATTGTAGAGGTCTTAAACGCCTCTCGTTGTGGACGGAAATAAATGTTTTGTGTAGAATTGAAAGAATCCAAATCATGGCTCTCGTGGAAACTAAAACTCAAAAACCACCGGATAACAAACTTTGGCTAAAGGCCGGCTTCGACTCAATCGAATTCATCCCTGCAATTGGCCTCTCCTGAGGTATTTGTGTCCTATGGAAAGGACATCAACTCTTAAACGAATCACTTGCAACCATCCATAAAGACGATCGTTTTATCGCATTCCGATACTCCAATCTCGAAACGCAACATCAACTAATCCTCATATTCGCCTACGCTCCGCCAAGGGCTTCGGACAAAGACCTGTTTTGGTCAAAACTAAAATTGTTTATCACAAACATGAACCTACCCTGCATCCTTATAGGCGATCTTAATGAAATACAACACCCAGACGAAAAACAAGGAGGGGCGATACCCCACCACTCCCGATTTGAAAGACTTATCAATTTCAAAAATAATTGTGATCTCAACGAAATCCCAACTACTGGGAACAAATTTACATGGACAAAATTAGACAGAATACTAGTGAGTGAACAAATCATTCAATGGTACCCGTCCATCTCTAGTAAAAATCACTCCTTTTCATCATCAGACCATTGCCCAATATCTTGTGATTTACCTATGGGTGGAACCATAAAAGCACAACCTTTCAAATTTGAAATGATGTGGACATCTATACAAGATTTCCAAGATGTCATTAAACAAGCATGGAGGCATAACCCCAACGGGTCTCATATGTTTAAACTAATAAAAAAAACCCAACTTCTGAAGGTTAAGGAAAAAGCCTGGAATAAATCCACATTTGGTAACATCTTTGAACAAATAAAAAAAGTTGATGAGGAAATTATTTCAATCCAGAAAGAAATTATTGAACAAAAGAATCCTCGAATGATCCAAAAGCAAGAACGCTTGAATAAGAAACGAGCATGTCTGATTCAATTTCATCACACCTATTGGAAACAAAGAGCAAAACATACACACATTAAGCTAAATGACAAGAATACTAAATATTTCCACAGAATCGCAAATGGTAGAAGAAATAGAAAAAACATCAAGGAAATTACCACTAGTGAGGGCACCCAAATAACAGGTCTTGATAACATCAAACGTGAAATCCAAAGGGACTTTCTGAAACGGTTTCAACACCAAGAAATCAATCGCCCCAAATTGATAGCTAACACTCAAACAATACAAAAAGAAATAACAGAGGAGGATAATCTCCAACTCACAAGACCTATCTCTAATGGCGAAATCAAAAGTGTCGTTTTCGACATTGGCGATGAAAAATCCCCCGGCCCTGACGGAATGCCTGCCAGCTTTTATAAAAAAATATTGGCACATTGTTGGTCCTGACGTTATTAAAGCTGTCAAAAGCTTTTTTCACTCAGGAAAAATCCTCAAACAAATCAATCACACATTTATAACTCTTCTACCAAAATGTGAGAACCCAAACTCAACCAATCATTATAGACCCATAAGCCTATGCAATACGATTTACAAAATCATATCCAAAATACTCACATCAAGGCTTAAAAAAGTAATGGAGAAACTCATTCACCCACTTCAGGGTGCATTTATTACCAAACGCAATATCCATGATAATACCCTCATAGCACACGAAATATTCCACTCATTCCGTAACAAAAAAGGAATGGGAGGGTGGATAGCCATTTAGCATGATATGGAAAAGGCCTATGACTGAATTAATTGGGAATTCCTCTTCCACATTCTCGATAAATTTTGGTTTAATAAAAAATTCATCAATTGGATCCGAGAATGCGTTGAAACGGTAACATTCTTATTGCTTGTAAATAACGAACCCACAGACCAATTCACCCCCCGACAAGGACTGAGACAGGGTGACCCCTTGTCTCCCTACCTTTTTATTCTTGTCGCAGAGGTGCTTGCAAGACAACTCTAGGCTTCTTGCGCTGTACCCAACAGTGGCATTGGCATCCAAATTTCGAGGGGAGGAACAAAAATCCCATTCTTGGCATTCGCAGATGATATCATCATCTTTGCAAAGGCAAACAACCAAACATGTCATAAAATAAAAAACATAATTGACGATTACTGTCAAATATCTGGTCAAAAGGTTAATTTCCATAAATTTGCGTTCTAGGTTACTAAAAATATCAACAATAACACCAAAACACAACTTAAACAAATCCTCCATATTACTAATACAACTGCACTGTATAAATATGTAGGGTGCCCCATAATCAATGAAAGAGTTACGAAAAACACATTTAAACCACTCACCCTCAAAACAAGAGATCAATTGTCCAAATGGAAAGCTAATTCACTCTCCCAAGAAGGAAGGAAAACTCTCATTAAAGCAAACCTCTCAGCACAACCAAACTACTTGATGCAATCATTTCTCCTACCAAAAGCAACACTCAAAGAGCTAGACAAAATTAACAAAAACTTCTTCTGAAATAAGGACTACAACTATAAACCACTAATCCGTTGGAATTCGATTTGTAGGCCTCCCCATCATGGGGGGCTAGGAATTGCAAAGGCAGAGGAGATGAACTACGCACTCCAAATGAAATTCCTATGGAAAATCCTTGTTGAGCCCGACAACATCTGGGTTAAAATGATCACAGAAAAGTACCTCAAAAAGGACACTTTACTAGACTATGCTAAAAAACAAAATACATCTTGGCAATGGTCCAAACTCATGAGCCTTCGTAGCCTGTTTATTTCTAGGATGATCTGGCAAGTGGGAGACGGGAAAACCATTCGTTTTTGGAAAGATAACTGGACTGGAACTGGGATCCTAAAGGCCAAATCTAGCATCCACCAAAGTATAAACTGGGATGAACCTGTTAGTAACTATCTTCGCGATGACAACTCGTGGGACGAACCAAAACTCTACCAGACCCTAGACGCAGATAACGCAAAATGCATAACCCAAATCATAACACCAATCAACAAAATACCAAATAGACTTTATTGGAAGCCAAGCAAAAATGGTTGGTTCTCAACACAATCCACGATGCAATGGATTCATAGCAACAAAGGGGAGCCCCCTATTGATCTTGATTGGATTTGGAAATTAAATATATCCCCAAAAATTAAGAATTTCCTATGGAAAACTGCCCAGAATGGCCTACCGACAAAACAAAGACTTGCTGCAAACCACATCGTTGTCCCGCAAGGTTGTGTGGGGTGCAACAATACAAAAGAAGATGCATATCACCTTCTACTAAAATGCCCACTCACAATCCAAACCCTAAATACCATTAACCCAAATCTAGTCTGTATCATCAAACAAACTAACCCTGTGAGCATTAAGCCTCTCCAATTCTTGGAGGAAATTCGTTCTAGGATCTCCAAGATTGAATTGGAATGGCTTTCATGCTCCTGGTGGTGCATCTGGTACTTCAGAAACAAAAAAATATTCAATCTCGAAGACAACCAAACCCAAGTTAGCCCAAATAGTATTTGCTCGTTCATTCGCAAACAAATGGAGGATTGGAAAAATGCAAACAATACAAGCCCAAAAAACTCCACCATTGGGATTAAGAACCCCGGTAAAAGGAAAAGGGCCAAAGCTAAATGGGTCAAGCCCCCACAAAATCAATTTAAACTCAACTTTGATGGTGCAGTTAACAATGATGGTGTCTCTTCAGTCGGATTCATCCTTCGTGACCACCAAGGTGCGCCAGTTTGTTTGGACGGTGGATTGCTTGGCCGTCATTCTGTTCTCATGACTGAAGCTGTTGCTCTTCGATTGGGGATTCTTGAGGCCATCCGACGTGGCGTTCCCCACATCCAGATTGAAGGTGACAACCTGCAGCTTTTTAAAGTCGCGCAGGGTGATTGGAGCTGTCCATGGGAGATCGAGCTTGTTCGAACGGATATTCAGAGTCTGCTAGGCCACTTTCAAAGTTGGTGCATTTCTCACGTCTTCCGAGAAGCCAATTCTGTTGTGAACTACATCGCTGGATCCTTTCAACGTGTCTCCTCCTTCCCGATTGCCTCCGACCCGGTCCTTAGGGACCTTATCCGCAAGAATGCTCTAGGGTAGCTTTCCTCTTTTTATAGTGAAGCTCCCTAATTCCTTTCCTTATCAAAAAAAAAGAGGAATCTTAATTAAAATAAATAAAATCAAATTCCAACCATATTTACGATTAAAACTAGTTGAATTCTCGTTCCATACAGGATTTTGTTTAAAAATAATAATTCAAAACACCAAAACATGACACATAGGCAAATTAAATAATAGGTTGATATGTGGCCAAAAAGCCTCTTTTTTAGTATATATAGATAATCAAATTCCAATAATCTTTACGCTTAAAACTAGTCGAATTCCTGTGTCATGTAGGATTTTGTTTAAAAATAATAATTCAAAAACACTAAAAAATGACACATAGGCAAATTAAATAATAGGTTGACATGTGATCAAAAGGCATCTTCTTTAGTATATAGACTAGTATAAGGGCTTGTACCATGTACGAGTTTTATTAAATATAAATAAAATAAATAAATAGTTAAATAGAAAACACATCCAAAATCAACTAATTGCAAATTTACAATGGCGATGGGAAGAAAATAAAATAAATATTTTCAAATTTGTATGATAGTATAAAAAAATATCCTAATAATCTTCCTATCTATCATATGACATATCCAAAAACAAAAGATTTTTTAATAATGGGATTTTCTATCCTAATAAGAATTTATCATATCCAAAAGTAAAAAATTATTTTTTAAAATTAATGGTTATTTTGCCAAAGATTAGTTTAGCAACCTGTGTCGTTTAATATATGGGCTCAAATTAAAATTTTTATTTATTAATTTTTAAATGATTTTTCTTCCATATCAGCCTAGCTATTTGCTACCATTTTAATGCTTTCACTCGTTTAATAATACACCAAGTATACGCACAACATCACATCACGAATTAGGTATTCAATAGATTATAACTAGTATGTATTCCCGTATCTTGTACGGGTTTCTCTTTAATAAAATATTAATAATAAAATATTTTTAAATATATTTATTATTCGAGAATAATTATGTAAATGTTTAATATAATTTTTTGTTATGATTTTGCGTAAAAAGATAAGTCAATTATCGTATAACTAATCAAGATCTTTTCATATAAGGTAACAAATAATTGATAATTTGTATGATAGCATATAAAATATCCTAATGATCTTTGTGGTTATCATATCCAAAAATAAAAAAATATTAAAAAAAAGGATGGTGTGGTCCAATCTAAAAGTGACATGTGTTGATTAATAATTTTTTTAACCTCCGCTTTAGGTTATAGTTATGATGATATTTAAGTTTAAGTTCAAGTGGTTAATAAAATAAAATTGAAATAAAAGTGATGTGTTTAAATAATAAATCGGTTTTTCTAACATATGTCGAGCATAAGATGAGCATACTAGTTGAAGTAACTAAAGCCATAAAAGAAAATTAATAAATCATTTTAAAAAAAATTAATCAATCCTAAATAAATACAAATCAAAAAATTATTTCCATTTTAAAAACATATATTAGAAAAATCGATAATAAATTTACTGAAGTTGAGAAGCTACATATATTTTAACTAAGGCTGGCAAAACTTGACCCGACCCGAGAAACCCGCCCGACTCCGAACCCAACCCGACCCAAGAAAAAAATTAAAAGTTTTATACCCGAGAGGTCGAGACATGTTTTTGACCCGAATCCGAAAAAACCCGAAATCGAGATTAACCAAAATCGATTATACCCGAATGAACTAGCCTGATGCAACCTGTAACACCCCGACTTCCGTCAAGATACTACTAGGAAATAGACCTTACAAGGTACTATTATTTAGGTTGACAACTACACTGTAGGACCTTACAACGCGGGCACGACGAGAAAAACATAATAAAACATCCAACCTTTATTTAATAAAACTTAGAAAACGTAATCATGCATGAATCCCCGAAAATTATAAATATTCAAATACGTCACAACGCCTACTGAAACTGAACTTTCTGAACCAAAAAGATAATAACCGAAACAAAATATCAACTCCGTCTAACAAATATTAAAATCAGTATTCTAACTATTATAAATAAACTAGTATAAACCAATCCCACTATGACACGCCTTCTTTACCGCTCCGGCCCGCCATCTTGCCTAGGTTCCTGCACGGCTCCTTGGTTCATACTTGGAACTGAAAAATGTTCCCCGAAGGATCAGCGTCTAATCCACCAAGCTAGAAAGAATACGAAAACTGTAGAACGCTTTTAAAATCATTTATCTAAAGTCAGCATACAAATCCACAATCGCAATCATAACTCTAAAGGTCAATACCTAAATTAGTTATATCAGTCACACAAAGTCACATACGCATTTACAATCACAATCCCATAGCAAAACAATTCCTCCCTTTCCGCAATCCGACTTCCAAGGCGCTCATCACCGCGCCGAGTGCAGAAGCAGGCCCTCCCACTCCACTTCACAATCTGCCTTCTAACCCCTGGCTAAGCCTCCACTGGAGCACTTGCCAAAAACACACAGATAATAATTTTCGTTTTGAAGGGGCACGATTTTCCCAGTCACACGGGTCAAAGTAGCCAACACTTCCTCAACACCAGCTACGATGGGCCGTGTCGGAAACGGTACCAAAACAGAGAAAACGTTCCAAATTATTTTCCGATAAATCACATTCAAAATCATTAACACACACAACACACAAGGAGTTCAAAACAATTTAAAAGGTATTCGGGACTAGTTTCCAAAACCCGTCCTACAATATCGATACGCAGTCTAACAAGGGAGAAAAGAACCGAACAAGTCGAAAAACGACTTACCTTAAAGGCAACCCTTGAACATGAAAAATGAGCGAGAGTAGAAACCTAAGAAACGATAATGATCATAATTAAATAACCAATCTGACTTCTAAGATATATTAACACTATATATTAGACCACGTTCAAAAGTATGCCCATGCCCTTAGCAAACACTTTGAGCAACGAGCACAAAATTAAAATCTTTCTCCACTACAAAAAAATAAACATAATCAAACATGTACCTAAAGAACTAGTTTAAATACTAATTAATTTTCACTGCATAGAACCATTAGTTGGCAACACCATGTACGAAACCTTAGTTAGGTTAATACGCCCACTAACCTAATCAGTTCCATATTAAATTGCCACTTTAATTACAAGTGAACGAATAGCAACAATACGTATAACAATAATATAATGAGGCTTAGATTTTCAAACCTACCCCATAAAGCACATCTTAGTCAAACATCCCCTGCAATTAACAAGTGAACGATACAAACACCAGTCCCGAACTTTACCCAGGCATCCCACTCGGAGACTAATTACCCACCAAAACTAGAATAGAAAAATTACCCTGTAACTTTCCAACCGGCGATCACTCCACAAAACCGAGACAGAGGGAGGCGGGTCTTACCGTTCACCGAGGACGGGCAGCGGTGATGACTCACGCAAGGTTTTAACGGTGAGGCGTTGAGTTGCTGAGTGCTGCACCGGGGAATAATCGACGACGGTTCGCACGCCGGTGATTTCAGAATGAGGGCTCGTCGTGAAAAATCACGCCAGGAACGGAGGGATGTCTCGTGAAGAAACCTGCGATCTCGTCTGCGTTTGGCGGCATGCGTCTCATAGAAGGAGGAGGCCGAGGGTTTTAAAGGAAAGGAAAGAAAATAAAGAAGATAAATAGAAAAGAGTTGGGCTTTAGCCAGGGAAGAAAAATTATGGAATTGGCCCAAGTGAAATAAACCTTGTCACTTCTAGGCTTTCATGAGCCCACTAAATAAAATATCAAGAATGGGTCTTGGGAGTGAAAAAAAACTCGGGTATTACACAACCCGATATCCGATAGTACCTGACTCGAAGTCATCCGAAAATCCAAAGTTACCCGACCCGAAACCATCCGAAAATTAATTATGTTTTAAAATATTAATAATAGTGAATATTTATTATAATCATGTTTTTAATTTAGAAAAAGAGTCACGTGCGAATGGTCGCCTGTGTGCGAAATAAGAATAAATCTCGATCGTTCATTCCAAAAAATCAACGTCCCTAATTAAACATTCATTTAAAAAAATAAAAAACGGCACGGACGAATTTTTCCTGTATTTTTCGCGTATTTTTCAATAAAATACGACACGGACGAATTTTTCCCGAATTATTCACGAATTTTTCGAAAAATACGTTTTTATGAGACGCGTCCAGTTTGTTCATCAGAAATAGCGATTTGTTCATCAATATTAATCAATTGTTCATCAATATTAACTAATTGTGCATTGAGTTTTTGATAACATTGTTCATTGATTTCGAACTTTTTTAATTTTTAATTTTATTTTTTAACCATAGTTATGTGTAGGAATACAATATTTATGTAGTTTTTTATGCGCATATAATTAGTTTGATATACCCATATTTGTTCATTGATATATGCGTATTTGTTCATTGATATACCCCTATTTGTTCATTGATATACATACCCATACCATTATTTGTTCATTAGTATACTTCTTTTTTGTTCATTGGTATACCCTATTTGTTCATTGATATACCCTATTTGTTCATGGATATACCCTTATTTGTTCATTGATATGACCAAATATGCATATAGCAATGAACAAATTGATGTTATTAATGAACAAATATGCATATAGCAATGAACAAATTGAGGTTACTAGTGAACAAATATGCATCTAGTAATGAACAATTATATGAAAAAGGCAATGAACAAATATGCATAAACCAGTGAACAAATTGATGTTACTAATGAACAAATATGCACAAACCGATGAACAAATATTTTCGTTTTTTATGAACAAAATCACAACGTTGATGAACATATTGCATGTAATTTTGATACACATTTGTTCATTTTTTATGTACAAACAATAGATTTTTGATGCACAAGCAATAGTTTATTTATGCACAAAATCACAGTTTTGATGAACAAAATCATAGTTTTGATGAACAAATCCACATTACTGATGAACAAATTCACAATACTGATGAGCAATCTGAGCGCGTGTCCTATTTCCGTTTTTTTCAAAAATACGCAAATAATTCGCCCTTGCCGTTTTCCCCCCTTTTAAGTGAAATGATCAGTGCCTTTGATTTTTCTTGATCCAACGGCTCATGTTCTTTCTTATTTCGCACGTGAAACGGACTCTTTAATTTAAATGTTACATTAAATATTTAAATCCTATAGTAGTTAAACTACAAAAAAAAATCATCATTCCAAATCAGATTAACTCGAAATTTGCCCAAAGTCGAAATCCGATTCACGCAAAATCCGAAAAACCCAAAACCCGACTCACCCGAAATCCGACTAAATTCGAAATCTAGCTAAACCCGAAACCGGACATATCCAAAATCAAGAAACCCGACTTTGCCCGATTAATTGAGCATCCGACCCGAAATGATCCAACCCAATTCAACCCAATTTTTAAAATATGTGAATTTGACCAGAATCCGAACTTATCCGAAACATAATTGATTCGACCAAAACCCGACCCACCCGCATCCACACTTCTTTTGGCCTTTTGGATGAAAAAGTAAGGGGGTTTCGGAATAACGCATCTCAATTTTTCAGAACAGCGCACCTTGTTACCGTTACGATAGAACCGGCGTTAGCCGTAACGGCCAAGCACAATTCCGCCGTAACGGCACAACATTGCTCAGCCGTAAAGGCACAACATTTCTCAGCCGTAACGGCCCAAGACTGATGTAGCCGTAACGGCCCAATAATCTCAAGAGTTATATCCTATGTTTGCACTTTGGCGCGTGGTCTCGTTGATGGTAATTTGCTGGTTCAGATTCATGAAAATACTGTTCGACTATGTTTGCGAACCATAGACAGCTTTCATTGTTGTCGTTGTTATATAACTAATTAATTAATTAATTAATGAGATTCCACCAAAAAAAATTATTAATTAATGAGAGCGGATGGCCGGTGATGGTACACTTTCCTCCTTCACACAAACACCAGCCATTAACATCAATTTCATCAAACCAGAAGCATGCACAAGCCCCAAAAAGGACAAATCATCAAATAAGTTGAATGGAAGGTAAAGTGTTCATCAGTGGAAGCAAAAACCCAATTTGTATTGCACCAAACTAGTAAAAATCCTAGTGGAAACGTGCCATAGTAAACAACGATTTTGGTTCTTGGATATTTCATGAACAATTACAGTAGTAGGTGTTAATTCCAAATCAAACCAGTATCTAGCAGAATCAAAGTTCACAACATCATGAAAAGAAGCAATTCAATCAGCAATAACAAACTGAGGACGGCCGTTACGGCGGAATTGACATCGGCCGTTACGGCGGAATCGATATCGGCCGTTACGGCGGAATCCACTTCGAGCGTTACGGCATGGTCTTCTTCTACCTTCGATCCATCGGCAATGGCGGAATTTTATACTAAAACAAATGGAACCCCGATCTAATGGGTGAATCTATTACATTATTTACATCCATATCACCATTTGCAAATTCTAGTGCGTAAATTGAATCAAACCCTAAACTAATTAATCCAACAAGCTTCTACAATTAAAAACATCAAAAAAACTAAACCCTAATCTATTGTCAAATTTAAAGGAAATAACAACAAATATCTTGTGTGGGAGAGAGACGAACGAGTCTTCAAATTTCTTTGAATGCTTGGTTTTGTAGAGGATTTAAAGTCCAGTAGTGTAATTTGTTCAGTTTTGAAAAAGAAGAAGAGAGCAAGGACTCGGGGACGAGAGATAGTTAGTTATGATGTGGGTGGACATGTAATTTTGGGCCATTTTTTTATATATGAGAAAAGGGTGCGTTAAAGTGAAATTTAGGGGCTTTCATTTCAAGGCACCCTCCAAATTTCATTTTAAAGCACCTATATATTAAATTTCACCCAAAATTACAAATCAAACCACATTCACATTCTAACTCTCTCTCTCAACTCTCTCCTCCTCTCTCAACTCTCTCCTCCTCCCTCAACTCTCAAACTTCCCTCAACACTCAATTTCAAGACATTTATTCAACATTTCAAGCAAAGACATCACATTAAGGTAAGATTTCTTCAATTTTTGGTGTTTTTCATTACAAATTTCAGATTTGAAGTAAAAAAATTAGGGTTTTAGTTTAGATTTAGGGTTGTACAATGGAGATAAGAAATTAGGAAGTTTAGGGTTGTAGAAATTACCTTAGAAACATGCAAAATGGACTGGCATGGACGAAGAGCTCTCGGGCGTAACGGCGGGACGCCATGGACGACGAGCTCGCGGAAGCTCGTCGAAGACGACGACCTCCCAGCCGTTACGGCCAGAACGTGTCTGGCCGTAACGGCTAAGGCACATTCGGCCGCTACGGCCGAAGTGCTTCTGGCCGCTACGGCTGAAGTGCTTCTGGCCGCTACGGCCGAAGTGCTTCTGGCCGCTACGGTCGAAGTGCTTCTGGCCGTGGCGGCCAGACACGTTCTGGCCGTAACGGCCAGACACGAGTATTTTGCTTATAATTCTGTATTTTGCTTAGGAATCTGTATTTTACCTAATATCTGTATCGACCCCTTTTGCTTGTATTGATCATTCTGATTAACTGTTTCAGATGGGAGATAGGTCGACTCGTCATCGTCGCCGAGATGCATTGAGAGAGGCTGTGTCGCATACATGACGAGCTGGTGGATCAGGTGCAGGCTCCGGCTCCCTCAGTACAGGCGCAGGCTGCGGCTCCCTCGGACCAGGAGGATCGTCGTGCTTATAGTACTGTGTATACTAGGCACCGTCGACGGTGCACTTCACAGCCAGTTATTATTCATAGTGTCGAGCCGGAGGATGAGGCAGTAGAGGATCCGACGTCGACGCACGGGAGTCAGGCTCGACGGTCGAGGACTGCGAGTCAGTCTTCACAGTCTCGCGCTAGAGGCCGAGGTCGGACTCAGGCTGAGGCTACAGGCGGTGGAGTTCATGCGACTCCAGTTGGTCCTTCGTCTAGCCAGGGACATAGGAGACGCGCCGGCGGGATGAACATTTATCCGTTTCTGACCGATCCTGTACCCGGTGGCCCGCAGATACCGGAGTTGCTACTTGGATTTGAGGAGCATGTCGCCCACCACATCTATGCTGGCCGGGTACGTCATTTATCTGTACACTTTTATTAACCTCCTTTTATACGTTTGATCTTATTTGGATTATTATTGCATAGGAGCGGGTTGGGTTTAGGATACATGGACGTACTTCCCAGCTATCTAGATGGGTGCCGGCTGGGGACGGCGGTTGGGTTAACATAGTTAGGCATAGTGGACTTGCTCATCTACAGGACCTCATGTATAGCCGCATTCATACTCCGTTGATTGTGGCATTTCTCGAGCGATGGCAGCCAGAGACGAGCTCGTTCCATATGCCTTGGGGAGAGATGACGATCACGTTGCATGATGTGGCACTTATCCTCGGTCTGAGGATTGATGGAGATGCAGTTATTCTTCCGCCTAATGAGCGGAATCTGAAGCAGGGAGAGTTGAGGGAGTTGCAGAGATCACAGTTTCTGAAGTTGTTTGGGTTAGATGAGGTGTGGTTCAACAACCATTATGATAAGGGAGGGTTCACACATTCAAATCTGAAGGACGTATGCGGGAAGCGGATCGATGAGCAGGCTGATTCGAAGATTCCAGCAGCGGGTTTTCTGATGTTTCTCCTGGCGTCCACATTATTTCCAGACAGGTCACAGCATCGGATTCCTCTTTCATATATCGCTCTAGTGCGAGATGTCATGGCAATGGATGACGTGTCATGGGGTTCAGCCGTGCTCGCTTATTTGTATCGAGGGCTCGGTGAGTGCACACGATCGGGCGCCCGTCAGATGGGTGTTTGTACCACACTCTTACAGGTAAGTGATTGTTTCTACTATGTCAATTATGTACATTAAAGAAGCTTATAATTCTCTTATAATTTTCTATGTAGGCTTGGATCTTCTTGTACTTTCCTGCCTTTCGCCCTGTTGACGATCCGGCTTGGGAAGGCGGTGCACCGTGGGCCGCGAGATGGGGAGATGGTGGATCACTTGATGTTACGCGCAACTTTAGAGCGGAGCTAGATCATATGACTGCAACAGATGTAAGTACATAAAAAATGCAACTTATAAATATTGTTTTGTTTAGGTTATAATCTATATTAAAACTGTTATGCTTTAGGTTGATTGGTCGCCATACGGAGTGTTAGATTTCAGTGACACTCTAGCTGCTTCACGTTTCCACGGCGTGATATCTGTTCTTGATATCTCAGAGCCGTACATGCCTGATCGAGCCCTAGGCAGTACCACCGTGTGCAGCAGATACCACGTCTGCCTATCCTGCCCCGCACTGCCACACGACCAGCAGCCGTACGGAGTTACGTAGTGGAGTATGATGCGTCTCTGTGGGTTTGGGATGCACAGAACTTCCACTCCATTACTTTAGATCTCATGGGACCTCCAGTGACGGATGACCCGTCGGCTTCTTCATCAGATTATATGTCGTGGTATGAGCCTCGTACTCATATGTACGTGAGTCCACAGATTGGAGAGCAGATGTATTTACAGCGCATGCAGCGTGTGGTCGGTTATCTTACACCATTCGCTATGACTCCCGATCGAGATCTGCGTGAGGCCATTAGGAGATCTATGATTGATCTAGGAGGACAGTGGCCCCCGCCAGAGGCCGGTCAGGGGAGTGGTTATGGACGCCACGACGATGATGATTGATTTTTATGTTGTTTTGAGAATTCTCCTATGACTTATGTGGTATTTTCGTATTTGACGTTTGGATATTTTTAGACTTGGGTTGTATTTTCGTACTTGACGTTTAGATATGTTCAGACTTACGATGCTTATGTCGTATTTTCGTATTGGACGTTTGGATATTTTCATACTTAGATTGTCAGATTGACGTTTGGATATTTTCATATTTTCGTATTGACGCAAAATCAATCACCAAAAAACACAAGTCTTTAGATATGGAATCCAGCTCCGGCCGTAACGGCCACCGTTTACAGAAACCAGTTTACAGAACATAAAACAGACAGTTTACAGAACCCAGTTTACAGCACAGAAAACAGACAGTTTACAACTTACAACAGACAGTTTGTCATCCTATTGAGTTGCCAAATCAAGCCTAACACGATTGCCATCACCCTTGAATAAGTTCATACGGTTTTGGATCTGAGCATACCCACTATCGTACTGATTTGGACACATCTGAGAGTATCCACCCCAATCACCTGTAGTTGGCATCTGACTTGGATGCGTCGACGGATATCCACTACTATACCAATCTCCAGCAAACGGAATCGGTTCTGACTGCACCTGGGGATATCCATAAACAGAATTGTTGTATGCGGGATCACTCTGTCCATCTTCGATCCTCAGTGCATCAAGCCCAATGTACACTTCATTATCTTCCTACAAAGATTAAAACAAAGCTTAAATAAGATTCTGTAAAATATAGCCGTAACGGCCAGAGTGTGCCAAAGCAGTACCGGCTGGAGCACCTCCAGCCGTTACGGCTGGGAAGCACCTGGCCGTTACGGCCAGTGACACTCCAACCGTACCGGCTGGTTGCTGCCTGGTCGTTACAGCCAGACAGTTTCATCCTTTTAAAAATCGAATCTTTTTGTTTAAGAACACTTCGAAGTTCTTAGACAAAAGTTACGATCTTTTCTCAACAAAGTAACATTTAACCTAGTTTTTTACTAATAATTATATAGATTTGCATATTCAATACATGCAAGATTAAATACACTTTTTTTTCTACATTAAAACTATTTTTAGATAAACATGTAGTTTTACACAATTTTTTTCTTTCAAATATAGTAGAGTGAAGTAGAGCGGTGGAAGAAAGCAACTTGGAACAAACAAATAATACATACCTCATTATGGTTGATGTTCAAGGCTTGATCTTCTAAATCCATGAAATAATCTCCTTTGTTGTTCATGGTTGAAGATTGAAAACTATGTAGAAGTGTTGTGGGTTTGAAGAAGTGTTGTGGGTTTGAAGAAGTGTTGTGGGTTTTATACTAGATATGAATGGAAGTGGTTGAGTGCTACGGCTATAGGGCATTAAAAAGGCTACGACGGAAAAGAGTTAAGGTAGTTGAGTGCATTTAATTCGTCGGTTTCAATAAACATCCAGCCGTTACGGCCCGAGGGACCCCAGCCGGAACGGCCAGAGTGCTTCCAGCCGTTACGGCTGGGAGCCCTCTGGCCGTTCCGGCTGGGGTCCCTCGGGCCGTAACGGTTGGAGGGTGCGCTATTATGAACAAAGTTGCTTTTCTGTCCCATTTAATGTTCTGATAACAGTATACCATTTAATGTTCTGATGACACTATTATGAGTTTTTTTCTTGTGACAAGACCCATGCATGTACATCACATTGAGGGTAGACCAATTTTCAACCATAAAAGAAGACTTCCATCCATCCAACCTCAAACCCAAACCAGAATTTCATCTCCATCCATGGCTCCTAAGAAAGCAGCATGTTCCTCGCGAACCTACGCCATTACTCCACGCTTCATCAACATCTCCATCGTTCTCGTGCAAGGTGTTAAGGAGAGCAGATCGGAATGGACCATGGTACCCGAGGGCACCCTACGAAACTTGGTCATATCATGGAGCCAATCTGGCGTGGGAGTACCACCAGGATATTGCCGCTTTTTCCTGAACGACAACGATATAACAGATCGTATGTTAGCCAAAGAAACGGCCGCACAGCTTCGCCTATTCGAAGGTGCTGAGATTCGTGCAGTTGATAATATTACGCCTTAGGATTAAATGTTGTTTGTTGTTTTTTCATGTTTCGGCTTTAGAAGCAAGTGTTGTTTGTCATTTCGTGATTCAGTAAGTTATATTTCGATGTTTTTTCATGTAGAAGCAAGTGTTGTTTGTAAGTTCATGGTTTGGAAGTAATGAAGTTGTTTGTTGTTTTTAAACTTGAGTTTGGTCATCTAATAGCGCAACAAAAATGGTAAGTTGAACATGATACATTTGTTAGGGC
Organism: Fallopia convolvulus; assembly: GCA_964016875.1. Taxonomy (NCBI): domain Eukaryota; kingdom Viridiplantae; phylum Streptophyta; class Magnoliopsida; order Caryophyllales; family Polygonaceae; genus Fallopia; species Fallopia convolvulus. Next base: position 1,967,280 of record OZ024736.1, read on the forward strand.
TTTAACAATCCACCCAAAGATCCAAAATAGAATCATATAGAGACATACAACAATATGTAAAACTTAAAATACATATATAAATAAATTAACTTAAAAACCCTAAACTATTAGCTCCGGCTGTAACGGCTGGAGGGTGCGCTATTATGAAAAAAGGAGGGTGCGCTATTCGGAAATGGCGGAAATTTAAGGGGTGCGTTAAAGTGAAAGGGCCTTTTTTTACTCCTTCCGGGGAGTAAACAACGCAAATCGCAATGGACGTCTAACTGTGCAGAGAGAGAAGAGAGAAACCTTCCCATTTACCATGGAAGGATCCGCACCTCATTCTGAATCTCACTCCAGAGCAGCTCTCCATTCTAACGGTGGCGCTTCCGGAGGGAACGCGACCCGGCGTGCCGAACAGTACTCGAAGATCTTCGGGAGCTTCCGCTCCGGCAAGGCTTGCTCCATTCCGATGCTCGATCTCCCTCCATTTGATGACTCCGCCGCCGCATTTGATTTCGTCGGTTGCTCCGGCTTCGTGTACTCTGAGATCTTTGGAGGCTTTGATTTGCCGGACTTTGCTCTGTCGTTCGATGAGCTGTCCAAGCGATCGGAAGGGAGGCAAGAGTGAGTCCTCTGAATCTGATGCTTGGTACTGTTTTTTGGTCACTCTAGATTTCGACTTGTATTTTGTTTTCTTACTTTCTATCTTCTGTGCATTTTTGTTTCCTTTCAAATTGATATTTCGTGGAAAAGGCAGGTGCTATACAATCTTAAAATTATACCTCTGCCATTCTGTACTAGATTATTTTGTGCTCATTGTCTTACTTGTTAATTGTAGTCAAAATTGATTTAGAATTTTGTAACTGGATAAAGTGGAAGCCAAATTCCTTCCTAGCAAAGTTGCTGTTGCTACTTGGTTGTTGTTCTCAGCAAAGTATAAGGATTGACTTGTGAGAAGCTCTAGCCTTATTGGATGACAGCATTGATTTATGGACTGTTTACTATTACCTGAAGATTATGTGACAATTTCGCTGAAAGAAAGTTCACATGCTAGACGAGATGATGAGACTTTTACAAGTTAAACTTGGCTGAAAGAAAGTTCACATGCTAAACTTGGTTGGAGATAGGAGAATAGGAGAGTAGAAGAAATATAATCTGGTGAAAATTTCTGATATACTTGTAAAATTAGTGCTTCAAGTGAAGTATTGCTGGAACAATTGGCTTATCATGAAAGATAACATAATTTTTAAACGTAACAAAGGGTTACTTAGACTGCCTTTGGAATGAAGACAATCACCTTATAGTGCCTCTAGCAATAGTTTGTGTACTCAAATTGCTATGTGCTGGACCTTATTTTGTGCTTTGCTTCTTTTGGTTTTCTTTAAATGTACAAACTGCCTTGTAATCTTTCTCTTAAAATGACTACCTTGTACTTTTGGTTTAAATAGGTCTCAAGTTGGAACCGAGTCTCTGTCTGAAGAATCTAATCCTTCTGCTTGTTCAGGAAGAAATCAGTATTTCCTGAATGGAGACTTCCATCAGACTAATGATATCAAGTTTAATCTTTCCTGCCACAAGGTTAATATGGTAACCACAGAAGATTCAAATGTGATTCATGTAGCTCAACTTAGTCCTGTTCTGGGAAATAGTTACAAGTATGAGGGATCCAGTTTGCAGAAGGAAGTTGAGGAAAGAATTAGTTCTGGAGTTGCTGATGATATCAGTCTCTATGAGGATTCTTCTGGAATATTAGCTGAAACAGTGTCACAACCAGCATTTATTCCGTCTCATGACAATGGTGAAAAAAATGGAAGACCACATGGAATCAACTGGAGTTCAAACATCATTTCTGACCCTGATGTTTGCATAACCACAGAGGCATCTCATGTGCTACGAACATCAAGTGCACCACCTACTGCTACTGACAGGAAGAATGATCCTGTTAGCTCGATGTCAGACTCTGAGCATTCCAAAAGCAATGCTTCCAAACCCTTATTTGATGTCAGTTCCTTAGGTTTTCTTAATGCAGAGTTAGATACAAGCTCCTCTGCTATAGCATCAGTGGCAGCTATTAAACAGGCAATGGACAAAGCTAAATTAAAACTGGAAAGTTCCAGAGAGTCGACGGAGAGAAAGAAGGATGATGTTAAAGGCACAAGGCCTGTCATGAAGAATCATATGAATGGTAATGGGGAAGTCAGAGTGGTCTGTGATAAATTAGTATTAAGAGATGATGAGCTGCAACCAAATCATGAAAGTGAATACGGTCTCTTTAAACTTATTGCAAGAGAAATGCAATATGTTTCTGAAGCTTCGCAGGTATTGCCATATCCTTCGGAAGCTGAAAAAAACTCTGTAAATGGAGATGCAAAACCTGCTCAGGGAAAGATTACAAAGAATCAGAGTTCGCCCGAGGTTGCAAAGAGGGAAGATAATAGGAGGGGAGTGAAAGATGCTAATCAAATGGAAGAGAAGGAAGAAGTTTCTACCCAAAAAGGAACACATGGAAGGAAAAGGGTGGTCTTTCCAACAGATGGAAATCTTATTGTTTTGAATGAGGCTGTTGCGAAGAAAGAGCAGCCGGGGAAATCTGGAAGGAAGGAGAAGCAACAAAGTTATGTGGGGTTAAAGAATGCCCACAAGGAAAGAAGGAAGATTGAAAGTGAAATGTCTGAAAAGGAGGGACGAGAGACAAAGCTAAAAGAGGTCCAGAAAACCGACCATTGCCAGAAAAATGTAGAAGAAGAAACTATGTCAGATTGCTATGCGAGGAAACTGAAGCACTCTGTTGAAATGGAAAAAGTTGAGAAGCTTGATGTTACTTTAGAAAATAATAGAACTGAAAAGAAGATAGACGCAGCTCATCACCTTGCATTAAACAGTCTGAAATTGGAAAGGTCTGATAATACAGATGAAATTGAAGATGAAGTAGCTGGGAAGGAAATGGAAATGCTGGTGCAGACAAGTGAGTCAGAAAATTCTCAGAAGATGTATAGAGACACTGCTAATGAAGAGATGAAGATGGATACAGTTGATTTATCTGCTGAGTTAACGAGTACTGAGCAATATAGTTACAAGGGAAGACATTTGAATGCAGAGTCAGAGTATTCCACATCTTGTATTGGATTGTACGCTCTATATGAGACAAAGAATAAAGTGCCTGAAATGACTTATGAGTGTGAAGACCTCAAGTCTTCCAATTTGCCTGCTAGGCTTAATGAGAAGAATATTGCCCCAGAAGATGTAGAAAATGCTGGAAAGTTTAGAAAAAAAGAAGAATTTGAGAGGGCATATCTTAGAGAACTTGAGCTAGAGAGGGAGAAGGAAAGAGAGAGAGAACTGGAGAAGAAACGAATTAGAGAACTTGAGGAAGAGAGGGAGAAAAAACTGAAGTTACATCTTAGAAGACTTGAGGAATTGAGGGAGAGAGAAAGAGAGACGGAAGTGGACAAGGATTTTCTTAGTAAAGTTGAGGAAGGGAGTCAGGGGGGAAGACAAAAAAAACTGGAGAAAGAATGTCTTGACGATGAGTGGGAACGGGAGAGGGAAAATGAGAAAGATAGAATGGGTGTTAAAATAAAAACCTCTGCAGCCCACGAAAGAGTATTCACAGAAGCTGATGATATGACAGAACAGGCTGCTGCAGAAATAGCAATTGCTGAAGCGCGACAGAGAGCTATGGCCGAGGCTCGGGAAAGATTAGAGAAGGCATGTGCAGTGGCCAGGGAGAAATCATTGTCAGAAAAGGCATCTACTGAATCCCGGTTGAGGGTAGCTCGTGCTGCTGCAGCACGAGTTACTGCAGAAGCTCGTGAACGTGCCATTGAAAAAGCAATGGCTGAGAGGGACACCTTTGACGCACCAGAAGAAGTAGCAATATCTGCTTCTGAGAAAGTTTCTTCGCCTTTAGGAGATATTGAACTCAGACACACTTCATCCTCTTCTGTAAGTGTAATTATTTATTTACTGCTCGATGCTGCACTTGTATATGTACTGTGAGATCTTGTTGACCAATGGCTTCATGTAGGATTTGTGGAATTCTGACATGACTGATGAGGTTGAGGGGGAATCAGCTCAGAGAGGTAGAGTTAAGTTGGAGAGGCATCGTCGAACAGTTGAACGTGTGGTATGTATGTACTTAATTTTGGCATCTATTGATGTTCTCTAAGGTTGGCATCTACTTCAACTTTGTTGGGTTTGTTTGTAGGCAAAGGCTCTTGCAGAAAAAAGTACAAGAGATCTTATTGCTCAAAAGGAGCAAGCAGAGAGGAATGTATGATGCTTATTTACTGAGAATTTATATTGTGGTGATGAATTTTTGATTCCTCAGCTAATATGGTATCTATTTGCAGAGATTGGCTGAATCTATGGATGCTGATATCAGGAGGTGGTCTAATGGCAAAGAAGGAAATTTGCGTGCATTGCTTTCAACATTACAATATGTATGTCAAATATTCTTGTTATATGTTTTTTCTTAAATTTCTACCATTCATTGGTAAGAGTTTTTAAATTTCTACCATTGTATATGACTTGCATATGTTAATGGTCCTACAATATCTTATCCTGCATATGCACTTAATAGTCTTATCATTATCTTTGCATAATATAAAAGTGTAATCCACATTGTATTTGAGTTATTTTCTTACCACTGCTATTGCTGGAAATATATATTATTTAGTAGTAGTTTGATGGAAAACTGCAGAATGGCTTTCTAATGCAAGCTCTCTTTGTTGATAGATCCTTGGGCCTGACAGTGGGTGGCATCCGATTCCGCTAACAGAAATTATATCTTCTGCTGCTGTAAAGAAAGCATATCGGAAGGCTACTCTTTGTGTGCATCCTGACAAATTACAACAGCGAGGTGCAAGTACCCAGCAAAAATATATATGTGAAAAAGTTTTTGATCTTCTAAAGGTATGTTCATAATGCAGTCCATTTTGTTCATACCTGTTCTTTTGTTATGTTGTCTAAGACAAATGGTATTTTTGTCTTGTAAGTCTTCATGGATCAAGTGCATGTTCTAGTTGTGTTTGCTTTCTATGAATCTTCATGTTGGTACAAAACAAGGTAGAGTTAATTTTGTATGCTGATGGCATGCTTGTCTTTGATTCTCAATGCCCGGTTGTCTTAAATATGGTGAGTGGGGATAACGAAAAGAGGAAATACTGTCTTTGTAAGTGGAGCAGGTGCTCACAAAAGAAGGATCAACCTTTTTGCTCTAATGTCTTTTCATTGGTAGGAAAAAACAAATAAGAGTGATGGATTAGGTGAAAATTTTACTAAAACTTGAGATAAATTCTTAAGAGTTTTGGTGGGAAGGATGACTTTATGGAAAATCTCCACTCTTTCTTTCTTTCTCGAGTTTGACAGCATAAAACATTCGATATTATTTCGTGTGTGTTCTGTAGAATTTAGGAATATATGCAGTGGTCCAATTTACCATACTATAATCGTGTGTTATGTCTTGAACATCACTGACTCCCCCAAGCAAGGTTACTTTATCTTGCAGTAAGAATGTCTGTTGAATTCTTGGTTGTTCAAAACTTGAGGATTTATGATAACTAGACTTGCATACCACGCTGACTTTTACCCCCCTCTTGATATATTAAATATACCTTGTGCAGGATTCTTGGAACAGTTTTAATTCAGAGGAGAGGTAGCCTTGATCATTAAAAAGGCTTGTGAGCGTTGCTGGATTCATTCTTGTAAGTATATTTCAAATCACTGCCTGTTGCATGCATTGTTCTTCAGGCTTGTGAGCGTGTGCATAGGATCTGAATGTAAATTGCTCAAAAGAAAACTTTCTTTGAAGCCTATTGTGTGCAATGGCCCAGCTGGTCTGCTTATTAGAGAAAAGCTGTGCAAAATCTTGCATTTAAATGCAAGCCATGTGTGAAGGGACTAAGGCAACTACCCTCATCTCTTTAAAAGTAAGCATTAAAAAATTTGGCCTTTGAAATGGCCCACATGGTGTTCCCCTAGCTTATGTCATGATCTTGCACCCAAACTATATAATATCATAGTTTGAGTTGAGCTGAATACTTTCTAAAGTTCAAAAACTCATGGAGTTGTCCAAGTCCTCAGTGCCTTGATTACCTATTCAAAACCAGGACTTGGCCTTAGCTATGAAGTTTTCCATTCCAGTATAAGCATAGATGTATACCCATTCAAAACCTAATCACCCACTGACAGCAAAAATTGGCTTCAGAATTGATCTCCAGCACACCCATTTTGACCAATACATTTATATATTGGCTTGGATTTCAATGTGCTTCTTCTCTCTCATTCTATACCAAAATAACTCGAGTCATGTTCAGAGCTTTGAGCACACTGAAGAGCAGCTACGGCTATAATCGGTTACACAATGAGTCATTTTCCAGTGGCGCTCTACCCGAGCAAGGGTCGACAAGGGTAAAGCCAATGGCGGCTAGAATATCTGGTATCGCAAAGGAATTAGGCCAGGAGGCGGGCAATTCAACGGTCAAGGGCACAAAGAAGAGAAGTAAGAACAAGAGCCACCCTATGTTTAGCCTCTTCAATAGTAGAAGGAAGAAGATGAGTTCCAAGCCTGAGTTTACAAGGTACCTGGAGTACTTGAAGGAAGGTGGGAGATGGGATAAGGATACAACTGCACCTGTCATTTACTACACAAATTGATCTCCAGAATGCTGGGTTTTCTGCTTAATTGATATGCTGGTCTTTTGGTTGATCATGGATAATAGTACTGGGAATTAAACTAGTGTATGTTTTTTGTGACACTTATGCTTCATGGTTTTTGATATTCTATTACGAATGCTCCATCGGTCTTCCCAAGTTCTAATCCGAATTCTAAAGCGTACGTGTCAAGTATCAATTTTTTGGGGGGAAATTTTGGTATCTCAAATTTTTGTCTTTTTCGAATGGTATCCTAAAAACTCTTATTCCAGATGGTAACCTCGAACACTTCTAACAGTTCGGCTCATGTCATTACTTGTGAATTTCCGTTGTTTTATAAAGTTGTTTATTTTCTAATAAAAAATTCTTTTGATATTTTATTAAGTTAGAATACAATTCTACAATTAGAAAAAAATAATATTAATTTTGAAACATGAGCACCATATAAATATTAGTATAAATATATGGTAACTAACATTTATCTAGTAGATTTTATGTTCTATTATTTTTATTGCTAGAATAATAGTAAAATAATATATAAATTATTGTTTAATAATATTAAATAAAGTTTTTACTATGTTTATATTTTCACAAATTTAAATTCCTATACATGACAAGTTTTTATTAAATAAATCACTTTGTAGACAAAAGTTTCATTAATTTCTTAAAAATTGTCAAAACTACTACATAAAAATCTACATCATAAATTTTAATACAAATTTTAATTAAATAAAAATATTTTTTTTATAAGAAAGCATACTAATTTAGTAATAAACTAACGAAAACTCACAAGTAAGGGCATGAGCCAAATTTTCGCAAAAGGTAAGGGTACCACTCGGAATAAGTTTTTTTTTTTTCAGGACACCATCCGGAAAAACCAAAAACTTGAGTTTTTCGTAGCATTTTGAATTAAAAAATAATCATTTCCTAAATAAGGCTAATCCTACTATAAGGTGGAATTTAAAATTATCACATAGTAAAATAAACTAATTGGATATTACCAAATAGTGTTTATGTACTATTAGAACCGTCAAAAGTTGTCCAAACCCGAAAAAGTGACCCGGAACCCGATTCTAACCCGAGAATATATGACTCGAACCCGAGCGACCGAGAATCGACATGATTGGCTAGTAAAAGTAAAATTTTAATTAAATATTAATATAATGTTCATTTTAAAAACAAATTTGTTCATCTCTACATATTTATTTATTATTTAAAATTAATAATTTAATAGTGAAGTAAATTTAAAAAATGACACTGTTGACCCGTTGGTCAACTCGAACCCGCATGATAATCTTCCATAACCTGACTCGATTTAATCTGTAACTCGATTAACCCGAACCCGATTGACAAGTCTATGTACTATATAGTTTCTTAAAATTCCAACTACTTTTATTTTTAACTAATTTTACAACTACAACTCTTTGTTTGGGGCGAATTAACAAACATATATATAAATTCCATATATGTTAGAGTTTAGTTCAAATGAAACAAACTCTTATCTTAAAACGTGAGAAGAATGCATTTTTCCTAATTCGTAATGCACTAGCAAAAGACGAAAAATATAATCCGATAAAGTGCACTACAAAAGTAAGAAAAATACACCACAAAATACGAAAAGTACAATCCGAAAAATGCAATTTGAAATAAGAAAAGTGCACTATAAAGTATGAAAATTACATTGCAAAATACGAAAAATACACAACAGAATATGAAAGTGCACTATACCCTAGAACAAAAATACGTGTGTCTCAGGTTTTAGGATAATTGTTTTGAACCGAAATCGTATAAGTTAATCTGAATTTCCATGTACGCACAACAGCACAAGTGATTTAATTTGCGTAAGTGTTTAGATAAGTGCGTGATAGCAGGGTGCTAAAGAGCGCCATAAGCATGGCCCGGGCCCCGGCAGTCACGTGCGATGTTGTGGAGTTGAATGGTGGAGAACAAGAGCATGTGCCACGCACGGAATGGTGGAGTTAAACGTCCCTTGCCCTTTTTCGGTCGCAACATTCATTTCTTACATGCCCACACCTAGGGCTGCTAAAATTTGACCCGACCCGAGAAACCCGCCTGACCCATTCGACTTCGAACCCGATCCGACCCGAGAAAAAGATATAAAGCTTTATACCCGAGACATGTTTGACCCGAACAGATTTGACCCGAATTCGAAAAAACCCGAACTCGAGATTAACCCAAACCTGATTATACCTGAATGGACTAAGCCTGATGCAACCCGATATCCGATGCTATCCGACCCGAAGTCATCCGAAAATCCGAAGTTACCCGACCCGAAACCATCCGAAAATCCAAAGTTACCCGACCTGAAACCATCCGAAAATTTCATTATGTTTTAAAATATTAATGATAGTGAATATTTAATATAATTATGTTTTTAATTTAAATGTTACATTAAATATTTAGACCCTAGAGTAGTTAAACTACGAAAAATCATCATTCGATATATGGTCTGAATCAAAATCCACTTACTCGAAATCAGATTAACTAGAAATTCGGTCAAAGTCAAAATCCAATTCACCTAAAACCCTAAACCCGAATCACCCGAAATCCGACTAAATCCGAAACTAACTAAAACCGAATTAATCGGAGTACTTTGCCCGATTAATTGGGTGACCCGACCCGAAATGATCCAACCCAATTTGACCCGATTTTCAAAATATCTGAATTTGACCCGAATTCGAACTTACCCGAAACCGAATTGACCCGACCCGACCCGCCCGATTGACACCCCCACCCCCAAACTATATCTAACACTAACATACGTCTCTACTCTATCTTCTCCCCATTCGTTTTGTTTCATATATTTCTAAATTTGTGGTTAATTCATTAAGTTTAGGGTTCGATCAATTGAATCATTGCATGTATTCGGGAAAATGACAGGAAAAGTACTATGAAAGATTGGTCTCTCAGTTGACAATACTAGAGAATTGAGTCGATAGTATACAATCTGCGTGAAGAGAAAGACTTCAAAATGTCGGTCGCTAGAGAAATGTACGTAAGCGGTGGTGGAATCTGAATCAAGGAGAAGCACTCGTTCTCGCATCTCTATCTATCTGTAGGGCCCGGCATGCTGAGTCCATGGCATTCAAGTTGACGAGTGAATGCATCTGTTTCCGGCCATTGTAACTTCTTTAGGTTTTTTTTTTTAATTCCCCACAAAGCATGTGAAGAAGGAATGGAAGATTGTGACGTACACCAAAATCGCCAACAGCGCTCTCTCTATTTAAGTTCCCATTCCTAATTAAATATGGAAATAAATAGACATGCATCTTTAACCGTACCGACCCATCCATCGTTTTGCAAGTACCATTTTGAGCATGTACATAATCCATCTTAGGGTGACATTTACGTTATTGAGAAAAATGAGATTTTGCATAGGGCTACAAAATCACCGATCTTAATAACTAATAAATTACCTATCCCATTAGCTACAATGTTATGTGCCATCTATTGTTTATTTAGGGTATGTACATCTTAACCCCTCAGATCTCGCATGTACGTCTCAAGTTCTAACTGGGTTGTAGTTGTTGTTATTAATATTGTTTTTAACAACATCCCTTGTGGTGTTCAATCACACTCCGATTCAGATGTAGGCACAAAATACCGAACCAGACCAGGTCCTCCCCCAACCCAACAAAAAAGAAGTAACAAATAATATGAGTGATTGGTTAACCGATTAACCGATCAATTATCGTGCTCGCCCCTAGTTGTAATAACTAAAAAGAGGTATGGGTCCCCTACAAACCCAAAAGAAAAAGAGTCGGGTAAGAAGAGAAGGGCCCACCATTAAGAAGTTAGCAACAACAGAATTTACCATTTCTTGTTTTGTCTGATTTTTCCTCTCTTTTCAAGCAACATCTCCCACCACTCCACACTACAAATATTGCTACTTCCATTTCGTTACACACAGAGCAAAAATAAGAGGCGATGAAGATGCATCCAGATGCATCCGTACTGTCGGCAGTGCTTATCTCACTGCTGGTGACACAGCAATGGTCACAGCTCCTCCCACTCACGGAAGCGGCCGGCAATTTCATCAGCGCTAGGGGCACCCACTTCATCCTCAACGGCTCTCCCTTCTACGCCCACGGATTCAACGCTTACTGGCTAATGTACGTGGCCTCTGATCCTTCGCAGCGCTACTTGGTTTCCAACGCCCTCAAGGAAGCTTCCTCCCATGGCCTCACCGTCGCCAGAACCTGGGCTTTCGCCGACGCCGGCTACAGGCCTCTTCAGTACTCTCCTGGCTCCTACAATGAACAAACTTTCCAGGTCAATTTCTGCTTATATCTCTCGTTTCTCTTGTTCAAGAGTTTGTTTTGGGGGATGAATTGCATGAAATCAAACCACAGATTGTTGAATTCTGTTGAACTCTTGTTTTCGAATTGGTTTCCAGCGCTTGGTGGATGACTTTTTTGTGCAATTTGTTGAATCTTGTAAGAATTCCGCTGATTAGGGTTAGGGTACAGTTTAATTCTCAGCCTATGAGTGATGTGGGTTTCAATTTCTGTGTTTCTTAGGGATTGGATTTTGTAGTCTCAGAAGCTGGCAAGCATGGGATAAAGCTGATTTTGAGCTTTGTCAACAACTACGAAAGCTTTGGAGGGAAGAAGCAGTATGTAGATTGGGCTAGAAGCCAAGGTCAATCCCTTTCTTCTGATGATGATTTCTTCAGAAACCCTCTTGTTAAAGGCTTCTACAAGAATCACATCACGGTGAATTTACTATTCCTCATATTCTTGTATGTGATTTTGAGATCTCATTCAAGAATCTGTTTAGTAACTAAATATAGTTCTTTGTCTCTTGTTTGTGTTTTTTTTTTCTTCTCAGACTGTTCTAAACAGAAAAAACACTATAACTGGAGTAGCTTACAAGGATGACTCAACAATCATGGCTTGGGAGCTTATGAATGAGCCAAGGTGCCAATCAGATCCATCTGGAAATACCATCCAGGTATCTAAATTGTTAGATTTCTCTTTAAATTCTCATGGTATATAGCTTCATTATTTTTTACTAATTTTTTTGTTCGAGTAATTGCTGCTATAGGCCTGGATAACAGAGATGGCAGCTCATGTGAAGTCAATAGACTCCAACCACTTATTGGAGGCTGGCCTTGAAGGTTTCTATGGAAGCAGCTCACCCCACAGGGCGACCATCAATCCCGGTTTCAACATTGGAACCGACTTCATCACCAACAACCAGATCCCGGGAATTGACTTTGCAACAATTCACTCCTATCCTGACCAATGGTGAGCACTTAAATCAACTCAAAGAAGTACGTCATATAAAGATATATAGTGAACATAGTGAATCAATTTGTTTGAAGGTTTGAGTTATCTACTGCTGCTTATTTTTGCTTGATTCGATTGCACTTTTATTTAATTAATCTGAATTTGAAGGGGAAAAAGTACATTTGGGAAATGCTATATTGATGGATGTATGCTCTAAACTTTAAGGTTTAGTGAAAATTGAAGCTAAACTTTGGATTACAGCAAATCATACTGATAGAGGTTGGATTTATCAAGGATTGGCAACATCTTGTTAAAATTTAATCAAGCTGAATTTAAAAGACAAAAGTGCTCTGGGAAATGCTACACTGATGGATATATGATTTGTTATTCCTACAGATCTTAGAAGGTGTAGTGAAAATTGAAGGCGTCCCTTCAAGAAAACAGTGCAAACTTGTGTCTATGATTCTGCATGTTTAATTCAAATTGAGCTATAATGTTACAATTCCAACATTGCAGGCTAACAAACTCGGATGACGAGTCTCAGCTTTCGTTCGTGAACAACTGGCTCGACAGGCACATCGAGGACACAGAAAACGTGCTGAAGAAGCCACTGATCCTAGCAGAGTTCGGGAAGTCACAGAAAGACCCTGGTTATTCCACCACCAGGAGGGACCAACTCTTCAGTACCGTGTACTACAAGATCTATGAATCAGCCAAGAGAGGGGGCCCGGCTGCTGGCGGCCTCTTCTGGCAGCTCTTGACCGAGGGCATGGACTCGTTCAGGGATGGGTACGAGGTTGTCATGGGAGAGAGCTCCTCGACGGCTGAGCTGATTGCAGAGCAGTCTCACAGGCTCTACCAGATCCGAAAGTACTTTGTTAGGATGAGAGACGTCGAGTTGTGGAAGAAGGCCAAGGCGATTAGGTGGGCCCAGAATAACCATGGAAACTGATTTCTTAGTGTGTTTGTTGTTGGTTGTTTATGTTCTTGGCTTTCTCGCTTTAGAGACGAGTATCGGTTCGTCCAAGGGGAGTATGCCAAAGTAAGTTATGGGATGGGGGCATATCTATATACTTGTTTTTAGCAACTGTACGTATACTTTGTTGACAAAATGAGTGTTTAATTTCTCTAAAGTTCTATGCATGGTTTAATTTGTACTTCGATTGGAGAAAGGAAGCAAGTTTAACTGACAAGATTTGTTGCGTACTTGTATCTAATTAGCATGCATAAGAACCTGAATGTGCTACAAGCTACAAGGAAGTTCAGTGGTAGAAGATGTTAGATAATTAAACCTACTTTAAACTATAGTGAAAAAAAAGTGGCATGGCGCATTCCTAGGATTAATCGACTCTACACAAGAAAGAGGAAACCGGGCTTGAACTCTTGAACCGGTTTAAACCGGGTCCATGCTCTTTTGTGGCTTCCCCGGAACAACTCCGGTTTGGATGTAATTTAAGACTTGAGCTTTAAGTATTGAGTTGGTTTGAGCTTCACCTAGGTTGTGATTTTGGGCTCACTCTTATATGGCCCAATACACTGACCCAACTCTGATGTCCGGAAAGAAGAAGCAAGTGTTTAAGTGAAACGTGGCGTTTGGTACCTCACCTCTTGACCTAGCTATTTAAAGTTTTAGGGATTGGGAGCTCCTTCATTCACTTCATTCTGCGGCGCTTCGAGAGAGAGAGAGAGAGAGAGAGAGAGAGAGAGAGAGAGAGAGAGAGAGAGAGAGAAGAAAGAGGAAGAGAAGAGAGAAAAGAGAGAAGAGAGCCAGACGATGGAGAGCTTGTCGGAGAAGACGACAACAAGGCTGTTCTTATTGAAATGCGTGGTGGCGCGTTCATACTAAGCTCTATCTCGAGCTTAGTCAACATGATAGGGGGCCAAAACCATATCTGAGATCCCTTCTATTCCCTTCTTCTACCTCTATACCTTGTTCTTCAAGTTTCAAGTTGTTTTCTCTGCTTTTGATGTTTGAGTTGTGCTTTCCCGGATCTGTATAGCCGTTTTTGTAATATTCTTTGAAAACTTAGTGCATATTTGGGTTGGTCTCTCCGAACCGAGACTCCCGGACGTAGGATCTTTGATCCGAACTGGGTCGATCACCAAACTTGTTGTGTTCTCTCACTTTACGATTCCTTTACGTTTCATGTTCTTGCTTGAAATTTGCGAGTTTAGATTCTTTAGATTGCGAGTTTTACAAAGTGGTATCAGAGTGAGGTTTGGCTCTTCCACTTGTGATCTGGTTTTTGCTTCCGTTGCTTACTTTTCCTTAGATCTTGCTCTACTTTCAGTGCTTGGTTGCTTGTCATTGTGATCCAAGAAGAGGGTTCTCTTGGACAAGGCAGGGAAACCTTGATAGGCTGGGAGACGACTTGTTGATTCTACCCACTGTCGGTTCCTACAATAGAGTGGTCTAGGATCTGTTGTGTTTACCTTCTTTCTTTCTTTTTTCTCCTGTTCAAATCGTCAATTCATTCATAAAATCTAACTTGTTGATTGATCTTGAAACAGGTACGAGAAGATGAATGATCTTTACAGGGTAAAACCCTACGATGGAGTTATGGACTTCTCCATGTGGAAGGTCAAGATGCAGGATCATGCTTAGATTGACTGATGAGGTAGCTAGGCATTACAAATAAATGTCCAACAGAGTTCTTAGTTGCTAGAAGAGTAAAATCTGAAATCAAGCACATGTAGAGATCATGCTTAGATTGACTGATGAGGTAGCTAGGCAAATTGTAAGTCATTCTAGCCCTAAAGATCTCTGGGATGCTCTTGATGAGATTTACTTGAAAAAATCTTTGCCTAGTAGGATTTCACTGTTGTGCAAGCTTTTCATGTTTAAAATAGATACTAACATGAGTGATAATCTTGACAAATTTCTTAAATTGACTCAAGGACTATCTAGGTGTAAAGATGAAATCAAAGATGAGCATCAGGCTGTTATTCTTCTCAATTCCCCGCCCTCTCAATTTGATGTCATTAAGGATGTTATTCAATATGGTAGGGATGACCTAACTCTAAACAAACTCACTGAGGTTATTATTTAGAAAAATAAAACCCTAAAAGTTTTTAAGATAAAAAATGGGTAAAAATCTGAGAATAAATCTGATTCTAAGAATGAAGTGATTTTTGTTAAAGGGAAGGGTAAGAATAACAACACCAAAAAGAAAAATGAAAAGAATGACAAGTCTAACAACAAAAAGTCTGATGTCATTGTTAAGTGTTTTTAATGTGGTAAAGATCGATGGCCATCACTCAAATGACTGTAGAAAGAAAAAGAGGGATGAAAAAGATAAGAATAAAGATTCTTCTAGTGGCTTTACTAACATTCTTGAATCTAATTGCCAATATTCTAATGAACTCTTACTTGTCTCTAATACCCATGTTGATGATGATTGGATCTTTGACTCTGGTTGTACAATGCATGCTACTCCTCACAAGGAGTATTTTAAGTCTTTATCTATACATGATGGTGTTATTGTTATGCTTCGTGATAATATTGCTTTGCACATTGATAATATTGCTTTGTACATTAAGGGTATAGGGAATGTTCCTCTTAGAATGCATGATGTCAAGATTAGAACTATTCAAAATGTTAGATGTGTCCCTAATTTAAGAAGGAATCTTCTCTCTGAATCAGTTTTAGATGACCTAAAATGTCAAATTCTTACCTTAAATGGAATGAGAGATGTTATTAGAAATAATACAATTCTCATCAAGAGCATTAAGAAAGGAGGGATGTATCATGGTATAGCAACTCCTGAACTTAATGTCTCTAAAGAGGCAAAGAATTCTAACATTTTAGAACCGACTAAGACTTGGCATGCTAGAATGGGTCATATAGGCAATACTAGTTTGCATCATTTATATAAGCATAACATAATTTATGTGAATCCGTGTGATATTACTTTTTGTGAAACGTGTGTGCTTAGCAAGAAAAATCTCACAGTTTTGTTAAATCCTCTTATAAGGCTTCTAAACCCCCGAAGTGTGTTTATTTAAACCTACGGGGTCCTGCACAGGTAAGAACCATTGGTGGTAGAAGGTATTTCCTCTCTTAAACCTCTGGGGTCCTTCACAGGTAAGAACCATTGGTGGTAGAAGGTATTTCCTCTCCCTAATAGATCATTTCTCTAGGAAAGTGTGAGTTAATATTTTGTAAGATAATGGAAGATAATGGTAGAAAGTCAATCAGGGTTCACTCCTAAATGCCTACAAACTGATAATGACATTGAATTTTGTAATAGCATGTTTGTTGAGTTCTGTAAAAAGAATGGTATTAAAAGACACCTAACTGTGCATGGTACCCCTCAATAGAATGGGACTGTTGAGAGGATGGATATGACATTACTTGAGAAGGCCAGATGCCCTCTCACTAGTCCTAGTGCAGGTATGAAAAAATCTCTCTAGGGAGAGGCTGTTATAACAACAACCTATCTCATTAACAAATCCCCTTCATCTGTGATAGGGTTTATGATCCCTCAAGAGAAGTGGACTGGTCACACACCTGACCTATCTCACTTAAGGCCCTTTGGTTGTAGTGCTTATGCACAAATTTCCCAAGGCAAATTACAACCAAGAGCTTTAAAATGTGCAATGTTGGGTTACCTAGAGGGTGTAAAAGGCTATAAACTGCTTCTTATTCAACCTGGTGGATACAAAGTCATAACTTCTAGGTCTGTCACTTTTAATGAGAAAGATTTTTATTTCAAGTCAATTCTAATACCATCTTCTGAGAACTCAGGTACCCATCAAGACAACATGAGTAATGATAATGATGGCCAATTCTTCAATCCACAACAAACACATGACGATGAACATGAGGCTGATTCTAAGAAAAACCTACAAGGCTACAACACCTGTCTTCTCAGCATACAAAGTGCCCGCACCTCACTAATTAGGTGGGGGAGTAAGTAGTTCTCACTTTGATAACCCTGAAAGTTCTAGTAGTTCTTCTGAAAACTCAGTAAACCCTATCCTAAATAATTTTGAGCATGAAAATGTTGACAATGAAGTGCATAATAAATTGCATGTTTTGCCTATTCCTATGCATGATAATGAGCTTGCTGACTATCAACTTACTAGGGACAGGGAACCTAGACTGAGGATTCCTAATAATAGATTCAGGGAACTTGTGAACTTGCATGAACTCAATGGTTCTTACTTGATAGAGAACTACCATAAAATTGTTGAGTATGCACTTTTATTATGGTTGAGGTTGTTAGACATATTACTCCTGAAACTTATGAGCAAGATGTGCATTATAAAAACTCAAATGAATGGTTAAGTGCTATGCATGAAGAGATACAGTCTATGCATGTCTATGATACTTGGACACTTGTTCCTAAACCGCCTAAACCTACTTTAAACTATAGTGAAAAAGAAAGTGGCATGGCGCATTCCTAGGATTAATCGATTCTACACAAGAAAGAAGAAATCGGGCTTGAACTCTTGAACCGGTTTAAACCGGGTCCATGCTCTTTTGTGGCTTCACCGAAACAACTCCGGTTTGGATGTAACTTAAGACTTGGGCTTAAGTATTGAGCTGGTTCAAGCTTCACCTAGCTTGTGATTTTGGGCTCACTCTTATACGGCCCAATACACTAGCCCAACTCTGATGTCCGGAAAGAAGAAGCAAGAAGCGTTTAAGTGAAATGCGGCGTTTGGTACCTCACCTCTTGACCTAGCTATTTAAGCTCGTTCTAGGGTTTGGGAGCTCATTCATTCACTTCATTTCGCGGCGCATCCAAAGAGAGAGAAAAGAAAGAGGAAGAGAAGAGACAAAAGAGAGAAGAGTGCCATATAGTGGAGATCTCGCTGAGAAGACGAGGCTGTTCTCGTTGAGATCCGTGGCGGCGCGTTCATACTAAGCTCTATCTCGAGCTTAGTCAGCCTGATAGGGGGGGCGAAACCCTATCTGAGATCCCTTCTATTCCCTTCTTCTACCTCTATACCTTGTTCTTCGAGTTTCAAGTTGTTTTCTCTTTTTTTGATGTTTGAGTTGTGCTTTCCTAGATCTATGTAGCCATTCTTTTAATCTTCTTCGAAAATTTAGTGGATATTTGGGCTAGTCTCTCAGAACTGAGACTCCCGGATGTAGGATCTTTGATCTGAATCGGGTCACCAAAACATAAGCCAGAATGCAGCAGCCCCTAAGAAGACAAGGATTCGAACCCACAATATGAATTCAAAAGCTTCGAGTATGGCAGCAGACCACGCCCATAGCCATATCATGGTGAAGATAGCTCTTAGGGACGCCCCGACGAGCACTTGGGAAGGCATATTATATTATTTTGACACTTGTAGCCATGACTGCACTTGTATAGAACGTAGCATGTACCTTAAACTTGTACATATTCTTAGGGTGTTTACAAGGACTCTCACCTAAGCTATTTGATCAAAAGAGTAGATGGACACAATGTCCGAATATATATATTTTAAGCCCTATAGATGCAAGTTTATGCACTAAAAAGTTTATAGATACCTTCCCTGTTCTGTTAAATATAGTAGGTAAGTGGCCCGTCCCATGGATAGGCATTACATTTTCAAATTTATGCAAAGACGTTATAGTAGAATAAAATTTTAGGATCAAATCTGACTTAGGTAAGAAATACAATAAGAATGAATTGAGTGAATATATGAAAATATGATTTTAGTTTTTATGCATGATAACAAATGGAAGCAAACTTATGTTTGCATGAATAAGCAAGCAGAATATGTAGGTAAAGAGGATAATTTTTGCGAGAGAGAAAATTGTAATTAAATATCGTTTAAACTGATTTAAATAATAAAAAGCAATTGTAAACTCATGACATATGTGCTTGCAATTGAAGAATTTTATAACCATGCATATTTTGTAGGATAAAAAGAGTTTGGTTTAAATGAAACAAACTTTTATCTTAAAAATTAAAAAGTGTACTATAAAGTACGAAAAGTGCATTACAAAATACAAAAAATGTAATCCGAAAAGTGTACTACAAAAAATATGAAAAGTAAATTACAAAGTACGAAAAGTGCAAATGCAAAAAAATGCACTCCGAAGTAGAAAAAGTGCACTACGAACTAGAAAAAGTATATTCATTTTATTTTTCATGATAAGAGTTTGTTTCATTTAAACCAAACTCTTATTATAACACGTTTATTTTTCAGTTTAAAAACTACAACGCATTAACACAATAAATTGACCTTCCTAGTAAATTTGTCCGTCAAACATATTCATTTTTCTTAAAGCATATTATTTGAATAGTTCTAGTAGATGACTACTATAGTGAGAAGTCTTGGGTGAATTTTGTTATACAGGACACTTCTCTCTCATGTATATTTCTAAATCTTAATTAACGATTCATTTCATAGATTTAAACAATAGATAGTGTTTAGCAGCTCGGTGGCATATTCCTTTGCCACAACTAGACCTGTCAATCGGGTCGGGTGGGTCGGGTTCGGGTTTCGGTATGTCGGATTCGGGTCAATTTTAGGTCGGGTCATTTCGGGTCACAAATTTATCGGGTTCAAACAGGTCGGGTCACTACGGGTTTGTTGCGGGTTCGGGTCGGTCAACGGGTTAAATAAGCTGGGTTTTCCTATTTATTTTAACAGTTTATTTGTTATTTTTTAGTTAATTTTTTTTTCATTCTCGCTTATTTACCTAAAAAGTTATAGTATAATCTAACTTGAGCCTAAATATAAGGATTTGGATTTTGGATACAAGACACTCAAATTTTGTATTCATTAATATTTTAATATTTAATCTTAAAGTGGTATCTCACTATTTTAGGAACATTTTTGTATCGGCTCAAAAAAAAGGAACATTTTTGTAACCAATCATGTGTTAGACTAAGGGGGTGAATAAGCACAATGACAAGTCCCAATTTCACATTCATGGTGCTTGGTGGCAGAAGAATTTCAACAAAAAATGATTGACCTCAAAGTTCAAATCGTAAGAGATTCAAAATTGATTATGAAGAAAAAATAACACATGACCTCATAGAGTTCTTGTATGCATATACTAGGAAACATATATCAATTCAGAATAGGAAAACCTACAATCCACGTATTTCTAAAAGTATAGTATTCCCCCATTTTGTATATATTTCAACTTTGATAAAGTCATAATCATTTATGTAACCTAGAGCATCTTTAATCGATTGACTATTAATAATTTTAATTGGTTACTATTAATCGTTTGCCCAAACCTTGAGAAGTATATATACATCTTTTTCGGATCTTCAACTAATTGGTTTGTTTAATGTTAATAATCTAGAAAATTAGTTTTTCAAGCAATCGATTTGAGGAAGGAACCAAACTTGACTTGGTGAATTTTTTTCACCATTCTCGCTTTTTAGTTTGACCCAACGGGTTGAACCAAACCCGTTCGGGTTTGACCCAGAAATTTCTCGGGTCATCGGTTTCGGTTAAAATCGGGTTTCGGGTTAATTTTTCCGAGTTATGACCCAAAAAATTTCGGACGGATCGGGTCGGTTTTTCGATTCGGGTCATATTTTGCCAGGTCTAGCCACAACTGTTGGTTATCACCTTGATAAACTATTTATCCAAAATTTCCACTCTATATGCATCTAATTGGTCTAGGTATAGCAAAACATCTATTTTCTTGTTCAAAAGAAACCTGCAACTCAGCAGTAAATAAATGTAAGTACTTGAGTGTAAAATTAGAACGGACCTTGAGTTAGTTCTTGAACAAGAGGAAACGCTTTGGTTTCAGAAGTCGCGGGAACTGTGGCTTAATTTTGGGGACCGCAATACTTCTTTTTTCCACATTTCGAAAGTGATTAGAAGGGCTCATAGTAGGGTTGATGGTCTCAAGGATGGTGAAGGCCGGTGGATTGAAGATAGGAAGGCGCTCGAGAGCATGGCTATTGAGTATTACAGGAATTTATTCAGTGCCGAGCCTTGCGACATGAATAGAATGCCTCAGATGTCTAGAAACTTTCCGCCTTTAAATAGTAACAATTTGGACAGTCTTGTTATGCCTGTATCCACGGACGAAATTTGGAGGGCGATTAAATCTATGGGTCCGTTCAAGTCTCCGGGGATTGATGGTTTTCAACCGGTCTTTTTCCAAAGATGTTGGGGTCTACTCAAGGGGTCGGTTACTAATTTTGTCCAGGATTTCTTCCGCACGTCCTCGTTACCCGATGGGATGAATGATACCTTGATTGTGCTTTTAGCTAAAGTTGCCAAACCTGAGCTTATTAGCCAATTCCGCCCCATTAGTCTTTGTAACGTCTTGTACAAGACTTTAACGAAGATTCTTGTCAACCGCCTTCAGCCTCTCATGACGGATATTGTAGGGCCTATGCAGGGGAGTTTTATCCCTGGTCGCATGATCACGGACAATATTGTAGTGGCTCAAGAGGTGGTTCATTCTATGAGGAGGAAAAGAGGCGCCAAGGGTTGGATGATCTTGAAACTTGACCTCGAAAAGGCCTATGATAGGCTTAATTGGGAGTTCATTGATTCGACTTTGCGTATGGTTGGTCTTCCGGATCAGTTAGTCCATTGGATTATGGCTTGTGTTTCTTCCACCAGATTTCAAGTTCTTTGGAATGGAGAATTAACAGATCAGTTTTCGGCCTCTCGGGGTGTTAGACAAGGCGACCCCATCTCCCCTTACTTGTTTCTTTTGTGCTTACAGCGCCTTAGTCATATGATTGTTGATGATGTGGAGGATAAGGGCTGGAAACCGATAAAGCTCACTCGAAATGGACCGTGTTTGTCTCATATTTTCTTCGTTGACGATATTATGCTTTTTGCTGAGGCTTCAGTCGAACAAGTTCTTCTGATCAAGAATTGCTTAGAGGCGTTTTGTGCAGCCTCGGGTCAAAAAGTGAGTGGGACTAAGTCTAAAATTTTTGTCTCCGCTAATGTAGGGCGTAGGCAAAGACGTTTGTTACAGGCGGCTAGTGGGTTCTCCGTTACGGCTGATTTGGGTAATTATCTTGGTATGTCGGTTCTTCATAAAGCCGTCAATAAGGATACCTTCAGCTTTATCTTGGATAAATTCAAGTCGAAGTTGGCAGGGTGGAGATCGAGATCTCTAAGTTTTGTCGGACGTGTTACGTTGGTCAGATCAGTCCTTACGTCGCTCCCCGTTTACACTATGTCGTCGGCGTTATTGCCGGTGAGTATTTGTGACCACGTTGACAAAATTAATCGTGATTTCATTTGGGGTAGTACTTTTGAGCATAAGCGGATCCATAAAATCGCTTGGGAGGAAGTTACTAAACCTCGAAGGCAAGGCGGACTTGGTATTCGTTCTATGCGCGAATTGAATGTGGCGCTTGTTGGAAAGTTGGGTTGGAGGTTTATCATGGAGGATGGAGGTCTCTGGATTTCGGTTCTTAAGAAGAAGTATGTTGATTGTGCTTTGGGCAACACAAATGCTGGTTCGAATGTGTGGCGAGGTATAAAAGCGGGAATTGCTGAAGTGCTTGTCAAGGGAACCAAATGGTTGACCAGAGATGGGTGTTCAGTGCGATTTTGGACGGATATCTGGCTGCTAGATGAACCCTTGTACAATCAGGCTAGGCATAATTTCGTTGATACTCAGTTGAATAATCGTGTGAGAGACTATTGGATGGATGGTATCGGCTGGAACTGGACTGAGTTGTCGACGCTGCTCCCTGTTGTTGTTCTTATGAAGTTGGCTGTTGTAGTTCTACAGCCAGACGGTGATAATAATTTTGATGAAATCTGCTGGCGTTTTACGGCTGATGGTTCGTATATGGTTGGTTCCGGTTATAATCTGCTCAGAGGCAATGTTGGGGTGGCTGATATGGATGAGTTTTTCTATGAAAAGATTTGGTCCCTTTCAGTTCAAAAGAGGATTCGGGGGTTCGTTTGGCTGGCCAATAGAGGTGGCGTTCTTACGAACGAGGAGAGGTTTCGTAGACACATTGCCACAAGTGACAGATTCCCCTATGGTTGCGGCTCGAAGGAGTCGCTTGAGCACTTATTCCGTGATTGCTGTCAAGTTAGGCATATTTGGATCAGTTTGAACATCACTAATTTTTATCCTTCTTTTTTTCAGGATCCGTTCGCGACATGGATCCGAAGAAATATTATTGAAGACCGATTGATGCTTGATGTGAACTGGAATGCTCTTTTTGGAATCACGATGTGGTGGTGTTGGAAGTGGAGGAACACTTATGTATTCAAAGATGGAGCTACTATCTCGGATAAAAGTCGTTTGTTATAAGCCAAGCTAAGGAGGCTCGTATGGCTGCAGGTAAGCTTGTCAATTCTTGTAATTTTAGGCAAAAAATTTTGCAGGTTATCTCTTGGGAAAAGCCTGATGAGGGGTGGATCAAAATTATTTCGGATGGGGCGGTTAGAGAAGATGGAATGGCTTCTGCTGGAGGTGTGCTGAGGAACGACAGAGGAGAGTGGCTTGGTGGTTTTGCTCATCACATCGGGAGTTGTACGGTGCCCATGGCGGAGTTATGGGGCATTCTCAATGGTCTGAAGATCGCTTGGGAGATGGGCTATCGGAAAGTGCTTGTAGAGTCCGACTCTCAGTTAGCTATTAGTTTGTTAGGTAAAAGGGTGACCAGATGTCACCCGCTTTCTAGCCTGGTACTTCAGTGCCAAGGCTTAATTGGTAGGGATTGGACTATCCAGTCCCGACATATCTACCGTGAGGCTAACGTTGTTGCTGATCGCATAGCGTCCCTTGCGTTTTCTTTTCCTGTTGGTTTTTATGTATTGTCTGCCCCGCCGGAGGGGATTATGAACCTTTTGCATGATGATGTTAGGGGTCGGCCTATCCCCCGTTTGCTGACTACTTAGCCTTTTTTTCCGTATTAATAAAACGCTCCCTTGAGGGGCCGGAGAGTACCGCCTCTCCTTCTACCAAAAAAAATAATAAATGTAAGTACTTTTATATTAAAGCCAACAATTCATGATTTCAATTCGTTGCAATATGCGTGAAATGCAGCTGAATGCACAAAATTTATTCACCTGAAATGCACTCACAACAACCACTCTTTCACCAATAATTGAATTAACAATAGACGATTTTCCAAGTCCAGGTTTGCCTATTACGAGAATTGTCATGGTATCTACGTTCTGACTCAACGAAAGAGCTAAAGCAAATCACTTGAACCACAAAAAAAAAAAAAATAGTTTAACCGAAAAAAAAGGGTCCATGAAGGATAATTAACCAAATAAAAACAACACAAAATCCAAAATAGCCCAAAATGTCTAAAGTAACAAACCTTGTATTGCCAAAAGTACAACAAGGTTCCTAACCTAAGAATTCTATCTTATGTATATACCTAAAAGTAAGTACATATTGTTTCAGAGACAATGCTACCACATAGTGGATATAATGGATTGTTTGCACGTGGTGGAGCTCGAGCACAATTTGGTACTCGACATATGTGATCCATAGAAAGTGTCTTTATATCTACATTATTAAGTACTCTAGCTTCCAATTTAATTCTCTTTCCTACATACAAGAAAAACGACTTTCGGCGACACAATAATTCGTCGCCCAAACCCCTTTTTTCGTCGCCCAAGGTCTAGGGCGACAAAACAAGTTTCGACGCGGAGTCGTCGCCCTATCCGAGTCGCCCTTGGTTTTCAGTGGCGAAAAGAATTCTGTCGCCTTAAATTTTTATTTTTTTTCAAAAATAAGCATTGTCGCCCAAAGTCAAGGGCGACAAAAATTAACTTTGTCGCCAAATGCTTAGGGCGCCAAAGTCCAGTTTTGTCGCCTTAAATTTTATGCTACAAAAGGCTTTTGTCGCCCTTTTATCTCAGGCAACACATTGATTTTTTTTTTTGACGCCCAGTCTTCTTGTTTGAATCTCTTTTTTCCTTTTAGGTTTTTGATATTTTTCTTTTGATTTTACTAATTCATACAAACAGAAATATTATAATTAATGTGATTACTAATTATGAAAGTACATTTAAAACATTCAAACAACAATGAAACTTTATATTATAAAACAGATATCCAAAGGACTAATTATTCTTACATAACAAAACCCTATATTTACACACATTTGCAAAAATGAATCAGAGGTAACAAACTATATAGTATACACACAAAAGATGATAGATTACAGCACGTAGACATACAACTATCCTTGAACAACTTCATTTACATATTGTTCATCTGCCAATGTATGAGGTGGTGTAGCACTGTAGCTCCATCCTGATTTGAGAGAAAATGACAGCTCTAAGCCTGTAATAAATTTTAAACAAAACAATTAAGAATTATATATAGCACACTTGGAAACAAATGTACACCTAGCTTATTAGTGTGAAGTCACAAAATTACACAACATAATCAGGTTGGCCATGTTAGAACATAATCAAATACTTTGAAGAAATGGTCTTCGCTTTTCTTATGGACACGGAATCAGTACATGTAACCATCAGATTCACAATGCTATTATAGATGCTCTCTTCATGGGTTCCGTTTAAGTCAACTAAAGATGGTACAAAATAGAAATATGGGGGGAAAGCCTTTGAATGTTTAGGATAGAGATTCAATTACCTTTCAAGAATGCACTTAAGGTGAAACTCATGCTTGCAACCAGTTACTTGCAAAGGGAAAAAAGAACTAGTTAGCTGTCAAGGTCTTGGTTAAAACTTAAAAACATTTCCAATGCAAATTGCTAGCAAGAAAGACATTAATTATAATATTTTGGTTTGTATGAACCTCATGCTTCGTATTTTGGTTTGTAATCACATTAATTATAATAGAAATTGCTAACCAACAGAGTAAAAGAGTAAAGAGTAAAAGCAGCCCACCACCATAACAGTAAAAGAGTTGCAATTTAAAAATAGAAATCAAAATTGAAAAGTGAAAATTTAGACCTAATTGAGACAAGCAACATCTCCATTTCCCCAATGTCAATTCAGAAGCATTATTAATAGGAATTCAAAGACCATTAAAGTTGAAGAGAGCAAAAGATGAACTAACCATTATGAACCCAAGTATCAAAGATGCTAGGTGTCATTCCATCCTCATTTGCAGCTCCCCCTACCTTCACATTTTATATGAACAATTAACAACAATACCATCTAAATAACGTTCAAACTGAGTCATCAATGAGATGACTAACCACTAAATAGTTCAACTCTACTTAATTGAGGACTACCCATCAACTAATACTACTAAAATTGTCCAAAAATCAATCTGACCAGAAAACCTAACTACAAATTAAGAGATTTATGCCTTCCACAAAAACTTCAACGAGTTGGGTCAATATTTTGGTCAAGTCTCCAACTTCACAAGAGTTTCTTTCTTTTCTCCAGCAATAATTACAAATGAAGTGACTAGTGAGTTCTTGTTCATGATTATGCAAGAGACCACAGATGTGTACCTGATAAGCCAAGTAATCGACCCAAATATGAGATCGGGTGGGAAATCATCTCTGTGAGCGGATGACGACCGACACAAAAGTCGAGCAGGTGAGCGGCGGATGACGACTAGCTCTCAACCGAACAGGCGAGCGGTGACGACTAGCGCTCAATCGAGCAGGCACGTAGATCGACTAGGCAGACGAGTAGACAAAGAAGAAATTAGACAAGCCATACTCCATTTGCCTCGCAATTGCTTCTTCTTTAGAGAGAAATACAGAACCCTAACAAGGAAGGAGAGAGGGAGGGGGGAGAATGACGGAAAGAGAAGAGGAGAGGAAGAAAAATGAGATCTAAGCGAGAGAACTAGGGTATTAACTATTAAGCGGCAATCGGTGGTTTTGGAGGTAAAAAATTTGGGCCATGTTTCCCAAATATTTTTGGGCCAAATTTATATTTCCCTCCAACTTATTTGGCTCCCGCCATCAATAAAAATTCTAAAGCGTCAAAAACTAACATTTATCGCCCTAGGTGTACTCTATTGTGCGACAAACAAAGATTTTGTCGCCAAAAACATTGCATAGGACGACAAAAGTCCGTTTTGTCGCACAAAACCTAAAATATGGCGACAAATATAGTTTTTGTCGCCCAAAGCACTGATTAGGCGTCGAATTTCTATTTTGCCGCACAAAGTTTGTTTTGGGCCACGAAAATATTTTTGTCGCCTTAAATGAATTTTTTTGTCGCCCAAAATCCTTTTTCTTGTATATAGATCATAGTGTTACATATAAACAATTCACCTTATACTACCTTTGTTCGGAAAAAGATTGTAAATTTTAGCCATAAAATTTTATAATAAAACAATTGTTCTCTTAGAGTTATATGTAAAAATTTGTTGATGAGTTTTCAAATTTATTAGTGTAATTTTACCATATTGACTCTAAATTTTATTTATCAACGACTATAATGAGGTGGGTAATTATTTAATCCATTTTTGGACACACTTATACACCCTCGGTTCATTTCTAATTGTCATTTTAACATCAAAATCTTGTTCATAAAAACATGTCCTATTACGTATTTTTGACAAAGTTTTTCCACTTTAATTCTTATATTTAACGACGATATAAAG
This sequence comes from Fallopia convolvulus, assembly GCA_964016875.1. NCBI lineage: Eukaryota > Viridiplantae > Streptophyta > Magnoliopsida > Caryophyllales > Polygonaceae > Fallopia > Fallopia convolvulus. Next base: position 1,994,634 of record OZ024736.1, read on the forward strand.
TAAATTATTCCATTTTCAATGCAAAAAATAAATATTCAATCAAAGGTATTTTGATAAAATTTAAAAATTTTGTTATATATGTAATTAACATTAATAGAAAAAAATCTACACTACTCTAAAAGAGCAGCAAATATTTTCAGTGCACTATTGTGGGTAGGGGTGAGCAAAAAACACCCAATTCGTTGATCCGATCCGCATTCCGGCCTATCCGATCCGAAAAAATCCGGATCCAAATGGATCACAAATTTTTTTATCCGTATCCGATCCGATCCGGGGTTTTTTTCCGGATATCCGGACCGGATACGGATCGGGATTTTCAAGCAAACGGATATCCGGTATATCCGGTATTATATATATTTTTTAGAAAATACACGTTATACTAAGTAGAATAGATGTTTAAATGAGTATTTTGTAAAATTTTAACTTATCCAGTGTTCAATTCTCCTCAACCATGTAAACTTTTAATTAAAATTTAAACGGATCGATGGATATCCGGTTCCGATATCCGTCAATCATTCATATTAATTGGGCCTAAATCAAAAATAGTAATAATATTTTTTCAAAACGGATAGTTTGGATATCCGCTACCGGATATCCGTTCCAAACGGATATTTCTTACCGGATATCCGACAATTAACGGATCGGATACGGATCGAAGTTTTAAGGGAAAAAAATTACCAGATATCCAATATACCGGATCGGATCGGATCGGATAATCCGTTTGCTCAGCCCTAATTGTGGGCCATTAATTGCAACTTACATACATTTTGATCCATGGCTCTCGTTTAAGGTCTTTTGTATACCTTTTCTTAATTATCCCTTTCCTCCTCTGTTTCCACCTCTTGCTTTGCTTTCTTTTGCGTCTCCCATTTCCACCTCCTACTTTGTTTCTCTCTTCTAGTCTTATTTGTTCTTGACACATAATTTACTCTTGGTTTCTTTCTTATCTCTTCCTTCTTTCTCCCGCCCTTCAATTGTGGGTTTTTACGTATTGATTTTGTGATGGATTTGATTTTTTTTTTTAATTTTCAAGAACACATCTAGGAGTTGTATCCAAATTTGGGTTTATTTTTCTTGGTTCGTTGACTTCATTTGATTGTTTTCGACACTTTCTCAATTGCTTCTAATTCATTTTATTCACTTTTGGAAAGTGGTCGAAGGAGAGCTTGATGGTAGTTGGTGAGCGGTGCAACTAGAATTTGAAAAACAGATTCTTGTGAATTTATTCCTTGCAACTAGGCATGTATGTATAATGGAAAATGCAACTTAAATTTATTGACTAGGTTATAACACCTCGCTTTTAAATACTAGAATGTCACTTGGTTGAGGACCTCACCTAGATCCACTCAGGCTAACTTGACAACAATCTCACAATGTAAGACCTTCCAACAAAGACACGACGAGAAAATTAAGAAAACATCCAACTTATTTAGTCTTTAAAAAAACTCAAAACCATGTATGCACCAGACAATTACAATAATCCAAGCCTAAACTATAAACCAAAAACTTGTGCATTCATACAATTTTGTTACCAAACCCACCACAAAGCCAAAACTATCAACTCTATAAAATAACACACATTCATCCTAAGAAAAACTGTGTTCAATTTGGCTCTCCATCACCATGGAGAAGATTCCTTGGAGCATTATTCAATCCATAGTGATTACCTAAAAGAACAACAACACCCCAAAGGGTTAGCTAGCAATTCTAATACGCACCAAACGGTAAACACAATATGTAACAACAAAAATTAGTTTAATAAAATACATAATAATAGTATATTAGTATAGATAATATTAGTAGAATAATTCACATATAGTATTTTCACAAAACTAGACAAGTGCACAACAACACTTATAATCACAAGAGGCCCATAATAATACTTAAAATCATACGATCCATACTAATATTAGCACATCATTTCTCTTTAGTATCACCTCAATCACTTTTCGCCTCAACAATAGTTCAATTACGACTCATCAATTCTAAATCAAATATATCATTTATCTAACTAGCATGACATCTTCCAACCTTACATGGGGTAGTGGACAACGACCTCCATCGTTTTTCTAAACCACTCGCTTTTGCATTAATTTGAGTTTTGCATAAAAAAGTGCAACTTTAATTAATCACATTAACAAACTTTTACATATGCGCGTATGTAGAGGAGTAAACGATCCTATGATATTCGCTCATGGATGTGCAAATATACGAATATACGTATATACAAATATACGAATATACGTATATACAAATATACGAATGCACTAAGGGGACCCGTCGACTTATCCGCAGGGCCACATCGAATAGGTCGTAGAGTACTTGAGTCTTAGTTGTGATGGTATCAAATGCAACTAACATTCAAGTGGGGCATTTGTGAGCGGATAAAATTTAATAATTACCTATTTTTCTCTAAAAATGTATTTTTATATATTATGTCATCTTTTACTTTAAATATGATTTTTATGGTAATTAAATCGTAATATTGGAAGATTCTATCTTAGTCGAAAGATAGAATTTCCGCTTGGATTAGGGAACAAGAAATCTCTTGTTGGGCCTTGTGTAACACCCCTATTTTGTAACATTGGGTATTACTGCCAGTGACCTCGGATTTTACCGTCCAAAGTCACTTAAGGCTTCAAATAGTTTAATGAGACAAAAGTTAAAGAAGAAATGACTAAAAGTGGATTTTTATTCATTGATAAGAACATTCGTTTACTACATTGAGAGTCGTTTTACAAACGATATTGCAGCGAAAAATAAAGCTCATATAAAAAGGATTAAAAAGGCGTATTTAAAAATACAAGTATGTTTCTTCAAGACAACTCATATGATGATGATTTGCTTGGTTAAAATAGAAGAGCTGGTGCACTATCTTCCGAATGCTTTCCTCTTTGAAAATTACTTCCTTCCTTCAACGTCGTCTTGCGTTGATCTTCTATCCTTACATAACTCTTCTCGAGCCTTCTAGACTTTGTCTTCAAAACTTCAATGTGAATTTTCTAGAGTCTGACATTTTTCACAAAGGGCAAGAAATACCATGCAAAAATGCGGAAATAGTGGAATTAGTCTAAGAAGACTAAGCAAATGAGAATGAAAATTCTAAAGGGTAGTATGGTAATTTAAGTTATTCGAGAGAGATTATCGGGAAGTGTTTGAGATGTAGATACATTATGTGGAGCTTTAAGGACAGAAATGAGTTAATCTCGAGATGAAATAACTCTTAAACCGAAAGGAAGAACTACATGATTGTAGAACTTCATAGAGTAAGAAGTATGTTGGGAACGTTATTAATTCACACAACTTTTGAAAACCTCTCCCACCCTTGTCGGACCTCAACCAAACTCATCTTATTCGGTGCTCCAGATCGGGGAGGTGGCCCGAAGGCGTTTAAGTACCAAACCCACCTTCACAAGCTCGAATAAGCATTCAGATTGGAAAGACGATCGTTTTAAGAACCGAGAGCCAGGTGGTCTTCCAAGTTCTACTATTTCGACCCGGTTTTGGTTTCTTTTAAATGTGCTTTGGCACTTATCTTATGTCGTGATAAAACTTTCACTTACGTTAATGATTTTGAAGAGTGTGGGGGGCCATGAAAGGGCCCGGGTCCACTTAAGGGAATGAAGTTCCGACACCTAGCTAGGGTGCGCACATCCCTCCTCCAAACAAGAGCATACATTAGATCTTGATCCTTAAAGTCGCGAAATTTAGGCACGGTGTCTTGCGACTTAGTAGGTTATATAGAGGTGTCGGGTTAATCCCGCACCCCTCACTATTTAATCCATACCGATCTCGAAAAGAGATCTTAAACAAAGAAGGTCACACAAACATGACTAGCATAATAGTCATATCGAATATTAATAATTGTAATAACGATAACAAGCAGGTCATTATTTCTAACAATCAATATTCCTAGATTCATTTATTATTAGCAAACAAGTTGTTCCCAACATCGAGAAATTTCACGGAAACAAAATATCGAGGCTACAAGGAGAAATTCCACTTGCCTTATTTTGCGAGCGTGTACTTTCGAACGACACGGAATCCAATGGCTTAGACGGGATTGAGACTTCAACCTAACCAAACAAGAGATAACGAGAGAATTTTTTATTAAAATTCCTTATCTCTTCTAAGGTTTTGTTTTCTCTTATTTTCCTTTTTATAAGAGAATTTATTTAAAGCTAAATTATTTAAATAATAATTTAGGTGGAGGTGTTAAATAATAATATTCTTTATTATTATTTTTAATTGTAATATCACAATAATACTTTATAAAAATAATTATATTTATATAAAGCTTTATAAAATTTTGAAAGTCAAGACAAACTCCTTTTTAACTCATTAATAATATTAATAATCTATGGTAAAAAAAAATTCAATAGAATAGTCATACATTTTTATGTAATCCCAAAGTTAAAACAATATTCTTAATATAGAGTTTGGTTCAAATGAAACAAACTCTTATCCTAAAACGAACTTTTATCCTAAAACGAATGCACTTTTCATAGTTAGTAATGCACTTTTCATATAAAAGTGCATTGAAAAATACAAAAAGTGCATTACGAAAAAGTGCACTACAAAAATTTGAAAAGTGCACTAAAAAGTACGAAAAGTACAAATGCGAAAAAGTGCACTCTGAAGTATGAAAAGTGCACTACTAACTACAAAAAGTGCATTCGTTTTAGGATAAGAGTTCGTTTTAGGATAAGAGTTTGTTTCATTTGAACCAAACTCTCTTAATATATTGTAAAATCTTTATCAATGACATGCAAGGTAATAAAGTTTAATAAAGTCTACCAATAAGATATTTTCTATATTATTTACATCTCATATTGACCATATTAATTACTTTCTTTATAGAAAATTCAATAAATCTCTTTTTATGCTATATCTTTAGTTTATCTTTATTATATCTTTTTATTCTTCACTTTAACCATATAAAATATCTCATGACAAAATATCTTATCAAAAATATTTTTAAGTTTATAATAAGATTTAAAAGACATACAAGTCTAATTTCTCTTTTTAATAGAGTCTAGTTTTATTAACTCACATTAAATTACTCTATTTCTTTTTATATTAAAATAAAAATATGACTAAGTTAATATATTTTTAAAATCAGAATTTTCATGCTTAAAAGTCATTATATTATTCTTATAATTTATTTGAATTTATTTAATGACTTGCCAAATTTATTTTCCTTTAGATCTCCCACACGCATATTATTTTTTATTAAAAATTATGTACAAGTAATTTTTATTTGATAAAAGAAATCTGATTTTAATTAGTATTTTGGGCCTAATAAGTAGCCCAAGTTTAATTAAAATTACCCAATTAGGATTAGGCCCACATACCCTCTTTCTTCCTTCTTCCTCTTTTACGTAAGATGAACTAGAGAGATGAATCAAGATAGACGAACGACGGACTGCTACTGGCTGGCGGATGACTGGGTGGCGACGAAGATCCGGTAGGCGGAGGTGGCTGCGCGCGGTCGGTGGCCGGTGGGAGGGCAGTCTTGTGGTGGCGTCTCGGTGAAGTAAGGAGGCCAAAACTAGGGTTTGGGGATTTTTGTGGAAAAAAAATTCAGCAACTAAAAGGACTTGTTATTGTTTGAAAAAATGATTGAAAGAGAGCAATAATGCTTAGAGGAAGAGAGGAGAAACAATGTGTGAGTAGAACAATGGATTTCAGCCCCTTTAAATAGAAGAAATTGGGGCTTCTATGGATCCTCCACTCCTTGAATGGACCATTGATGGAGAAGAAGCTCCAAGGAGATTGGTTGGATGTGTGCTAGTTGATGGATGACATACGGTGATGGCCTATTTGGTGAGAAAGGCAAGCAACCATGGCAATTTGGAGAAGAAACTCACATGCATTTGTTCAACGCCAATTCAATAAGAAGTCTGATTTATTCAATTTGGGAAGAAGGAGAAGAAAGATAATAAAAGAATAAAAATTCTTTAATGGGTAGATGAATTACAATGGAATAGCGGATTTGAGTGTGTGTGTGTGTCGGCATTGGGAGGGTGCAAGAGGTCTCGGGTTCGAGTCCCCTCTTGACACCTTTTTATTTTGCCTTCTTATTTTTGTTTGCTTTGTAAATTATGACATTAAATAAAATTTGAAATTAATATGAATTATCATTGTTTGAATTTTTATTTTTCACCTTGATAATCCTTTATAACATTTTTATAAAAATATAAAAAATATTTAAACTCTCTTTTTAAGAAAAAAATATTTAAATAAAAACTCGACTTGCTTAATATATCTAATTAAATTCTTAATTTACATTGTAAAAAACTTTTTTATAACCTTTTATAATGTAATATGAGATTATTAAATTCTCTATTTTATAGAAAAAATTATTGGGATAAATACCAGTTTTATTATATTTAGAATTTAACATATTACAATAGTACCCCTTAAAATTAGTTTCGAATGTAATATGAGATTATTAAATTCTCTATTTTATAGAAAAAAATTATTGGGATAAATACCAGTTTTATTATATTTAGAATTTAACATATTACAATAGTACCCCTTAAAATTAGTTTTGTTTCCCGAAACTAGGAAAGACTTAAGGCGGCACAAGGTTAACACAAAAGTAGCTACTAACAGTTGCAACTGTGAGGAAACAACAAAGGGTCTAGTACCCCCTCTTAAAGAACATTTTGTTCTTTAGTTAAGATGACTATGCAAGTAGAAGAATTACTAATGTACCTTTTACTTGAGGAATTGTTACATTAGTATTCCTTGGAAAGACTCCCACATTTGAACTTATATGGTTTAACGAAATCAAGGGAAAGGAATGGAAATCCAATTGGTCTTGCTAGCGAAATAGGCAGTTGGTCAAGCGGTTTTATCCAGTAGCTTGGGTCATACCTACGGAAGTTCTGGGTTGACTTTCCCAAACATAAAAGTTGGCTTGCTTATAGAATAACCATCCTAATTGAAACGAGCACTTGAGTGCTTCTAGGAAGCGAGTAAGAATTAATTAATCTATTCTACACTCCCGGAATAGAGTCATTACGAAGGATATCTTTTAAGATGGATATTCAATAACTTTTGAGATGGAATTGAAGTTTGAATATGTGAAAACCATGCCTTGGAAGAAAAATCTCAAATTTGAGCTTCTAAAGAAGTTACTATTGGAACGAGCGATGGTTATATCCTAAGAGAATGTAACCATCTTTATGATATCGTGTCTGAATATATTAACTATCGAGAAGTAGAACGAGCGTCCTTCTATAATATATGTTGTAACTCTTATAAGAAACTAGTTTTTCGTAAATAAGGTCAAATATGAAGAACTAAGTGGCTTCATTTCACCAATGTGATCAGTATCGAGGAAACTACCTCCAACATAATCCTGTAATATATGCTTTCACAGGAATAAGACCTGAAATTCCATCTCAACCATGCGATCAAGATGTGAGATAGAAATTCATCCTTATTGGCCACTATGAACCATATACAAAAAATGTTTCATTATTTAAACTTATGATATTAATTGTGATAGTTCGACAAGGCAACACAATTGAAATTATTTCTTGCAGACGTAGGAGTAATTCGCATATGAAAAGATGGAGTGACTAATCTATTAATTGAACCTTAGCGTTGAAATAGTGCTTTCGTAAAGAAAGTACCAATGAAAATCTTCAAGATGGCTATGATAGCATAGCAGAATTCAAAGTATAACACTTTGCGAAAGAAGATAGTTGATAATAATATTGGAATTATTCAACTATGCTTTGATTATAGTTGAGGTTGAAATTCTAATGACAACCTTAAAACTTAGGTCACAAACACCCTCGTTTAGACATATTAAGATTACACGGGGGAGGATAAGCTATTCTATTCGCTCATTGCATCTGACGTTGAACTTCTCCATGGCTTGATGGTTGGATTTATCCACTTTTGACGGCGGAAAACTTTTGGGCTTCAGGGAAAACTTCATATCATGCATATTGTAATAATTGGTTAAACTTCGTGGCCTTCTTCTCAGCACACTTAGTTCTTTAACAGTTAGGGTATATGAGATCATTAAGTCTCTCATCTCTCATAGCATAAGAGAGGAACGATCCATCATTTAGTCTTAAACCTTTCCTAGCTCAGCATGAGATGCTTTGCTTGATTATAATTTTTTTGCTATTCGGTAACTCCTCTCTGAGTTGTAGAGCAACAATGTGCACCATTTTTGCTCTAGTGTACTTAATACTTCTCAAATATATACACGTAGGAGAACTATTAGTGGTAGTGGTTGACTTTCCAATTCCTCCATAGACATTAATGTCTTTAGCGTCCTTGTAAAGCTAAACACCTTTACTTGGGGTGAAATATGGCGTCATTTGCAATTCTATTTGCAGCTCGGTCAGTTCCAAATGTGCTTGCTTCTTTCGGTGGAATAAAAGGGATTGCTTCACACATCATTTACCTTGCCAGACTCCTTAATGCTTCTTTCATAACATCATCAAACAGTATCGGCATACTAGGGTCCATCACACGACAATTTCCTTGCTCTTTCTTTGGAAATTTTTGAACCATCATTCGTGCTTGAACTTGAATACTACTCAGGGGAATTCTATTGTTGGTTCCTTGCGGTTTGACCATTTGAAATAAGAATCGACAAATTGTTCCCAAACAATTGTCATTCATTCGCGTATAGAGTAGGCACTTGGATTAACAAAGTAAAAGTTAATGCTTTATTGAGATACCATCAAAAGGTTGGTTCCATACATAAGCTCATTTAAGGAAGGAAAGACGGTTATAGTTAGGTGAAAACGAACTAGGAAACCTAATAATGAAAACAAAGGTTGGACATAGTAATATCGAATATGGACGGGTTACTACTTCAAATATGAGAAATCGGAATACGTGTCCACGAACTGTCTTAATAATGAAGCAACCTTATGGCTTAAAAGTCCTACTGGGGCAACTTAGAGAACTAACAATTCTTGTCCAAAAATCTAAGTTCGAACAACTTCCTTTCTAACTTTACCTCTACATTTATCATCGTGTCGACTTAACAAAATGGAGGCGAAGAATGTTCATGATGTGGCTTTCACATTCATGGTAGCCCTATATATGGTTGGTTTATTCGGTTGACAAACATCAAATATCATGCCAAGATTACATATGTTGACTGAGCAAGTCACAACAACTTGTAGGTATTTCAGCTTAATATATTCTTCATTGGTCAGAATTCTCAACCAATCCTTTATTGCTAGACCATTGTTTGTCCCCCACATACCTTTTGATAATCTATTTCGAGATCGGATTAAGTGGAGACAAGTTAGATCCTTGGTTGACTAAGCCTTCCTTGGTGTTCTTTTTGGAAATTTCTATCTTCCCGTGAGTCCCTGTCTCAGTAAGTTTGGCTCTATGGAAACATAAGAATTACCTTTTAGATGGCATGCCTTTTTCTAATTCCCAATAAGCATGAACTTATTTTCCGTTACAACCATTTTCTGTAAATGGCTAATGATCGAAATTCATATAGAATATCTGTAATTCTATATTGAAGGAGGATATAGTTGAAGGAAGTTTTGAAATTTGAAAACAAAATTTTTATTTTAAACACATTTATATTCTTAAATAATTTTGAGTGTTTTAGAATTCCTAGAAAAGGCTCATTTTATAAGTGACTTTAAATTTAAACTGGAACTTTTAAATTCGAAAAATTTCTTTTATATACGATATATTGTAATTCTAAACTTTGGAAGGATAGTTTAAAGATTATTTTTTGTACAACTTCTATCTCGGGTTTCGGGGAGATAAATTCATCCTACTATCGTTAAAGAAAAATTCTTTGAATCTTAATTCTTTGATTTTAGGAAAAATTGGTGAACTTATTTTTAAAATAAAGTTTATAGATATGAAGTCGGTATGATAACTCTCTAGTGGAACTTGGTTTTTAAAACTCTCGAATAAGACTTTGTAAATAAAACGATTCCGGCTCTAGGAACTTATCGTCTTAGGATTTCTACTTATAAGTTACGCTTATATGAGTTTTGACTTAAAACTTTCAGAGAAAATATCTAACTTATAAATTTCTTTAAAAATACTTGTTACTTGAGCTTTGAAGTTGTTAAGAAGAAATTTTCAAATTAAAATTTCTTTCGGAAATAGAGTTTGGATCTAGGTTTATTCCTTTCTAGGAAAAAGTTTTAATAAAACATTTTCGTTTCGAAAACAAAACTTTCAATTTTGAAAACAAAACATTCGGCTCTCATACCATACTTGTAACACCCCTATTTTGTAACACTGGCATTACCGCCAGTGACCTCGGATTTTACCATCCAAATTCACCCAAGGCTTTAAATAATTTAATGAGACAAACATTAAAGAAGAAATGACTAAAAGTGGATTTTTATTGATTGATAAGAACATTCGTTTACTACATTGAGAGTCGTTTTACAAACGATATTGCAGCGAAAAATAAAGCTCATATAAAAAGGATTAAAAAGGCGTATTTAAAAATACAAGTATGTTTATTCAAGACAACTCATATGATGATGATTTGCTTGGTTAAAATAGAAGAGCTGGTGCACTATCTTCCGAATGCTTTTCTCTTTGAAAATTACTTCCTTCCTTCAACGTCGTCTTGCGTTGATCTTCTATCCTTACATAACTCTTCTCGAGCCTTCTAGACTTTGTCTTCAAAACTTCAATGTGAATTTTCTAGAGTCTGGCATTTTTCACAAAGGGCAAGAAATACCATGCAAAAATGCGGAAATAGTGGAATTAGTCTAAGGAGACTAAGCAAATGAGAATGAAAATTCTCAAGGGTAGTATGGTAATTTAAGTTATTCGAGAGATATTATCGAGAAGTGTTTGAGAGGTAGAAACTCTATGTGGAGCTTTAAGGACGAAAATGAGTAAATCTCGAGATGAAATAACTCTTAAACCGAAAGGAAGAACTACGGGATTGTAGAACTTCATAGAGTAAGAAGTATGTTGGGAACCTTATTAACTCATACAAGTTTTGAAAACCTCTTGCGCCCTTTTCGGACCTCAACCAACCTCATCTTATTCTGTGTTCCAGATCGAGGAGGTGGCCCGAAGGCGCTTAAGTACCAAACCCACCTTGACAAGCCCAAATAAGCATTCAGATTGGAAAAACGATCGTTTCAAGAACCGAGAGTCGGGTGGTTATCCAAGTTGTACTATTCCGACCCGGTTTTGGTTTCTTTTAAATGTGCTTTGGCACTTATCTTATGTCGTGATAAAACTTTCACTTACGTTAATGATTTTGAAGAGTGGGGGGCATGAAAGGGCTCGGGTCCACTTAAGGAGAATGAAGTTCCGACACCTAACTAGGGTGTGCACATCCCTCCTCTGAACAGGAGCATACATTAGATCTTGATCCTTAAAGTCGCGGAATTTAGGCATGGTGTCATGCGACTTAGTAGGTTGTATAGAGGTGTCGGTTTAATTCCGCACCCCTCACTATTTAATCCATACCGATCTCGAAAAGAGATCTTAAACAACCAAGGTCACACAAACAAGACTAGCATAATAGTCCTATCGAACATTAATAATCATAACAATGATAACAAGTGGGTCATTATTTCTAACAATCGATATTCCTAGATTCATTTATTATTAGCAAACAAGTTGTTCCCAACATGGAGAAATTTCACGAAAACAAAATATCGAGGCTACAAGGAGAAATTCCACTTGCCTGAATTTGCGAGCATGTACTTTCGAACGACACTGAATTCGATGGCTAAGACGAGATTGAGACTTCAACCTAACGACACGAGAGATAACGAGAGAATTTTTATTAAAATTCCTTATCTCTTATAAGGTTTTGTTTTCTCTTATTTTCCTTTTTATAAGAGAATTTATGAAAAGCTAAATTATTTAAATAATAATTTAGGTGGAGGTGTTAAATAATAATATTCTTGATTATTAGTTTTAATTGTAATATCCCAAGAGTACTTTATAAAAATAATTATATTTATATAAAGCTTTATAAAATTTTGAAAGTCAAGACAAAATAAATCTAATTTTAATTAGTATTTTGGGCCTAATAAGTAGCCCAAGTTTAATTAAAATTACCCAATTAGGATTATGCCCACATACCTCTTTCTTTTTTCTTCCTCTTTTACGTAAAAAGAACCACATAGATGAATCAAGATGGACGAACGACGGACTGCTGATGGTTGGAGGATGACTGGACGACGACGAAGATCCTGCAGGCGGAGGTGGTTGTGCGCGGTTGGTGGCCGGCGGGAGGGCAGTCCTGTGGTGGCATCCCGGTGAAGCAAGGAGGCCAAAACTAGGGTTTGGGGACTTTTGTAGAAAAAAATTCAGCAAATAAAGGGATTTGTTTTTGGCTGAAAAATTGATTGAAAGAGAGTAATAATGCTTAGAGGAAGAGAGGAGAAAAATGTGTGCGTAGAACAATGGATTCCAGCCCCTTTAAATATGAGAAATTGGGGTTTCCATGGATCCTCCACTCCTTTAATGGACCGTTGATGGAGAAGAAGCTCTATGGAGATGTGTTGGATGTGTGCTAGTTGATGAGAAGAAGCCTCAGGGGTTTCCAACCCCTTGCCCTTTTTGGCTTTAAGAGCCATTGTCGTGGCTCTAGCACTAGCAGATCTAGTCTTAGGGCGAAACAGAGGAGGCATTTCTATCTCATCATCCCTAAGTAACTCAGAGTCATCTCCAATGAGGTCTTTTTCCAAATTCTTCTTAACAGAATCACCATATTTGGATTTCTTAGAAACCAAGATGGGATCAGAGGGTGTACCTTCTTCAGAAGTTTCTGTTGGTTCCTTTTGGGACAAATCCTTGTCAGCCACCTTGTCGACATTCTCCACATCAGCATCAATGTTGATGACTTTTGGGGAGTCATTGACAACCTTTTCTTGAGGAGTTAGCCGTTGGTTCTCCTCTTCACCATCCTCTTCTTCTTTTTCCTCTACAAAAGACCCGATGACTTTCTCCGTTTCCTCAAACTCCATTGACCCCATAATTGGAGTCTTCACTCTCTCTTCCTCTACAATATCTGGGTTAGAGGGTTTAAGTAAGGAAGATTCACCAGTTTCTGGAAAAGCCATTGGTTGCGCCTTTTGACGCGTTTTTCCAAACTCTGGTGAAAGGGTTAGGGTTTCGGTTTCGATTTGAGGAAGGGGATTTTGGGTTTTCTCAGTGGCAAAGGGAGATGAGGAAGTTGATTTTGGAGAAGAAGGGTTGGATTCTGGTTTTATGGAGGAATAAGGTTTTGAGATGGAGGTTCCATGGCTATTGGAGGAACGGTTGCGGAAGACGATTCCCCGGACAAAAGGGCTCGAAGAAAATCGTCACCAAAGAGGGCGATAATCTTCTTCTTTGCCGATTCAGGGCTATCGATTTTGGTCTTGGGAGAAGCAAGGAGGTCTGAGTTGGATGGAGACGCCATTGAAGAAGGATGAAGGTTCGAGGGTTTTGGGTTCGAGAGAGAGTAGAAGTTGAGAGAGAGAGAAGGATTGAGAAAAGCGTACCTTTAAGTTTGACGGTTGAGGAATAATAAAGGAATCCATTTCCATCATTAAGGAAGTTTTCAAATCATAAGATCTTCTCTTTCCTTCCTTTTTGAAACACACTTTCCAATTTCAAAAGATATTGTTAAGCCATGATCTTTTTCTCGTGCCAGAAATCATAGTCACTGACCTTGAACACGTCGGCGACTGCTATCTTCATATGTCCGTGACTTTTGTACACACATGACTTTCTCATTTAAGAACTTACTTGGTGATGGGTTTGCATAGGGTGTGCCAAATAGAGCCAATTAAAAACTTTATTTTTTGAGGATTTATCGATCATGATGATAAGTCTCTTTTTAACAATGAATTTCAAAAGTGGGCTCATAGAGACTCTCAAACATGATAGGTTAGGGACATGTACGTTTTAGAATCAACTATCATTTGGGCTTGTAAGGAGGGTTAGGATCATCAAGTTGATTCTTTTGGGCCAAAACAAAGAGCTCAAAAATGGTTACACATATACTGAAAGTAGTGAAAGTCATTGACAATCAAATTGCATGTGATTTCCTAACTATGATGTCCATCAAGTATGTCTAAGAATTACACCATAAAAGCACGATTTCAAAACATATGCAAAGCAATCAATTCTAGCCAATCATTGAGGGATTTTATGTAGGGAAATAGATCATTGAAGAGAGATCATACCTAATTCCATGCGGAGTTGTTCAAAGGGTTCACGATTCAAGGCCTTTGTAAAGATGTCTGCTCTTTGATCACTTGTTCTACAGAATTCCATAGTGACCATGCCTTTTTCTACACAATCTCGAAGAAAGTGGTGCCTTATCTCAATGTGTTTTGTCTTCGAATGTTGCACCGGATTCTTTGAGATGTTGATTGCACTAGTGTTGTCACATAGTATGGGCACTGACCCACACTTCACACCATAGTCACTGACTTGTTGCTTGATCCATAAAAGTTGTGAACAACATGCTGCGGCTGCAATGTACTCTGCTTCTGCCGTTGATAGAGCCACATAATTCTGCTTTCTAGATCCCCATGAGACAAGACAAGGTCCAAGAAATTGAGCCATCCCTGAAGTGCTTTTTCTATCAACCCGGTTTCCAGCAAAATCAACATCTGTATAGCCAACAAGCTCAAAATCAAAACCTCTTGGATACCATAAACAAAGATTATCAGTCCCCTTAAGATACCGAATGATTCTCTTAACAGCTTTCAAGTGAGACTCTCTTGGATCAGCCTGAAATCTAGCACATAGGCAAACTCCAAACACAATATCGGGTCTATTCGCTGTAAGATAGAGCAATGATCCAATCATACCCCGATACATAGTAGCATTGACTTCTGGATCCTTTTCATCTTTTCCAAGTGAGGTAGTCGGCGACATGGGAGTATCAAAGGGTTTAGCATTCTCGAGGCCAAACTTCTTAACACATTCTCTGAGATACTTTTGTTGATCAACTCCTGTCCCATCCTCATTTTGAACAACTTGAAGTCCTAAAAAGAACTTAAGCTCGCCAACCATGCTCATTTCAAATTCACTAGACATGAGGTCAACGAACTTCTTCACTAGCTTGTCACTTGTTGAACCAAAGATGATGTCATCGACATAGACTTGAACAACTAGTGTGTGACTTCCTTCTTTCAACAAGAACAAAGTCTTGTCAACTTCTCCTCGAACATAGCCATGTTGAATCAAAAACTGAGAAAAACGATCATACCAGGCACGCGGGGCTTGCTTCAATCCATAGAGTGCTTTGTCCAGTTTGTAGACATGATTCGGGCGGGCGACATCTTCGAAACCCGGAGTCTGTTCAACATACACTTCCTCTTTTAGATAACCATTCAAGAAGGCAGTCTTGACATCCATTTGCTGTAGTTTGAACCCATGATGAGTAGAATAGGCAATAAGTAATCGAATAGCCTCAAGACGAGCCACTGGAGCAAACGTCTCATCATAGTCAATGCCCTCCTGTTGATTGTATCCCTTAACTACCAACCTTGCTTTATTTCTGACTATATTTCCTTCATCATCCAGCTTATTTCTGAACACCCATCGTGTTCCAATCACATATCTTCCCTTTGGCCTTGGAACCAAATGCCAAACCTTGTTTCTCTCAAACTGATGAAGTTCCTCTTGCATGGCACTGACCCAATCCGAATCTTTCAACGCTTGTTCAACATTTTTAGGCTCCAACATTGAAATGAAGGCATTGAAAGCGAAGAAATTGTTCAGAGAAGATCTGGTTTGCACACCCTTTGAGAAATCAATGAGGATGTTAGTGACATGATGAGCACTTTTCTGTTGATAATTTCTGACATGTATTTCTGTCAAGTCACCGACTTGAGTCTGAGGCGTTCTCTCCGGATCTTCTTCTGAGTTCTCCAAACTTGTGCTCCTGTCAGGTGTTTTCTCATCATCAGATTCACTGTCACTTGAATTTTGATTTTGACTCCTTCCCCCTGTCACGTCTGAGTCGGTGACACCTGCGTTGTCACTGACTGTTGATTCTTTTGTAGACACTGGAAGAGAGTCATCTTGAACCAGATTGTATCCTTTATCACCATCATCAAGATCTTCAATCGTCGAGCCTCCCATAGTGTTCTCATCAAACACCACATGAACACTTTCTTCAATCCTCCTTGTCCTTTTATTGAACACTTTGTAGGCTTTGCTATGAGGGGAGTAGCCTACAAAAGTCACAACATCACTCCTTGGGTCGAATTTTCCCAGACTATCCTTCCCGTTGTTGTGAACATAGCATTTATATCCAAAGGTGCGCAAGTGGGCGACACTGGGTTTAACTCCTCTTAGCAGTTCATAAGGAGTTTTTCCAAGAAGTGGACGAAGCATGCTTCGATTCATTACATAACATGATGCATTAATGGCTTCACCCCAAAAATTCCTTGGGAGACCACTTGAGATAAGCATGGTCCGTGACATGTTCTCCAAGGCATGATTTTTCCTCTTAAATACGCCATTCTGTTGAGGAGTTCTTGGCGCTGAGAAGTTGTGACTAATGCCATTTTTCTTGAAAAGAGACAGAAACTCAGAGTTGTCGAATTCTTTTCCATGATCTGATCTGACTGATACGAGAGCAACTCCAAGCTTTTTCTCAACAACCTTCACCCATGCTTCAAACTCTTCAAAGACCTGATCTTTAGAAGACAGAAAAATAGTCCAAGTATACCGTGAAAAGTCATCAACAATGACAAAGATATAGCTATTTTCTCCACGACTTTGGACTCGCATGGGACCACATAAATCAATTGAATGAGCTCTAAAGGTCTAGTGGTACTTACCTCCTTTTTGGATTTGAAGGATGACTTTACTTGCTTACCTCTCACACAAGTCTCACAAACCTCATGCTTGTTTGGATCAATCTTGGGCATTCCTCTAACTAGTTCTTGCTTATGAAGTTTGTCAAGAAGTTGAAAGCTTGCATGACCAAGCCTCTTGTGCCAGAGCTCGGTGACATCTGTAACAATTCTAAGACACGGTTTTTCTTCAGGCTCAAAACAGGGGTCCACCTTATATAGATTGTTTTCACATACCCCTTTCAGAAGAATTTTGCCTGAACTAATCTCTTGTACCTGACAGCCATTCTTATCAAAAACAACTTGATATTTTCCATTAGCACAGATTTGGGAATACTTAGTAACTTGAAACTCAAATTATCAACAAGTGTAATATCCGCGATATTCCAAGCTTTTATATAATAAAGTTTATTATCAATTATTTTCTCTAAATTAAAAAGGAGGATTTTAATCGAATTAAATTCTACTTTACTCTTTGAAAAAGGTTATCAATAAAAAGATTATAGTCGAAAACTTAAATAAAATAACTCGAGGGATATAATTTAATAAAGTGAGGAATTTATTGAAGAGAACATCAATTAAAAACAATGATTTTAGAAGTGAATTTTATTCATAAAATAAAATACATAAGGGCCTAAAAATCAAATTACAAAACCTTGTAAAAAGAATGCAAGTTGCATCCTACCCTCACAAGCCCCACACTCCCAACCACTAGACCAATTGCACTTTCTTACTACACCACACCATTCTAATTAACTTAAACTAAATTAACCTTCTCTTCTACAAAAAAAATAGACATCAGACTATGTCTGATGTGAGTTACGTAAGATGAGACCCTCCTCCAATGCATGTCTTCTCCACCACCATTGCCTTGCAAGACTCACCTTGGTGCATCACTCACCATCATCATCAAAGAAGCACACCTTGGGCCAATGAGTGATCTTCTCCTCTTCCTCTATTGGTGCAATCACCATGGCATGGATCAAGGATGCAACCAAATTTTCCTATAAAAGGCCTCCTATTCATCCATCTTCTCACACCTTCAAGCTCTCTTCTTCCTCCTCTATCAAACACTCTAAAAGCATTCAAAAATCAGCCACCCTCCCTAAGTGTTCATCCTTTCAAACACCATAAAAACACCACAAAATTTCATCTTTTCTTCCCCTTGGAGCCACCGGACCACCACCGAGCCGCCACTGCTGGACCGCCGGACCGTCGCCGCGCCACGCCTGCCGCCGCCGCCGCCTGCCGAGCCGCCCCTGGTTGCGCCGCCGAGACCGCCGGCCCTCTCCCCTGCCTTCTTCTCCAGTGTTCTGTAAACACAGAATACAGAGTATAAATTCTAATCCTATTTTTATTTAAAATAATTTAAGTATTTATAAGTTATTGAGTTGTTATAAAAGGCTAGAAATAAAAAAGGGATAAAAATAATTAGATAAAAAGATCTTGTTAGTTGGAGTTTAGAAACAAACTTATTTACCTTAGTAACTTAAGCTAATTAGAACATATAGATATATTGCATTAATATATGGATAGTATGTTTTTATAAAATAGATAGATCTTTATAAAATAAATAATAAAGTCTCTAATAGATAAAAGTTATTGCATGTCCAATCATATTATAAATAGGTTGTATAAAATAATCATAACTTACAAAATTATAATGTATATTATCATCTTGGTCATTTAAGAACTTTAGAAGTTGATGCATGTATTAAACTATAGAATATATCATGTTTATAATTTTGGTCATAATAAATATACTTAGGAATTAAATCCTTTACTAAATAAAAAATATGAAATAAGCATACTTTTAAGTGTAGGAACTACTACAATTTAAGGACTTCTAGTAATATGTACATATATAAATTTTTGTATAATATATGTTGGTGACATAGACCCTAGTTGACCTTGATTTACTTATCATGGAAATATATTATTTTAAAGTGGTTTAGTACTAGAAAGACTTTGGGAAAAATATTAAATAACCTCTAAGTATAAGGTTTAGTCACAAGACCAAAGTGTGAATTAAATATGTTGGTAGAATGTTACAAATATCCTAAGGTAATTATAGAATAAGTGAATTGTTTAAAAAGGAAACCTTTTATATAAGGTAAATATTAGTTTATAAATTAAAAATATTAAAATAATAGTTATGATCATAAGGTGAGATTTTAATAAGGGAGGAATATATTTTATACAAGACATGAGAATATTTTTATAGACATTATAATATAAAAAGGATTCTAGAATTATTATAAATAAAGATAGTGCAACTTATAGTAATAATAGTAAGTTACCTAATCAAGCAACTTAGGAATTCCTAGTTTAGGAAACTTCTAAGTAAAGGAACTTGAGTATGATATTTTTTTTAGGTAATAAGAATATTGAAAGTAAATACAATCCTTTTAAAAGAATTAATTTAATAATTATTTTAATAAAGATATTTTTTGGAATAATAAGGATATTACCAAACTAAAATAATAATAACGGAATATTATTATTTTAGGAAAATGGCTTTCTAAATTATTATTATAATAATTTAGAAACGTAAACCCTCTTATGAATAGTATAAGAGGTACTTCGAACTCTAAAGTAAAAATCGTTTTTTGAGCTTTTTCGTAAATTCTATATCATTAGGTCGGAATCCTCGCTCATATTAGGAACTCGCCTAATTTTCGTCAAAAGCTCGTTGTTAAACTCGATTACGCTAAGGCAAGTGGAATTTCCCCTTGTGCCCTTTTATATCCGTCTTTATACTATTTCTCGATGTTAGGAACGACTTGTATGCTTAAATAAAAATGAATCTAGGAAATATCGATTGCTAGAAATAACGACTATTGTTAGTGTTGGGACGTTGTTGGGACCTCTGGTTCTAAACAACGGATCAACGATTCAATTCTCTTAAGTTTTGATAATGACAAACACCATAGGGAACTAATGTGGTTTGTTCAAGTATTTCTAAGGAACACAGGTACAACCAAGAACTCCTACGAATGACCAAAAGCCACTGCAGGCCACAATGAAGAGTTTCCATCAAGGGAACTCTGAAGAGGAAAGTTCCCATGAAGTGGGAACTCCCAGAAACAATCAAGAGAACACAAGCTTACAACGATGAAGAGTTTCCATCAAGGGAACTCTGAAGAAGTCAGTTCCCATGACATGGGAACTCACATGTGAGGACAACGACCGTTCAGCGCAGATCGCGGGATTCTGTCTCAGACAGCCCGAGGGAACAGTCTGAGGATCAAACTGTCACGCTTCATCCAACGGTCCGATTGATCCAAGAAGTTGACCTAGTTCAAACCAAAGTCACATGTGAAGAAAGTACAACTTGGGCATCAAGCAAAGGGCATTTTGGACACAAACGAAAGATGCGACTGCCCAAGCCAAATGGACTATAAAGCCAAATGAATAGTACTCGGTCTGAGTACTTCTCCCAGAACTTACAAACACCCACATCAGAGAAAAGAAAGAAAAGGAAGAGAAGTCCCCGCCGGCGAGTGTGTGATCTCGACGACGGTGAAGCTGAAGTTCCCATGAGCAAGGGAACTGAGAAGTCAGCGTAAGGTTTGAGTTACTTGTGTTTTGCTGTTGTGAGCTTAGGAACTCAGTTGAGAGGATTTACTAGTGTTGCTAGAGTTAGGAAGAACTTGTAGGAACAGAGAAGTGTAAATCCGGCTGTGTAACTAAGGAACAAAGCAATCAATATAAGTAAGTCATTCAAAATCCTCCAAGCGGAGGTAGAGGTTTACCCATACAACTAGTTGGTTGTAGTGAGGTTCCTCTATAAAGGAACTGTGCCTTTTTTACTGTTTTTATTACTTGCGATTATTTACTTCCGCTGCCTTGGGAACAGCTTAATTGCCAGTTTCCAAGCTCACTGCTAACCGATTACGATCCAACAATTGGTATCAGAGCTTGCGCTCTAGATTTGTGTTAGCATCGCAGGTGTCAAAATGGCTCAGGAACTCACTCAGGTGGGGAACAATACCAGTAAGCCGCCAAGGCTTATCACAGGAAGATTTGAAAGCTGGCAACGCGACATGAAGGATTGGATGCGTGGCCAAGACTACCAAGCCTGGTGTGTCATCGAAAGGGGGAACTTCGAAATCGATCCAGCTATTGTCAACGACCTCTCAAAGTGGGGTCCCAACGAGTACAAGTGCATGGAGGCAAACTACAAAGCAAAACAGTATCTAAAGAGGTCCATGTGCGTACAAGATTGTGACAGGGTTGCAAACCTTGACACAACCAAGGAAATGTGGGAAGCCATCCAACAAATGCACGTTGGGAACTCAGATCTCAGAGAAGATCTTCAGATGAATGCAAAAAGGGAGTTCTACAACTTCCAAATGGAAATGGGAGAGTCCGTCGACAGCTACCAATCCCGGTTTGAAGGACTTTGCACTAAGATGGAAGGATTGGGGATCACAAAAGAAGAAATCACCCATAAAATGAAGGTCCAACAGCTCTTCAATGGATTGACTGGAGAATGGGCAAACGAGAGAACGATGTTCAAGGAAAACCCAGAAAATCGAACGCTTATGCTCCATCAAGTATTTGGAAAGCTATTGGGACATGAGAAGAGGAAGATCGATGATAAGGAACAAACTCGAGCTCATCGAGGGATCGCACTCAAGATCGAAAAGATGCTCAAATCAACCCAAGAACAACATGAAGACTTCGAAGAAGAAGAGGATGAAGAGCTAGTTCTTGTAACAAGGGCTCTTCGAAATTTCTACAAAGGAAAGTCTCAACGGAACAGTGGGAACTGGGGAAAGGGACAGAGTTCCCAAAGAAAGCCCACAGAGAAGGATCTCTCAGAAGTGACTTGCTACAAATGCAACAGGAAAGGACATTTTGCGAAGGAATGTCTACAAGGAACTGATGGCAAGAAGCAAGGAAAGAAGGCCTACATCGCTACTTGGAGCGATGATGAAGACGAAGATCCTGAATCATGGGCACTCCCAGACATGTGTGGCATGGCCATAGGAGAAACCACTGGGGAACAACCCAGAGGTAACCACTGAAACTGTTCTTGATTCCTTGAGTAACTATGAAAAACCTGAGCTGTTGAAAATTCTTTCAAGTCTTGTCAAAGATAACATAAAACTGCAAAACAAGTTGGAAAAACAGGAACACATAAATTCTCAATTAGTTGGTCTCGAGCCCTGTCCCAACTGCATATCCCTTCTAGAAAAACTCAAGTCCCATGTGTCTCACATTGTAGACCTAGAAAGAGAAATCAAAACTCTAGAGAAAGATGAGAACACCCTCTTGCAAAACCTGAGTAAGACTCCAGAACATCTTGAAGCCTCTAGTTCCCAAATTAAGTTTGTCCCAGCCAGACATGGCATAGGATACAAAGGTGAGTGCTCCAAGAACGAAAAGTCACCCCTGAGCGAACATGAGATCCATGAGTGTAGGGCCTTAGAACTCCAGTGCGAGAAACAAAAAAATGCTCATCTCGAGGAGAAAATCAGGGTTCTAGAGAGTGGAAACAATGGTGAGAAAGACTACTATACTGGGAACTCTGGACATAGAATCTATGTCAAAATTGCTAAGGGAAATGGGTCTCGAGTGTACAACAAAGAAACCATGGATAGGAACCGTATCCAGAGACCACACCCAAAATACTACCTGGGAGAATACTACAAGACATGTTGGCACTGTGGTGCTCATGGGCACTACAAGGATGCATGTCCGAAGAAGAGAGCCCAAACCCCTAGAAGCCATGAGTTCCCAAACAGACAAAAACGTCATGCTCATCACCAAAGGAACTCCAACTCTCAAAATTCCAAAGACATCAACATTTCTGACTATATCTTGAATGAAAATGTTTTCCCTTGCAAGGGACCTGGAAAGAGTCATCTTGCTTGGGTCTCAAAACACTAACTTTTCCTTGTAGGTGGCAGTGAGAGGGAACAGTACATGGTTCATAGATAGTGGATGCTCGAACCATATGACAAGGAACAAGGATATCCTCATCTCACTCCACACTCATGCCGAAGGAGGCCACGTCTCATTTGGCAACAAGAACAAGGGAGAAGTTATTGGAAAAGGAGAAGTGTTGCTCAATAGATCTATTAAAGTTAGCAACGTAAATCTGGTAAAGGATCTGGGATACAATCTGCTGAGTGTCTCCCAGATGTGTGATCAAGGGAACAACATCGTCACTTTCGACTCAGATGAATGTCTCGTCATCAACAAGAAGACCAACAAAGTAATTATGAGAGGAAGAAGATACAACAATGTGTATGTGGTGGACACAAACTTTGAACCACCAATGAAGCTGTGCCTTGCGAGTTCCCAAGATGACACGGAACTCTGGCATCGAAGACTGGGACATGCTGGTGTAAATCAAATCCTGAAGCTTTATCTACAGGATCTGGTCATTGGTCTTCCACGGATCAATCTCGAAGGAGTCAAAATGTGTGAAGCATGTGTTCGAGGGAAACAGACCAGGACCTCCTTCAAACCCAAGAAGGTGGTAAGCACAACCAGGTCCCTGGAGTTAATTCACATGGATCTCTGTGGTCCCATGAGAACAGCTAGCTACGGTGGAAAAAGGTACATGTATGTTTTAATTGATGATTTTCAAGATTCACCTGGGTTATTTTCTTGAAGGCAAAATCACAAGCGTTTGAAGAATTTGAGCCCTTCATCAAAAGAACAGAAGTAAGCTTGGGGCTGAAACTGAAAGCAATCAGATCTGATCACGGAACTGAGTTTCGAAACTCGGAGTTCCTAAACTTCTGTGAGCAAAATGGGATCTCTCACAACTTTTCAGCTCCTCGCACTCCTCAACAAAATGGAGTGGTTGAGAGAAAGAACAGAACTCTGGAGGATATGGCTAGAACCATGATGATCGAAAGTGGAGTTCCTGAGTACTTCTGGACTGAAGCAATCTCCACAGCTACATACATCCTTAATCGAGCCATGACAAGGCCCCTGATTAACAAGACTTCCTATGAGCTCATCAAAGGGAGAAAACCAAACATCTCACACTTGAGAGCATTTGGTTGTACATGCTTTGTTCACAACAACGACAAAGACAATCTTGGAAAATTCGACCCCAGAAGCGATGAAGGGATCTTCCTGGGATACTCATCACAAAGCAAGGCTTACAGGGTCTACAATAAAAGAACCAAGAAGATAGAGGAAAGCATTCATGTCGTCTTCAATGAAAAGTCTATAAAGATGGGAACCGAGACCCAAGGGAAGGGAACTCTGTTCAAGTTAGTCAGACATGAAGACGATGATGATGACGAGGATGAGCCAAGGAAAAGGGATGAAGACTATCCAAGTGCAAGCAATATCCCACAACCAGGGAACAACGACGAAGGTCCAACCCTCACCGATCAAACCTCCCTCGAGGCTCCTTCCTCAGAAGAACCACAAGACACCTCCAACTCTCTCGAGGTCCCCTCTTCAGGGAACAACTCTGTTGTCCCCCAAGACAATACCCTGCCAGAATCAAGTATTCAAGGGGAACAAAGAGGGAACCTGCCAGAAATCTCTGAAGAAACATCAAATGAAGAAGCTGGAGATGAGAGTTCCCATGACAAAGAAACACCGACTGAGGATGATACACATGCAAAGGAACTCACTCATACAAGAACCTTTCAACAAAGGAAGGACCACCCCCTTGAGAACATCATCTCCCCTCTTGATAAAGGTGTGCAAACTTGTTCCTCTCTCAATAATTTTTGTGCTTTTAACGCGTTTGTTTCAATGGTGGAACCCAAAAATATCAAAGAAGCATTAAAGGACCCAGATTGGATTCAAGCCATGCAAGAGAAACTCCACCAATTCGAGAGGAACAAAGTTTGGAAGCTAGTTCCTAGGCCCAAAAACAAGAACATCATAGGAACTCGATGGGTTTTTAGGAACAAGCTCGATGATACTGGAGCTGTAGCAAGGAACAAGGCTAGGTTAGTAGCACAAGGATACAGGCAAGAGGAAGGGATTGACTACGATGAGACCTTCGCACCAGTTGCCAGGATCGAGGCAATCAGACTCCTCATCGCCTATGCCGCTCACAAGGGATTCAAACTTTATCAAATGGATGTGAAAACAGCCTTCCTAAATGGACATCTCAAGGAAGAAGTGTATGTGGCCCAACCTCCAGGATTCGATGATGAGAAAATGCCCAACCATGTCTATTTCCTGGAAAGGGCCCTTTACGGACTCAAACAAGCTCCCCGAGCTTGGTATGACAGGTTTGCTCAATTCCTCTTGTCCCATGGATACATTCGTGGTTCCATAGACAAGACTTTGTTTTTAAAGAAAGAATCTAAAGACATTTTGATTGTGCAAGTATATGTTGATGACATTGTGTTTGGAGCAACTAACGAAACTCTTTTAGAGAAGTTTAAGGACCTCATGAGCAGTGAGTTTGAGATGAGTCTCATTGGGGAACTCACGTTCTTCTTGGGACTTCAAATATCCCAAACAAAGGAGGGAACAAAGATTCATGAACAGAAATACATCAAGGAAATGCCCGTGAAGTATGGAATGGAACACTCCAAACCCATCGACACTCCCATCTCACCAAATTCAAGGCTCAATGCGGATGAAACAGGTATTAGTGTGGACCAAAGGAACTATCGAGGTATGATCGGGTCCCTTCTCTACTTAACAGCTAGTAGACCTGATATCATGTTCTCTGTATGTCTTTGTGCTCATTTTCAAGCTAACCCCAAGGAATCACACCTGAAAGAGGTGAAGAGAATTTTCAGGTATCTCAAAGGGAACGATAACTTGTGCCTATGGTATCCAAGGAACAGTTCCCTTGAGCTCATTGCATACACAGATACAGATTTTGCAGGGCACTTGGTTGACAGAAAGAGCACATCAGGAATGGCCCAGTTCCTAGGGTCATGCCTAGTCTCATGGGGATCTAAAAAGCAAAACTCAGTGGCACTCTCCACCGCTGAAGCCGAATATGTGGCTGCCGCATCATGTTGTTCCCAGGTTCTATGGCTTAAGTCACAACTCCAGGATTACGGTATGTCTTTTGGCCCAGTTCCCATACTCTGTGATAACACTAGTGCCATAAACATTTCCAAAAATCCTGTGCATCATTCTAGAACTAAGCATATTGATATAAGGCATCACTTTCTACGTGACAATGTCGAAAATGGGAACATCTCGATGGAACACTGTAGAACTGAAGAGCAAATTGCGGACATTCTTACCAAAGCTTTAGACAGACGTCCCTACCAACGTTTTCGAATGCTTCTAGGGATGATAACTCTAAACTAAACAAGTCCCTGTTTGTCTCTCTCTCAATGCCTAACTAGTTTATATAAGATTGCATGATAGGGAACTTGGATTTATTGCTTTCACTATGCCATGATTACTAGTCTAGAGAAAAATGTGTACAAAGGAACTCTATTTCTTTTGGCCCAAAATGATCAACCAGAGTTCCCTTTATCCCTCATTACAAGCCACCATGACGGTTGATCATATGACCCACCCTACGCTAGGGACCAGACAAATACTTCTCATGAGCCAAAATATTTCCTTTATCGAGTTGCAAATTGTCTGGTTCCCTTTGAGTTCCCTAGCCCCACAAAAAGATGAGTGTGAAGTTCCCTTAACCACTTCACTCTCCCTGACCTCGATAAGATCATGGGAACTGATGCATCTACAAAGGGAACATTGACTAATCTGCAAAGAAAAACTGTCACTTGGGAAGCGGACTTTTGTGTCAGAGGCTCTGAAGCGTTAAAGGCCAAGTATTCAAAATTTGAAAAGGACTTCCCAAGAGATCGTGACGCGTGTCCAGAGGCGTGCTTGAGAAGTTGAAACGGCGCCCCACGTTCATTGGGCAACGGTTATCGAGGTTATTCCACTTCCCTTTCTACCCTTCACCTCCTTTCTCCTTTAAAACCCCTCTTTGCCATTTTTGGGCCCTTTATTCTCTCTTACATCTCTGTCAATCGTCTTCCCTAAATCTCTTTCACTCTCTTTTCAAGAAACCTCCAAAACCTCCCAATCTCTTACAAAAATGGCCCCTCAACACACCTTCGCCCAGATCAAAGCGTGGGTACATGCCAATCCTCGCATCCTCTTCATCTCTCAACTAAAAGAGATCGAGAACGAATCGGACCCAACGATGAAGGATGTTCTTATCCAAGGGCTATACAATCAAGTAAGCCCCTTCTTGCCCCCTCCTCCTCCTCAGGCCGACGAAACCGTCTCCTGGACCTCTTCCTCCTCCGAATCTCTTCCTCTCCCACCTCCAAACACCAACACCTCCTCCGGAGTTGTCATCGTTGACAACTTCGGAGACGCTCGCCCCTCAATCAATGAAAAACCCCATAAATCCAAATATCGCCATTCAACCAAACGTCGCCACTCATCAAAAGATCCCTCAAAATCCAAAAAATCCAAACACTCCCACGACCCCTCCAAATCCAAAAAGCGTAAACACTCTGAGGCCTCTGAATTCTCGGAGCCCAGAAAGAAGGCTTTCTTCAAGTTTGAGGACTACTTGAACTACTCCAAGGAGAGTTCTTGTGCTCCCAAACCTCCTTACCCTTTCCCTTCCGACGATGGGACCTCCGAACCCCAGAGTCTACTCCCCTCTTCCTCCTCCATCCCTCCTCTTCAAATCGAGGGACCTCCCAAGCATCCTCCCACAAAACGACCAACTCCTCCTCCGCCACCTTCTCCAGTTCCTGCCACGATGGGAGCTCTACCATCCCAACCTTCTTCACTTCCTCCCGTTCCCATCATTACGGGATCTCCAACTCCACCTTCACCTCACAAAACTCCTCCCTCCTCACCAAAACACATTTCCACCACTCCCATCTCTACTTCGGGGATCTCTACTCCCCAGGTCACCAGATCCCTTCCTCCCCCTTCCACTCAACTAACCACCCCTCTTCCCTCTTCTCCTCTCCCCTCTTCCATCACGTCTCCCACCACCACCAAACTCCCCTCTCCCTCACCATCCAAAAGTACCGTCGCTCTCACCTCAGACGACGACGATCTTCCTCTCTCTGTGGTCATCGGCAAAATGACCAAGGACCCTCCTCCGATCATCATGGGAACTCTGGAGGAGGAAGCCCAGCTCAAGGCCATCGAGGAAGAGCTCAATCGGGGCACCTCTGAGCACACAGTCTCCCAAGGGACAAAGTCCCCAGAAAAGGTGGCTCCCGAAGAGCCCAAGGAGAGTAGGGACCTCGCACCAGCTGGAGGTGCTGAGGCAACAACGAGTCGTCCTGAAGATGACGCGGAGGGATCAAGCTCGAGCTCCTCCGAGGAAGAAGGGACCTCCCAAGATGAGGTCGACGACGAAGAAGAAGCTCCAGCTGCTAAGGAGCCAGCACGGATCCCTACACCGGGACACCATATGGTGGTGTCCACGAGTTCCCAACAACCAAGGGACCACGTGCTTATGATTGAAGCGGCTGCACCTCCTCAGCAGAAAGGACCTCGCACGGTCTCTAGGGGGAACACATCTAAAAGCACTTCAAGGAAGGGGAAGGGGACCACCAAGCATCATGTCGATGAGTGCAGGAAGCTTCTTCCTCACCTCATTGTTTCAGAAGAAGTGCTGACTGAAAATGGTCTAGGGGAACTGTGGGACCTGATCAAGGCCCAGGGCTGGGAGAGACTCTGCCAAGAGACTGTGAGCGTAGATCCCTCACAAGTGCGTCGATTCTACAACAACTTCACTATCACCAACGACGGCACTCAGGGAACTCTGTCCCACGAAGGCGACGAGTTCATTTTTACAACGTCGACAATCCGCCTTCAACTCTAGGTCCTTGGTCAAGGGCTCAACGAGGTGCCCAGCAAGCTCTGGGGCGACTTCAACAGCGCCGAGGTGTGCAACACAATCTTCGAGGGTCGGGTTCCCTCTAAAGTCCTCTCGACGCATCACCTATCCTTGGTTGCCAAGCTCGCTCACCAATTCATCATCAACGTGGTGATCCCGCGCCAAGAGAAGAGCTTGGTCGTCAACATCCCAGATGCCATCATCCTCTACCACTTCCTACTCAAGAAGCCCATAAATCTTCCTCGAATAATCCTTGGGCACATGGAGAAGTGCATGGCCTCCAAGTCCCACTCCCTTCCCTACTCCGGGCTGATCAAGAAGCTCCTACAAAAAGAGGGTCTTTACGACACCTCTAAAGACGAAATCGAGCTTGGAAGGGAACTGGACATTACAGTTGCCCAGAAGATGAGGCACTCGGAGCCTGTAGAGGAGACGACTCCACTAGAGTCTGGTCCACAAGAGGGGAACTCTCCAGTGTTGCTCCGCATTGCCAATACCCTCGACCAGATAGCTAGGGACCAAGCAGTGTTGGCCAGAGGACAAGAAAAGCTTACACAAGTCCTTACGCGCCTCTGTGACGCCCTGTTCCCTCAGAACCCATGATCCCCCCCCTCGTGTTCCCTTAAATCCAAAAATGACCACAAATTGTACTTGGGTTCCCATTGTACATACTATCTTAAGTAATGAAATGGTCTTTATTTTGATTGCGTGTTCCCTTCCTTCCTCTTGCTTTACTTGTTTTCGATGATGTCAAAAGGGGGAAAGACAAAAAATGCGAGATGAGTTAAAAGTTTAAGTTATCACAGACCACGCATAAGCTAAGGGGGAACAACTGCATAAAAAGCTTAATAGGAACTATGTGTCTCACCAGAAGTGGCTCCCTAAATCTAAGTGTTTCACCAAAAAAAAAAAAACGACTCTCCAAAATTATACTTAGGAACTCATCAGCATATCATTCATTGAAATACTTGCATTTTTGTGATGGGTTTGTCATCATCAAAAAGGGGGAAATTGTTGGGACGTTGTTGGGACCTCTGGTTAACGATTCAATTCTCTTAAGTTTTGATAATGACAAACACCATAGGGAACTAATGTGGTTTGTTCAAGTATTTCTAAGGAACACAGGTACAGCCAAGAACTCCTACGAATGACCAAAAGCCACTGCAGGCCACAATGAAGAGTTTCCATCAAGGGAACTCTGAAGAGGAAAGTTCCCATGAAGTGGGAACTCCTAGAAACAATCAAGAGAACACAAGCTTACAACGATGAAGAGTTTCCATCAAGGGAACTCTGAAGAAGTCAGTTCCCATGACATGGGAACTCACATGTGAGGACAACGACCGTTCAGCGCAGATCGCGGGATTCTGTCTCAGACAGCCCGAGGGAACAGTTTGAGGATCAGACTGTCACACTTCATCCAACGGTCCGATTGATCCAAGAAGTTGACCTAGTTCAAACCAAAGTCACATGTGAAGAAAGTACAATTTGGGCATCAAGCAAAGGGCATTTTGGACACAAACGAAAGATGCGACTGCCCAAGCCAAATGGACTATAAAGCCAAATGAATAGTACTCGGTCTGAGTACTTCTCCCAGAACTTACAAACACCCACATCAGAGAAAAGAAAGAAAAGGAAGAGAAGTCCCCGCCGACGAGTGTGTGATCTCGACGACGGTGAAGCTGAAGTTTCCAGGAGCAAGGGAACTAAGAAGTCAGCGTAAGGTTTGAGTTACTTGTGTTTTGCTGTTGTGAGCTTAGGAACTCAGTTGAGAGGATTTACTAGTGTTGCTAGAGTTAGGAAGAACTTGTAGGAACAGAGAAGTGTAAATCCGGCTGTGTAACTAAGGAACAAAGCAATCAATATAAGTAAGTCATTCAAAATCCTCCAAGCGGAGGTAGAGGTTTACCCATACAACTAGTTGGTTGTAGTAGGGTTCCTCTATAAAGGAACTGTGCCTTTTTTACTGTTTTTATTACTTGCGATTATTTACTTCCGCTGCCTTGGGAACAGCTTAATTGCAAGTTCCCAAGCTCACTGCTAACCGATTACGATCCAACAGTTAGCATAGATTGCTTTATATATTCCTTGTTAGGATTATTTATGCTAGTGTGGTTATTATCTTGATTGTTACGATCTCGTTTCGAGATCGATGTCGAACTAGTGAGGGGCGTGGGATAGCCAACGCCTCTACATAACCCCACTAAGTCGTAAGTGCCTACGCGTTTGAAGTACGACTTTCGGGATCATGATCCCATCCGCTCCGATTGTAAGGAGGGATGAGCGCACTCTAGCTAAGTGCCGGGAAACGGATTTTTCCCTCGGGTGGCTCGGATTATCCGTGTCCCACCACATACTCTTTAAATCATAAATGGAAATCGAACGTCTTTTACCACTAAATAAGATAGGTGCTAAGGCACAACTAAGATGACCAAATCGGACCGGTCTCAAATGACCGATCCGGCCCTCGGTCCGTTTCGGGCGCGAGTGGTATTTGATTTGATTGATTAAATGAAAGTTCCCAACATACCTTCTACTCTAAAGAAGACTACAATCTAGTAGTACTTCTCTTGCTCTTCAAGCTATCCCCTTCGGGATATGCTATCGTTAATCCTCGTATCTTAACTCCACTTAAATCAAGCCCATCGTAAACACAACCTTATTATATCCTTCGATAAGACTTGAAATTACCGAAATACCCTCGGGAAGTTCCTTTCCCGCTTGCTTAGTCTCTTAAACTAATTCTTCTTTCCGCATGTTTGCCTGGCATTCTTTCGCCCCTCGCGAATTATGTCAGATTCAGGAAACCATAGCAAGGCGAAGTGAAGGGAAGTGAAGGAAGTCAAGATCGCTCAAGATGTACTTTTATTTCCATTTTTGGTTTTAATATTACTTTATCTCCGAGACATGATGGATTTGGTATTTGTTTCAAGTAACCTTAAAGTTAAGACAATGTAAGATATTTTGTAATGAACTAAGTCTCCTTCGGGAGCATGCTTTCCGACTTATGTATTATGTTTTATTCCGCATTTTAAGTGTTCTATATCATTCTAAAAGCCTTGGGTGACTTTGGACGGTAAAGTCTGAGGTCACTGGCGGTAATACCCAATGTTGTAAAATAGGGGTGTTACAACAAGATTCACATTGTCTATAGTTAGCTTATCCGAAAATCTTATCGTACCTATACCAGAAATACCACCTTTACTATTGTTGTCGAAGGTAATCTTACCTCCCTTGTATTCTTGAAGTGAGACGAAGTCCCTGGGGTTTCCCGACATATGAGTTGAGCACGCACTATCAATAAACCAGGGCTCCTGGTCACCCACTTCAACCTGCATTGAAAGATTAGTTCTTACAAACCTAGATTTGTTTAAATCCTCTGGGTTTGGCAACATAGTAACTCCTAGAACAACATTTGTCACAATTAGCACACACAGATTCTGGAGGACAGTCGGTGATAGTTGATCTACCATGACTGTCATTCAGAGTTTATGACCTTGCATTTTCATCATCTCTTGCCCTTTTGTGACAATCATGTTGATAGTGACCAGGCTTGCCACAATACCAACCTGTCCTGTGAGACTTTAGGGCAACGTACTTGCTATAGCCCGGATAGATGGGTTTGTTGTTGATGCGAGATTGAAAGTCAATTTGTGACGGAGTCGAGTTCTGGACTTATTTTTGCCACATGTTGTGCACCTTTTGATCAGGATACCATTGTTGCTTCCCTTTGTCAGGTTTATCCACCACATGTGTAGAACAACTTGCATTGTCACTACACATAAGGGTTTTACCTTTAGACCCAAGGGGAGTAGCCTTGGTACCCTGAGTATTGGGTGCACAAACAAAGCCAATTCCAGATTTGTCTACCTCCTTCACAAACTTCTTTTGATAGTCATTTCTGACTTCTTGAGCCTTTTTAGCAACAAACTCATCCAACCATTTCTTTCTTTTGGTCTCATCCTCGACTTTAAGATTTTCTAACTCATTGGACAACTTAGCATTACCCAGTCTAAGCATGAGTCTCTCACCTTCTAGGTCAGTGACTTGTTTTTCCAAGTCATTGACTTGTTTTTGCAAGTCAGTGACTTGGATCTTTGAATTTGAGCACAACTCACAGGTTACTGACTTAGAAGATGAGGTATTTTCAAGCTCAATTGCTTTAGAGGACCAGTTTTTGTTATCACCAAAGAGATTGGAGATTGTTTCTTCATTATCTTCCAACTTTTCTCTTAACTTAGTGACCTGAGTTCCAAGCTTTTCGATGATAGCAACCAACTGTTCTCTAGACTTTTTGGCTAAAAGAGAAGTAAGTTCAGAGTCATTTACATCTTGGGAAGATTTATCTTCAATGGCCATGCAACATTTTCCTCTTGTTGGCGCCACCTCATCATCATCGTCAAACATATCCCAAGTTGCCATCATGCCTTTACCAGTTTCTCCACTTTTTCTTTTTGGACAACGTTTGGCAAAGTGTCCTTTACCCTGACATTGATAGCAAATGACATTCTTCATGTCCTTCCCTTCTTTGATTGGTTCTGGAGCCTTCAAGGGAGCCTTGTTACGATTCCACAGTCTCTTCATAGCTTTAGAGATGAGAGCCACATTCTCATCTACTCCTTCAGTGTCATCGTCTCCCTGAGCCAAGTCAAAGGCTCTTTCAACCTTGAGAGCAATGTTCTTTACTTTCTCTAAGTCGAGTCTTTCAACTTTTCTTTGTTGAATGCCTCCATACATAGTGAGTTGTCCAACAAGGTCCTCCAAGGTCAGCGACTTGGTTTCCTTTTGAGTGAGAAGGGGCGAAGCAATGCTATCCCAATTTTTGTTCAAACCAGAGATCAACTTGTTGGTGAGTTTCCATTGAGGGATTTCTTCACCAAGAAACTCTAGTTGATTCACAATTGTTTGAAATCTGGAATGATAGTCATGAAGAGATTCTCCCTTTCCTTGAAAGATGCTGTCATACTCTGCTTCGAGACTAATGATCTTTTCCTTCTTTACGTCATCATTTCCTTGATGAAGTCTTTTGAGAGCGTCCCAGATTTCTTTAGCCGTTTTATAGCCTATCACCTTCCTGAGGTCTCCTTCAGTGAGAGCATGATGTAAGACCTTCTTTGCTCTAGCATTCTTTTCCAGTTTTTTGAAGTCAACATCATCGTATTCGGTTGTGGTTTTTTCAGTTTTTCCATCCTTTCCTAGAGCAAAAGTTTCAGGACCAACTTCAATCACCTTCCATAGTTGGCCATCAAGAGAACATATATGAGTCTTCATCTGTTCAACCCACCAATTGTACTCTCCTACCCTGAGGATTGGAGGCTTCTAGAAAGAGTCATTCACGGAGGTGTTGGTGGACGTCATTTTCCTGCAATAAAAGTACTAAAACACAATCTAGAGCCTTGCTCTGATACCAATTGTAGGATCGTTAGTACTAGGACGAGTCGGCGACTCCTACGAAGTCGTCGACTTTGAGTGATAAAGTAGCGGAATAAACAAACAGTAAAATAAATGTTACCAATGGTTAATGACAAGTGATGTATAGTGGAAACTCTTCGTAAACCAACTAGTTTACTTCGAGAAAAACCACTCCCTTCCAAGTATATCACTTGGTCGGATTTCAAGAGTCCTTAGACTCGCTCTATTGATTTCTTGAGTGATTACAAAGCTCTCCCATGTACAAGAATGAATCCCACACCCTTGAACCACGCTCTACCTTTGCACTCACACTCTCAATCTCACGCTATGCCTAAGATCTCTTGACTCACCACTTGTACGAATCTCATGCACAAGCACACTCTATCTTTCTTACACACGATATAAAAATTTAGCTCTCGAGTCTCACCAATTAGCCTAAACACAAGAGTATTTAAACTAAGGTAAGAGAGATCTCATGTATATTATTTTCTATTCGATTAGGAAAACAATATACACTTAATCTTTTACAAATCTTTCCAAATAAACAATTGTACGCATACTCAAATATTCTAGGAGAATCACAAATATCTTCATTTTGATTTTAGCACTCTTTTGATGATCTTCTCCTAAAATAGAACACGCAGCTGTCTTCAATTAAACGCACAAGATCTGTGCGTTCATTCCTTAACTAGATCGCTTCTCCAGCTGGTTATGTAAGTGACTTTGCCAAGTTGCCGACTCGACTTGCAAACATAGGGTCACTGACTCTGGAACCATCAAAAGTTAAACTTCCATCTTCTAACAAGAAGCTATAAGGGCAAAAAAGTAGCTAAATGTAGGAGTCATGGGCAAGTTTCACGGTTGAAGATGGTTCTAGAGACCAAGTGTAGGAGTCACGGGTGCTTTCACGGTCGTGAGTCTACTTGTGAATGGCTATGAAGTGCTTTCACGGCCGTGACAACAAAGTGTCACGACCGTGAATCCCTTGTTTTGTTCCGTGACGGGTTTTTGGGCTCGAGTTTGTTTGTAGGGTTGGATATTATTAGTTTATATCTTATTGTAACCCCTTGGAAGACAAGTTAGAGATACTATACATTATTATTATTTCTAATTTCAAGAGAGATAGAAGACTAATTTTTTAGGGTTTTGAATTCTACGCTCTTTGATTTAGAGATTTTCATTACAAATTTGGATCTACTTTTGTTTCTTCAATTGAAATTCCTAGTAAGTATTCTCTTTTAATTATTGTTCTTATTTCTATTCCATGTTTAAATTTATTGTTTTGATCATGAATTTAATTATTCTAGGCTAAACTCTATAGTTCTAGGGTTATACGTTAGGTTGATCCCAACAATGTGAAGCGGATTAGATCTAATATATATTGCTTGAATTTAGTTATTGGAAACTTATATGATTTGATTCTAGGGGCTTGATCTAATAGGTTTAACTTGTTAGAATCTTGATTAGGTTGCGCATCGAGAGGTGGTGGTCTAAGTAAGTGAACAAAATAGAGAGAACACATCGAAAGATGGTTCTATCTATTTGGAAAAACTAGAATTGAACTTGAGATTAGTTTCTCATGTGGTTAATTGTGATAGAACTTCGATCTAGGTGTTTGAGTTAAATTTGACGCATCACGAAAGTGGGGTAAGTTTAATTTGTCATCTAGATTTCTAAGATCTTAAAGCTTCTTTCGGTTTTGTTTCGTCGCGAGAGTGGGTTCTTAATTTGATAGAAGTATGTTAAGTTTAACTTTGAGAAAAGTTAATTTATGACATTAGACAATAACATTCATAACAAAATATCCAACTTATTTTAGGTAGAAGTGAGATTCAAACTCCGTGGATCAAAGTTGTGGGGATTCCTTGCCTTGGAACTTTGCATTCTCATTTATTCTTACATCATTATTTACTTGTTTTGCTTGCTTTCATAGATTTCTAAGATTGTTCTCCATGCTCAACGGTTTTCCATTTCCCACTCTTCTTCTTCCTCTATTACTAAGAAGAGTATGAGATTATATGAGGTTGATTCAAGTGTTCACAAGGAGGCCCAAAATAGTGCTCTTATTCATGAGATTGCACAATTGGGAAAGCAAGTGGGTGAGATGAACATGTCAAAAGCAAGCCTGGCTGAGCCATCACCTCCAAAGGTTGTTTACCAAATGTGTGGTGTACCCAACCATACCGCTCTTACTTGTCAACTTTATATGGCCCTACCTGTGGAGGTTCCTACTGAAGAAGCTAGTTATGTTAAAGATGGCTATCGGGCTCCAAATCCAAACCTAAGGAACGACCCTTATTCACCCACCTACAATCCTAGGTGGAGGAATCATTCAAATCTGAGGTATGGAAATAATGCTTCTTCAACATCTCAACCTCAATTTCATCATCCAACTACATATCAAGCTCCTTATGGGGCTAGAGATGGCCCTCCTCATGGCTATCAAGGCAACTTTTTGAGCTATCAAGCTAGACCCCCTCCTCCATCTCCACCTGTGGCTCCTAAGAAATCTCCTGAATTGATTGCTATGGAGAATATGATAGTTGAGATGAGAGCACTTTCTAATAAGGTGCAAACTCTTGAGCAAGCACAAAAGATGACAGAAACTCAAGTGGCTCAAAACGCCGCCAATGCTCCTAGACCTCTGGATACTCTATCGGGCCACCCCAAAGAGAATCCAAAAGGTCAAATTCTGGCAGCGACTTTGAGGAGTGAAAAGTAATTTCAAGCTAAAGAGGTGGAACCCATGGAAGCCAAGGAGACAACAAAATCGGATGGCCTGGTTGAAGAAGACGGTACACCTTCTAATCCTGCCAAGAAGAAGGAGGTTCCATATGTGCCACCACCACCTTATGTTCCTCCCCTCCCATTCCCACAAAGAAAGAATCAAGCTTTGCTAGAGAAGAAGTATGGGAATTTCATTGAAACATTGAAGAAATTGCATATCAACATTCCATTTATTGATGCCTTGAAGGAAATGCCCTCATCTGCAAAATTCTTGAAGGATATCCTCTCCAACAAAAGGAAGCATGATGAGTGCCACATCGTTTCCATGAATTGGGAGTGTAGTGCCGTCATCCAAAATAATCTCCCACCAAAGCTCAAAGATCCAAGTAATTTTTCTATCCCTATTAATGTGGGTGCTCATAACTACAATGCTTTATGTGATCTTTGAGCTAGTGTCAGTTTGATTCCATTGTCTATATGTGAGAAAATTGGCATGAAAGAGCTTAAACGGCAAAAATGCTACTTTGTATGGTGGATAGGTCTATTGTTCACCTTGCAGGTATCCTTGAGGATATTCGAATTCGTGTTGGAATATTTTAAGTGCCTGTTGATTTTGTTGTGCTTGATATTAAGGGTGATTCTCCAATCCTTATTATTCTTGAATGACCTTTTTTGGCCACTTCAAGTACAATAATTAATGTAATAGAATGGATCCTTTCTTTCACCATTGGTGATGAGAAAATTGAATTTAATCTTGCTAACTCTTTAAATCTCCTTCTTTTGAAGATTGTTGTGATAGGATTGATCTTGTTAATAAGAAAGCTCTAAACCCTTTATTGTCATTTAGTTCTATTAATCATATGGAATCTTGTTTCATCACTACCTCCCAAGGTAGAAGTTTATCTAGTGTCTTTTCAGATATAAAGGCGTCACAAGAAGCTCCTATACTAGAAAAAGTTGCATCTAAGGACCCATTGGACAACCTAGAAGTCCCAAAGTTGCATCTAAGGACCCATCGGACAACCTAGAAGTCCCAAGGCTAGAGTTGAAGTCATTGCCCTCTACTTCGAGAGATATTAATGCTATATTTTCTAATGAACGAGCACAAGTTGAATTTAAGCCCGGGGATCAAGTACTTCTCACTCATCATAAGTCAGATATGTTCCTCGGAAACAAGAATACAAGACTATCCGGACCATGCTTCCTATGTCGAGTTTTTAGAGATGATTCCGTTGAACTTTGACACAAGAACTCGGGGCATTTCAAGGTTCAAAAAGTCCGACTCAAGCCTTACAAAGAGTCGGGTCCGATTGAGATGGGCACCACCGATCCTCCCAATCCGAAGATTTGATATGGGCAGAACATGGTCAAGCTAATAACTTTAAAGAAGCGCTTCTCGAGAGGCAATCCGAACCTTTTGTAATATTCATAGTATTTTCGTTAAAAAAAAAAAGAAAAAAGAAACAAGAAAAAGAAAAGAATAGAAAAAAAGACCAAATCCGAGACTCACGCCAGTAATTTCACAAATTTACAAGCGTAAAACGGGCATCCTTTAGCTACGAAGTGCTTTCACTACCGTGAATAAAAAAATTCACAGGCGTGAAACAAGCACCCTTAGCTATGGACCTTAGGGATGTAATCGAACCGAGCCGAGCCGAGTTTTGAGTTGTTCAAGCTTGGTTCGGTAAAAAATAGACGAGATCGAGCTCGAACGCGAGCTTGGTTCGAGCTTAAATTATTGTTTGAGTTTCGTTCATTTAAATTCACCGAACTCGAGCTGCTCATGAACCTCTCATTTAGTTTCTTCAATAGACAAATTTGCGAACAACTCGTTTACTTGATAAATTATGCAAGCAAATGAAACTAAAATTTAAACTACGTGGTTTGAGAAACACCACCAAAACTATGTAATTTAACATAAATGTTATAATGTATATAAGATATATATATAGTATAGTTTATTCATGAACATGTAATCTAGTTTTTTATGAGTGTATAATCGAGCTTGCTCATGAGCATAAAATCGAGTTTACTCATGAGCAAACGAGTCGAGTTATCTTGTGCTCAAGCTCAGTCCATTTATCTTTCGAGTCTTAAAATTGTGCTCAAGCACGATTCGTTTACAAACCGAACTGAACGCGAACAAGATTTAACCGAGCCGAACACCGAATTTCTCACGAACGACTCGGTTCATTTACAGCCCTAACGAACCTACGAAATGCTTTCACTATCATGAATTAAATACGCCATTTCCGAATAGCGCACCCTCCTTTTTTCATAATAGCGCACCCTCCAGCCGTTACGGCCGAAGGGTGCCCACCCGTTACGGCCGGATACACTCCAGCCGTAACGGTCGGACGTGCTCCAGCCGTAACGGTTGGGCACAGTCTGACCGTTACGGCTGGAGGGTATTTGGCCAGAACGGCCGGAGCTAATAGTTTAGGGTTTTAAGTTAGTTTATTTATATATATATTTTAAGTTTTACATATTGTTGTATGTCTCTATATGATTCTATTTTGGATCTTTGGGTGGATTGTTAAAGCCCTAACAAATGTATCATGTTCAACTTACCATTTTTGTTGCGCTATTAGATGACCAAACTCAAGTTTAAAAACAACAAACAACTTCATTACTTCCAAACCATGAACTTACAAACAACACTTGCTTCTACATGAAAAAACATCGAAATATAACTTACTGAATCACGAAATGACAAACAACACTTGCTTCTAAAGCCGAAACATGAAAAAACAACAAACAACATTTAATCCTAAGGCGTAATATTATCAACTGCACGAATCTCAGCACCTTCGAATAGGCGAAGCTGTGCGGCCGTTTCTTTGGCTAACATACGATCTATTATATCGTTGTCGTTCAGGAAAAAGCGGCAATATCCTGGTACTCCCACGCCAGATTGGCTCCATGATATGACCAAGTTTCGTAGGGTGCCCTCGGGTACCATGGTCCATTCCGATCTGCTCTCCTTAACACCTTGCACGAGAACGATGGAGATGTTGATGAAGCGTGGAGTAATGGCGTAGGTTCGCGAGGAACATGCTGCTTTCTTAGGAGCCATGGATGGAGATGAAATTCTGGTTTGGGTTTGAGGTTGGATGGATGGAAGTCTTCTTTTATGGTTGAAAATTGGTCTACCCTCAATGTGATGTACATGCATGGGTCTTGTCACAAGAAAAAACTCATAATAGTGTCATCAGAACATTAAATGATATACTGTTATCAAAACATTAAATGGGACAGAAAAGCAACTTTGTTCATAATAGCGCACCCTCCAACCGTTACGGCCCGAGGGACCCCAGCCGGAACGGCCAGAGGGCTCCCAGCCGTAACGGCTGGAAGCACTCTGGTCGTTCCGGCTGGAAGTACTCTACCTTAACTCTTTTCCGCCGTAGCCTTTTTAATGCCCTATAGCCGTAGCACTCAACCACTTCCATTCATATCTAGTATAAAACCCACAACACTTCTACATAGTTTTCAATCTTCAACCATGAACAACAAAGGAGATTATTTCATGGATTTAGAAGATCAAGCCTTGAACATCAACCATAATGAGGTATGTATTATTTGTTTGTTCCAAGTTGCTTTCTTCCACCACTCTACTTCACTCTACTATATTTGAAAGAAAAAAATTGTGTAAAACTACATGTTTATCTAAAAATAGTTTTAATGTAGAAAAAAAAGTGTATTTAATCTTGCATGTATTGAATATGCAAATCTATATAATTATTAGTAAAAAACTAGGTTAAATGTTACTTTGTTGAGAAAAGATCGTAATTTTTGTCTAAGAACTTCGAAGTGTTCTTAAACAAAAAGATTCGATTTTTAAAAGGATGAAACTGTCTGGCCGTAACGGCCAGGCAGCATCCAGCCGGTACGGTTGGAGCGTCACTGGCCGTAACGGCCAGGTGCTTCCCAGCCGTAACGGCTGGAGGTGCTCCAGCAGGTACTGCTTTGGCACACTCTGGCCGTTACGGCTATATTTTACAGAATCTTATTTAAGCTTTGTTTTAATCTTTGTAGGAAGATAATGAAGTGTACATTGGGCTTGATGCACTGAGGATCGAAGATGGACAGAGTGATCCCGCATACAACAATTCTGTTTATGGATATCCCCAGGTGCAGTCAGAACCGATTCCGTTTGCTGGAGATTGGTATAGTAGTGGATATCCGTCGACGCATCCAAGTCAGATGCCAACTACAGGTGATTGGGGTGGATACTCTCAGATGTGTCCAAATCAGTACGATAGTGGGTATGCTCAGATGCATACCGATCAGTACAATACTGATTATACACAGATGGAGTCACTGGCGAGGCGTGGGCTTCCATCTTTGAGCGGCATGCCACCGTTTTTGGAACCCGTGGAGGAGGTGGTGCAAGAGTCCGATGACTATACAGAGTTATTTACCACAAATAGGATATTTGGTAGTAGAGAGGAGGCCATAGAGTGGGTTAAGACAACAGGTATTGAAAATAACATGTGCATTCGAACTGGGCGGACAAAGAAGTCTACATTATTTGGTCAGCTTGGCAAGACCTGGTTGGTATGCGAGAGGGAAGGGGTTTACACCCCGAAGAGAAGGGAAGTAAAGGAGGTCCAAGAGACCATTAAGTCCAAGAAATGTGGTTGCAAGTTTGCAGTGACTTGTATTGTGGTTATAGAGCTGTTGCACACTCTCTTGGCATCACTCAAGAAAATTGGAGGCAAGTGCGT
Source organism: Fallopia convolvulus (assembly GCA_964016875.1). Classification (NCBI taxonomy): domain Eukaryota; kingdom Viridiplantae; phylum Streptophyta; class Magnoliopsida; order Caryophyllales; family Polygonaceae; genus Fallopia; species Fallopia convolvulus. Next base: position 2,036,108 of record OZ024736.1, read on the forward strand.
CAAAGCATGATTAATACGCTCAATGAGCATGAAGGGTGGTTCAGGGGTAGTTTCTATGAGCATACGGTTGAAAGAATGAGGCAAAGACTTAATTTCTTTGATGATGGATTCGCCCCCATCGATTATTGGTTTAAACTTCCAGAGATGGGCTCCTTGGTTGCAACGGCATTCAGTTGTGCTTTGACATGTGTGGGGAAGACTATCAATCAAACCTACCTTCCATTAGTTTCGAGGACCGGCAAGTTGGACAATGGGGTAATTTCAATTTGTTTCTTGCCAAAGGAAGCTCATTATATATCGGTAAGATAAATTTATTAAAGCATCCATGTATACATGTTTAAATACCTTCATACTTATAGAATGTCGTAATATTGTAGGTGTCTTTCTCGGACGACTCGCCGTTGCCGCATATTTGTTCACAATGGAAGCTTCATTGTGATAATAGTGCACTATTTCTACTACACGAAATCCAAAACCGTATGAACTTATTCAAGGGTGATGGCAATCATGTTAGGCTTGATTTGGCAACTCAATAGGATGACAAACTGTCTGTTGTAAGTTGTAAACTGTCTGTTTTCTGTGTTGTAAACTGGGTTTTGTAAACTGTCTGTTTTATGTTCTGTAAACTGGTTTCTGTAAACGGTGGCCGTTACGGCTGGAGGCTCTCCGGCCGTAACGGCTGGAGCTGGATTCCATATCTAAAGACTTGTGTTTTTTGGTGATTGATTTTGCGTCAATACGAAAATATGAAAATATCCAAACGTCCAATATGACAATCTAAGTATGAAAATATCCAAACGTCCAATACGAAAATACGACATAAGCATCGTAAGTCTGAACATATCCAAACGTCAAGTACGAAAATACAACCCAAGTCTAAAAATATCCAAACGTCAAATACGAAAATACCACATAAGTCATAGGAGAATTCTCAAAACAACATAAAAATCAAATGACGGTATCATCATCATCATCGTCGTGGCGTCCATAACCACTCCCCTGACCGGCCTCTGGCGGGGGCCACTGTCCTCCTAGATCAATCATAGATCTCCTAATGGCCTCACGCAGATCTCGATCGGGAGTCATAGCGAATGGTGTAAGATAACCGACCACACGCTGCATGCGCTGTAAATACATCTGCTCTCCAATCTGTGGACTCACGTACATATGAGTACGAGGCTCATACCACGACATATAATCTGATGAAGAAGCCGACGGGTCATCCGTCACTGGAGGTCCCATGAGATCTAAAGTAATGGAGTGGAAGTTCTGTGCATCCCAAACCCACAGAGACGCATCATACTCCACTACGTAACTCCGTACGGCTGCTGGTCGTGTGGCAGTGCGGGGCAGGATAGGCAGAAGTGGTATCTGCTGCACACGGTGGTACTGCCTAGCGGCTCGATCAGGCATGTACGGCTCTGAGATATCAAGAACAGATATCACGCCGTGGAAACGTGAAGCAGCTAGAGTGTCACTGAAATCTAACACTCCGTATGGCGACCAATCAACCTAAAGCATAACAGTTTTAATATAGATTATAACCTAAACAAAACAATATTTATAAGTTGCATTTTTTATGTACTTACATCTGTCGCAGTCATATGATCTAGCTCCGCTTTGAAGTTGCGCGTAGCATCAAGTGATCCACCATCTCCCCATCTCGCGGCCCACGGTGCACCGCCTTCCCAAGCCGGATCGTCAGCAGGGCGAAAGGCAGGAAAGTACAAGAAGATCCAAGCCTACATAGAAAATTATAAGAGAATTATAAGCTTCTTTAATGTACATAATTGACATAGTAGAAACAATCACTTACCTGTAAGAGTGTGGTACAAACACCCATCTGACGGGCGCCCGATCGTGTGCACTCACCGAGCCCTCGATACAAATAAGCGAGCACGGTTGAACCCCATGACATGTCATCCATTGCCATGACATCTCGCACTAGAGCGATATATGAAAGAGGAATCCGATGTTGTGACCTGTCTGGAAATAATGTGGACGCCAGCAGAAACATCAGAAAACCCGCTGCTGGAATCTTCGAATCAGCCTGCTCATCGATCCGCTTCCCGCATACGTCCTTCAGATCTGAATGTGTGAACCCTCCCTTATCATAATGGTTGTTGAACCACACCTCATCTAACCCAAACAACTTCAGAAACTGTGATCTCTGCAACTCCCTCAACTCTCCCTGCTTCAGATTCCGCTCATTAGGCGGAAGAATAACTGCATCTCCATCAATCCTCAGACCGAGGATAAGTGCCACATCATGCAACATGATCGTCATCTCTCCCCAAGGCATATGGAACGAGCTCGTCTCTGGCTGCCATCGCTCGAGAAATGCCACAATCAACGGAGTATGAATGCGGCTATACATGAGGTCCTGTAGATGAGCAAGTCCACTATGCCTAACTATGTTAACCCAACCGCCGTCCCCAGCCGGCACCCATCTAGATAGCTGGGAAGTACGTCCATGAATCCTAAACCCAACCCGCTCCTATGCAATAATAATCCAAATAAGATCAAACGTATAAAAGGAGGTTAATAAAAGTGTACAGATAAATGACGTACCCGGCCAGCATAGATGTGGTGGGCGACATGCTCCTCAAATCCAAGTAGCAACTCCGATATCTGCGGGCCACCGGGTACAGGATCGGTCAGAAACGGATAAATGTTCATCCCGCCGGCGCGTCTCCTATGTCCCTGGCTAGACGAAGGACCAACTGGAGTCGCATGAACTCCACCGCCTGTAGCCTCGGCCTGAGTCCGACCTCGGCCTCTAGCGCGAGACCGTGAAGACTGACTCGCAGTCCTCGACCGTCGAGCCTGACTCCCGTGCGTCGACGTCGGATCCTCTACTGCCTCATCCTCCGGCTCGGCACTATGAATAATAACTGGCTGTGAAGTGCACCGTCGACGGTGCCTAGTATACACAATACTATAATCACGACGATCCTCCTGGTCCGAGGGAGCCGCAGCCTGCGCCTGTACCGAGGGAGCCAGAGCCTGCACCTGATCCACCAACTCATCATGTATGTCGTCCAATCCCTCTATCTGAGGATCTGGCTGCGACACAACCTCTCTCAATGCATCTCGGCGACGATGACGAGTCGACCTATCTCCCATCTGAAACAGTTAATCAGAATGATCAATACAAGCAAAAGGGGTCGATACAGATATTAGGTAAAATACAGATTCCTAAGCAAAATACAGAATTATAAGCAAAATACTCGTGTCTGGCCGTTACGGCCAGAACGTGTCTGGCCGCCACGGCCAGAAGCACTTCGGCCGTAGCGGCCAGAAGCACTTCGGCCGTAGCGGCCAGAAGCACTTCGGCCGTAGCGGCCGAATGTGCCTCAGCCGTTACGGCCAGACACGTTCTAGCCGTAACGGTTGGGAGGTCGTCGTCTTCGACGAGCTTCCGCGAGCTCGTCGTCCATGGCGTCCCGCCGTTACGCCCGAGAGCTCTTCGTCCATGCCAGTCCATTTTGCATGTTTCTAAGGTAATTTCTACAACCCTAAACTTCCTAATTTCTTATCTCCATTGTGCAACCCTAAATCTAAACTAAAACCCTAATTTTTTTACTTCAAATCTGAAATTTGTAATGAAAAACACCAAAAATTGAAGAAATCTTACCTTAATGTGATGTCTTTGCTTGAAATGTTGAATAAATGTCTTGAAATTGAGTGTTGAGGGAAGTTTGAGAGTTGAGGGAGGAGGAGAGAGTTGAGAGAGGAGGAGAGAGTTGAGAGAGAGAGTTAGAATGTGAATGTGGTTTGATTTGTAATTTTGGGTGAAATTTAATATATAGGTGCCTTAAAATGAAATTTGGAGGGTGCCTTGAAATGAAAGCCCCATTAAATATTTAGGATCGTGAAAATGGCTGTAATAAAAAAAAAAAGAGATTTTTTTATCGTGAAAAAGCTGAAACACGCGTCCCTTCTTTTCACGATACCCTGCTCTCTTCTGTTTCACAATACTCCATTCACGTCCTTTCTCCCATCAGCCAACCACTGCTGCCCTCTCTCCTCCACCACCGAGCCACGCACCGCCAGTGACCTAGACCCACCGCTCCACCACCGAGCCACGCACCACCGTCGCTCCTCTGCTGCGCACCAGACCTGCGCACTAGCCCCGTGCTGCTGCGTTCGTGCTCAGCCCAGCCACCTCACGATCGCACTCAAGGTATAAATCTGACCCCTTTGTGTTTATCTTTGTTTAAATCCGCCCTTAATCCTTGAGATTCAATTGATTTCTGCGATTAAAACCTATATTTTGCATCCTAGAAGTTGATTTGGGATTTTTCTAGATCTAGGGCTTGCAAGAGATGAACTTGATTAGGGGATTTCGTTTTTCTTCATGATTATGCTCGAACTATGCTGATTTTGTGGGATTATTGGAGGCTTTTATGCTTGAATTCATGCTAAAGTAGTGATTAGTTGATTGCTTTGAATTCTCTTGCAAAAATTTAAGTATGGGTCCTCTTGTGGTTGATTTCGTGACTTGGTGGGTTGTGCTTAAACTTGAATGTGTTGCTTGAATTTGTCTTCTTGCAAAGTTTTTTTAGTGGGTTTTGCCTTAAGTTTGTGTCTTGTCTTAAGTTTGCTACTCATCTTGCTTGGATAGAGTTTGATTACTACTTGAAGCTACTAACCACTATCCTTTGTTTGATTGTGTGTTATTAAATGTAGGTAGTGCTCTCTTGTTGTTGGTTTTTGGTAGCAATTTCCTCTAGGTACAATGTCAAGGCTTCTCAAGAAAAGGAAGGGACCTTCAAAGGGGTCTTTGAGTTCAAGCTCTCCTATGGATGACGTCTGCTTGGGCAAAGAGCAAAAATTGCTATTTCAAAAGCATAAGGCACGCCCTCATCTTGGCACCTGATACTACCATGAGGCGGATATGATTAAACTTGGAGTACACGATGAGATTGTACGCCTCTTCACTCAAATAGGAGCTCATGGCCTTCTTTAGCTCCCTCCCATGGATTCTTACCCGGCTCTCACATCTGAATTTCTTGCCACCTTTGAAGTGAAAAATTTCAAGAAGAAGCGTGATTGCATCATGACTTTTCAGCTTGGAAACAAGCCTCATAGGTGGACACTGAATGAATTTAATGTGGTTATGGGTCTCCTCGAAGATCATGACAAGGATGTGGTTGAGGAAGCTGATTATCAACTCTTTTGGTACAAGATCGCGGGCAAACAAAATTTTAGTAGACAAGACTGCTCCGCTGTGGATTTGATCCACCCGTGCTTCAAGGTTGTTCAAAAAGTCTTGGGAAATTCTATTTATGGCCGACATGAGTGTAGTGAAGTAAGAAAAACAGAGCTTCAATGTTTGTGGGCCATGACACATAACAAGAAGTTTGCTCTAGGCCCTGAGTTTGTTGAAAAGATTGAGGATCTAGCTCAAATGGATAGTGGAGCTGTGGTAATTGGAGGTTACATAGCCCTTATAGCCCATCATCTTGGGATAGACTTGTCGCGGTATTCTAAGACAGCATATTCTTTCTTAGATATTCCTCACTTTGAAAGGGCTGGAGTGCTCATTCGAAACCATGAAATCGATTCTCCTTTCAACTATTTGAGGCAATTCCGCAAAGGTGTCAGTATTACTGTAGAGCGTGTTTCTACTACTTCTACCGCAAATTGGTACACTTCTTGGGTTGGTCAAAATCTTCCTAGAAGAGATGATGATTTTGAAAGTGCTGAAGATGAGGTTGAAAGTGAAAAGGAAGAGTCTGAGGAAGCAAATGAAGAAGGTGATGTTGATGCCATGGAGACTAATGTTGAGGCATTGATGCTTGATGCCCCACCTAGGGGCAATGCTTCTACCAGTCACTTTGAGAAGGGTGGTTCTTCTAGTGCCCATACGACTTATTATGAGGATGATCTACGTTCTTATGATGGTCGATTTGATGCTTTGGAAAGGAAAATAGATCAACTGCAACTTTCTGTTGATAGTCTTCGGAACAATATGTTGACACAATGGCAAGCCTATGAGAGGCACATGGCTGAGAAGCAAGTTACAATGCCGAGCAGGAAAGGAAGAGGCAAGAATATGTGCGTCAACAGCAAGACATATACCAGATGCAGTCACACATGTATTATCATACCATGGGTGGATTCTATGATCCTACAGCTCCTTTCCCTCCGCCCCCTCGACCACCTCAGTAGGCCCTTTACACCATCAAGCTAGGAGTTGTCACGTGAGTTTTTATATTTCTTATTTTTATACTATATTGGGGACAATATAGGGTTTAAGTATAATGAAAAAAGTCTTATGATGATTTGATGAATAATTGAATATATCTGCTTTTAAAAAAAAGAAAGGGTGCCACAATAATTGAATGATTGCCTATGATGCTAAGTTTTCGATTTCTCTAATATGCATTGATTTTTCTTTGATGAATTGCCTGGCATGGAGTTATTGATGAGTTTTAGCTTCAATAGGTCCCCTGAACAAAAACCTTGTGAGATTTAGGAGCTTAATGAACTACAAATGTGTCCTCTTGCATTCTTTATTTGTGATTCTTACTTTAATTACTTAATCTATAGAATTTGTGTTATAACCTTTTTCAAGACAACATATATGACTTGCTCATGACATAGAAATAATAGAGGCATTTTTTACGTTAGCCATAATCCCTTGATTACCTTTGTATATAATTTCCTATATTTCAAGCCATGTTCTAACCTTTTATAACCTTATTTTTGAAGCTTCACAAAGCATCCTGAGCTTAAGTATTAGTTTTTTTACCCATCTAGGAATAATGATATATATTAAGTTTGCCAAGTATGTGCCATGCTTGAAGAAGTTGTATGTTTTTGGTGTAGGAGGTGATTGTTGGAAATTAAGCAAGTGGTTAGTAAAAAAAATGAAAAACATGAGAAAAACAATGAAAAAGAAACAAAAAAATAGAGTTTGAATAAATAAAGCTGATGAAGTTGAACTTTTATGGTGAGAAGGTAGTGAAGAGGAAAAAAATCTTAATCTTAGTGTGTTGTTTAATTTGGTTAGATTTCTCTTTTTCAGATTTAGTACCACAAGATCAAATAATTCCCTACCTTTTTTTCCTTACCTTGACCCTATTACAACCTAATAAAAGTTCTCTTAATTTATGTCATGTGCATTGTCCCAAGTGGTGGAAGTTTAGGACTCTGATGCAAGCATATGGTAGATTGTTTTCAAAATTAAAATTTGAGCGTTATTCATTACTCCTAAACACATTGAATATGAGTAAAACACATTATCCTTGTGAGGTTTAGGGACTAAAAAGGGCTTTCTTGTTTGATGACAATTATATACAAGGATGACACTTGTCTTTAATCTTTCAATTAGCATGATCATGAGGGTTTGAACAAGTTGAGGCAATTATCTCTTTCTTGCACTTGTAGTTGAATTTTGAGTTTTGCTTGGGGACAAGCAAAGTCTAAATATGGGATATTTTGATGTCATCTTATTTTGTGTGATTTGGATGTACATTTAGGTATAGCTTTCTTTCTTTCAATGTTAGTTTTTAGTGGTTTTGTGTGATTTTCGTATTATTTGAGATATGAAGGTCTACACAAATGTGTTTTGTTTTTATAGGCCTCTTGATGGTGTTTTTGAGCTTTAAAGAAGAGGTTGATATCAAGAGAATGATGGTGGATCTTGTGGAGCAAAGGAAAAAAGTTTAGAAGACTTATGAGAAGCTATAAGGGCAAAAAACTAGCTAAGTGTAGGAGTCACGGACAAGTTTCACGGTTGAAGGAGGTTCTAAAGACTAAGTGTAGGAGTCACGGGCGATTTCACGGTCGTGAGTCTACTCGTGAATGGCTACAAAATGCTTTCACGACCGTGACAGCAAAGTGTTACGACTGTGAATCCCCTGTTTCGTTCTGTGACAGGTTTTTGGGCTTTGTTTTGGACCCGAGTTTGTTTGTAGAGTTGGATATTATTAGTTTATATCTTATTTTAACTTCTTGGAATACAAGTTAGAGATATTATGCATTATTATTATTTCTAATTTCAAGAGAGAGAGGAGATTAATTTTTTAAGGTTTTAAATTCTATGTCCTTTGATTTGGTGATTTTCATTGCTAATTTTGATCTACTTTGTTTCTTCAATTGAAATTCCTAGTATAAATTTTTTCCAATTATTGTTCTTATTTCTATTCCATGTTTAAATTTATTGTTTTGATCATGAATTTAAATATGTTAGGCTAAACTCGGTTAGGTTGATCTCAACAATGTGAAGCGAATTAAATTCAATCTAATCTACTATATATATAAAAGCAATAAGGTTTGGAGTCTCCACATTGCGCCACCTCAGCTTTTTCCACATGTCATCTTAAGAATGCGCCACATTGGATTTTGCCACGTGTCATCTTTTTATTAAGCCATGTCATATCTTTTTGTACATGTCATATGCCATGTCATCTTATTTTTGCCCCATCACTTACATGTCATATTTATCTAAAATTATAAATAAAAAATAATCTAATGAAATATATTAATTTCAAAATCATTTACAACTCTCTTTGCCATCTTTATCAAATTTTCCATAGAACTTATCATGCCATCAACGGTCGTCTCCCTAGCCACCTTGCATACGTTCTCTATGGTTATCACCTTACACAAACATTGTCAATGCCATTCCTGGTCGATGTTACTCACCATTATTGGTCTCGAGTTCAACTTCACTAATTTCTCCTTCTAGATCTAATCCACTATAATGACGGATTTTAGTCTTCACTTTCATCCTCTTCACATTCTATTCATCAAAGTAATGAATCTACTATTCATGTTCTTTACAAATTACTATACTCCGTCCATACAATTGATAAATTTGTTGATTCTGTTCTCTATCAATGCCATTAAAGAGGTTGAAATCGTCGTCCACACAATAATGTCGCATCCAACCTCGCCCCTTAATCCTTACGTACGGGTCACCCCTGCTTTGCCTCCTATGTCACCCTTACAGATAATACAGGCTAGGGTTTTAGATATTTAGATATTTAGATATATTTAAATAAATTTTCAACGAAGATTTCAGTTTATGTAATCTTTTTTAGAAGAATTTAGATTAAATTTTTTGGAAAGTATATGATTTTTTTTTACAATTTACGTATATTTCAAATCACTAACTTTCATAAAAAAAAAAAATCACTATCTATTTGCAAAAAGTAAACCCTATTATAATACCCCGTATCAATTAGCTAAACCTAATTAATTATATACCCGATTCACCTTCCTATTATACATAGTATTTATATTATGTATAATAATCTTATAATAATGGGATATTTTTTTTGATATTTTTTCTATTCTCGGTTGGGAGATGAAAATTTACCTTCCGATTATGTGATCCTTACTTAAGTCTGGATATAGATCAAGCAATTCTTATCTATTTTTTCGGTTTGATGGGATACAAATTTACTTCTGATTGAGATTTAATTGATTTGTTTAACTAGATATATTTTATTAGGTTAGATATAGGTATGAACATATCCATTTTCTTGACCAAATCTTTTATTTGAAGATTATAGTTCAAACAAACGATTTTTTTTTACTTCTATCCAATAATAAACAATTACGGTATAAAATTATATAAACAAACGAATCTTTGAAAGGATTTTAATTAAAAAGATAATTATCCAATAAGATGTATCTTAGTACATATAAAGTACGGATTTTGCAAACATAAATTCAATTAGAGTATTTCTCATGGTCGGTATTGCAATTTTTTTCATTCTACATTCAACTTGAATTTATTCTTTTAAGTTCTAACAAAATCGGATCTTAATCCTTTTAAGTTCCAACTTTAATTATCTTTTTTATTGTGTATTTTAATCTTTTGTATTCTTCATATCTTCTTTTTTATCACAAAGATATGAAAATAGGAATCGAAGAGGGAGGATTAAACAAGTATGACGGGAAAGTATGTATGGTCGAGGAGGGAAGACTTTTTTTTTGTCCGGTGTTGACCTTGATTCAATTTAAGTTGCTTGGTTGATTTATTTGAAATTTTTGCTATTTTTTTTTGGTTTTGCAGGTATAGAATCATTGTCGGTGATGAGGATTATAAAATCATTGCCGACCTCATTCGTGAGGAGAGGCTCGCTGCTACTCAGTCATGAAATTTGTTTGAGCTTTAATTTTAAAATTGTCGTCGATGTTCGTCGATGTTGTTGGGGCCGAACTCGCGGATAAAGGCTCGCTCTGATAGGTATATAGATGTCTATTTTCAAGTAAATAATTTTTTTCCTTAATCCATGAAATTCACCATTTTTTCTCTTACAAGGATCGATATTAGAGATGCTTATATGGTCGAGATCAAAACTAAATGATGGAGAGTCGACACAACAACAACATTGTCGTCGGTACAACAAGGGTTGATACTGCCGAGATTCATTAAATTTGTTCGAGCTTAATTCCATTTTAGTTACTTTAATTGGATGTGATTTTTGCTAATTATAATCTATTTGGAATATTTTGATTGTGATTTCATGCATAGCAAATTGGGATTGAATTGCAATATTTTCACTGTTTTGATTCATTGAGAATATTTTTTATTATGATTTCATGGATGATAAATTGATAACAAATTGATATTTTTCTTTATTATGCATATTTTAATTGTGAATTTTGCTACTTTCGGGTTGGTAGTATATGGATTTAGTTGTGATTGGAATTTTATTGGAACTAATTAAATTGTTTTACAAAATCTTTTAATTTCAACATGATCTTTTCCGTATTTGGATAGAAAACATTAGTTGTGATTTTTTTTGGAAATTATGTTTTAAAAATTTGAATAGAAATTATTGGCTAGAATTTTTCGGGTATTTTAAAAAATAATTTCTATTTTCGGTTTGGTAGTATAGATTTATTTTTGATTGGGTTTGATTAAAAATAATCAAATTGTTTTACCAAATATTTAATTTGTACCAAATCTTTTATTTTTTACAAAATCTTTTATAGAAAAGTCCTTCAACTATATGATCTTTTCACGTATTTGGATAAAAAAAATGGCTATGATTTTTTTGGATTTAAAAAAAAGATTTAAATAGAAATTAATTGTTGTGATTTTTCGGGTATTTTACAAAATAATGGAAGCTAACTGTTATGCTTATTTATTTAATAAATATAAATAATTAAAATCTCAATTATTAACCAACGAAACTTTCATTTTCAAACAACTATAAAATTTAAAATAAAAAAAATTGTATAATAAATAAGGAAAATTTTAATTGAAAAGATGATTATTTGATTCTTTTACCAAATTATTATGAGTTGATCTTAATTTCACATCAATATAAATAACTTTTAATTTTAATTTCACATCAATATAAATAACTTCACCAAATAATACTTCTTTTGTTACCTTTCATTCAAATTTAGTGAAGACAGAATTTAATGAAAATATGGAATTTGGATTATGATATTAGTTGGGATATTATTATTAAATAGGCGAATATATCATATCATATAAAAAAAGTCGATTGGTGCAAAAATGATGATCAAGTTATCAAGTCTATTTTTTGAGGAGTAGTAACTCATGTGTAATTTTAAATTTTTAATGTCTTACTGAATATAATACAACACTATGTTTTAAAAAGTTTAACCAAATTTCTAAATTTTTATAACTACTTTTGTATATTTAATTTTTCTTATCTTTCATTTGATATGATATTTTTAATTAATAGATTAACTAATTTCCCAAACTAAATCAATTATATAAATATATTTATAAACATGTAAGAAATAATGCTACCATATTGCTACCGTGACAAAGAACAATAATATTTATCCGGACTTAGTTATAATAATAATAATAATAATAATAATAATAATAATAATAATAATAATAATAATAATAATAATAATAATAATAATAATAATAATAATAATAATAATAATTGTACTATAATATATAAAGAATAGAAATAATGTTTCATAATCTCTACAATTAATACTAAAATAATTTTATTAAAATCCCGTGCAAGGCACGAGTATTACACTAGTATATATATAAAAGCAATAAGGATTATAGCTATTCTAGTGTGCCACCTCAGCTTTTCCACATGTCGTTACGAGAAAATACCACATCAGATTTTGCCACATGGCATCTTTTTCTTAAGCCATCTCATGATATTTTTTACATGTCATATGTCATATTATATTCTGCACCGTCATTTACATGTCATATTTAAGCCTCTTTTATTTTTGACAATTTTCAATAAAGATTATTTTTTACCAAATCTTTTTATTATGTAATCTTTTGAAATAAAAAACTTTTGAATACAAAAATCTTTTCCTTTACGAAAGAATTTTAAAACAAATTTCCTAAATAGATTTACTCATTTACATACAAATCTTACTTTAAAAAAATATGTACAAATCAATATTATATCAACCTAATAAAATTTAATCTTCAGTTGATTAAATCTTTAGTTTAGTTAAGTTCACTCAACAGAATAATAATTAAACATATTTATGTTTTAATTTTTAATTTGTTCAATTTTGTAAAGAAATATGAACGTTTTTTTTTTGTAAAAAATTTTAATTTTTTTTAACTATTTGATGAATGTGGATACATATTAACTTAATTTGAAAAAACTAAATCTTATTTATTCTCAAAAAAAATTACATTTAAAAATATTAAAAGACAAATATAATGAAGATTTGGTTCCAAAAGCTGTGATATTTTTTGTGAATAAATACTAAGCCAATTTTAAACTATACTCTTATACATAATCAATATTTTTTCTTTATTTTTTTAACAAGATCATCCATGAAAGAATAAATTAATTTTTGATACAAAAAGAAGCGATGAATTTTTTATGAAACTATTTCCATTAAATCTACTTCAAAAAATATAAATTAAATTATTTTTTTAACAATATAATCTTTCATATATCTTAAACAAAAAATTGATCGTCTAGATCCCTTGAAAGAAGAAAACTAATCTTTCGATATCTGAAAAACATATATCTTTCTCCACCAAATCCGATTGTATTAAAACAATAATTTATAATCTTTATTTAGTTTCCAATATTTTTTTCTATAAAAAATTTATATTTGGTAATAACTAAGTACTCTATGATCTTTTCAATATATTTAAAAAAATTACTTAAATTTGATCTGTTTTATTTGACTCCAAAACAAACTAATTTTTAAACTTGATATAGACAACAAATTACTTAAATTAAATTTTATATTAAATTTTTCTTTATAAATATCATATTTATAATATGGCTAAAAATATTGAGTCATAGTCATACATGGCACGACGGGTACAACTAGTATCTTTTGTTTGAATTTAGTTGGAAACTAATATGATTTGATTCTATGGGCTTAATCTAATAGGTTTAACTTGTTAGAATCTTGATTAGGTTGCGCATCGAGAGGTGGTGGTCTAAGTAAGTAAACAAAATATGTGTACTCTCTATTTGGAAAAACTAGAATTGAACTTGAGATTAGCTTCTCATGTTGATAATTTTCATAGAACTTCTAGGTGTTTGAGTTAAATTTGACGCATCACAAAAGTGGGGTAAATTTGGTTTGTCATCTAGATTTCTAAGAGCTTAAAGGGCTTGTTTCGGTTTTGTTTCGTCACGAGAGTGGGTTTTTAATTTGATAGAAGTATGTTCAGTTAAACTTTGAGAAAAGTTAATTTATGACATTAGACAATAACCTTCATAACAAAATATCCAACTCAGTTTATGTAGAAGTGAGATTCAAACTCCGTGGATCAAAGTTGTGAGGATTCCTTGCCTTGGAACTTTGCATTCTCATTTATTCTTACATCATTATTTACTTACTTTGCTTCCTTTCATAGATAGAATTACTCAACAATCAATATATTTTGACTTAGAGAAACTAGTTCTAGAAATAGCTAAAGCAGACACAATCCCCATGATTCGATCCTGATCTACTACTACAATAGATCTCGTATTCTTGCGCGTGTGTGGGCAAGCATCACATCATATAGCCGCGACCGCAGGTTTGTCGCAAAGAGCTTTGCTCCTTCTTTAAGGCAAAACCATAACCACAGATTTGTAAACCGCGAGATAATCGAGCGTGACCGCGGCATTGGCAACCGCGACTGCGACCTTTACGCAGAAGATGTTCCTCATTCTTTAGAGCAAAAACACGACCGGGGCCCGCGCGGTTGCGATTGCGGTTACCCATACTCCCCTGCACATGGATCTCGGGATTAGAAAATGCATGTAAATATGGACTCGTTTTCCCACATGGTTTTGATTAGGCCCTTGGGTTTTTATTTTTCATTCATTAGTTACTTTCTTAAGATCATGTCATTCATATTTATTTATTTATTTTAATAAAAATCAGCTTTTGCATTAGTTTGAGTCTTGCATAAACAAAAGCGCCACGTTAATTCATCACATTAATGGACTTCTACATATGCGCGTATATAATGAATAAAAGGATCTGATGATATTCGCTCATGGATGTAAGAATATAATAATATACGAATATACGAATATACGAAGATACAAATATACGAATATACAAATGTACGAATGTTCTAAGGGGACATGTCGACTAATCCGCATTGCTACTTCGAATAGGTCCTAGAGTACTTGAGTTTTAGTTGCGACGCTATCGAACGCAACTATCATTCAAGTGGCGCATTTGTGAGTGGATAAAATTTAATAATTACCTATATTTCGCTAAAAAGGTATTTTTATTTATTATTGTATCTTTTACTTTAAACATGGTATTTATTTTGGTAAGCGTTATCTTCTTTATTACGGTAATTAAATCTCTATAGTGGAAGATTCTATCTTAGTCAAAAGATAGACTTTCCGCGTGGATTGGGGAACAAGAAATCGCATTTTGGGCCCTAAGCAGTTCGGCCGGCCATAGGAGTGGATTTTGGAACCCCTACTCCCTTTCTTCCACTATATATACATGTCTTTGCCATGTATGATAAACGTATTCATATTTGTTGAGCTCGCAAGCAAGTCTTACCTTTTATCTCGATGTTCAAGCCCAAACTGTAAATAAAAAACTTGTGTATTCATACACTTTCCTTACCGAACCCACCACAAAGCCAAAACTATCAACTCTACAAAATAATCCACACTCGTCATAATATACACCACATCGATTTGACTTACCATCATCCAAGAGAAGATTCCTTGGAGCATTATTCAATCCATAATGATTACTTAAAAGAACAACAACACCCGAAGAGTTAGGTAGCAATTCTAACACGCATATTGCTACACGCACCAAACAATAAACACAATATGTAACAACAAAAATTAGTAAAATCAAATACAGAATAATAATAGTAATAGTAATAATAATAATAATAATAATAATAATAATAATAATAATAATAATAATAATAATAATAATTTTGCTCTCACCAAAAGCAAAATTTTTATTTTAGCCACTCTAACAATGTTAAGAGTGGTGCTTTTATTTTTCATAGATTGTGTTTTTGCATTCAGAAGGGTGTGGAGGCCCTGCTTGTTTCTAGGCTCCCATCCAACTTTATGTAATTTGTAATAATAACAATAATAATAATAATAATAATAATAATAATAATAATAATAATAATAATAATAATAATAATAATAATAATAATAATAATAATAATAATAATAATAATAATAGAATAGTTCACATATAGTTGACTCGGCTAAAGTCGTTGTTGCCAAGATAAAAAATAAATAACCCTATTCTACCAACTAGTATAGCAAGCAAGTAAGGGGTCGAACCCAAGAGAATCGGGATTCTGATTAATCAGCAAAGAGCAAAGACAGGGGATTTGGGATTTTAAGCAAACAAATAAACAAGCAAATATTATTTGGGATTAAATCATGAAAAGAAAGCAGAGTTCATTCAACCAATTTTACCTTTTTAATCATTTGATCATCAATTCATCCACTTTTCTATCAATTCCCAGGTTAATTCCAATCTTTATAAAAGATTTTCGCTTGTCCACGGTCCAAGCGAAAGGATGATAAGAACAACAACGCTTAATTCAAATCATGCAAAGTATTAAGGATAGAAGGATATTAAATCATGCAATCAAGCTACGAGTCTCATGCATAAAATAATAATCAAATACTCTTTCTCAATTCTAGTCCACGGTCCTAGAAAAGAGTTGTTTCAAGGATAAATAAGATTGCACAGACAACAATCAAACTAATCCAAACGGTAGAATATCAATCAAATTCATCAAGTTGCGCACCCAAGAGAAATCAATTGATAATCATAAAATTAAGCACAAGAGTTTTGATATTAACCAAGAGATAGAAAAGTTACCAGAATCTCACGAATTACATAAAAAAGCTTCCTTGATCAAACAAACTCCAAAGGAAAAACGACTGGAATAATCTGAAAAGTATGCTAGAATGTGTAACCCTAAAGTGAAAATGAAACTAAGCTTAAATAGAAGAAATAAATCCGAAATCCTAAGATATAATAATACTAAAAAGATAGAATAAAACGAGATGAAGGCGGCGCTGAAACTCCAAAATACGCGAGAGCGGATATAATCTGCGGGCGCGGATCCACTCGTTCCCTCGGCCGCGGAAACTGCTCGAACCGCGAGCTCGGATTGAATCCTCGTCCACGGATCCTGCGTTACTCCACTTCTTCGAATCTCGCCACCGCGGTCTCGGTCCAACCCGAAGGCGCGGGTCTTGACTTCTTAACCTCTTTAACTCGATCATTAGAACTTTTGTCTTCCAAATCTGAAACTGTAGGATCTCCTGATATTACGGATAAACATCCTAATCTAGCCTAAAACACTCAGAAAATCCTAATAAAAATACAGAATTAGACTGTACTAAAACCAGCGTATCAAATTCCCCTATACTTAGATCTTGTCGTCCTCGAGTAAGCTCAAAATAAATCTAACAATAAATCCTATCAAAGATCCATAGGAAGTAAAGGGAATTATGACAAATCTAACTCTCAACTCACAACCCGGACCCATGTAGAGAAATAATGAGCAAAAGACATGAAAGCTCAAATCACACACCTCACCAATACATGATATAACACTCAAGCTCTAAAACGTGTAGAGCAACCTGAGATCTACCCAACATCTAAAGTGTAATCCCCAGACCCCAAAGTAGAATATAATCCTAAACACTCTGATTTTACCACTCATTCTACTTAGGCGCCCTTTCGGGTTTTCACCTAATCACTCTTTTCATTTTTCTTAGGTGTGCTCACAAAATACTCACATCTCTCATAAACCTCTTATTACCCCAGCCTAATGCTGGTCCGGGTTACCTGCTTATTACCTGAGCCGTCCTTTCGGGTTTTCAACTCATCCCATGATTTTTTTTATGCCTTTTTCTTAATATTTTTATGGCTTTTTATTTTTATTTGTTTTATTTTAAACCGAATCAAATGACAAAAATATAATGCGATTGTACATATAATACAAATATAGCAGTGAATCCCTTCCCCCATACTTAAACCCTTCATTGTCCCCAATGAAGCTAAGAAATAAAGACCAAAGTATAGAATAAGGAATCAGAAGACTCACTACTGATCTGGTGGAGGGAATGAAGGATACCTTGGCCACTATGTCTGCCAGAAAATAGTTGCCCACCTCTGATGCTCATAAAATGCCTCCAATGATCTGTCTATAACATCCTGGCGAACAAATAAAGCATCCTGCTGAACAGATAAATGTTGCATCCCACTCGACATACGCTCCTCAAAACTCATACTATCAGTCCAAGGCAAACTAGAGGAAGCATAAGTAGAACCAGAAGTGGATGCCCGAGTAGTTGGGGGAGGTACACCCCAACCAGCTGCAGTCTGTGGTCCAAGAGCCCATCTAGATGGCTCAGAAGAAAATCTAGCATGAAATGCTGCAGCCTGCTCATCCCACCCTCCACCATCATCCTCATAATCATCTCCAACAATCTCCTCTGTAGGAGCGTCTACATTAGGCTGTAAATGAAATGAATAAACAGTATCTCCATACTGTAAATGTGCTGGTAGACGTAGAAAATCTGTAGTAGGGAACCCATGCAACCAAGTCCAACCTCCATCAACGGACCCTCTCAAACAACTGGCCCTAACCAACGCCTGATACGTATATCTGTACCCATCAGTCAAATGTCCTCCAAACTGGGCCTCAATCTGCTCTATAGAAACAAATCTGGTGGCTAAGAGAGTAACCATACCACCTAATCTTATCAACCCACTCCTCGCCGGGTACTTCTTAGCAGATGCAACAAATAATCCTAACCAATCCAGGCACTGAGACGGAAAAGGGAACAAGCATCTAATAATCCTCAAATCGCGTGCAAGAACCTTGTTCGGCTCTCCCTGTCCTAAAAATGCCATGGCAAGGACCTTGTGACATAGACGGACACAAGGGTGAGGAATCTTACTGTTAGTCTCCCCAGAACGAGTGTTAAAAGGGACGCCAATAAGAGTATACCAGAAATCATAAATCGTACCATCAGACAGTATACTCGTCCACCCATCAAAAGATGGTGAAGTGATCCCAAAACTAAGATAAACCTCCTCACGGGTCAAACTACATAATCTATCACATGCATGAAAGCTCAGGACCCCATCAGAAAAGCGGAAAGTGGACAGAAACTCAATGGTAAGGCCTCTATAGGTAGGCATAGATAGAGTACTGAAACTACCTAAACCCCCCAGTCTCAAGCAATCGCTCTATACACTCCCTAAATCCCAAGTCTATCAGTGTAGGGACATCAAAGAATTTAGTACTGACAAACTCCCTATCCTCATACTTATCCCAAATCTCCCTCTGTTCCTCAGTCAAATTCTGTAAGCCTTAATACTCCATAGCTGAATAAAACAAAATCGAGCTAGAAAATTACCCGGAATCTGCGAATCCTCGAGCGTAGATCGAAAATAAGGACGCGGACTGGGAGAAATCAAACCGCGGTCTCGGAATGAATCAGCGAGTGCGGACTGGAAGAAGGCAATCCGCGGGCGCGGAAATTTTACTCGGGCGCGGATCTGGATTTTTCCAGATCTGTTTCTCGTCGTCAATGGCGAACTCCGAACTCCTCAAATATCTTCACTTTCGGCTCAAACAACAACAAATCCAACCTCCAAACAACAAAAATCAAACTCCAAGAACAACATTTGAAGACTAACCGAATAGATCTAGCCCGAAATTGCTCCAAAACTTCAATCCACTCAAAACCTCGACCTTCAATGGAAACTCGGTAGGGATGAAGACGACAATCCACGAGCGCGGTGTATATCCTCGGGTGCGGATTTCGGCGGTGCGCGGATTTGACGGTGGTCCGTGGGTGGTGGTTGTAGTGGTGACTGTTGATGGAGCTTTTGGTTTTTGGGTTTTGTGAAGTTGGGATAAGAAGTGTTTAGGTGATATGAGGAGGATGAAGACAAGTTAGGTGGGGGTATTTTAGGAGGGGATTTATTTATTATTTTTGGGGTCAGGTTGGTACTGGTCTATTTCGGGGGTTTCACCCGAAAACCTTTTATTTCGGGGGTTTCACCCGAAAACCTTTTATTTCGGGGGTTTCACCCGAAAACCTTTTATTTCGGGGGTTTCACCCGAAAGCCTTTTATTTCTATATATATATTTTTTTTATTTTTTCTGAATAAAACGAAAATTAATTCTGTCAGGCCGAGCCGCGGGCGTGGATCGCAACCGCGGGCTCGGCCTGGCCTCGGGTCTGCTTCTTTTTAATGGAAAAATTTGTACCTGCAAGTTAGCCTGACAAAACCAAAACGAATACTAAAACTAAAACTAGACTAAAAAGACAAAAAGAAAAGAAAAGAAAAACTTACCTCGGGTTTCCTCCCGAGCAACGCCTTCGTTTAACATCGTTTGGCCCGACGTCCTTTATGCTCAGAATGGATCATCATCTATCTGAAACTGGACCTTTTTTCCTTCATGTGCCATAGATAATAGGCCCTTTGAAACATCAATAACGGCGCTCGCCGTCTTCATAAATGGACGACCCAACAGCAAAACCGGGTTGTATCTCCCCTTACCGATCTCTAGGGCATAAAAGTCCGTTGGAAATAATAAGCCATCACTTACTGCCCCGTATTGTGACGAATCGGGTCTTCCGAACCGGGTAGTTAACGAGCCTGGGTGGGTCGTTAACGAGCCGCCGTGGCCTTCTTGAGTGATTTTTCGACCCCTTTCTCCTGAAATCTTGTTAGCTCTAAAAATCTAATTTCTATCCTAGTTAAAACTAAAAAGAAAAATAAAAGAAAGCTAAGAAATAGTCTAAAAAGAAAAAGAAAATAAAAAAATAAACTAGACCTATTCTAAAAAGCGGGTTTCCTCCCGTAAGCGCTATGTTTAACGTCGTTAGCCCGACGAGCTCCCTTGCTAGTAGACCTGTACAAAGTCGGGTTCGGGCCGAATCTGGACCGGGCTTTGAACAAAAATTATGCCCATTTGTCCGAGCGGGTTCGGGTCAAGCGGGTGATTCGGGCCGGCAAGGATGTCCAAGCCCGCCCGGACATCCGGACTCGGGTAGCCCGTCGGGACCCGTATATAAATTTATAAATAATTAATTTTTCATGTCCATTAAAAAACTAGAAAATCCTAGTATTATACTTACACTATCTAGCATTACTTAAAATTAAGATCGTATTTATGCTAGCTTTTTAGGTGACAAGGTGAAGGAACTATAATAATTAACTCTCTTTTGTACTAATTCTACAATCAATGGCCCCAAGATATTTTTTGCAAACATATCTTTATTTATAAATATAAATATTTAATATATTCAGGTATTCGGGCGGGTTATCTGGGATATTCGGTCAAAAATATTGTCCGTGTCCCGCCCATGAATTCGGGCGGGCCGGGCTTATTTACCCTTTCGGGTTAGAATTCTTGTCCAAGTCCGCCCATTTTTCCGGGCGGGCGGTACGGGTTGGGCGGGTTAGTCCGGCTTTGTTCAGGTCTACTTGCTAGTCTCATGGTGGTTCATGTATGGCCGTGTTGGGGTCTTGAGATACCCTGCTTGTAGCCTTACTGCCTCTGTGTGCTTGAATTGCTAAATTAGGGCCTTTTTCTTCTATCAGCAAGCTCGATATCCCTGGGTTATTGGTGTAGTCCGAAAGCCAAGGTGGTTTGGACTTTTCTGTAACCTCTGTAGTAGGGCCTTGGTTGAACTTATGTACGTGAGAATCAGTGATCGGCAGATATGGCTCGGTAGGGACTGTGGTGTCGAGTTCGGGTTGAGTCAACTCTATTTGTGCCACTCCAATTGGGTCATTGGCTTTTTGATCCAAGTTGAATTCCACCCGTTCTTATCCTATATCAAAAGTTAGGAGTCCCTTCCGCACATCTACTCTTGTTCCTGCTGTGGCTAAGAATGGTCGCCCGAGAATTATGGGGACATGAGGGTCTTCAAGTATATCAAGGACGATAAAATCATTCGGTATAAAGAATTTCCCGACTTGAATAGGGTAATCGTCCACTACTCTTGTGGCCTTGACACTTGACCCATCTGCCATGTACAGATTCATGTCTACTGGCTCTAGTGGTCCCATATTGGCTTTAGACCAGATTGAGAGTGGAACAAGACTAGCACTGGCACCAAGATCGCATAAAGCTTTGAACTTGTGGTTGCCTATGCCGATTGTGATTGCAAACCTCTTGGGATCTCCAAGCTTTTCTGGTAGAGCTATCGATCTGACTTCATCCTGCAGCTCTGTAATGGACCTTTTCCTGCTAAGAATATCTTTCAAAAATTTTGTGTAAGCCGGCATTTCGCTTAGGGCCTCAGCGAATGGGATGGAAATATTAATGCCCTGAAGAATCTTAACGAAACGCTTGAACTTAATCTCAATAGAGTCCATAGATTTCTTAGTAGGAAATGGAAGAAATTTCACCATTCTCGGAACCAAGTTAGGCTCGAGAGGTGAGAGTACCGGGTCGACACTGGGGTCGATTGATGTCCTCGGCGGGTCGTTACCGACCCTGATGGGGTCGTTAACTACCCTGGGATTGAGAGGGAGGCTCGAATTAGTAGACTTACCTAGGTTAGGGTCGTTAGATACCCTCAGAGCCTCGTCATCCTGGCTTGTAGGCTCGGTATGTGCTCTCGCTGGCTCGTTAACGAGCTGTTTGGCGAGGTCCTTTTCCTCCTTCTCTTCAGCTTGAATTCTCTCCGGCAGTGTCTTCCCACTTCTGAGGTGTACCGCTGCTATTTGGCCTCTAGGGTTCTCCTCGGGACGACCCGGGAGTTGCCCTTGTGGTCTTGGAATCCGTGCAGTAAGGTCCCCTAGTTGGGAATCAACGCTCCTCTTCCAAATATCGAACTCTACCCATCTTTTATCTTGTCGGTTCAGCTTGGCTTGAACGTCATCAACCTTGTTGTTCACTCCGTTGATGCTCTCTTTAATCTCCTGAACCCATGATGGCGTCTTTTGATGGCCTGGAGGTCGATATGGTGCAGGTCGTCTATCTTGTGGGGGCCCTGCGTAATTTTGACTTGTATTCTGATTGCCCCATGGTTGATAGTTGTTTGACCTGTCATTATAATTAGGCTGGTTCCTGTAGGGTCCTCTCATGTAATTCATCTCAGCTATTGTCTCAGCGGTTCTAACCTGCTCAATGTTAGTGCAAGCAGAAGTACTATGTGCAGAAGAACCACATTCTTGACATGATTGAGAGGATTTCAGAAAACTTACCTGTTTCCTCAGACGGTTGACCTCATCTTGCAAGAATTGATTTTTGACATCGGGGTCAACTTCATCTCGGTTGGGCACATAGAGACGTTTTTGAGTTTGTGGAGCCTGCTGGGTTCCGTACATAGCATCGTAATTCGCCAACTTGTCCAACAGTTCCCACGCCTCTGTCGGGTTCATCTCTATAAAACCGCACGCAATATGCGTGTTGATGCGGTTCTTGGTCTCCGCGTTGATACCCTGGAAAAAGATTTCTTGCAATACATATAAAGGTTGCCCATGAGTAGGGCACTGTCTAAGCATCTCTTTGAATCTTTCCCATGTTTCAACAAATGTTTCATTAGGCAACTGGTGATAAGAGGTGATGCGTTTCCTTAACTCCGTTGTCTTAGCAGGAGGGAAAAACTTTGTAAGAAATTGATCATACAAAGCTTTCCAAGTCCTGATAGACTTAGAAGGTAGGCTCTCTAACCATCTAAAAGCTTTTAACAGAACATATTCTAACGAGACACCTTCAGCAGCTATGGTGTCACATAAATCAAGAAAATTTCTAATATGCTCCATAGGGCACTCAACAGGTTTCCCTTCAAACTGAGCCCGTTTGATTAAGGATAAAAATTGAGACTTGATCTCAAAAGGTTTCTCTATCGCTGGAAGCACAATAGGGGATTCTGGCAGCCTCAGTTCCGGATGCATGTATTGCTTGGCATTCCTTGGATAGGCGTCTAGCTCTTCTTGCAGTCGAGCCTTGTCAGCTCGTTGACGCTCAGCTTCTGCGTCTGCGCCGTCCTTCTCGGCTTTCAATGCCTCCATCTGGGTCCGGAGGATCTCCAACTCTCGAGCAATCTCTTCTGTTGTGGCCATGGCTCGGTTGTCTCGGAGTCGACGGTGCAGGGAACGTTCTGGTTCTGAGTAATAACCTGTGTTATCAAACTGAAGCCTTCTTCGTCCTACCGGCATACACTGAGAAAACAAACAAAGAAAACAAAAATTAAAAGCAAAAACGGGTTCGGACTATTTCCGATCCCGAAGATAAACTAACAACTCGTTGCTTCCCCAACAACGACGCCAATTTGTTGAGAGGGTTTCTCGGCCAACAAATAAATTTGTAAGTCAAGACCCCGCTGAGTACAGTGGAGTCAGGATCGTTCCACAGGAAGCAAGGTTGTTTGTCTATCAATCTAACAAAAATCAAACAAAATCAAACAAAACACTCACGAGATGCCTCGTTAACGATGTTGTCAGGATCGTTACCGAGCCACCGAACACAAAAATATTAACTAACGACCTAATTAAATTCTAATTAAAATTCGGTACCGATGCAAGTACTCAGCAACGAAGATTCCACATAAATAATTCAAATAAAACAAAAATCTAGGACAAGGGACACCACAACATAGCCAAGCATAAGAATTCGTAAGAAGATAAGATCATGCCTTTAAACAGATAGAGTTATCAACTTTCGTTGACCTAATAAGTAAATTAATCTACTTTCGCATCCTAATTCACTCAATTGCTTGTTTTGGATCTAAAGCTTGAAACTTTCATTTTCAAACAATATCAACCTTCAAGTTACTAACTTTCTCTTTCAATCAAGTTAAAAACCTAAATTACCTCAACTTTCGTTTTGGTATTCAGCACAACAAACAATCTCAATAAAAGATAAAAGGCATTCAACACACAATCCGGTCCAAAACCGAACCGAACCGAGAAAAACCGAACCGAACCGAAAACCGAATTTCGAAAAATCCGGAACAGAGGACCAAACCGAATAAGCTTGGTTCGGTTCGGTTTGGTTCGGTTTTATTCGGTTTGGTTCGGGTAGGAACCGAAGTAACCGATTAAGTAAAAAAACGACCCAAAATATAGAAGTGAAAACCCTAAATTGAACTAGAACCGAACCAATTTCGACCCAAACCGAACTAGAACTGAACCAAACCAAACCGAACTAGAACCGAATTAAACAAAAAACAAACCAAACAAATCCATTTTTATATTAAAACCGAACTAGTTTGAATTCTGAACAATGAAAAATTTTAGATGGGAATTTAGGGTTAAGGATAAAACTGTACTTCCCCCACTTATATTTATATTTTTTATTTACATATTAAAAATATCGGTTTACCCGAACCGAACCGAAACCGAACCGAACCAAACCGAAAACCGAATTACCAAAAATCTTGAACCGAGGACCGAACCGAAGTACCTTGGTTCGGTTTGGTTCGGTTCGGTTCGGTTTTCAGGTAAAAACCGAACTACCCGAACCAATGAACAACCCTAGTATTTATCCTAAAAAGCTAAAAAAACTAAAAAGGCTAAAAGATATAAACTTTCCTAAAAAGATAGAAACAATCTCTAAAAGATAGAAATAAAATCTAAAAAGATATTAAACCCTAAAATACATATTCTAACAACCCCAAAAGATTCTAAAAAGATACTCAACCGATACGGAAATAAATTCCCGCTCAGGATCGGTGAATAATAAAAATAATACTCGAAATCTTTCTCTTCGTGGCCTCGTTAACGACCCCTCACAGCCTCGTTAACGAGCCTGGGGTTTGTTTTCTTCAACACCTCCTCTTGTACTCTCGAGCTTCGACTTCTTCAATCTTGCATTCCTCCGTCTCTCGCTGCAATGCTCCAAAATCAACTCCATTCAGCTCCTTTCCTCGCTAAAACCTGCAAAATTCACAAAATAGCATAGATTCCACCCTTTTCACAGAATTATGCAAAGCTAACTAAAAATACTCAAAACTAAACCTAAACTAAACAAAACTAAACCTAATAAGCAAAGAAAACCTATCAAAAACTATACTAAAAATGCGAACATCAACCCGCGCGTATAAAAAAATATGCTTACCTTTCATCTTGCGGCCGGTATCAGTAAGCATTTTCGTAGAGGATATGACCAATTGTACCCCAATGCTTGGGATGATAGGACGAGGAGCTTTTATTTCGGGGTAATTCCCCGTCTACAAATGAAACAAAATGTGGATGGGCGGGGATGCCTTCCCGGTTAAAGATACTCATATGCTCCCGCAACCGCTGCCGAGCGAATCTCCTTTCGTAACCAGTGTGAAAGTAGAACGACCTTTCTATAGCTAGGAGCTATCGCTTCGGGTCGTAGAACTAAAAGAAAAGGACCGGGAGACGCGGCGACATAGGAACCACGGGCCCCCCTACTAGTAAAGGGAAAACGGAAGTTTTTCTTTGTATAGGTTGGGTTGCTGGATATACGGCATTCTTGTAGTAGGCTGAGCCAACATCCAGCCGAGACACACAAGGAAGGACGCGGTGGGAAGGAAGCAACCCTAACCTCTGTCCGGTATTTGAGACTACTAAGGCGGGCGGGGGACTCCCTTATTAGGGAAGGAAGGGAAGAAGGGGCCTAAGCACGACAAATGCCGTACACTTGAGTGGAAAAGGAAAGCGAGACCGATTTCCGTTAAGGAAATTGTTCTATGTTTGGAACTACATGTTTGTTAAAATGAATGAACTTAGGTTTATTCATTTACTTAGAAATAACGACATATTGTTATTAGGATTCGTACTACGCTAGTACCGAACTTTAGGATCGATGATTTTGTCATACCCCGTAGGATTATAAAAGTTAAAGGAAAGATTAGGGACAAAAGAAGGATTAAGAAGAGAGATTAAGGAAGGAAGAGACGAATAGAGAGAATGGAGTTGCAGGGAAGAAGATAAGAGAAATAGTGATTTTCATTAATTGTTGAGATATCGGTACAAGCGAATAGGAACCAATCTCTTATAGGCTTTAGCCTATCTACAAATTGTGTCCATATTTTCCTTATATTTCACATTCCTAACAATACTCTCCCCTTAAAGAATCTTGTCCTCAAGATTCTTATGGAAAAAAAAATAATCCAGTAAATGACTTTTGGAAACCTGCATTCCATTTGTGAGCCTACCAACATAATTCCTCTTACTTCAAACTCCCCTCATTTTTATCACTTTATTGAACAACAATTGTTATGTACAAAAGGAACTCCTCATTCAAATTCTTTTTTGGCTTCTTCCTTTGTAGGTAATGAGGCAAGCATTTGCATTGAAATTAGAGTAGATTCCATATGGCAAATCTAGACAATTTGAGTTGCAACTTTCTTGTGGTTTCATCTAGTCCATGGCTGCCAATTTTGATATTTGCACATCAAATTAAAATAACAACAAACATCTAGTCCATGGCTGCCAATTTTGATATTTGCACATCAAATTAAAACAACAACAAACATCACGTAGGAGCAACATCAGTACACCACTTTTTCAGCTAAATTCTACCAAACTCAGCAAATAAATTCAGGAAATTGATGCCATCATTGATCAAACTTCAGCATAATGCATAGGTATTGGTAGAACACTCAGCATAATGGAATCAAATTCAGCATAATGTTATTGTTGCAACAATCATTTTTTTTTCCTCTCTTGAAAATCATATTTTCTTCTTATAGCTTCAGGTTTTGCAACCAATCCTCCAAGGTCCCATTGCAACCTCTGCTTAACAACTTGAACCTTCATGGAAAGATTTTCTCCTATCAAAAAAATTGCCAAACGAGTAGCTAACCAAGTGAAAATCATATTTTGACACATACTTTGCAAGCATTCACTTTCATCTAGCTCAGCAAATCAGGTAAGGGCTCCACCCGAATCAAAAAGCACCAAACCACTACTCATGACAATAACTTTTTGGAGAGCAAAATCAAATTCCTTATCAACTCTTGGATTCAACAAGGTATGTATATCTCCATTGACTATCAAAACAATAAGATTCCTTCCAAGTTCCCATTGTTTTTCTCAAATTTCAAACAAACAGAGCAACCATCTCCTTCAAAGTCATCTTTCCCTAAAGACCTTTGCTCGCTCGATTCTTGGTTGAAATTCATCGACCCACTACTTGGAGCTCCAATTTCTTCTATCTTATGGCTTGGGATATCACAAAGATTGTCCAATTTCCTAGGATTTGTACCTGCTCCGAGAGTGTTCAACCCAATCTCCATGCTTGAAATTTTGTTAAACACGTTATATGCACTTGAATCTTTCTGCAAGTTATCGTTCAAATGCTGAAATTTCGTGGAACAAATCAAGGGCTTCTCCGAAGTTGTTTTGCCTGGAATAGCCTTGATCTCTTATATCCCGATCGATTTCCCAAATGAGTTCCTTCAGGGGTGCACCATCAAATTCTTTCCAAGACACATCAAATCCCTACTTGAATTTTTCATACGAAACCACTTCGAGACTGAAATTCTCCCCTAATTTCTTAGTTGGCCTTTTATCGAACACCTTAGAGGCGTTGGTAGATTTCTGTTGATCTTCAACCCCTTGCATAGAAATGCTACGATTAGTCGGTTTTTGTGGAGAATTGAAAGAATAACTGCTCGGACCTACTCCGTTTGATTGATTTTGATCAAAACCTTCACACAATGTAATAGTTGATCCCAATTCTTGATCCATGTATTTTTCCAGCGCTCGATTCCAATATTGAAAGTTGATTAAAGAAGAGTTACCAATCTAAGGAGATATCCCCCTTGAGACTCTCGTCACACTAATTTGCTCATCCACAATGAGCTTACTCCATAGTTGATCGGAGAAGAACATCTCTTGGGCCTTCACACAATCCACCATGGTTGTCTTCGAAGCTTCCACTAAATATGACGAATTAGGTAAAAAAATCCCAAATTGAGCGCGCGAATCGATTGCTCTGATACCAATTTGTCATATCCCGATGGATTATAGAAGTTAAAGGAAAGATTAGGGAGAAAAGAAGGATTAACATGAGAGATTAAAAAGGAAGAGACGAACAGAAAGAAAGGAGTTGCAAGGAAGAAGATAAGAGAAAGAGTGATTTTCTTAATTGTTTAGATATTCGTACAAGCGAATATGAACCAATCTCTTATAGGCTTTAGCCTATTTACAAATTGTGTCCGTACTTTCCTTATATTTCACATTCCTAACAAAGTGAAAACATAATTTTACGCTTTGGAGTGTTGCAGACAGTTTACCTAGGGGTTAGATTTGCCCATGAATTTTGCCTCTACATGAATTAAATAAGATTTTTAGAGCTGATTTCAAAATCTATAACAAAATTAGGGTTTCCAATATCTATCTATGAGAGCAATTATTTTTTGTGTGAATAAAAGTATAGCAAGAACAATCATGGCATTAGGTAAGGTGCCAAGTATTGTTAGTAGTAGGCTTTTTGGTTTGAGGGAGAATTGAATATTTGGAGGGTGGATTGTTGGGATCTAATGTTCAAGTAAGATTCTTTGGATGAAGATGTCATCAAGAGGCAAACATCTTCTGATATCTGTTTTGTTGTGAAATGAATGCTTTCCTACTTCTATTTTGCAGCTATTTGATGGCCACAATGGATCTACAATAGCGATGTACACAAAAGTAAACCTCTAAAATAATGTTGTTGTAACTAGAATAAAAAAAGTGAAGAAAACCACCGAGGTTTTACATGGTTCACTAACAATGCATTATCTAAGTCCACGGGTAGAGAAACTGAATTCTCTTTTTGGAGGCTAAGAGAACAAGTTACAATAATAAGACATTTCATGAGTATATATAGTGACTCATGTAACCCTAATCGGATTATGGAATGTAGGCCCAAATAAAACTATGATAGGTCTAGTAATATAAAACATAGCATATTGTTTTAGCGGGGTGGACTTATTATCATGGGGCACCCCCCAAACTCCCTATAGGACCCTTGGAGGTTTTGAGGGCTTCGCCCTTGAACCCCGGACTGGTACCGATCAACTATATATTCAATGCACATTAATAAATCTCCAGCTTGATTTGAATATATTCTCTCAAAAATAGATCCACCAAACTCACTATGATAGTACCAAATGTAGCAGAAGTTTCCCTGCCTCAGACTTGTCCCTAAAGGAAGAGTTAAATTTGCCCCGAAGGGAAACTTAACATCTTATGAAAGTAGGCAAGTCCAAATAGTGTTTGAACTTGCTCTCTAGAATTGGCTTGTGAACATGTCAATAGGACTACGAGTCGTGCCTACCTTCCTCACCTTGATTCTCTTTTCATTCCTCGAAAAATAATATCTGACATCAATGTGCTTCATCATCTCATGATGGACATTGGTTAAGCATATTGCACTCAAGTTGTCACAATACACTGAAGCATGATCCTGATGTAGGCCTAGATCATTAACCAATCCCTTATGCCATATTCCCTACTTAGCAGCTTTTGTCAACGCCATGTACTATGCCTCCGTAAAAGACAAAGTGACCATATGATGACAACCAAAAGAATAAATTAAAATTCTTATGTGGAAATAGCCCACGACCACCAAGGAAGAGAATAAAGGCAATGGAATCTCGAATAGAAATCTCAAAAGTTTATGTTCACGCTAATTCTGGATAGGTTTTAGTAAACCAGTAATAACTTTGCCTACAAAATGATCTCAAGTTCATTCAAGATGCATTGGAAAGTTAACTCTAAAATCTACAACTTTATAGTTCATGTCAAGTTGATATTCCAACAAGAAGAAAATCAAAACCCAATTTTACTAAGGCTGATGCAAGATCCTGTGGGAATGATAGTCTTTCCATATTTAGCTAGATTTAGACTATCCTATATTTTGTTTTAATATTATAAATATCCTATGGATACAGTATTTATATTTAGTTTAATAATTCAATTATATTTTAGGTAAATAAAGCCATAGGGTCAGTTGGAACATGTGTGAAAGCTACCTATGCTGAAATTCTATCTTTTAATAGATTTTGTTATCTTTTAGTTTAGGTAAATATGCTTTTTATTCAAGAAATCTTAGGAGCGTTTTTTCCTACTTAAACACTATTTTATTAATGGAAAAATGAGATTGAATTGAGGGTTAAACTTGGCTTAGTTTAACCTCAATTTTGGTCCCCAAAACTATCTTATGTGCTTTCGGTTTCCATGTTCTAGATAAGCAATTTGTGTGAGTTCTCTAATATAATTTTGTGTGTGTTATACTCACTTATTTCTCTCTAAAACTACATTATAAATGTGTTAATTTGTGGGTTCAAACTGAAGGAGAAGGACTTGTCAATATCGAGACTAGAACAAGACCGAATTTTCACCATTGAGCAATCGAGAAGATAATTCCATTTGACCATAGGTTATAGAGTTGCCTTCAAACTCACCACAGAACCTCCAAGAGTGAAGACATAATTAGTCATAGAACTCTTACTATGCACATCTCTAACATAATCAAAGTCTGAAAACCCAAAAACCAAGCACTCTATATCATTTCCATAGCACAATCTAACATATGAACTGCCTCTAAGGGAACTAAAGATCCTCTTTATATATAGCTTGCCAATGTTCCTTCCCTGATTGAACCATAAATCGACTTACCATAGTAATAGAAAATGCTAGATCTAGTCGAGTGCAAACAACATCATACATCAGACTCCCAATTGCGCCAACATAAGGAGCTCGAGACATGTACTTCTCCTCCTCCTCATCCATCCTGACATGTGTAGATTCGAAACTTGTTGTTAGATGCCATTGGATATTCTATAAGCTTAGGTGAAGACATTCTAAACCTACTCAATATCTTACTAATTGATGTGTACCTGCCCTAGCCCTAGGGTCTCGAGACCGTGGCGACCCCCTTGGGCTAATCCGCAGCTCCGTAGGACTCGTGCCAAGTCCCAAGGTCCGCCTCACCAACGGCACCACGGCCCCGAACGCTCGAGTCGTGCCAGCGCCGGGCCAACCCGACGTCGACACATGAAGTCCTTTTTTTTTTTTTGCTTGTCCCCCCTTTGGGGAGGAGCAGGTAAATTCGGAGTATATAAATAGAATATGAGCCCCGAGGGGCTATACAAGCGAGTCCTAAACGGGGAATACATGAGAAAGCGCGTAGGCCCCCCATACTATGCCCCGAATAGTCAAAACATAAATATAAACACAGCGCATTGGTAAGGCACGTAGGCCACCCAAGCTACGCATGAAACATCATTAAACTAACATCAATCCTAATATAAACCAAGAACGATCATACAAACATTCAAAAACATAGAACATCTTGGACATTGATCGGATAACCACAAAGGCGCCGCTAACTTTGCAAGGCAATGGCACATCAAGCTTAAAAACCGGTCACCATTGGAGGTTCGGGGCCCTCCTAATAGCTCGGCGGTGTAACCTCGGACTCGGGCCATGCTCGTGAACAAGCGGAACGGCAATCGATCATGGTGGTTGTCTTGCCAAGCTTATCAAGTGGGGTCGG
Organism: Fallopia convolvulus; assembly: GCA_964016875.1. Taxonomy (NCBI): domain Eukaryota; kingdom Viridiplantae; phylum Streptophyta; class Magnoliopsida; order Caryophyllales; family Polygonaceae; genus Fallopia; species Fallopia convolvulus. The sequence continues at coordinate 2,068,023 of OZ024736.1, forward strand.
CCAGGGGTTTGGCAAGGACATGGTGTACCGAGTTAGGACCGGGCGCAATTGGAGGTTCGGGGCCCTCCTAAAGGCGTGACGGTACCTCCTCTGGACCAGTCCATGGCCATGATCAAGTGGCAAGGCAATCGGGGTTTTGGCCAAGGGATGGCAGGGGTATGGCTCGTCGAAATAGGGACCGGTCGGTAATGGAGGTTCGGGGCCCTCCTAAAGACGAAACGGTGCAACTCCAGGCGGGCCAAGCCCGTGATCAAGTGTCTAAGGGCAGAGGTGTGGCGCGCCTATAGTAAGGCGAGTGGGGCGCGCCTATGAATAATCGGGTGGGGCCAAGGTTTGGCAAGGGCGTGGCACGTTGGAGGTAGACTGGCCGGCAATGGAGGTTTGAGGCCCTCCTAAAGACGTCCCGGTGCAACTCCGAGTTTGGCCATGCCATGATCAAGTGTCAACGGGGGTGAGCATGCCATTTTGGAACAAGGGGTGTTGGCCATGGTTTTAGGCAAGGGCGGGCGCGCCGAGTTGGAACCACCCACAATTGGAGGTTCGGGGCCCTCCTAAATGCGTGGCGGTACCAATGAGCATGGCGCCCTTGGCATGACAACAAACGGGTGTGATCAAGGCAAAGGATCATAAGGAATGATGGCCAAAGGTGTGGCTAGGGGTTGGCGCGCCGGAGTCGCAACCGGTCACCAATGGAGGTTCGGGGCCCTCCTATAGGCGCGACGGTGCATCTCCGGGTTGGGCATTCCATGATCGAAGGCAAAAAGGCTAGTCAAAAACTAGTGCCAAGGCGCGCCAAAGGTAGTTGGCATGTGGGGCGCGCCTTTGATAAGAAAAGGTGGGGTCAAAAAGTATGAGTTGGATTTTTGGTTTGGCAAGGTGGAACATGTAGGGCCGGTGGTGAAGTGGCAAATGGGTTATCTTATGTGGCAAGGGTGGGTCCACATTCTTGTTGGTAAACAAGTTGAAATGATGTATCTTGAATTTAAAAATGCCTTGAAAGTGACTTGAAAGGACAAAAGAAGGCTAGAGTTGAACATGTGAAGGGCTAGAGAAACATTACCCAAAATGGTGTAGACAATCTCTTCCCCTTCCAAAAGGACCTTCTTTGACTTTTCCACTTCTAGCTTGCATCCATTCCATCTTCCAATGTGCCTTTTCCTTATGCAAGACATGTGACCCATCAATAGCCTTTGACCTAGACATGTGACCCATGGCCAAGACTAAGGTGGCCGGCCATCTTCAACTCCGGTGGTGGTGCCGCCCTTGCCGGCGGTGGTGGCGTGGCGGTTGGAGCTCCAACTCCTTCAATCTTTCTCATTTCCCCCCCTTTCTTTGGATCTTGATTCTTCATTTCTTCTTTCCTCCTTTGAAACCTTTATGAAACCGATTTAATGGAGATTGAAAGTAGACATGCGCTTTTGGCCCATCCTCCATTAAAACTTGAAGCTTTGCATAATTCTCCACGAGCTCAAAATTGGACCGCCGAATGATGGTGTCAACTTCTCTTTTCCAAAACATTCCATGTTCTTCTTCATCTTCAAGGTTGGTCTCCATGAAAACTCCTTCAAGTTCTTGTACCAAAGGTGAGCTCCAAACCTCTCCCATGGAGTTTTTGGAAGAAATTTGGGCACCTTGGACTTCGAACTCGCATAGATCTTGCTTCTCCTCCTCTTTTATGGATGTCCATGGGAGCGTCAACACCATCTTGCTTCCCCTCCATTTTCATCCTCCATTGGAGCGTCAACAACATCTTAAGCCTTCATAGATTTGGACCTTCAAGCTTGAAACATGAACTTGGAAGAAGGTGAGAGAGAGCTTCCTCCATCATTCCCCCATGGCAAAAAGGTTTGGCCACGAGGGAGGCTTCCATCCGTCGGTGGTCTAGGGAACCCATTTCACCACGCCATGGGTGGTGGTTGGAGAGTATGGACGGCGGTGAAGAGAGAGCCGAGTGGTGCCTAGCTTGAAAGTGCGTCGGCAAGGTCCAAGTCCTCCGGTGAGCTCCGGCCCGAGGTGGCTCGTGAGGAGGCCAACCATGGGAGGTGGTGAGGGTCACGTGAGGTGAACCCCCACCGGAGCTCGCCAGGGAAGGGATTGGACTTGGAGGCCGAAATGAGTTTCTAGAGAGAGGAGAGAGTTTCTCTCTCTAGAGTGAAGGCACTGACACATGAAGTCCTTGTGACAGCCCCTCGGCGCACGACGCCGTCGCAGTTTCGGGGACTTCGTACCTTGGCTCGATCCAACCATATTTTCTCGGCGTTCCTAGTGCGAATTGGCTCCAAATGCAAGGAGCTACGGGCCTCAAGAGTTGGGACCCTGGATCTTCTCCGAGTCCGAACGATGACGAGCCACCCCGGCTTGATTTATCCCCGACACACCCACTTCTAGGGAGTTTTACTTGCCTTCCCTTTTGTTCATTTTCAACGCTCCATATTTCTAAAGGACCTCCTCTTATTGATTCTATCTCTTTGCTTTTGCAGGTTTTTACAGATGTCAAGTGCCTTCCACTCCGACGCTCGACGCGAGGACGCGTCGAATCTAACTGGGGGAGGATGATGTGTACCTGCCCTAGCCCTAGGGTCTCGAGACCGTGGCGACCCCCTGGGCTAATCCGCGGCTCCGTAGGACTCGTGCCAAGTCCCGTGGTCCGCCTCACCAACGGCACCACGACCCCGAACGCTCGAGTCGTGCCAGTGCCGGGCCAACCCGACGTCGACACATGAAGTCCTTGTGCGTCACGCCTCGGCTGTGCCGTGCCACAGTCGATACCGAGCCACCAGCCCTCGGTACCGTGCCAGCCTTCCTCGGTACCGAGCCCCACACCTCAATACCGACCACCATGTCCACGCCGGGCCAACCCGGCGTCGCGACATGAGGTTCGCGCCCCGCGCCTTGGCCTTTTCGTGCCACGCCTAGCGTGTCGCGACATGCCTTGAGCGCGAGCTGGCGCGCCGACGCCCTTGTCGCGTCGCGCCAGCCCTTGTCACGGCCTTGGTACGACACTCGCGACTAGGCCACCGTGACCTATCTAAGTTTCTTACTATTTTTAGCATTATTTCCTTTCCGAAACATTTCCCATTATGTCATTTCTATTTTTATGAGTTTTGGGCTTGGGCTTGCGTCTTGGGCCGCGTGCGTGCCTCCCCCTTGCGCCGCCCTTGCCACTAGGTTGAAAACTAGGGTTTGCGTGCCCCTTCCTCTATAAAAGATGCACGCCCCCTCCTTTGTCATTTACACTTTGTTTAATGTACTGTTATGCTGTCGAGTTTACTCCAGAGTGATTATTAAGGCGTCAACCCAATTTCTTATCTCATCCCATATTCTTCCGATCTCCCTCAAATGAGATCACCCTCTCAATCCTTTCAATTCTTTGTCATCCAAGTCTAGTCGTTAAATCGGCTCAATCTATCCAAGTTCGACGTGAGAAGACCCAATACAAGTCCAAGATCGATCCTCATCGTGAATCCTTCAACGGGGTTCACATCACTAATGTAATCTTTTTATGATAGGAAGAGTTTTCTTTGTTTTTATCCCTATAGATCTCAACTCCAAGAATTGTCCGAGCAACACCAAAATCATTCATCTCAAACTCTACACCGAGACAACCCTTCAAGTATTGAATGCCTGACTTGTTTTGAGTAGCAATCAGCTTATCATCAACATACAATACCAAATAATTGCAAGAACCTCTAGAATATTATGGTACACACAAAAATAAGAAGGACTTTTGTTGTAACTAAGTTGCACCATATAATTGTCAAATTGATTATACCACTTCCTCGGTGACTGTTTTAGCCCATAGAAGGATTTTTGTAGCTTGTAAACATTGTTCACTTTCTTAAGAACTTGAAAATCATTAGGTTGATTCATTTACATCTCCTCCTTCAACTTCTATGTAAAAAAGATGTCTTGACATCTAGTTACTTGAGTTCCAAATCCTAATGTGCAACTATTGCTAATAATACTCTAATGGAAGTGTGTCTGGCCAATGGTGAGAAAATCTCATTGTAGTCTACTCCTTGCTCTCTTCGATTGAATCTTTTTGAAACTACTCGTACTTTATACTTAATACCCTCATCAACTGACATTCCTTCTTTCTAAAAACCCATTTGCATGTAATCACCTTTCTATCAACAATCAATTTACTAGCTCCCAAGTCCTGTTCTTGTGAAAGGACTCCGTCACTTTTCCCATTGCAACAAGCCACTATGTTTACTCATCTCCATATACAATTGCCTTGTAGGTGGACGACTCATTATCCTTCACCTCCTCGGCCACCTACTTTGCATATCCCACCAACTCATCAAACCTATATCGCGTCGAAGGTTTAATGTCGACCCTTCTTAATTAGTTGGTCTAGAGTAATACTTGGATGTACAACTCCATCTGTTCCTATTTTGGGTGGTGTATTCTCTAGCTCATTGGTATTTGAATGTGGTAGTTGGTTGGTGACCAACTTATGTGCCTGACTATCACTTGGGGTGAACTAAACCTCCACCTCCTCAAAAATAGCCTCTTTATCAATTGTATCAATGATCTTCTTCTTGAATTCAACAAGGAACACTCATCCATGGCTATACTTCTGCTTAGTATAACCTTGTTCTCAAACCACATTATGTACTCTTGCACACCTACTCCATAGCCCATGAAGACTCCTTTCTTAGCTCTTAGGTCTAACTTACACTCATTTACAACAATCAATGCACCCAAAAGCCCTCAAATTTGAGTAATCAACCACTTTTTGAGTCCACACCACATAAGGTGTTTTGCAGTCGATACATGTGTGTGGGATTCGATTGGTTAGCTAGCAAGGCCGTCATTAGAGAGCATGCATTTCGTTGTCTCCAAAAGTGTTTGATTCATTCATTCTTCTACACCATTATATTCTGGTGTATAATTGACAGTGTGATGCCGAGCAATACCCTCATCTTTACAGAACCCATCAAACGCAGATGAATAAAAATTCTTGGCCATTATCTATTCCTAGCCTCTTGATCTTCTTCCTAGTCTAATTTTCTACTAGCGTCTTCCACTCCTTAAACTACTGAATGCCTCACTTTTATTCCTCATCATGGATACCCATGTCATCCTAGAGTAATCATCAATAAGAGATAGAAAATACATGTAACCGCCTAGAGACTCAACATGAGAAGGAGCCCGACACTCTGAATGGATGTAATCCAATGTGCCCTTTGTTTTATGAACTGTGTTGGGAAACTTGCTATCATGTAGTTTCCCAAACACACAATGCTCATAAAACTCAATATTTTTGGCCTTATGACCTCCCAAAAGATCTCCTTTCGATAGAATCTGCATTCCCCATTCACTCATATGAGAAAGCCTCATATACCATAGTCTGGATCAAATCAAGCTCCTTAACCTCAACATATTCAACACTTGAAAAACCAGTGAATATTGAACCTTGTGAGACATACAAAGTTCCATACTTGGCTCCCTTCAAGATCACATCAAAACCTTTGAAAATATATAGATCTTCACCTTCACCTCTTGAACTAAAACCTTTACTGTCTAACAGACTTAGAAATATCTCTTCTTCATAAGTGGAACATATCTGACTTTCTTCAATGTGCAAAATTTCAAATCATGTCTCCTAAACTGATTGAGCCGATCACAACAACCTTGCAAACAAACCCGTTTTCCATAAAGACATTATCCCCATCTACACAACTACACATTGTAAACAACTCTCTCTCAGGACATATGTGATAAGACACCCCAAGATCAAGAAACCACACAAGAACCTAATGTGCGTGGTCATCTACAAGTAAAACAATATCTTATTCAGAATTGTTTCCACATTCAACTACTGCAATAGACCTGGATATCTACCGTTGTTGCTTCTTCTTCTTAGGACATGCATTCTTTCAATGACCCTTCTCCTTACAGTAGTTACAAACATCATCTGGTTTAAGGTTTGATTTCTACTCTTGTTGCTTATTCTTCTCTTGCCTTCTTACCATCCTTGCTTCCATTGGCCATCAACCTAGAAGACGCTATTGACATGAACCAAGTAAGAAGACACTGCATTAGAATTAACTTATTGGTTAGCGACTTGGTCATGTAGAGGCTCTCACACTTCAACCATAAACCAGCAACGATTTCCTGATTACCAACTTCCGTTATGACGTTGTTTGTAAGACACAATAGAATCATTAGATGATCCATCTCCTCTAGAAGACCAAACTCAACGGTGGATTTTCAATCTTCAATACGGATACAAACATCATTCTCGGCGAAATTCAACCCTCGACTCTGATAGTAGTTTGCTATAATGAGAATGATAAAAGTTAAGAAAGACATGGAGATTTTACGTGGTTTACTAACAGAGAGTTAGCTACGTCCACGAGCAGAGAAACTGAATTCTTAGTATAGAGGCTAAGAGAACGATTATAATAATGAGGCATTTCATGAGATATTTAATGACTTAATCCTAATTAGATTTTGAACCGTAGGTCCAAAACAGATTATGATAGGCCCATCAATATAAAGAAATACATACTGTTTTGGAGGGGTGTTCGCTTTCCCAACCCCTAGTAAGGGGCACGTCACCCCCTAGACCCATCATCGTGGGTTGCCATTGTTGAGGAAAAATATGAAAATATTCGCAAAACATATTTTATTTGATTTTTGAAAAATTTGAGTTCGACCCTTTCTTTTTACCCTTTTGATTAAAAGTCATACAAATACAAAGAATTTGGTTTGTTTTAGGATTTGGGCTGCACCCGAGTTTTGACGGGTTGCCTACGTATCCCTTTAAAGAGAATCAAGCCTTACGTAGTTCGGAGTGTTTTGGTTTTTGTTTTTGTGTGTGAGATTTTTCATGCATCAGAGGAACGGATCTAAACCCACCTTCTAGGAAGGGTTGCCTAGACCACTCCAACTATCATTTGTATGACGCAAATGATACTAGACTCACCTTCTAGGAAGGGTAATCTAGTCGTTCGCATTTGGCGTGCACGATTATTTTTTTAGTGCGTTTTAATTTATTTGAAAATTTTAGTTTTATTTAGGGTTGCGACTGTACTCGATAAAAATTTACATCGAGTTACCTACGTAGTCTTTTTAGGCGTCAAGTCCTTACGTAATTCTATAATAAAAAAATATTGGTTATTTCATTATTTCTTAAATTCGTACGTCCCCTCTACTTAGCATTGATCATGCTATATATGTACGTACTAGAGGTGAATTCTCTTTTCCTCTCCCTTCTTTATTTGATGGGCTTGACAATTTTTTTATTTGTTTAAGCTTGAATTGATTCTCAAGCCCAAGATTCTTTCAAAGCCCACATTTGATCTTGTTTGATATGTGGGGCAAGGCCGATCGGTCCGTGTATTTGACCCCCATATTTTAATGTGCTTATACCCTATTTATTATATAAGTGTGAAATTTATTATTCAGTAGGATAATTAACACCCGAATATCGTAACAATAATTTTTTGTTGAAGTTTAAAAGATATGGAAATATCTTTTTTTATTTTCATGCTCTTTATATATCTTTTGAGGATCAGAAAGCTGCGTTTACGGTCATTCAAATCCAGAACGTTGTATTGATTTTTTTCTCTGTTCTTCTCGAGTAAGTATTTTTTCTCGGTCTTACTTTTTTCTTTCGGATGATAAACAAAATTTTCTTAAGAATTGAATGACGGTGGGTAAGAATTCAAGTGAATTTGACTTCTCCATAATTTGGTTCCTAACAAGGAAAGATTCAAGTGAATCTTGTTAGATTCTAGGGTTTAAAACTTTCGTAAAGATTTGCACCTAATTTACGGTACTATTTTTTGTTAATTTCGTACAGTGCATGTACTCTTTTTTTTTTTTTCTATTGTATATTAAACCCCAAGATTTTGATTTGCTATGTGAGTAGTCACGTCACTTTAATGGTGAGAGTTGAATTTCTTAGTCTATTAATTTGTAGGATGATGACACTACTCTTGTTTGCTTGAATAGGCCTGCACCACTTTTTTTTTTTTTTGGTCGTTCGTTTACGCCCTCTTAATTTTAGGTTGCGCATTTCGTTATGAACGGATTCTTAATCCGCACAAAAAAATCGGATTTTGAAAAAATTATGGACGGATTCTAAATCCGTACAAAAAATAGGGATAAATCCAAAACGGATTTAAAACCGGCATAGGAGAACAGTCCATGGGCGGGTTGAAAACCCGCCCATAATGTTCCGATCAATTCCCTCCTCCCATAATTGGAATTTATTGTAAAAAAAAAATTCCCTCCTCCCATATATTTTCTACCAAAAAAAAGGAATTTATTGTCATTATAAAAATGGGTGAGCTAATCCAAATTAATTCCACACATTATTCCATTAATTGGACATGTGACTCGAATGAGGCCATAACATTGTTTTGACTTAATATAATATTACATATGATTGGACATGGAGTTACTATAAAAAAAAAAAACTTTGTCACTAACTAATTTTTTTGTTCTCTACCAGAAACAAATTTAATTTTTTTTTGTATCTAAATATGTAAGATTTTTTATAATGTAGAACCTTAAACACACATGATAGATATATTTAATTAAAATAATTATTTTTAATATTTGGAATTATTTTACAACTTTTATAATATTTTTTAGGATTTAGTTTCCAAAAAAAAATACTTTTAAAAAAATAAATAAAAAATATGCATTTCATATTGATCAAAATACAAAAATTATAGATTCCATATTTTTTGGTTTGAATATTTCTCCATACAAACATAACACTACGTATAAATTATTTGATTTAATTTGTTATTAAGGGTGGGATTAATCAAGAACGATTTTTCAATTATAGCAAGAAATCAATGCTTTTGTATTCAGAGTTCTTTTAATTTTTTTTGTAAGGGGTTTATGATTTCCAAAATAGGATTTTGGTTTCTAAATTCAAGTTCTTATCATATACCCTTAGGGTATTGGATAGAAAAACCGAATCAAGAAAGGAAATGGTATTCTAAATTCAAGTTCTTATTAAACGACACATATCTCTTTTAGATTGGACCACACCATACCTTTTATTAAAACCAATCTTTGGCAAAATAATTAAGTTTAATATAAAGATAGTGTAATGTACATACAATCTTATATCAGTATATCACTATAATTATGTTTATTTTGAAACGATCCCATGTGTATAATAAATTGATAAGTTTTTATCTTATTACTTATCGATTTTCACAATTAAATAAGTTATCTTGTTTTGGATATTAATTTAATTCGTAATACTATAATAAAATATTATTGTTTCAAATAAACAACTTTTATAGTTTATTAATTTTAAATTTTATTCAAAATTTATACTAAAGCATTTATATGATTATTTTTCTTGGATAATAAATATATTTGAAAATATTTTATTATTAATATTTTTTTTAAGAAAAACTCGTACAAGGTACGGGAATACATACTAGTTTGATATTCTAGATTCAAGATTGTACATTGAAATAAAAAATACTAGTATGTATTACCGTACCTTGTACGGGTTTTCTTAAATAAAATATTTTCAAATATATTTATTATCCGTGAAAAATAATCATGTAAGTGCTTAAATATAATTTTTTTTATGATTCGCGTAAAAAGATAAGACAATTATCATATAACTAGTCAAGATCTTTTCATATGGGTAACAAATGATTGGATTAATTATAAGAATTTGTTATATGAATTAGAATCGTTCATTCTTATAAAAAATCGGTATAATGGTTTAGAATCATTCATTTTTTAAATTATCGTTATAATGGTTTAGAATCGTTCATTCTTATAAGAAATCATTACAATCGTTAATTCTTATTAAAAATCATTATAATGAATTAGGATTGTTCGTTCTTATAATCGTTATAACAAATTCTAATAATTGATTCTTATATGAAATTGTTATAATGGTTATGGTCATCGTTTATAAATTAGCCTTAGCCCTAAAAACCCTATACCCTAAACTCGAGCCTAAGATTCGCGTAATATTTTTGCACGAATTTGTATGCCGCCTATTTGGGTGGATTAGGGTTGAGGTTTGGGTTTAGGGTTTAGGGTTTAGGGTTTTGAGCTTATAGTGGCGTTTGACACTTTCTCATATTAAAATTTAATTAATAACTTGTGCGGGTTAGGGTTTAGGGTTTTGATTTAGGGTTTTGAGCTTATAGTGGCATTTGACGCTTTCTCGTATTAAAATTTAATAACTTGTGCGGGTTAGGGTTTAGGGTTTTGAGCTTATAGTGGCGTTTGACGCTTTCTCGTATTAAAAATAAATAACTTGTGCGGGTTATAAATCCGCACAAAATGTTAATGTGTTTATAGATCTCATTTAACCTATAAATACCACCATGTTGTCCTTCAATCATCAAATAATCCTTCCAAGCCTCACATATCTTAGTTGCAACGAACGAACCACTTATCGAGAATTCTTCAACCATTATTAAACGTGATAGTGGACTTTATCGGTTGATGGCTTCTCATTGTGCTGAGTAGCTAGGGCAAATGATGTATATGAGTTGAACCATCGTAAGCAATGTCTAGGAGAAAGCGTCAAACTTCATATATCAATTTCAAATCTCATTTTTAACTTTCAAACCTCATGACTAATTTCATATGACTAATTTCAATCTATGCATGTTTGTTTTGTATGGACAGTGGCATAGGAGGTCTTTAACCATTTGATTAAGCTCATGTATGTTTTATTTCGATCTTATTTTGATTCTATATACCTTAAAACTCTAAACCCTAAACCAAAACTCTAAACACTGTTGTGCTAGTTTTAAACACGTCCAACAAGAACCGCCATTTCAGCGAAAATTGCGATTCAGTGGCCAAACATGTGCGGGTTCACAACCCGCCCACGACGCCAACATGGGCGGGTTCAAAACCCGTCCACCGTCACCCTCATAATCTCTCGCTCTTTTCTCGTCCATGAAAGCTTCAATTTTGTGTGATTTGGTCGAAGACGAAGACGATTGAAGACGGCGAAATGAAGACGAAGACGAGGGCTTGAAGACGAAGACGAGGGTTTGTTTGTGCGATGCTCTTAATTAAGCATCTTGTGCGGGTTTGAAACCCACACAAGATTTGACCTAATTTGTGCGGTTCTAAGACCCGCACAAATTCGTCCGGTTTAGGGTCATTTTTTGGACGGGTTTCGGATCCGTCCAAGAAAACCCGATTTTTTCTTAATTTTTTGGAAGGTTTTAGGATTCGTCCAAGAAAACCCGGTTTTTTCTTATTTTTTGGATGGTTTTAGGATCCGCCCAAGAAAACCCGGTTTTTAAAAAAAAAATTATGGAAAATCATGGACGTGTTTCGGATCCGCACAACCTTGAGTGCGCAACATAAAAATAAGAGTGAGCAAAAAATTACCGTTTTTTTTTTTGTTTCATTTTATTTGTAGAGATTGAAAAGAAAAGGTAAAACTATCAAAACCTGTAGCTTTGTTTTGATAGTGGCACACGTAGCTTTTAATCAAAATTCCTTTTTTTTTTTAAGCTGAATCATCTCAAAGACTTGCAAGCCTCTGTATCAGTTTAGCCTTTTTGATTAATAATAATTTTTTTGTTTATTAGAGTTTTGGTCCTGTTCGGACGAAACATTTGAGGGCTTTTTATGTACAGTGCACATAATTAATTAAATTTTTTTTAATTCCGAAATCTGCCAGTTATTTTTCCCTTTGTTGTTCATCCTTTACAAATTTTTGCAGAGTAACCCCCTGATTTTCAGTTTTAAAAAATTAGAGATCCACTTAAATCTCAATTTTTAGACATTTTAAGATCTCCTTGAATCTCGAACATGTCAAAAACGGGTTGAATTGACCATAAAAATTAGGGAATCGCTTGAATCTTTTGAACCCCCAACTTAAAAGGGTGAAAAGGAGAAAGTTGACCATCATAAAACCAGGGAGAATCCTCTTGAATTCTTCATCCCCAGAACAAAATGGTCCAAAGAAAATATATTAAAACTTGAAAAGTTAACCATTGTAAAACCGGGGAGAATCCAATTCTTCATCGCCGGATTTAAAATGGTAGAAAACAGATTTGAAAAATTAACCATTATAAAACCAGGGAGAATCCCCTTGAATTCTTTACCCCCGGATCTAAAACGGCATATAAAAAAAATCAAACACGATAGAATTTTTAAAGCATGATAGAACACCAATTGCTTTTCTACCTTCTTCCTTCTTGAATTGGTTCTCTTATAATCTAACGTGTTTGCTTTTAACCTTTTTTTTATGCTCTCTTCCTTCCTTTTCTTTCCTTTGTCAGAATTGATGTTTTTTGTCTTCTTTTAACTCCCACCCCAATAGCCTTATATTTGAAAGACAAGTCACGTGGGAAGTTACCCCACTTCACCCACTTCTCCACCTCTTCTAATCTTTTTCTTTTCCTTTTTTTTAAAATTTTTTGAGCACTAGTAATTCAACTGATACGCGCAGAGAAGTTACATTGCCCACCTTTGTTGGCTTTTTTTTAATTTTTTATTTATTTTTTTAAAAAGAAAGAGCTTATAATTTGTAGCTTTGGTTGGCTCCCCACGTAAAACCAACTTTGATTTTGAGTCTTCTTTTTTTAAAGTCCACCCACATCACTCATGTGATCGGACATGTTGAAACATTGGGCCTTGGAGCAAGACTTGGGCCTTAACTTTTATATAATGGGCCTAAAACAATTAGGAAGTTATAAGGCTCAATTTCCAACTCTTAATAAATTTTTTTTGCTTGGTTTTAATGAAAATTAATCACATTTGTATTCTATAATTAATTTTCAAGATATTTGGGTAATCATGAAATTTTACCCCTCAACAGCCATCCTCCAAACCCACTACCAAGGGGCTTTGCCTCCTGGGACCATAGTTTTGTTAGGAACTCCGCCACGGAACCCTTAACGAGAATCGGTCAATAATAGATTTAAGGCACATTAACAAATGTATTAGATGCTACTCCTTCTGATCTTAAACAAGTAATGTTTTCTTGTTAGAGTAATAATGTAAATCAGTTTGCCATGGTCAATAATCAACAAATAGTAATATATCCTAAGAAACATCTATAGAACTAATATGAATACATTGTTGGCAGCAAGCTAATCCTCACCTCCTTACCCCTAGTGCATGGCACATTCCTAGTAGATATGAAAGGAAGGAGTAGTGTACGCTTAGGTTTAATTTTTGAACTCTTAATAGATGTATTAAATGGCATAAGGACAATCTTTAGTGGAAATCGATAGTATTAAACTTATCGTTGCAAGTATCGTCATGTTTTAAGTTTGACCCTAATGAAATTACAACGATTGGTGAAAACCTAGCAAAATGACTAAAGTAAAGCAACAACAAAGCCCATAAAAGATTGGTTACTCCTCAAAATCAAAATTTGTAATGAGCCTATATTGAAAATTGAGATAAATATATCTCAATAGTTAGGAGAGGCCCGGTAAACTAAACTTATTCAAAGCGAGATATATCCAATAGATAGTCTTATGGTTGCATAACATTTGGTTTCTTACAAGCCAGGTAACCTATACTTATATTCCTGTACTTATTTGAACCATATAGGTAACATGCATCAACACCTAGAGAATGACAGGAATGGCAAATAAGGGTTTAGCTTTATGCACAGCCATGCCAAATTTTTCCTCCATGTCCAAATTCTCCGGCTCAACACCATCTTCCAACTTCCAATCAAAGGAATGGATCAAGGATCCTATTATTAGGTGAAGAACCCTAATCCCTAGATTCACCCCAGGGCAAATTCTACGTCCTCCACCAAAGGGCGTAAGTTCAAAATGCAAGCCCCTAATGTCGACATTTGACCCCATGAATCTCTCCGGCTCAAAACAACTCGGTCTCTTCCAAACATTCGGGTCTCGTCCAATGGCCCATGCATTGATCAAAACTTGTGATCCTTTTGGAACCTTAAACCCACATAACTCAGACATCAACATTTGCTTCTCTTGGGACCAGGAGTGGCGCTGGCGGGTGTAGCCTCAAGGTTTCTTTTACTATCGCTTGTAGGTACGGAAGCCTTGTGATGTCAGCTTCCTTGACCATATTTCCTTTTCCTATAGTCTCCTTAAGCTCTTCTTGTGCTTTCTTTAGCTTGCTTTGGTCACGGAGTAACTCAGCCATTGCCCATTCTATTGTGCTTGAGGCAGTTTCAGTTCCACCAATGAAAAAATCCTAAGCAATCAACAATAATGTAGATATCAGATCAATATCACTTAAAATATTTTACTATATATATGTACAAAATCTATAAAGGAAATAAAAACCAAGTTTCATCAACTTAGGAAAGTGGAAAGTATTAGACCATGAAGAACTTATAGAATCTATATGAAAAAATTGTTTTTATAGCATGAATGTGTACCACTTAATTGGATTTTTTTATAACGTGAATGTGTACAACTTCTGCATACAAATTATAACTGCTAATAATACAAACTAGTAGTTAGTTGCATTGTGACACATGGAAGTTATATGAACTATATTCAACACCTTGCTCTGAAAGATTAATTTGCATAATTTTCTTTTAAGAATTCTATGGAACAAAATATATTCATAGCAATACTTGTATATATGAGAGAGAGTAGAGAGGGATCCATTTACCACTAGAGAGTGTGCAATGTACGACATGTCAAGTTTGTCTACGTCTTCTTGGATCACTTTGAGAAAGGCATCCAAAACATCACTAATTTCATCAGAAGTATCATCCCCTTTGTTTGCCAATCGTTGATCAATTATTCTTTGAAATCAATCAATCAATATTCCATGGTACTCTTCCATTCGATGCCTAATCTCTTGCAAGTCGAAGCCTCTTATGATGGGAAAGTAATCACCAAGGTTCGGTTTCCCGGCTTCATGAATCATATTCGAAATGATTTGCTTGAAATCGTGATTGAAGGCCGAATCTAGTTCGGCTATATCCATGGAGAAGAAGGTGTTGGAAGTTATATTAAGGTTCGAGGAGAAAACTGTCCAGCCAATATCGACTGAAACGCCATCTTCACAGCATCCACCTATGTAGGAGATTAGCTCATCCACCTTCTTTTGTCGAAGGTGTTTTAGATTGAAAATGCCTACAAATAAAAAAATATGGTTCGGTATTTTAGATTGTTTTAGGGGGAAATGTATCTTATGCTATAAACTATAAATAAATTATAGTCGTTTCTAATAGAGGGTTAAGATCGATAGAGTTATAATGGGAATTTTGATTTTGAAATTTTAAAACAAAATTCAAAAAATTAACATTCTTTCGCTTGTTTTTGTTTCTGTCATTGAACTTGAAAATATGATTACAAAAGATGGCCACATATTTTGATGTGCATGTTCATAATATAATTATTCTAAGAAGTTGAAACATATGCCTACACAATTGACATATAATATACAAATGTTCATATGAATATATGTAAAGATCACGTTTAAGTAGTTCAGATTTAGAGTTTTGAGGTTCATGTATAAGTCGCATATGTTCATATATTAGTATGACAAATTCAAGTTTTAGAGGGTATCTCAGTCATTAATAGAGGCTGATTATAGGTCCATGGACTTTGCCTAATGCAAGCTCATTTGACTTAAAGCTTTACTTACGTCACGGAGTTGTCATAATTCATCTCATATGCGCCTTTTCTGTGATAGTCATGTTGCTCTGCATATCTCTTCTAAATTAATATTTCATGAGTGCACAAAGCACATTGAGGCAGACTATCACTTTTTGCATGACTTGATTCAAAACGAGGAGGTGATCACTATTTATGTATGCACAACACATTAGAGCAAACTGCCGATTTGTTCACTAAGGCCCTGGGCAAAACTCATTTTGTTCATCTATTCAACAAGTTTGGCGTTTTGATCAATTTGAGGGAGAGTAAAGGGATATTGTTATTATTTTATTTTTTATGTTGTAGATACAATCTTTCTTGGAAGATAAGTCATTCAAATGCCTCTCTTTTTGGTGGAAGAAGAGGCGGCAGTCTCCGAAAATTTTATTAAAACAAGAAAACTGAGCTAAGTAGTCATCAAGTAGGGTACAATCCAACCCCTAACATCATCAAGTAGAATAAATTTAATCCCTTTAGACGAGGCGCTCAAAACATAAAAACCTAAAGGACAATTTAACACAAAAGAAGCTAAAAAATCAGCGGTAAAGTTTGCCTTATGATAGCCATGTAAATGCCTCCATATAATATACTCATAATATCAATAAATAATAAGAAACTAGTATGTATTACTTACCCCGTATGATTTTTGCTTAAACAAAATATTAATAATAAAATATTTTTAAATATATCAATCATTCTTGATAAATAATCATATTTACACTACATATAAGAACTTTTGAGAAAATATATAAAATCAAAAGCTCCCAATTATTGAGCTAGGAATGCAATAGAGGGATAAACATCCCATGATCCATAAGCCAGAGCGGTCGACTACTAAGGTCATCCGTATCGGCAAGCTCAAGTGGAGTTTTACGCCCGGTTTCGGGCTAAAAAAAGGGAAAAGAAAAAAATTTCAGTGAAACCGGCCTTTTAGTTTCGAAAGTTGAAACCCAAGTGGGTTTCACTTCTTACATGTTCTAAAAATACCCAATTCAAATATGCCGTATGGCATGCACAATTCAATTTAATTTTGGGTAGTTAAAAGCTTGATTTAATATTTGGTAATTTTGTCCAGATTTTAATTAACTAATAATAATAATTTTAATATTTTAATTTTTAATTTTGTTTAATCTATCCATATACACCAATTTTATATTTGTTGATTCATGTTAATATTAGATTATTATTTTTTGGTTGGTTTAGAGTAAATAAACACATGTTTAATTAAGTAAAGAAATTTTTTTGGGTTGGTTTACAATTATTTATGTTGTTTCGTTAATTTATTTAATGTATTTTCTTACATGTATTTTGATTTATGTTGTGTTTGATATTATGGTTTTGTTAATGATGACGAAGAAGGTTATGATCGTCGGAAACCGCGTTATTGTCAAATTAGCCAAATTTAAATAATTTTTTTTTGAAATTTAAAACATATTTTTACAAACCCAAAACTCAAAAATATAATAAAATTAGTCAAATTGTAATTTGTTTAATTAGATAAAAAAATATTTAAAATTAATAAATGAAGTGTATAGTTGTAAGTGGTAAAAGTTGAAAAGTGGGTTTCATTGATATTTAAAAGTGGGTTTCATTGAAATGAATTGAGAGGGTGTAAGATGATGTGGAAGAGAGAACAATGATAAAAATAAGTGTTTTTTTTGGGTTTAATGGGTTTAATTGATAATTATGGCTTAAGATTGTTGGTATCACTCCTACTGCTTTCCTAACTCATGGGCTTCCTAACACTCCAGGGAATAATCTAAAACTACAAAAAGCTCAAGAAATAGTAGGGGGAAAGCTAGTTGTTTTGCTAAAAGGAGTGAATGAATTGAACTCGAGCCAAGCCAAGGCTTAGAGCTTGTCCCAACCTATCCTACATGGATAGAATCAACTTAGCCACTTGGAATATTAGAGGATGCATCATGCATCCTAAGCTTAGTGCAATTAAGTCTCTTATAAAAGATCATTGCTACTTACACAAGATTATATTATGATCCTTCCAAGGGCCATAATGGGTGATTTTATTGCCATCATCACCGCTAATGAACACCATAGTGGGGATGGAAACCAGGGAAGGCCTTGAAATTATCTCCTCAACGTAACTTGGTGTAGACAACAAACGAATGTGATATGCAAGTGTCGAGTAATTCTTCACGTAGTCCAAGTGTCAGCAAGGAACAAAAAGTATATGAAAGATTGATCGTGTGCTACACAAACCTTATTGGCTTTCCTCGATGTTGAATGCTACGAGATTCTTTGAAAATAAGAGAACTTCAAACCACTCCCCTTGCATTGTAAAGCTTCCATAATTTCTCGTTTCCTTCCAAGAACATCTGGAATTCAACAATCGCTTTGTTGAGATTGGGAATGATATAGGGTCGAACAACATTCAAGGTAGTCGTATGTTCAATGTAGTGAAAAAACTCAAACTAGTCAAAAGTCGGTTTTTCTTCTTCTTAACTCCAACAACTATTGTGACATAGAGAGAGATATAAGGAAACTACAAGTAAAACTTGATTGTGTCCATAATGGCCTAATCACTAATCCACACAACCATTAACTTATCCAAGAAGAGAGAATATCCGGTTGGGAACATAAAAGACTTGCAACAAATGGTCCTTGAGTTGTTGACCGTACCTTTCACAGCATGCGAAGATTAAGTGGATTAACTTAGAGGATTCGAGTTCTAAGTTTATTCATGCTTCGATCAAACAAAAAAACGTTGCTATCCTAGCCTTAAAAAATCATCATAGCAACCTCTACTCTAGCAACCACTAGATTAAGAACCTGGTTGTGGGTTACATTAAAGATCTATTAGGGCCTTATAGCTAGGTCCAAACAATGACCAGTGATTGACACAGCATCTTGAAATCTTGGACCTAAACTTTTTTCCCATGAAGTTGACTCTCTTCTAGATGTTGTCACCTTTTGCAGGATCCGAAATGTCCCTTTTCAACTCCTGGCGCTACTATAGTGCCTTCTTCAGAAAACTTGGCATCGAATAGTTAGTGTGTTTGCTTGGTAATTCAAGACTTCTTCAAGACTAGGAATTTGTAGAAACAGACTAATCCAACAACTAACCACCTTGCTCCCATAGTAACTACATCGGCGGGCCTAAATGAGTATCACCCTATTTCATGTGACAACACCATATATAAGATCATATCAAAAGTCATTACAGCAAGACTGAGAAATATTATGGGGAGTTGTTGATGTTAAACAAGACGCTTTCCTCTGTATGGGACTTGGAGCAATATCCTAGTATGTTATGATATTCTAAAATACTATGGCAGAGAGAACATTGCTCCTAGTTTTGTAGTTGATCTCAGAAATTCCTATGACACTTTGGATTAGGATTTCTTGTCAACAGTTATGGAAGTGTTATGACTACCCCTCAAATTTATTAGTTGGGTTAGAGAATGTCTCTACATCAACTTTCCGTATTAAAGCGAATGGAGGTCTAGTAGGTTTCTTCCAAATCAAATGAGGGCTTAGGCGAGGGGATCCCACAATCCTCTACCTATTTGCAATTCCCATGGTATAGTTAAATAGGTTGTTGATGAAGATAAGTGCTTCTACAAGTTTCAATTCCACCCTAAATGTAGAAAATGAAGCTTTGTCCCTTAGCTTTTGCTCATAAGTTGTTCCACAAATGAATAGCAAAACCTAGTTCTATTTCGTCTCTATGAATCAAGATAGACTCCTTTTGCGGGAACTTATGTCTACAATGCAATCTTGGCAAATCAAGAACCTTTCTTGCCAGTGGTGATCAAGAAACTATGCATACCACGAATTATACTTGTTGTTTTCCCCTTTGCCGGACGCTCCAATTCTGTTGAGCACACCTCTCCTTACTCAATTTCTCCCCGTTTTCTTTTCCCGCATATCGACTCACCGGTCTCTAGTGCATCGAGTTCCCCCCGTTCACCTTCACCTAGTCCACGGATCTGCCCAGCCTCACCTTCCACAGTCGTGGCGGACACAGCCGCGGGCGCGGTTATGGGGTCGCGGGTGCAATAACCCTCTAGCAGCCCTTATTCGAACCCAGTCCCTCTACCTGCCTTGCCTTCCCCACCACCTCAAACAAATACCCATTCCATGATCAACCGGGGAAAGGCCGGGATCACCAAATCGAGAGCAATACTTGACCTTAATACAATCACCACAAAATCAAAACCGAACATTTCCCCGTTACCATCATCTCATAAAACAACCCTCCTTGACCCTTACTAGTCTTCTGCCATGACAAATGAGTATCGTGCCCTTATTAGTAATGGAATGTGGGAACTGGTTCCTCGTCCTTCTGAGGCTAATGTTGTGCGTTGTATGTGGCTTTTTCGCCACAAGTTTTGGTCTGATGGGTCGCTAGAGCGATATAAGGCTCGGCTAGTTGCTAATGGCCGATCTTAGGAGATTGGTGTTGACTGTGATGAGACATTTAGCCAATTGTTAAGTCGTCTACTATCAGGACTGTGTTGCATTTGGCAGTTTCTCGTTCTTGGACAGTTCATCTACTGGATGTCAAGAATGCGTTTCTTGATGGCCATCTCAAGGAAAAAGTTTACATGTTTCAGCCGCCTGGCTTTGTAGACTCCACTAGGCCCAAACATGTCTACCGCCTAAAGCAGTCACTGTATGGCTTGAAATAGGCTCCCCGAGCTTGTTATCAACATTTTGCTTCATACTTATTTCGCCTTGGCTTTACTGGCAGCAAGAGTGATTCCTCTTTGTTTATTCTACATCGTGGCCATGACACCGCCTACTTGTATGTATGTCAATGACATTTTTCTTACTGCCTCTCCTGATCGTCTTCGGTGTGACATTATTGCTTTGTTGAGTAGGGAATTTGCCATGTCCGACTTAGGCCCATTGTCTTACTTTCTTGGCATTTCTGCTCGACCCAAGGGCCATGGTCTATTCTTATCACAGGGCAAGTACGCTTGGGAGATAGTTGATCGAGCCAATATGTCCTCTTGCAACCCAGTTGTCACACCTATTGATTCTGACTCCAAATTGGGCGCCAATATTGGTCCTTCGGTTTCTAATCCGACGCTATAAGAGTCTTACAAGTGCTCTTCAGTACCTCACTTTCACCAGACCGGATATCACCTATGATGTTCAGCAAGTATGTGTGTTTATGGATGATCCTCAAAAACGTCACTTGGCTGCGTTGAAACACTGTATTCGGTACATACATGGCACTCCTGATTTTGGTATCTCTATTATGCTTGTCGATCGACCAACTCTTGTGGGCTATACTGATGCTGACTAGGCTGGTTGTCCAGACACTCGATGGTCTACGTCTGGTTATTGTGTCTTTCTTAATGACACACTTGTCTCGTGGTCAGCGAAACGACAACCTGTTATCTCTCATTCTAGTGCGTAGGCTGAATACAAGGGTGTTGCTAATGTTGTTGCTGAGCGTTCCTGGTTATGCAATCTTTTACTCGAACTGCACTGTCCGCTGTCTCATGCTAGTCTTGTCTACATAGATAATATCTCAGCTACTTATCTTGCTGCAAATCCGGTTCAACATCAGCGTACCAAACATATTGAGTTGGATATACATTTTGTTGGAGAAAAGGTTGACATTGGTCATGTCAAAGTCCTCCATGTCCCGTCTGCTTATCAGTACGCTGACATTTTCACAACGGGCTTGACTCCTTCATTTTTTTTCTAGATTGATAGTATCTCGTTTCGTCTGCGGGGGTGTGACAATGTATATTATATTTATGTAAATAATGGTGTTGACCTAGCTTACGATACAAGACTATGTACTATATATTGTGAATGAATACAATGCACCCTAATGGAATTTTACAGTATATAAGAAGAAAGTGATATTAATTGAAGGTTAAAATGGGTGGTGTTCACAACATCTATTTACCATATTAGTGTTGCTAGAAACAAGAAGTGCTTTAATGATATTGAAGCAAGAAGTGTTGCCAGTGTTATTAAGGCAATTGGAGGCGTCAAAGGATGGCTAAAAAGGCAGCGTACCCCAGTCTTCGATTAAATTTATAGGCATGGCATATATAGCATAGCTTAACCAAAACATAAAGGTTGTTGTTTGGTACTCGTTTGGTGTGTTGGTCCATCTTTGCCGGATTTTTTTTGGTATATTTTTTCCTGAACACTACATCGATCGAGCTGTCTCGGTTTTTTTTATAGGTTTTCTTGTAAGGTCTTTTTGAATCTACTATATATATAAAAGCAATAAGGTTTGGAACCTTCTCATTACGCCACCTAGGATTTTGCCACATGTCTATCCTATATTAAGCCACCTCATATTTTTACACATGTCATTTTCTTATAATTTAGACGTCTTTATAAATATTCCATGTCATAGTCCACATGTCAAAAAATTTCCATATCACTCATATATTATGTACACATCATATTCCCACATAATCTATAAATATCAATCAATTTTTTTAATTTTTTTTATATTGGATTACAATAATGTTTTTTTGGAAATTTATTTACATATAAAAATATTTTTTACCATATATTTATGATCCTAACAACTCTCCAATATAATCTACCAAAAAAACTCATATAAATATTTACCGAGATCTTATCCTATAATATAAATATATACCGAGATCTTATCCTATAATATATACCGAGATCTTATCCTATAATATGTCAAGTCAATTTTATTTGCTAATCCATATTAAATGTCCCATTATTTTCATTTTTGTTATCAAAATCTTTAATTTAGAATTATGTTTTTTTTACAATTTATATAAATCACCAATTCACAATTATTATTTGTATTATATTTTTTATTTATTAATATCTTTATTATAGTATATCTAAAAAATATCGATTTATAGTCGTGCAGGGCACGACGGGGACAACTAGTATCGATCTAATACACTTACTTTTTCTAAGAAAAAAATTTTAAGCATTGAAGTGAGCTAAATTTAGCTGGCTTGTTTCACTTTTCAAAAGTATTCTTTTGCAAAAAAAATATATTTTCTTGAAATATGTAAAAAATAATTATCATTTATTTATTTAAGGTAAAATAATGTATACTTTTGACAAAAAAAGGAAAAATAATATTTACTTTTTACAAATATACTTTCCATTAGCAGAGAAGAAGTTCTAAAATCACAAATAACTAGTTGAAGTCCCGTACCATGTACGGATAATATCACTGTAAATTTAAATATTTTATGTATTTTAATGGGAGAAATCTAAACAAAATTATATATTAATGAAAATAACAAATTTGTCATAAGGCTTCGATTTATATTAATTCTATCTATATAATTCGATCTATAGGTTGAATATTTCATGCATAAGTTGATATTATTATAATATTTATTTAAAAAAGTATAAATTAATTTATTCATGCAATTAAATGTAGAACATAGTTTCTTATAAAAATATAGTGCGTACTAAAATATATTACATATTCTATAAATAAATTCATTATATCAGAAATTTTAAAAAATAGATAAAAAAATTATATACTTGGAGCACAAGTTTTGTTAAAAGAGAAAAAATGATTATGTATAAAAATAATATTAAAAATATTATCATTTAAATCAAGTTTTGTTAAAAGATGTGAATAAAAATTTTATATAGAAAATATCAACCTATAGATAGAAATTTTTATAGATAGAAAGTTATATAAATATGTTATCTGTTTTATTAAAAATATTATATGTATACAAAGAATAATACAAGTTATAATAATATTTATTATTAAAAAATCTGACATTATTTTATTCAAACAATGCCACGTGGCGTAACTTTTTCAACGGAGATGATTTCTGGTTTGTAATGTATTAGGTAGATTTAACCTGCATGTTTAAAACTAAAAAATTTATGGAGAAAACCAAGGGGGTATGAAATCATACATGGGAGTTGCAGATCTTGCGGATGGTTCGCCATGTAAGATTCGGGGGCATAAAAATGACAGAGAATTGGTGGTGGTGAAGGGCACGGACGGCGTCAGGCACCCGTCTAGTGGAGAAGATGTGGTCGTGCTTCTGGAGGACTTGTTGAGCCATGGAAGGAGACGAGACGACGATCGTCGTAAGACTTGCCAGTTTGAGAGACATCAAAGGGCCATGGATCTTGGCGAGTTCAGCTAAGGATTTGTGTGGGATTCTGCCCAAGTTGTGGAGGTTACCGATGATAGGCAAAGGGAAAGGCCCCGGTGGCATATTTTTAAGCCACTTGAGTAGCTTACTTGTGTAGAGGCAAAGCTCAACAGCAATTAGGCTTAGTAGGAGCAAAGCAAAATTCATCCAGAAACCCATCTCTGAAAATAATTTATGCCCAGAGAGAAATTAAGATTTTCGGATCTGGGGTATGTTTATACATCTTCATTGGAAGGTGAATATGAATAATTAAAGCATTCATTTGTTTAATGAAACATACTAATAATGCATTCATTTGTTTAATGAAATCTTTATTGGAAGGTGAATATAAATAAAGCATTCATTTGTTTATTGAAATCGTACTAATAATGCATTCATTTGTTTAATGAAATAGTACTGATAATACTGATAATACTGATTGGAGGGCTCCTTTGCTGGCTATGTCATCTTACCACTCTCAACTATAGATGCAATCAATTAAACACTCAAGATATTAATTATAAAATGGGTAGTTAGACCAAATATGCCTAGTTTGCTGGCTGGTTGTCCTTGCAACCATCCATCCCGGGTTTATTTCGGTCTTGTTTTTAGGGAATTTGTTAAAATTTGTTGGTGATTTGTGAAAAGTCATCAATCCTATTGAAAACATGTTAAGGTAAAGGAGTCACATGGAAATGTCGATTGAGGAAATTGACTAATGTGACTTGCCATGATATGATAAAGAGAAGTAGTCATGAGAATGAAAAGAAATCGAAGAGACGCACCACGACATCGAGGCACAAAACCTCAAGTGCAACGGCACAAGACGAGGGCGTGCCTACGTCGCATAAGACGCTCGGCTGCGGCACAAGGCAGCGGTGCTCGGTAAGGCACGCCAGTGCACGGTGTACGCACGCTTGCACGGCTCTAGCTCGGTACAAGAGCGAGGCACGCCGATGCTTGCTTGTGAGGTGTGTGCATAGCTAGTTGGGGCGCGCCTAGACCGTTGCTTTGGCACATCCATGGTTGCGTGGTACTAGTGGCGCGCCTAGGATGTGTACGTGTGTGGAGCTTGCGGCGCGCCTAGAGCTTAGGTAGGAGGCGCCGAGTGGTTGCAATTGAGCTAAGGTATGGTTTTGAGCTTGTTGAATGAGTCTTATAGCTTTGTGCATGTTTATATGAATGTTTGAAAGCTTCTCTAAGCTTGATGTATGCTTTATGCAAGGATCAAAGCTTGAGATTAGCTTAACACATAGTTATGAATTCTAGAAAGGAGTATTAAAGCTTCAAACTAGCTTAGAGTTAGCTCTAGAAGCTTGAATAAGCTCTTGACTCAAAGTATAAGTTTGGTGATAAGCTCATGTATCTAGAGTTTAGCTCATGGAAGCTCAAACTAGCTCAAGTTAGCTCAAGTAGATTGAAAGTCAGCTCAACGAGCTAAAACGCAGCTCAAGCCAGCCGAACTAGCTGGATGCTAGCTCAACTAGTTGAGGGCCAACTACACTAGGTAAGTGACCTAGCTAGGTACCTAGCAATGCTAGCTAGCTATGGGCCATGGTGGGCCGGCCCATGGGACACGTGTGGGCTGGATGGGCCGCAAGTGTGGACACAAGAATTAGCCTCATGCTTTGCCTTTTGGGCTTTGGATTGGGCTTTTCTAATGGAGTTTTGGACCATTTCCTTAGGCCAATATGAGCTAGATTTGGACGGCTTTTGGACTCCAATTTGGGTTGATGTTGGACGCCTAAAATGATGACTAGGAGAGAGGAAATGGATAAGGAGAGTTGGTTACAACTTCCCCTAAAATGACTCTTGGCCTCTCATTCTCTCAACCGATTTTGTAACCACCTTTTGGGCAGTTTTTGGACAGCCTTGGACATCTATAAAAGGGTGGTTGGTCGTCCATTTGATGGGATGAGACGAAACACAAAATTAGATACAAATCGGTACAACTTTACACTAATAGTCGGTTAAGGCATGAGTGGTGTAGTCGTGTGTTTTCTCAAGAGAATCAAACACAAAGTGTGTATATAATGGATCGATCTTCACGAGTGTGTTTGAAGGAGGAACCTCAAGTGGCGTGGCGTGGCGTGAGGAGTTCGTCCAAGTGAAGGAAGAACCACAAACGTCATGGGAAGACAACTTCGTTCAAGTGAAGAATGAAGAGGAGTCGCGGGACTCGAATAAGGTATGTTCTTGATAGATATGTCTTGCCAACAAGTGTATTGTTCGTATGGTACGTTTTATCTCACAACAATATTGCGGTATCCCTTGGCATGGAGGGGCAATATTCGTTGAAGAAAAGCTTGATCTCATTGAGTGACTCGTAGCCTTTATCCAAGACAACTTGTAAAATGTTTTAAGTGGGTCGATGGTGATTACCTTTACAGTCTACTCACGAGATTACCTTTCGAGGCCTACTCAAACCGCCTTGTTGTACAAGGATCGACTTTCACCTCAACTTGTTTATGCAAAATGCTATTCCGTTAACATACCCTAAAATTCAACAAAATTATATGGGTAAAGTTTTTAAATTTTATTGAAAATTATTCAACACATTAAAATTTTTTATTGAAATAAAAGGAGAACAATCTAATCTCATTCATTAAATTTTTATTTAATAATCAGAATTTTCTCAACTCCGCACATACTTTTTCCCAACTCCACTAGAATTAAATTTGGTATCATTAATAAAAAAAATCGGTTCTGCTACGATTAAGTTTTTATTAACTCTATAGATACAAGTGGACGAATATGAATAATTAAAATCAATGATTTATATTAATCCACAATTGTTGGATCATAATGTTTTAGTAACTAGACATCGAACGAGCAATATTCCCTGAGCAGCGGAAATGATACTAAAATAGAAACACAGTATTTAGAAATGAAAACTTTCTATACTAACAAGTCGTAGAAAGAAAAACCACTATCCTTGAGACTCCTTAGAGGATTTCAATAGTTCATTAATATATTAAGGATACACGGTTACAAGCCATTTCAAGTTCCTAGGTAATTTCGACACCAACTGAAGTTCAACCAACCAAACTTCTACAACCCTAATTATAAACCCTAAAGAATGAATGAACTACTAACCTAAGTACTTAAAGTCCCGCGAATAAAAAATTCTCTTAAGTTCTCACAAATACACGAACACTTAAGCTCTCACTTGTCCACTGTCTTCAACCACAGTCTAACCCTAGCTATGACTAGCCTTTTATAGAGCAACCACTGAGTGATCTCAATCACAATCATGTCTATGTGATGATATTCCACTTGGAAGATCTCACTAAAAATGGATTACAGAAATATAAAATATTCCCATTATGACACAACTTTCCTTTTCGGGCTGCTATTGCTAAATGGGCTGACTAATTTTGGGCCTAACAACCGACTGATCTCGGATTTCTTCTACTTTCATTTCCTTGATCAAATCTTCCAAATTTGATCTTATCCTCTCACAAACAACTGAGCTTAGTTGTCGAATCTTCGCACATCTTCGCAATTGATCGTTCTCTCAAGATCTGGTAACTTGGCATAAATAGAAAGTCACATATCTTCGAGATCAACCTTTACAGATTGTCACTCTTTTCCTCCATTGTTCCTCACAAAATTTTGTCACTCTTGATGATATTCTTGTTGTTTTCTTGAAATGCTTATACGCAAAAATACATTAAAACATCAAAGCTTATCATTGTTAAAACTAAGAGAAATCATGGAACAATGAATGTTCCAACAATTTCCCCCTTTTTGATTATGATAAACTTATGCAAAAATGCACATCTAGAAACTAATTGAAATTTTGAGACATGAAAAAAAAATCAGTTGGTTCCCCCCTTAACAAAATCACCGTTGTTCCTACTTACCAAGTGTAACAAAAAATTCCCTCTTAGCCAATGTTCCCTTTGACCTTTGTATTTCCTAGATACGCATCATTGCATTTTTCCTAATGTCTCCCTTTTGACACCATCAAAATATTAATCCAAACTAGAAAAACATAGAGTAAGAGATCATATTTCATTGAAACTAAATATCATTCATATGCAAAAACGATTCATTGCATAGCTTATTATGTTTCATGAAGCAACCGTCAGCAAAAGACAAAGAAAAACATAAAAACACCCAAATCCAAGATATCTTAAAAATTTTGAGGGTGGGGTGGGGGGTAAGATGACATAATAACAAGAGGGGTTCCACTAATGGTTCTGAGGAGGTGGGATCAGCAGCATTAGAGGAAGTGTCTCTCTTAGCCAGGTGATCGATGATGACACTCACTTAAGATAATATTTGTTGAAACTTACATAACATCTTGGCACCAACACATCAGCTAGTAGAAGAACTCCCAACACCCTTTTGAGCAGTCTTCTTTGATGTCGTTCCCTTGGTGTCACCATGGAACTTCGTTTGAGAAATGTTGCTCATATCCAAGGGGAAACCAACCGCCTCTACCAGTCAAGGCTCGTATAAATTTTGATCTTGTAAGACTGCCTTGACAAACTAAAGATACGTCAACCCATGATTCTTTCTAGTGCTTTTGGCCATAATACTGCATCATACTCTCAAGAAGGAGAATTCTTTCCATGTTCAGAAAATTATCCATCAAAAGCATATTGTTGATCATGATCATGGTCCTTTTCTCCAGCCTAGGAACCACGACCTAGATCAAGAACTGATGAGCGATTCTCCCTATATACCCAAGCTTAGTGGTCAGATAGGGACTATTAGAGGGATTTCCCAACACCCTCATAATGATTTGATTCCAAACAAGTGATCACAATCCAAAATAGGTCAAAAGTAACTCCCATTATCATACGTCCTTGTAAGCACAAGTTCCCAACCTCATTCCAATCAGTGGAATAAAAAGGTCTATTTGGATAGTTAACGGACAAAAGATGTAACTCCATCAAAAATTTAGGAGGGCTAGGAAATCTTTTGAGATCTAGACAATTATCCACCATTTTAAAGGTAGTAAGTGGGGTTCATAGGGTATGTTTGTCTGGATCAGGCTAAGGGACAACTTATAATCAACAATCATTTTGGCTTGAAACGAGGGATAAAATAGATCAAGTTGGTTATTTTTGCCCAATAGAAATTATTTGGATTTGATTATTTCAGTATCAAAAGCCTTTGAGCATGCTAAACATAACAATTTTCAATGTTTATAACAACTAAAGAATAGAGGAATAGATATAAGCCATTAGAAAGCATGACAATTGATGTGTAGTTCCCAGAATGAAGTTACCTCTTTAGTAAAGCAATGAGGGAATTGAGGATCGTGACTTTTTTACTCTAGGTAGATCATGCCTAGTAACATCCATAGATGCTCAAAGTTTTTTAGTCTAAGGCTTTAGTAAAAATGTCTACCACCTGATTTTCAGTCCTATAATGATCCATTTCGATGAAATATTTTTCAACATTATCTCTTAAGAAATGATATCTTATGTCTATATGTTCTGTTCCAAAATGATGCACAAGATTCTTTAAGATATTGATTCCACTTGTGTTATCACACATGATAGGAATAGTTTCAAGAGACATTCCAAAGTCGATGAGATGTTGTTTTAACCATAATACCTTGGAAGAACATGCAACAGCTACGACACACTCAACTTCAACTGTTGAAAGAGCTGATGAATTTTGCTTCTTTGATCCCCAAGGAACCAGACATGGACCAATAAACTGAGTCATGCCCGATGTTCTCTTCCTATCTACCAAGTCACCTGCAAAATCTGCATTTGAGAATCTCGGCCACTAAATTGAACGAGTTGTGTCTAGGATAGCAAAGACACAAATTGTTGTTCCCTTGTATCGCAAGATTCTTTTTAATTCTTTCAGGTGTGACTCTTTTAGATTGAATTGGAACCCGACACAAAGACATACACTAAACATAATATCTGACCGGTTTACCATTAGATCTAATAGGGAACCGACCATGCCATGGTACATTGTTTGGTCAACATCAACACCATTTAAATCACCATCAAGACGAGTATTGGGAGAAATAGGTGTATTGAAAGGTTTCGTGTAATCCGTAACATACTTCTTCAATAACTCCTTGATGTATTTTTGGTGATATACCTTTATTCCCTCATCACTGTGAACTACTTGTAGACCAAAAAAGGAAGGTGAGTTCTGATGCAACCTTAGGGTCACAAGGGGCGGATCTATGCTCGAAATGTCCGAATCTTCTATGAGAATAGAAACTTGGATAAATAAGAGACCACAAAGTAGACTCGCGGGCCTCTAATGTCCTTCGGAACGAGGGTGGGGCGAGGAAAAGGGATAAAATGGCGGTCCAACACATGGACTCGACAACGGAACCGGGGTGACGTTGGGCCAAATGAGGAGGAATCTCACTCTTCTTTAACTTGGCTTAAATTTACGTAATTAATACAAGGGGGAGTGGCTCCTTTATATATAGGATGCCACACGAAACCCTAGTTCTAGATGGGGTGGATTAGGACTACTAAGCATACTAGGCCCAACATCCAAGCCCATAATACTAATAATAGAAACTAATATAAATGGAAAGGTGCAATCTAACCCTAATGACCTAATGGGCCTTATGATAGCTTATTGGGTCGTTCTCTTAAGCATAAGATAACACACGCCCAAAAATAGTAATAGCGGAAATATAAAGACGAAAATAGAAATAATATAAAATAATACATAAAGAGACTAGGTCCTAATCCAAGGGGGTCTCCAAGGTCTAGGTTGTCTCGGGATGGTCAGTGTTGGGGCCGAGCCAGGCCAGGGTCGCATCATTCTCCCCCGCTTAGCTTCGAAGCGTCCTCGCTTCGACGTGGGTCAGACAAGGGATGAAGGCGATGATCTCATTAAAGCTTTGCCATCGACATGGGTAATCTCTAGAAATTATGATGTCGACACATGGGCAGGCTCGAGAATCGGCTCGGGGTCAGCATCGGACTCTAAGGAGGGTGCCGGTGTGGGTGACGACTTGTCAAGCTGGGGCTAGGCCTCGACCTTAGGTGTCGGCGTGACTAGAAGTGGATGCTTGGGGAGGACTGGATCTCTCGGCACGTTGCTTGGCACGGTTGTCGGTTGTGTTAGCAATGTTGGGTTGGACTCGAGCTTAGGCACGGGGTGTCAACCATGGTTGGGACTCTCGAATGGACTCGGCAAAAAGGCACTCAAGCTCTGTGATACGTGCATCCTTCTCCGCGATCTGTGCGTCTATCGAGTCTCGATCATATGCGAAGTATGTCGGGGGTTTGGCGCGGGAGTCCATGCGTTGGACTCAAGCGCGAGCCGGGAGAGAACTCATGGCCTCAGGTGTACGGTCTCAGGGACGCGGGCGCCGAGGAGGCGAACTTCAATCCCGTTCATCGTAGGAGTGACGTCGGGGTTTTGGAATTTCGTCGTTGTACCGGGCTTGATTCTCCGGGAGTCAATATAGTGGGATCCAATCCAGGTTGTCCCACGAAAGCGGCTTATATGGATGAGTGGTTAGTCATCGATGTGACCGATCCCAAGAGTCTGAATCGTCCCAAATTGTCGAGCAGGTCCAAGACATGGTTCGACCTCTCGGTTTCTTTTTGTTTTTTACAACATTACGAGATATTTCACAATCCGAAAGATCCCGTTAAAAACGGAAAGAATAAACACTAACCTAGAAACAAAATAACAAGGATATCTTTTATAAGATAAGATCTCTTGCAAAATCATAAAAAATAAATGCAAAATAAAAATAAAATATATATAATAGGATATGTACCAGAAATATCCCAAGAGATATCGAAAATATTCCGCGAGATCTAGGGTTTCCGGGTTCGGCGTAGGCTGGCACGAAGCGCAGTAGCCTTGGCACATGAAGACTCGCGCGGCCTGGCCTCCTCGGCACGGGGTTGGCGCGTTGCTGGCATGTCGCCGATGTAGACCCGGCTGGGTCTAATTGATGCGATAGACTCGACTGGTTTTATAGACCGAAGCGGCGTCGCTGGCACGCGGGTGGACTAGCACGACTCGATCTTTGGCACCCTACTCCACTTCTGCTCGGCACACTGAAGGTTGTCGTGGCCTGCGCTGTAGACCCGATTGGTCGGAAAAAATCTGTTCGAACCGCTTGACGCTCTAATACCAATTGATGCGACCCTAGGGTCACAACGGGGCGGATCTAGGCTCGAAACATCCGGATCTTCTCCGACAATAGTAACATGGATAAATACGAGACCACAAAGTGGACTCGCGGGCCTCTAATGCTCGTCGGAACGAGGATGGGGTGAGGCAAAGGAACAGAACGTCAATCCAACGTATGGACTCGACAACGGAACCGGGGTTACGTCGGGCCAAATAAGGAGGAATCTCACTCTACTTTAACTTGGCTTAAATTGACGTAATTAATACAAGGGGGAGTGGCTCCTTTATATAGAGGAGGCCACACGAAACCCTAGTTCTAGATGGGGGTGGACTAAGGTTAGTAAGCATACTAGGCCCAACATCCAAGCTCATAATACTAATAATAGAAACTTCTATGATGGAAAGGTGCAATCTAACCCTAATGGCCTAATGGGCCTTATGATAGCTTATTGGGCTGGTCTCCTAAGCATAAGAGAACACACGCCCAGAAATAATAATAGCGAAATATAAAGACGGAAATAGAAATAATATAAAATAATACATAAAGAGACTAGGTCCTAATCAAAGGGGGTCTCCAAGGTCTAGGTTGTCTCGGGATGGTCAATGCTGGGTCTGAACTAGGCCAGGGTCGCATCAAGTTCACCTTTCATGCTCATTTCGAACTCACTGCTCATCAGATTTTTAAAGCTTTCTACAAGTTTTGGGTTAGTAGAACCAAATATAATATCATCAAAATATATTTGAACTACTAGTACCTCACCTACTTGTTCCCTTAAGAACAACGCTTTGTTGATCACAAATGTCGATATTCGTTTTTGCTAAGAGAAATTGTGCAAACATGTCATACCGAGCACGAGGTGCTTGTTTAAGACCATAAAGAGCCTTACGCAACACATAAACATGGTTAGGGTGATCAACATCTTTGAATTTTGGAGTTTGCAAAACATACACCTCCTCTTGTAGGTACCCATTCAAGAATGTTATCTTCACATCTATTTGATAAATATTGAATCCCTTGTGACCAACATAGGCAATTAGATGACGAATGGATTCTATTCTTGAAACTGGGACATATATCTCATCATAATCAATACGTTCTTATTGATTGTTCCCTTTTGGTACAATCCTTGCCTTGTTCCTTATGAAAAATCCAATGCCATCAAGTTTATTCATTACCACCTAATTTGTTCCCATAGTCGTTTTGTGCTTGGGCTTGGGAACTAGTCTCCATACTTTTTTTCTTTCAAACGGGTGTAGTTCCTCGTGCATGGCAACTATCCAGTCTGGATCTTTCAATGGTTCCACTATTTTTTTTGTGGTTTCAAGAGAAATAAACACATTGAAAGTAGAAAAATTCTTAATAGAGGAATAAGTAAGCACACATTTTTCATATGAAGTGATGATGTTATCAATGGCATAATCCCTTTTCTGATGATAGTTCCTTGTTTCAATCTGAGTGGGATCGATGCTTGACTCCTCTTCTTGTTGATTTGATGTTCCATGGGATGTTCCTTGTTATTGAGATGATTCTTGTTGATTATCATCCTTAGGTTCCAAAAGCACTTGTGGACTCATCTTCTCCTAAGTTTGGATCTTGAGAAGAATCATTTTTATCTGGATCTTGAATGTTTGGATCTAGAGCATCAACATCTGATTCCATATTCAAAATCTCCAACACTTCACTGTTATTAGTGACGTTCCCTCCACTCTTGGATTCATTGAAGACAACATGAATGCTTTCTTCAAAATTGTTTGTCTTCTTATTGAACACCTTGTAAGCCTTAGTATTGGATGCATATCTAAGAAATTTTCCTTCGTCACTCCTTGGATCAAACTTGTTGAGCTCGTCTTTTCCATGATTGTGAATAAAGCACTTGCATCTAAAGACGTTCAAGTGGGAAATATTGGGCTTATGTCTCCTGATTAATCAATATGGAGTTTTTGAAAAGCCAAAATGAATACATGCTTGATTTATGATGTAGCAAGTAGTGCTGATAGCCTCATCCCAAAAAGACCGAGGCAAGTTACTTGCCAACATCACTATTCGAACCATATTTTCCAGGATTTTAGTCTTTCTTTCAACTACGCCATTTTGTTAAGGAGTTCTAGGCATATTGAAGTTTTGAGAAACTCCCATGTTCTTCACAAAAGCCAAGAAACATGGAATTCATAAACTCCTTTCCATTATCTAATCTAATAGCACATAGCTTTTGTTTTGTTGATCGTTATACCTTCTTGATCCAGCTTTTAAAAGCAATCAGTGTCTCGTCTTTTGAACTTAGAAGGAGTGTCCATGTATATGATGTCCAGGTTTTTAGCTTAGTTTTTGAGTGTTTTTCTAGGTTGTTTAGTTTAGTTTAGTTTAGTTGTGCTTTTATTTTGGTTTAGTGTCTTTATAGATGAGTTTGCATATTTTGTGAAAAGTATGGAAACTACTCTTTTTGTGTGTGTTTTATGTAGGTATTTGAAGACAAGATGGGGCATTCTTGAGGCATCAAGATAGAGTGGAGACAGAGGAGCATGGAAAGCTGAGAAAGAGTTGAAGATATTTGAAGAAACCCCGGAAAATCCAAAATGAAGATGTGAAGATTCAAAGAAGAACAAGGCAAACCAAGGCTTGGTAAGGACCCGTGAGGGCTCGGTACCAAGGTATCAGGAAAGACGAAATTCAGCAAAATTCAGCAAGAGTCTACCGACCCTGACAGGGTCGACACCAAGGGTCCCTATGTTGGTAGACGTAACCGACATCGAGCTTTTAATGATTTTATTCCGTAATCTTTTAGTTTTAGAAAGTTCTATCTTTATGGAAACTTTTTAGATAGTTTTTCTAGTATAAATACTCTTGTCTTTAGTAGTTTAAGGGGGTTGAACATGTTAGACACACCTCTTGTTCTCGTTTTTAAGATTGAAAAGTTGTTTTAGAAGAGGATTGATTACTTTAAGCACAAGGAAGAGTTTGTTAAGGATTCTCTTTGTGTTCTAAGGTGTTCTGAGACAAGAAGTGTTCTTAATTCAAGTAAGTTTTAATCTAAGACATGTTTCATTCAAATACTTTGCTTGTTCATGTTTAAGCGTGTGTGAGTAGTCTTCTATTCTAGGATAGGGGTTGAAACCTGACATGATTGTGCATGAATGATGATGTGATGAAAATCGAATGCCTTCTATCTATTCTCTACTTGTTTTGTGCTTATGCTTGGACGAAAGTCAAGGTAATTCGAGTTTGTGGCTTAATCGAATGATAAAGTTATGAACTTGAATATTGATAATGTTTGATAACGAAAGTTACAAAATTTGGATACAAAATAAGTAGAAAGTGAATTAATTTATGAAAGTAGATTGGTTTACTTGTTTTAATCAATGAAAGTTGATGACTTTATATTCAAGGAATGATATTTATGATTCATACTATCTCGATTGCATGATTATGTTGTGGTAGACCCTCGTCCTAGATCTTTTTTCTTATTTGAAAGTTCGTCTTTGTTCTCTGCTCACATCGTTACCAAGGCCCCTAAGCTCGGTATCAAACCTGTGTTTTTTTGTGTTGAGTTGCTTCGTTATTGTTCGTTCCAGCATCGATATCGACCTTGACAATGTCGGTACCGACCTGTTTTGTCCGTTAACTGGTTGATTGTTTCTTTGCTTTTGTTCTGTTTAGTGTGTTCTTTTGTTTTATAGATAAGTAATTAAGCATAACCTTGCTTCCTGTGGACGATCTTGACTCCCTATACTCAGCGGGGTCTTGACTGCAAATTTATTTATTGTCCGTAAAAACCCTTTCAACAGTATATCTAGTAAAATCATCAACAACAACAAAACCGTACCTTCTACCTCCTTGACTTCTCACCCACATGGGACCAAACAAATCCATGTGTATCATCTCAAGTGGATGAGAGGTACTGATTATTTTGGTTTGGTTTGAAGGAAGATTGACTTTGCTTCCCTTTTACACAATCTTCACATAATTTATCCTTGTCCACAAGAACCTTTGGAAGTCCTATCACTAAATCTTTTGAGAAGAGTTTATGGATTCCCCGATGATTCGCATGACCGAACCTTCTGTGCCAAAGATCATTTTCATCAGCAATCGTATCAAAGCACAACTTCTATTGTGGTTGGAAACTTGAGTCGACAAAATAGACATTATTGTGCCTCTTTCCTCTCAAGATCATAAGACTGAAACTTCAATTTTTTATTATACAACCATCCAAGGTGAAGCACACCTCATTGTTCCCTTGATCGTAAATTTGAGCAACACTCAAGAGATTTTAACCAAGACGGTGGACCAATCTCAAATCTTTTACTCGTCTTTTCATTCAACTCAACTTCTCATATACCAATGATTTATCCCTGATTGTTATTGCTAAAAGAAATATTTCCACCAACGCCCTTCGGAAGTGAGAATAGAATTCTCTCGTTCTCTATCATGTGACATGAAGACCCACTGTCAAGGATCCAATGGATGTTCCACATCACTTCATACTACAAGGATGAAAATCAAGTTTTAACGGCCTAGGCTTACATAGCCTAGTTCGATTAGCATAGTACACAAGACAATATATTTGAGATTGCGTGATAGTTCCCTTCTATGAACTCTTAGAACTAGAAGCAACATTAGTGGGATTTACTGAGCTTTTCATTTTTTTAATATTGCTCTCTTTTTTCTTTTTGTTTTTATAAGATTTATCATAACCTTGATTTTTGTTACCATACCACAATTTCTATTTGTTTCCTAGGTTTTGCTTGTGAACCTTCTTATTAGACATCCCTAATCTAGATTTACAGTCATTTTGAACACGACCCCCTTTAC
Source organism: Fallopia convolvulus (assembly GCA_964016875.1). NCBI lineage: Eukaryota > Viridiplantae > Streptophyta > Magnoliopsida > Caryophyllales > Polygonaceae > Fallopia > Fallopia convolvulus. The sequence continues at coordinate 2,104,610 of OZ024736.1, forward strand.
CATAATAAAAACAAACCCTATAGTATTCACCAAGGTATCGTTTTGGATGAGGCTTTTGGAAAATTCTTTGATTGGAATGTTCCTTGAAAGGAACTTTGTGCTGGTTCCCTTGAAAGGAACTTTATCATTTCCTTGAAAGAAGCGACCGAAGTCCGCACCTCCGCAACTTTCACAAGCGCGGTGACCTTTGAGGTCCCAGAACCTTGCGTGGAAGTACCCGTAGATTTCTTCTGCTTCATCCTCAAAGCCATCTCTTCCAGGCTATACACTGAAAAAGGAAAAAGTGAAGTGTTAGTAAAAAGAGAAAAGGTAAATAATCTAAGCAAATAATGTGCGGTCCGAGCGAGGCTCGGGATCGCCGCATATAATCTAAAATCCGAAATGCGCGAACCAAGCGAGGCTCGGGATCACTACATGCAGTCTAAATTATGATGTGTGTACGATCTAAGTCTAAGATGCGGCAATCAAAAAAAAGAGGGGCGAATAAGCTAAAAGCGTTACAAGCGAGCAAATACCCTCTTCGCCCTCGAGGTTCGGGAAGGGAAGACTCAAGCCCACATGCTCAAGACGGTCCTGAGCCAATTACACCTTGTGAGATTTCACAATCGGCGTTGCAAATCGCTTCTTGGCTTTAGCGACCTCTTTCGGCTTCGATTTTTCGGGGAGCGCCAGCTCGATCCCCTTAGGCCAGGGGAACTCAGAGACAATCTCTGTGACCCTCGCTCTGTTAATAATGGTCGGATACCCCTCATCCAAAAACAATCCGACCACCGGGTTTGGGGTCATCGGGATCTGAGCCTCGATAACTAGCGGGACGTAGCAGTCATTAATATACTGCGAGAAGAAACTTAGTTGATCGTTAGAATCTGATGATCGCACGTCGGAACCTATGGGTTCTTCGTTTGAAATCGAGGACGAGGCCATCTCAACTCTAGAAGACGCATACACTCGAGATAAACGTGAGGCAACAGAAAGTTTAGAGGCACTAGATGAGGGATCGTTGAAAGCAAGTGAAGGGGACCTCGGGTTTTGAGAATCGCAGAAAGCACTGGATGAGGGATAATATTGGTTAGCCTATTAGCTCAAATGATAAAACAATGAGTTTAATGCACAATGATGTGGGTTCAAATCCCACATAGGTTTATTAATGCCCTTTGATAACATTATTTTTGTTGATGACATGTTTATATTTAGTAATGACAAGTGATGAATTTTTTATACCCTGTTTTTTTAGCGATGACAATTGTTTTTTATATGGTGATGACAACTACTTTTATAAAATGTTGGCATTTGATGATAATTATTTTTGTGATGATGATAAAATGAACAAATATTAAGTGATGACAGTTTGATGACGTTTGATGACGGTTGTTTGTCTTCAAGGCTCTTTGATGACAAACAAATGAATGTCGTTAAGGTCCTTTGTTTGTCATCAAGGCTCTTTTGATAACAAACAAATCATTCAAACTGTCATCAAAATGTCATCAAGTAGGGATGAAATTTGTGATGATAATTAATGACAATCGAACCGTCATAAAGTAGTGATGACATTAGAAAAAAATTGTATGTGATGACACATATTTGATGACACTAAAAAAATTAAACGTGATGATACATATTTGATGACAACTTTGTTTTTTATGTGTGATGACGGTTATTTTTATATGGTTTGAATAATGACTTTTATGATACTTTTTGTTATCAAAAAGTTGTCATCAAGATATTTTGATGACACTTTTTTCCTTTTATTATACTTTTTGTGATTAAAAAATTGTGATGACGGTGAAAAAAATTGTGATGACAGTGATGATGGTGAAAAAAATTGTGATAACAATGATGACGGTTGTTTTTATGTGGTTGAATGTCTTTAATGATATTTTTTTTATCAAAAAGTTGTCATCAAAATATTTTCATGACACTTTTTACCTTTTATTACACTTTTTGTCATCAAAAATTGTGATGACGGTGAAAAATGTTGTGATGACAGTGAAAAAAATTATGATGACAATGATGACTGTTGTTTTTGTGTGGTTGAATGCATTTGATGATACTTTTTGTCATCAAAAAGTATCATTAAGACATTTTGATGATACTTTTTACCTTTTATTACACTTTTTGTCATCAAAGAATTTTAATGACGGTGAAAAAAGTTGTGATGACGGTGAAAAAAATGTGATGACAATGATGACGTTTGTTTTTATGTGGTTGAATGCCTTTGATGATACTTTTTGTCATCAAAAAGTGTCATTAAAACATTTTGATGACACTTTTTACTTTTTATTATACTTTTTATCATCAAAAAATTGTGATGACGGTGAAAAAAATTGTAATGACAGTGATGACGGTTGTTTTTATATGGTTGAATGCCTTCAATTATACTTTTTGTCATCAAAAAGTGTCTTCAAAACATTTTGATGACACATTTTACCTTTCATTACACTTTTTGTCATAAAAAACTGTGATGACGGTGAAATAAATTGTGATGAAGGTGAAAAATTGTGATGACGGGGGATAACGGTTGTTTTTATGTGGTTGAATGCCTTTAATGATACTTTTTGTCATAAAAAAGTGTCATCAAGACATTTTGATGACACTTTTTACCTTTAATTACACTTCTTGTCATCAAAAAATTGTGATGACAATGAAATAAATTGTGATGACGGTGAAAACAATTGTGAGCACGGTTATGATAGTGATGATAGTGATTATTGTGATGATGGTCAACGTCGGTGAACGCCGGTCAACGGGCGAGTCAACTTGGTTAACGGGCGAGTCAACTCGGTCAACGTACGAGTCAACTCGGTGGGAGTGGGGTGTGGGGTTGGTGATGGGGGGTTTTGCTATTTACCTAATTTTCACACTATCCTTAATATCCACCTAATTAGCCTCTTTTTTTTCCTATTTACTTAAATCATCCTATTATTTTATAACTAGGAGCATACAAATTATTTATTTATGTCCAAGATCATAATAATATCTTTTCTTATCTCTGATATCTTTTATATAAGATATCTTTTAACAAAACTAGCATGCTCAATATTTTATAACAATAGTCATTTATATAACAATGCTTTTTAATTTATCCACTAATTTTATTTAAGAAATTGCATGTCCTGATATTTATTTAATTATTAAACTAATATGCAAGATAGAAACTTTATTTACTTATAATGAAATTACTTATTTGATTTTATCTTGGTTAACTAACAAGATCTGTAGTAATATTTTAATGAGTTATTTTATCTAGCAAAAACAATATAAGGTAAATATTTTTATAAGAACAATTTAATTGAAATTAAAATTAGACAAATTAGTAGTAAATATACAAAAAAAAGTCAAAATTGTGAAAAGGTATACTTTTTTCAAATTTGCAATTGTACCAAAATTAATTAAATGGGTACCCGTTTTTATTGCAAAAATGTCCACTCATCCCCCAAATGCAATTTTTTAGGAATTAAAGAAAAAGGTAAATTAAATGGCTGCGATGGCAGATTTCGAGGCCGGCGGAACGCCTCTTCTCCCTTCCGTTTCCGCTAGGTTCTGTAATAGAGCCTCGTATTCGGAGGCATCCACGTAATTTGTCGGATCGCCGATGTACTGATCGGACGTTTCAAAGCGGAAAAACACTAGTCAGCTAGATATTGAATGTCTTTCAATTGAAAACTAATTACTAACTATCTGCACATATAATTTCTCAAATCTGCTTGAACAATCAGTCAACCAGATACTGAAGGACGATGAAATTCTTCTTGAATACAAGAAAGACTGCGTGAATTTAATAGTTCCCTAATTAGCAATTGTGCCTCTTAATAATCACCCCCAAATTAATTGAACGAGAAAGTTCTAATAGAGGATCAATAGAAGTTCAATAATTACCATCATCATGTAATGAAAGAAGGAAATCCGTCCAGCACTCGGGCCCCTCAGAAATCTCGGAAACGAAATCAACAACTTCATCGGTAATCCCAACACCATGATCATCATCATCATCTACCCCTACCTCTTGCCCTTCTTCATTCTGTCGCATGAAATTAGAAGCAATCTTACTCGAAAGGAGAGACTTGAAGCTACCGCTGATCTCCGCGAGATCGTTACGGATTCCGGCCAGTCTCGGAGAGCGAGTACCGCCAGAGAACTCATCGGCAACGTGCCCTACCACTGGAAGAGGCGAAGAACGCGGGGGAGGCGCTAGAAAATCCGTGACATCGCGTAATTGGCGGTCGATTGTTTCTCCGATCTCCGTTAAGTCTTCCTTGACGCTTCCGCCGCCGGCAACGACTCCGGCATCACAGAGGGATTTGAAAGGGTTTGGCAGCCAAGACATCGCTTTCCTGTTCAGATTTTCAGTGACGCCAGGCCGAAGGGCGGCGAGGGTGACCTTGACGACACGGTCACAGAAGTCGGTGGCACCGGGATTGACTCCACGAATCCGAATTTGCATTCATTGTAGACGACGTCGGGCTGATCGGTTAGGGTTTCGACTGAGAAGCGTTTATCGCACTGGTAGCACCAATAATGCGACTGATCGGTGTATTGCGACTGATCGGTGTATTACTCCTCCCACAGCGGCCCCTTCGGCCCTCCCTCCTGGTACTTCTGCTCCATCCCTGTCCGCATGTTGATTAGCGCCTCCACCTCCGCTTTGGCCACCTCGCTCCCAACGCCGACGAGGATCCCGCCGCCACGTGATGGTGTCCCACATTGTAATTCTCCGACAGTAAGGAAAGCGTCGTCGACGTCGCTGCGACGGGGCTTGTAAGAGTTTGTAGCGTTTGAGAAACTGAGAGTGGTGTTGGAGCAGTGGGAATTTTTTCTTTATTTAAAAAAAGATTTATTAATGTTCATTTTATAGCAAAGATGCCCACGTGGTTATTCAAATGCTATTTCAATATAACATGGTCACTTTTGCAATAAACATTTTTAGTTGGTGTATTACTGCAAAATCGCCTTAAAATTATATAGTTTTGGACCTTTCTTCCTTTACTGGTTGTACGTACAGTACAACAGGGCACACCAGGGGAGAAGCGAACAGGGGTGGCGGCACCAAGGAGGACCGGCGAGGGCTCGGCGGCGCGCAACGAGGACTCGGCGGGCTGGTGGTGGTCCGTCGATGGTCCGGCTGAGGAGTGGTGGTGATTGGTGGATGTTTGAATGGACTTAGAATGTGTTTAATTTGAAGAAATCAACCAAGAGAAACCTTAAATTGAATCTGAATTTTGACAATATTGAAGAGCAAGAGTGCTTAGAAGGGAGAAGAGAACTTGTGTGTAAGCTTTGATGGGAGAAATCAGCCTTTAAATAGGCAAAGTCATGAAGTTTGATGATCCATGGCAATGGCAATCAACCAATGGAGAATACTTTGATTGATGAGGATTGGGGGGAGTTGTGTTTGTTGAGGATGATCTTTGATGATGTAAGTTGGGTGGTCTTGCAAGCAAGTGTGGAGAAGAATGGAAGACTCCATTTACATGCAATGGATGAGCGTCACTTCAATCAGAATTCTTTGACTCTCTTGAAGAAGAAGAAGAATAGAGAGGGTTTATTATTAAAAGTGTGGTGAATTGGTTAGTCAAATTACAATAGTCTAGCGGTTTGAAGAGTGTGTGTGTGAGAGAGGAAGATGCAAAAGGTCTCGGGTTTGAGTCCTGGCTCTTGACTCCTTTTTATTTATTTTTAGCCTTGTAAGACTATATTGTTAATGAAATTCGAAGATTATATTAGTCTTATTTTATTTGAAAATTTTTCATACCTTATGATCCTTTATACAATGTTCTTAATTTTATTTAATTTTAATTACTTAACTCTCTCTTTTTTTAAAGAGAAAATGATTATTTAAATATTATATTGGTTTTAAAAACCTTGGAATATTTCGGATATTAGAATGATCTTGTTTGTCTTTTTGTTGATGACTAGACACTCTTTTGAGTCAAAAGTGACTGTGTTATTCCCTTGGTCACATATCTGAGATACACTAAGGAGGTTGTATCATAGATCTTTGACTAGATTAGCATTGCTTATCTTGATGGATTTGTTCAGCATCACTTCTCTAGCTCCTATGATTGCCCCTTTATTTTTGTTCGCTTTCCCAGTCATATGGTTGGAACAGTTGTTGTCTAAGACCCATGTACAGTTCCCTCGTACTTCCACATTTAAAGGAAATTAGTTTTTGGCAACCCAGGCAAGGTGGCTCTTGCTTGGTTCCTTACAAGGAAACACTGTTTCAAAAAGAACAAACTCATCAATATTAACGTCACGATAGTTCCTAAATTGATGAATGAAGTTCCTATGGTAGTTCCCATGTATGGGACCTCTAGCATGTTTATTCATGTTATGATCTTGTTTGTTTCAAGCCTTGTGACTCTTGTGAGCTTGAGCCTCTCTTTTGGGACAACTTTCCTTACAGTGCCCATGAGCACCACAATGCCAACATGTTTTGTAGTACTCTCCTAGGTAGTACCTGGGATGAGACATTTGAATCCCATACCTATCCTTGGTTTCTTTATTGTAGACCCTTGACCCGTCTCCTTGGCAATTTGAATGTAGAGTTTGTGCCCATTGTTTCCAGTGTACTATTCTCTCTTCCCATTCTCACCACTCTCTACGACACGAATCTTTTCTTCAAGATGGTTATTCTTTTGTTTTTCACACTGAAGTTCTAAGGCTCTACACTCATTTATCCCCTCTCAATTAGGGAAGACTTCTCATTCGTAGGGCACTCCTGCTCATACCCAATGCCAAACTTGGAAGGGACAAACTTTGTTTGGGAACATATGGTTTCTAGGTTTAGATTGTTCTCATTCAGTTTTTTGTAGAAACTCATTCTTTTCTTTTTCCAAGTTGTTCATTTCTTTCCTATGGGCATGGTAATCGGAAAGAGTTGACTCATCCTTCTCAGTGAGTTCCACACAGTTGGGACATGTCTCAAGACTTAACACATTCAAAATTGTGGTGTTCAGATTCATCTAGCTTCTTTTGTAGTTTGATATTGTCTTTCACAAGCTTAGCCATTAATTTAAGGAGCTCAGGTTTATCATAACAAGACAAGGAGTCAAGAATGGATTAAGTGGGACTGGTTACCTCATTGGGTTCCCCAGTGCCTTCTCCTATGGTCATGGCGCATATGTTGGGTGATGTTTTGGCTTCAGGGTCCTCATCATCCTAGTCACTCCAGGTGGCAATGTAAGACTTTTTGTTGGGTTTCTTATCATCAGTTCCTTGTGGGCAGTTTTTAGCGAAGTGCCCCTTCTTGTAGCATTTGTAGCATGTGACATCTCCAATGTCCTTCTCCCTGGGGTTGTTTTGGGAACTATAGTTCTGTTGTTGGCTCTAATAGTTTTTCTTAAATTTTCCTTTCTTGTAGAAAGAACGGAGTGCCTTGGTGACAAGCATGAGGTCCTCATATATCCTTTTATGAGTCATTTTTTCTTGTACGGATTTGAGCATTTTCTCCAAGTTCAAGGCAATTCCTTTGTTTGCCTTCTTGCTTTTGCTTCTCGTTGTTTATCAGCTTGCCAAAGACTTAGGATCTATTTGACTTAAGTTATTAAAGGTTTTTGGAGGTTTGTATTAGTAAAAACCTACTTAAATAGGTGTTCGGTAAAATAAGTTTTTTTAGAAGGTTGAGGTTTTAGGAGGGTTTTGAGGAGGTTTAAAACAACAAATCGGAAACCTTCATGTAGATAGGTTTTTGGAGGTTTCAAGAGGTTATTGAAAATTCGTAGTATATAAATTTGACAATTTATTTTAATTAATATTTTTATGATAGCTTTGATTGTAACAACCTCCTAAAAACCTTATACTGCCAAACACTCAATTAGGTTTTTGAAGGTTATAAACATGATTTCAAACACCTACTTAAAAACCTCCCTAAAAACCTTAACCTCTTTAAAAACCTTGTTTTGCCGAATAGGGCCTTAGTGTAGCATGAGGTTCCTATTCTTTGGATTCTCCTTGAACATGGTTCTTTCATTTGACCATTCGGCGGTCAGTCCATTAAATAGTTGTTGAACCTTCATTTTGTCGGTGATCTCTTGCTTGGTAATCCCAAGTCCAACTATCTTGGTGCAGAGTGATTCGAATTGTGATTGGTAGTTGTCTACAAATTCTCCACTTTCCATTCGGAAATTGAAAAATTCTCTACGGATGTTAATCTGATGGTCCTCTTTTAGTTCGGAACTCCCTACATATATGCATCTGTTAGATGGCTTTCCCAAATCTCCTTTGCAGTCTCCAAATTTGCCACCCCCATCGTTGTCTCATTCGCACATAGAGTTGTTGAGGTACATTTTGTCCTCGTAGTTGGCCTCCATGCATTTCTACTCATTTTGTCCCCATTTGGGCAAAACATCGTGAATGGTTGGATCAACTACTAAGTTCCCTTTCTCAATGACACACCATGCCTGGAAGTCATGACTGCACATCCAGTCCTTCATCTTGGCTTGCCATTTCTCAAATCTTCCGGCAATAATACTTGGAGGTTTGTTGTTCCCATGACCGATTTGAGTTAGTTCTGAAGACATCATGTATACATGTGAGACTAACACACAAATCTAGAACAACACCTGCTCTGATACCGATTATTGGATGGTAAGTGTTAACTAAGAGTTGGGAACAAACATTGGATTGTTCCCAAGGCAATCGAAGTAAGAGAGAAAAACACAAATAACGCAAAGAGGGATTGAACCTAGTCTGGAACAGGTAAAAGCCATCATAGAGCTCTCGTCGCCCGAGTGTGTCAAAGACGTACAAAAGCTGGCAAGATGAGTAGCATCGTTGAACATGTTCATTCTCAGGTCATCGGATAGAAATAAGGTGTTCTATGACATCTTAAGGAAGAACATGTCGTTCGAGTGGACCAAAGAACATGAAAACGCGTTCCAAGATTTGAATAAGTAATTGTACCTGCCTCAAATCTTGTCAAAACTAAAACAAGGGGAGACACTCTACCTCTACTTGGTGGTCACAGAAGTCATTATAAGTGCGGTCCTAATTCGGGAAGGAGGGAACCAATTGTCAATCTACTATGTAACTAAGACTCTTTAATTCTTTTTTTTCTTTTAATAAAACAATTTAATTCACCTTTTAAATTGTAAGTATTATTATGTGACATACACATGACATATGTGTGACATTATGCGGAAGATACCCTAGACGTATCGGCGAACATGCAATACACTCAACGTCAATGTACTCGACCAAGTTTTTAATAGACTAGAATTATTAAGTTTAAGTGTTCAATAGGTCCAAAATAAATATGGGGTGTCTAGCTATCTGACCAATCTACACAAGCTCAGGGAACTATATATCTTTTGAGCCCCCTTTATACATGCACATAAATAATAAGTGATCAGATCGAGTTTAGTTAGGGTGGAGTATCACAAAAACTCACAAAAGTCTATTACTTAGCAACAGTTTTACGTATAAGATAAACTCCATCAAGACGACAAGTAAACAAGAGGATCTGTTTAGGACACTTCTAATTTAGATACTATATCATCTATCCATTTTTTATTCAAGTCTTTGCAAAATAGCAGCTTCAATATCCACCCGTCATTTGGTCTACTACAGCACCAATAATAATTAACTGACACACATTGACCAAAAAGCAAAAAAAATAAAAATAAAATAAAGGCAACTTCTTGAAACCACGGTATATACGACATAGTAACAAAGAGGAAACATGAGTAAATGCTCATATAGGTTCAAACTTGTTGCAAATCTCACTATTTACTTTATCAAAGATAATCTCATTAGAAGGATAAATATTACCAGCCAGCCACTTCAGCTAAACAGTACCTGTGCTGCCACGACAAGTTGTTCCGGTTTTCAAATTGTACCGTATTTTGCTTCAGTTCGTCTAGAAGGTTCCACCTGGGTAGATGTTGTTGTTCGTGTAGAAGGTACCTGAGAATTCGTCTGCTGGTTTCCCCATGAAGATTCATCAAGAAAGGGATCATTGCTGTTATCATTTTCTGATCTATGATAACTGTTCGGTACCCCAGAAACCTGGTATAATTGATACAGAAATGAGAAGGCAAACATGTAGTGATCGAGGTAATGTAAACATCAGTGAAAGCACTTGAAGTATGCATTATAATTGCTTTTAAAAAAAATTATAATGCATAATCCAAACGGACCCTTGGGTTGGATTCAATTCAGAAAGCTTCAAATTAATAGGTAACTGGAAACACTAGATACAAAGGTTTTGGCCTCACTTTTATCTGTAGAAGCAGAAGGTTGTAATAAGTCAAGCAGAGATTATAATATTGCATTAGAAAAGGGAAAAACAGAGAGTGAATCTGCTCACAACAACACACAAGACCAGGTCCATATCATCCAAAGCTAGTAAATTCGACTTTGAGGAGAAAACAAGATTCAGTCTTACGCAAAAGATATAACTCCAAAAATAGCCCATCCCTTTGTAGTCTCCTTCTCTTTATTTTGCTTATACTCTACAAATTATAAAAAGCAGATCATGGCTCAATTAAGATGAAATTACATGTATATACAGCCTCAGATTAAGTGCATGACATGACGTACCACACATTTTTGTAAGAGTAAACTGAACGACCTCGTACTTCTCTATGGAAATGGTGATTTCAACTTCATACGGCATGCTTCGAGCCACAACACCTAGGAAATCAAAATAATACTAGTTTATAAGGAAGCACTGTGGTATCTATGACTGAGAGTAACAAAAGGTCGGACAAAATACATTTCCAGTCCATAACCAAAGTAGAGGGTGATAATGTTGTGGGTGCTTTGCCTATCATTGCTGAGCCTGACAACTGGAGGTCCAGTCCCTTTTCAGGGAATATCTGTATAAAGAATGCAATTTGATTATTATACCAGTAGACATAAAAAGGTAGAAAAGGATGCATATGAAAGAAGGAATACCTTGACAGTTGGCTTTTGCACCAACTGGGATAAGGAAGCAACGGCGGTTATATAAAGTGTCAGATGCGTCTGTTCAGTACTAAAACTACAAGGAACAAATATCGAAAATTATGACTAAGAGGATGTTTGGCATGTCACAGTTAACATTATTTGGTCTCAGTATCACACACTATTACCTGATCAGATACATTTTCAATAGCAGGCCTCACATCTAACTATACACACCTGATTCTTGGTAAAATTATATGTTACTAGAATGAATAATTGTCTGAGATTACTAAAATGTGAGAAGATTATGCAATAATGACTCAAATAACAGTCCTCACATCTAACCATACACACCTCTTGAATAAACATATCAAGAAACATCCATACTACATGAAATTTCATGTTTCTACTGCACTCAACAGCAGGGGCGGAACCAGGATTTGAGTAATGGAGGGGCCAAAATTTTTTTTTTTACAAGTTCAGTAAAAAATCTCCACAGTTCAGTAAAACATCTCCACAATAGTCTAATTGAATTCAATCTCAACAAATTGATTAAACTAATTGAATTACAAATTCAATAAACTAATATAATTAACCACTAAACCACATGAAGACATGATAACCACTAAACCAAATCTCCACATGAAGACAGTAAACTAATTGAATTTATCATTCACAAATTGCAATCACAAATCGGAAATGAAATTCAATTAGATATCAAAATTCACAAATGTAATTCATATTTTCGGATTTTCATGATAAGCTAAATTCTGAATGCTCTTTTCTGATTATAATAATCTGAATTATGTAGTTCAATTGCAATCACAACTCACAAGACATGATAATCTATTAATCTGGATTTTCTGATTTTCAGCAACTCAGATGTGCATTCATGATTCATGATAATCTGATTTCTCTTTTCAATTATAATCTGATTTTCAAAACTCTGTTTTCATTATAATCTGAATATCTGATTTTAATTAATCATTATAATCTACTAATCTGAAATCTGAATTGAGTGAATTCTGAAATCAAACTCAATCGATTAACCCCTAACGGGTGGCCTAACCTGAATTGAGTGAATCTGTTCCGCCGGCCTCTGTGAGTCCTCTTCTAGTTCTTGAGGCCGACTAGCGACTGGCCGAGTGAAGCGCGGGCCGCGACAGTCCCGAGTCCCGACTCCGGCCGTCCGGCGACTCGACTCGATGCTCCGGACTCGTCTGTGTGACTGCTGGAGGCCGAGGCAGGGGCGGAATCGACGGGCGACTGGCGAGATTTGAAGTCGAACAACATTACCACAATGGAAGTTATGGAACAACAACTCGGATCTCTGGACTGGATTTGGATGAGATTGAGAGGAATTGAGGGATTTGAGGGTTGAGGATGCATATTGTGAATTCGGATTTTGGAACTCCTTTAATGGAGTTTTGAATCCTTGATTATTGATGAAGATTGAAGAGTTCGAAGAGTTCGCCGCTAGCATTGATGATTGGATGAGAAACTAAGAGTCGAAGAGGCGGAAGAACGACGAACTCGAACTCGGGAAGAGGCGAAGAGCAATGGAAATTGTGTCTCATTACTGGCATACGCGTAAAATAAAAAAAAAAAATTGTTTGTTTGGGGGGGCCATGGCCCATACCCCCCCCCCACGTAGTTCCGCCTCTGCTCAACAGTAAATCAAAATTGTAAGATGAAATTTTATGCCATACCTGAAATCATGATGAGATTTCTCAAAACCCAATTGAGTCATCCCATTGTGGACCTATACAAGTTTATGAATTATTGTGTTTTTTAGTAGTCTATGTTCAAAATTAACAATATCACATAAAGAAAGATGTGGTTGCTTACAATTTCTGATGAACGTGGATGGAAGCCAACAGTGAACCCCTCAAATACCCTTGGACCTTGTTTCTTGCATGGAAGGGCAAGTTCGATAATGGCTCTGAAAGGACGTTGATCAAAAAATCACGGAATAGCGTAACGAAATATACGAAAGGCACAATCAAATAAAGACAGAAAATAAAAACAAGATGATACACACATATAAGGTACATTTTATTTTCAACAACTGAGCATGGTCTCTTGCTCATTGGCTGATACAGTGCCTTTGAGATGGATAGAGCCCCTATATCGATTTGGTGCATTTTAACTAAATTCAGTTATTATTGTCACATAGCTGAATTTTAGTTTCCTTGGGTCTATTGGGTGCATCCTCTTGATCATGGTACGGGTGCCCCCATCTTGACCCCCCAGATCCTGCTTGTAATGGAGTATCGTGGCCGATGATGATGATGTTGATGTTAAGCATGGCGTACCTTACTTTTAACAACCGAGAAAGGTGGAAATCAATAATGATTAATTTTGCTGATTTGCAGATTAAGATTTAAATGGCCATCTCCAGAAGTAAGAGCATAGTGATTTATAGATTAGAAACTCCGATTCATGTGATGTCTACCAGCATCAATAGTTACAGTTGCACAAGTAAGTTCTAAGCTCAAACTCTACTTCCATAGATTCAGCAGATGTAACTTCCAACCATCTAAAGAGCAACGGTTGGGTTTGCTCAAGCATAATAAAAAAAAAAACTGAGCACGAGTCAAGAATCAATACATCGCAAAAATACATAGGAGTTATCATGATAAGATGTGTGTTCTTCTCAGAGTAAATTACCTACATGGTGACTCATATGTAACATTGCAAATACATCCGAGTGAACCTGATATACAGCGATAAGAAAAAGGGATAAGAACAATGCCATATTAGATGAGTGAAAAAAGTCACACTGGTTTAAAAGTATTGGTCATGATTTTAGCTGACCTTTACATTCAGAACTCCGACAATTCCCGCATATGATATTGACCTGAATCATAGAAAAGGAAAAAGAAAACAAACGATTCCACAAAAATAAACATAAGTTTAATAGGCGAAATAAAATTAATTGAATAAAATTTTCTTCATAAGTGATACGGAACTAGATCTAACAGCTAACCTGAGAAGTGCGTCCCATTTTGTCATAACTTTTTTCACAATTCAACAAGTCCCCCTTGTAAAATCCCTAAAAAAACGATACAGAATAGAAGTGGTATTCAACATGAAATCCAGACAATTAACTTCCGTTTTCTGCTTGTAATTAAAGTTTATGGAGGTAGGTAAAATCATCAAAGCTCAGCAGAGAGTTGCTTCTGTGCCTATTTATCCAAGTCATTTTTCATAGATTCTTCACTGTTTCAGTTTTCAAAAACTCTAATCAACAGGAAACCGATTTTATGCACTTTCTGAAGCAAAGAATTTACAAAAGCTCAGAGGTTTAAGACACTTCAATTCTGCATTTTTAATATATCAAAGGAAGAGTTGAAGCACATTTCCCACAAATGACCAAAGCAACCATTACTAACTTTGAAAATTTATTGCAAGTCAAATCTCAATATCAAGATTTTTGGAAAAGACTACCTGGACAAAATTGACATCTCCAGAACCAGCAACAAAATAATTCAATGCATCAAATCAGCCAAAATCGATGTATCCCTGTACATGTAGAACAGTAGTATAAACGCTGAGCTCATTCTACAATGATTATATGTCATAAAAAAATTAAATCAGTCAGAGAAATGAGGAGTTACTGTCTGTGATCTACTCTCTACATCTTTGCAAAATCGAACAACCAAGTCAGAATCCTGCAGAAACAATCAAGAAAGAAATGCATGTCTCGGTACAATTATTTAATATCTACAATAATTAAACCATGATATTGGCAGATTAATGAACAATTTCAAAAAAATTAAAAAAGCAATGAGAGCTTCACCTTTCCTTCATACTCAAATGTATGTCCTATCCAATCAGTCTGATAAGCTAAGGAAGAACCAACAATGCTGTTTACCGAAAAATTCGACATTAGCTTAATTCCATAGGCGAATAATTATCCAAACCTAGAAAGTGTCATATTTATTCACTATTCAAATGTAATCATTGTGAGATTCAGCAAGAGGTTTATATCATATGTTTGCTAGATAAAATGCAAGGATACAAAGTCAGCAATATGACTGGTATTGTCAAGAGCATAACAACTTGAACTTGGGACAACTAATGAGGCAGCCCCAAGTATGTTCAAAAGAATAACTGAGACACAATAAAGGAAAGGAGAATTCAGTGTACGATACCCTAATTGAATAAAAATATGGCACATAGTAAATTGTGTGGCGTCCACAACAGAGAATTGCACATGATCCCCAATGTAGAACAAAATTCATCCAGTAATAGATATTACCTGCACCAGCAGCCAGAAGCAAAAGGTGAAAGGGATAACCCTTCAATAAATGTACTAAGTTCTGCATCTCACTAGTCATCAAAGTGTGCCCTGTAAACAAGTTCAAGAAATTCAACACTTGGCCTACATTTTAAAATCTAATGAAGTGCTAAACAAAGGATACAAATTCATCAACCCAGAAACTCTACGACTGCCATCAGCTGAACCATATAAAAAGGATGAAACTAGAATTAATTGGAGCAAACAAAAATCTGACGGAAAAGAAAAACCATTACACTTCATTGCATACAAGTTAAACGTGTCAGGAAGGAATTCTAGGAGAAGGGAAAATTACCAGAAATCTTGAACGGAGACGTCGAAATCTCCGAAAGAGATAACACAACGAGCCGAATTCTTACACGCAATACAATTGGGGCTTTGGATTATTGAGACGGGTGGTGAGAGAGAAAGGTGTGTTACAGCAAAATGGGGTCGGTCCAGCTCTAAATATTATTATTAGAGCCGGTTTGATTTATTACCCTAACATAATACTCCGTGTAAAGCAGAACTAATTGCGCCAAATAACATTACTTGAATAAATTAATGTCAATTTTTAATAATAAATATTATAATAACTTGTATTTATATATGTTATTTTTCAGATAACCACCCCAAATATAACTATTTATTTTTTACCATCCTTAAAAGACATTCTGTTAGCTAAACACCACCCACAACACTATTCCGTCAAAAAAATCTGTTAAATGTAAATGCACGCATTTAACGGATTATTTTGACGGAATAGTGTTGTGTGTGATGTTTAGCTAACGGAATATCTTTTAAGGGTGGTTAAAAATAAATAGTTATATTTGGGGTGGTTATTTGGAAAGTAGCGTATGTAAATACAAGTTATGTTTATTGCTAATGAGCTTAAGTAAGAGAGATATCCAAATGTTAGGATCCGACATTTTGAGAGAGAAGGGTCGGATCATGTCCCGATTATGATAGAATCCTTTAGGAGCGTAGATGAAGGGGAGGATGATTATAGAGGGAGACGACCATCTCGTTTTGAGGCTTTATGGGTGGGAAATGAGGGGTGACAGGAGGTGGTTGTGAATTCGTGGGAAAAGCTGAGTATAAGAGGCATGGAGGATGGAGTTGTGGCGATGCTTGGAAGGTGTTTGGAGGACCTGAAAGATTTGAACAAGAAAATATTTGGGAACATAATGGAGAAGTTAAGAAAAGTGAGGGCGGAATTTAGGGGATTAAATAAGAATGGGATGTCAGTAGTGAGACGGCATTTGTTGGAAAAGAAAGAAAATGATCTTATTGTGCAAGAGGAACTCATTTGGTACTAGCAAGCAAAGGAACATAATTAAAAATGGGGGATAGGAATACTTCTTTCTTCCATAGAAAGGCAAATGGGCGAATAAATAAGAATCATTTGAAGAGGTTAGTTGATGAGGAGGGGTGGAATGGAGAAGCAGAAGAAATAAGGAGAGGGTGGATGTGGAATATTTTAAAGGGTTGTTTAAATCTGGTCATGAAGTACCCGAGATAGCAGCTCCTCAAGGAATCTCGCCAATTTTGATGGAAGAGGATAACTCTAAGCTCGCACGTCCATTTACTGGTGAAGAGGTATTTTCTGCCCTTTCATGTATGCATCCTACAAAATCATCGGGTCATGATGGTATGTCAGCTTTGTTTTGTCAAAAACACTAGCATATCATTGGACTGGACATCATTAAGTTTGTGCTGAGTGTTTTAAATTGTGAGATTTTTCCTGAGAGCCTCAATCATACCTTTATTTATGTAATTCCAAAGTGATTGACCTTTTTCGTTCGAAGGACTTGAGACGCATCAGTTTATGTAATGTTCTGTATAAGTTGGTGTCAAAAGTGATTGCAAACAAGTTGAAAAGCATTCTTAAGAAGATGATTTTACCCTAAGGGCTTCTATTTCGGGCAGGCTTATCATGGAGAATGTTTTGGCGGTTTTTGAATTGTTCCATTTTATAAAGAATTAAAATGGTGGAAAAAAAGGTTTTATGGCTTTAAAGTTGTACATGGCCAAGGCTTATGACAGACTAGAATGGAATTATCGTGAGTGGTATATGAAGAAGATGGGTTTTTGTGATGCTTGGGTGAATTTGACAATGAAATATGTAAGAAGTGTATCTTTTTCGGTGATAATGGAGGGGTGCCCTTCGCAGGTTTTCTTCCATTCTCGGGGACTTTGTCAGGGAGACCCTATATCCCCCTGTCTTTTCTTAATCTATGCAGAAGGTTTCTCGACACTTATTAGGAAAAGTGAACTGGAGGGTCGGTTCCAAGGTATTAGGATTGCAAGATTAGCTCATACTATTTCACATTTATTTTTTTGCTGATGATAGCATTTTATCTGTTAGATCTTCCTGTCAACTGGCACATGAGATTGTGGATATCCTCTAGCGTTATGGAGCAGCTTCAGGTCAACAAGTGAATCTAGAAAAGTCAGAGCTATCGTATATTAAAAATGTTTATGAAGGATTATTGTTTGTTATGAAAGGTAGTTTAGGAGTTCACGAGGTTGATAAGCATGAACGTTATCTTGAGCTGCCTACCATAATTGAATGCTCAAAAAGGATCATTTTTTTTTTATCAAATTAAAGATAGAGTTTGGAAGAAGATTCGGGGTTGGAGAGGGAGTACATTATCAAGAGAATGAAAAGAGGTACTTATAAAATCTATAATCCAAGCAATACCAACTTATGTCATTTCTTGTTTCCTTCTCCCGAGAAGTTTATGTTATGAAATTGAACAACTTATCTCTAACTTCTGGTGGGGAGGGAATGGTTAAAAAAAGAATTTGCATTAATTAAGTTGGGACAAAATGAGAGAGTCAAAAGATTTGGGAGAGTTGGGAGTGAGGGACTTGGAGGCTTTTAAGAGCCCACATTGCTCATTGGTACGCTTTATAAAACCTGCTATTTTGCTAGGGTTTCTTTCTTGGAGGCAGGGTTAGGGCATAATCCGAGTTTTGCTTGGAGAAGAATCCACAAGGCTCGAGAGGTGGTGGAGATGGGATCTTTGTTGCTCGTAGGAAATGGGAGTGAGGTGAGTGTTTGTGATGATAGATGGATCCCGAGACCAAATTTGTTTAGGGTCTTGGGAAACTTTTATGGGGTTGATCCGAGGATGAGAGTGGTTGATCTAATTAATTGGTCCGAAGGTTGCCGGATTGAGGACGAAGTGCGATGGTGGTTACACCCTTGTGATGTCGATGTTGTATTACAAATTCACTTGGTAGATCCAATGATTTCGAACCAGCTTGTTTGTTATTTTACGAGAGATGGAAATTTCTAGGTTAGGTCTGCATACCACGCAATCATGGACAGAACAAAAGACAATCTTCCCATGGTGAACTATCTGATTTGTTGTCTCCTTGAAGAAGTTCTTGGAAGAGGTTATGTGGAAGTAAGGCAACTCCAGTCTTGTAGAAATGTCTTGCAATGTGTTAAATATAAGTCATGTATATTAGGCTAAGTGACATAGAGAATGGTATAGCTTTGTACACATAGTAAAATGGTAGAGAATGTATAGATTCAGGAACTGGGTTTAGAACACTGGTTCAAGTCTTATTTATTAGTGAACCGGATCGAGGAAAGCCATCCCGGTTTACCGGTTTGGAGGCTGAATCAATCGAGGCTTACTAATGGGCTTGTCGTCTTGGACCGTGTTCGTCTCCGAAAATGGAAGAGGTCCAAAAATGGAGTCTGTGGCCCAAAATCTCGAGCTCACTTCCGAAGTAATTGAAACGCTGCGTTTGGAGCTCGACACTCACTATATATACTCGCTAGCTTCTCCGAAGGAGCTCATTCGTAACCCTAGTGAGCTAGCGGCGAGAGCTTTTCAGAAACAAGAGAGAGAGAGAGAGAGAGAGAGAGAGAGAGAGAGAGAGAGAGAGAGCAAAGTCGGAGAAGGAGATCTCCGGTGAGGCCAAGCGGTGGAGTTCAAGGTCGACGTTGAAGGCGATGACTCTTGCTCGTTGAGATCTGCGATGGCATCTTCCTAAAGCTTCATCCAAAAACTTTGTGTAGCCTTTCAGGGGGCCAAAACCCTAATTCTTCTCCTCTCTAGATCTACTGTGTAGTCTTCAGTTTCTACGATTCTTTGCCTTTGCTTGTGTACCTTGTAACCTCTCTAGAACTCGATCTTCAAACTAGTAGATTTTAGATGAGTCTCCTCACTAAGACTCCGCGGATGTAGAGCTTGCTCGAACCGCGTAACCAGATCTTGTGTTCTTTACTGTTTTTCTTGCTTATTTGTTTGTTTGATTCTGTTCTTGAGTTGTTTGAGGGTTCGAATCGTATCACGATGTAAAGCTAATCTCTTGCAGCAGAAGATAGTGGTGCATGGGCAATGTGAGTTCTGTGCAGGTTGGGAGTCAGGAATGTATTGTTTGAGGGAGTGTTCACTACCACGACAAGGTTTGGGCACATTTAAATTTCGTGGTTATTGATTCTCTTGGGAATATATGGTTTGTCTTCTATGATCGAATGGGTTGATCAAATAAGAGTCAATCTTGGAGAAAAGGAGCAATACATGTGGACTGGGTTGTCGAATTGTAAAGAGTCTAGTTCGAAAGTTACAAGGAGGCACCCTTCCTTGTTCAAATGTTACAAGGACTCAAGGAGGCACCCTTCTGTTGGGAAATTCGATCACCTACTAGCAATAATTACGGCAACACAGATCCACAAGAGAAATCAGAAATAAACAATAAAGAAAGACAAGAGATTTGTTGACCCAGTTCGTCAGAATGACTACGTCTGGGGGCACTACCAAGCCAGGGACTTTCACTAGATCTGAGGATTACAAGACTTGACCCACTAATCTAAACTGATCTGATCAGTCTAACCTAACCTCTCTAGCACTCTGAAATTTTCCCCTCTAGCCTTTCAGGTTTTCAGCACACAGTACTGATAGTCAACAAAAGCTATGATTGTATGTGTTGTAACTGGGAGTATGTGAGAAGGGAAGGCCAACCAAGCAACACATTAGCTAGCATGGGATAAGGTTTCCTTTGTCTCATGTTCTCATCACTAGTAATTTTTTCTTTTGCTAGTGTGTTCTCTGATGTTCTACATGACGATTTAGTATAAGTAAATGAAGTGTTATTTGTATTAAAAAAGCCAATATTTTTTTGTGTTATATTTAAATTTATCTTCCTCTATTCTCAAGATAATATCCAAGTTATTCATATATTTGATTCATCTAAAGTAATAATAAAAAATTCTTTATTCTAAAGTAATAATAAAAAGTCTATCCCACATCAGGAAGTTATGTAATAAAAGCCAATATTTTTTATTTTTTGTTATTTTTAAATTTATCTTCCTATATTCTCAAGATAATATCCAAGTTATTCATATATATTTTTGATTCATCTAAAGTAATCATAAAAGATTCTTTAATTTTTAAAGTAACAAAATATTTACTCATTGTATCCTACATAAATATGTCATTATCAAATATTAATGAGGTCTGGCTATACAAATACATAAAAAAAGTGTTACATATATGGAAGATTCCCATTCAACTGATGATGCGTCATGCGTGATTTTGAGTCCTTGCTCAAGTCTATTCTGACGATGCAGGGCAAGATAATATCATAATCAGTCGTTTGGAGGATTTATTATATATTTTGATTAGTTAGCTAGAGAGTGATGATCAAATAGAAAAATTAATTAAATTAATATAAATAGAAAATTAGAAGTCAAGCAGAAGCAGCAACCAATAATAATTGGCATGTTATACGGAGTATTCTTTTATACTTTAGAGTTTACTTACTATAATAATAACCCTGGTTGAAGAAACGGACCAACTCGAGCTCTAGCTACTTTATTGATTGCTAATAACAAGTGAAAATGACCAAGTCAGCCGTACAATTTTTGCCTCCTATATAATGTGTCGAGGATTGCGGTTTTAAGACGAAGGTGCCCAAAAACTGTGAGATCGAGTGCACTGGTTTTTTAAGAGTTTGGATTCTATATAAGTTGACACACACACACACACAAAAATGGCACCAAAGGTTACGGTATTGAAAGTAAGTATCACCTGCGATAAATGCAAGGTCAAGCTCCTCAAAGCGGTTGCTGGGTTAGAAGGTACGTACGCGTGATCCAACTTTGGTTTTATGATTTATTGTGAGTTTTTAGATTTAAAGATATATGAAATCTTTTTGAAGTTATGTAATAAATTGCTTAAAATATTTGCCGACAATTCCCAGTATTCACTTCCTCATGTCCCATTTTCAACTCATCCTTCTCCCGCCCCTATCTATCTATACAGGGGTGAACAAAATTGAAACGGACAATGAGAAGGGCACCTTGACAGTAGCAGGTGTGGCGGACCCACATGAACTAATCTCGTGTGCAAGGAAAGTGGGCCCGGCCGAGATCGTCAGCATTGCCGACCCGAAGAAGCCCGATGAGAAGAAGCCCGACGCCCATACGTGCCCGCAGCCTTGTTACTGCAAAGGCTGTTGCCCCAACAACTACGTCGTACTCCCCTTCGACATGCCCGCAGGCCCGTACCCGTACCCGGATCAACCCACTTGCAATCTTATGTGATCAATACTTTGAATCAATCAATGACTATAATTTAATAGGATTGCTTTAAGTCATTGCATTACATACTTCGTGTACTCACGTTTACTTATCAAAAGCTTGCAAACCAAGTTGTTTCCATGGGTCAATAATGTATGATGTATCTTTGAGTTGCTTTCATGCGTGAATAGGAATCAATGATATATTTAATTATCTTTTTTTGGGCTCGATCGGTAAGAATGTGTGATTATGTTCATGTGATCCTCTGCGTGCCTAATGCCTTCCTATATAATTTGTAGTAACATTTATAAACCGGTAGTTTATTTATAGATATGTATGAGGAAAGTATTTGTGTGTATATCAATCGAGAATATTCGATTCATAAACGAACTAATCCTTTGAAAAATAAATTCTTTGGGAAAAACGACATCTCACTTGGCTTCTTATCGATCCAAACCTAGCTTAATTTCCATGCAATTTTCTTCCCCCCAAATGGACTACATCTACATGCAAACATATATTATTCAATTGCAAGGAAAACGATTTAAAGCTATTATAACTCAAATTGTTCATAATCTTTTAAACTTTGTGTTAGCTAGAATCCAAGTAAAATTATTGGTCATATAGCTTTGTTTGCTATTAGTATAATTATTAAAAATTCATATAGAATATAGGTCGTCGCTCAATGTCTACACGAGTTAAGAACAATTGAGAACTCCAATTTAGCAAATTTATGTGTGGGTTTGACATATGATAATTCACAAAGTCGGATGGGCTAATTTAACAGCGTGTCTATCCATCGGCGGAGATTGCCCCAGAAATGTTGAATATCCTTGCAGCGGTGTGGCAATCCTCCCGAATACGGAAAATTCTTAAGAGGCTTCGTCCCATATGCCCTAATGGAGAAGAAGCTCTGAAAGGTATGGAAACTAGTGGGAATGGACTTGCTTGTTTCAAAACATTGTTAACACACTCTGAGTTATACGTTGGTGGTCAATATGCTGTACATATCACCATTAACATGTGCTCTTGACTACTTTTTGAATCCTGCATTCCTTAAATATTGTCCCATCTATAAATTCTTAGTACAAATGTCTCGGAGGTATTTGTTGAATTTTGTCGTTGTGTAACATTTAGTTGTGCGCTTTTTTGAACAATTAATTTTGTAATCCCTTTTTCCTTGAATCTTGTTATGAGATTTTGCATCAAATGCTTTGTACAAATGACGTGTTTTGCACATATGTAGACTGATTCAACAGATTTTTCAATGCTCAAATGTCGATATGAGACAAATACTAAGTCACCAGAACATGGAATCACAATTAGCAACTGATCGAAAAACCACTTCCAAGATTTATCATTTTCAGAATCCACAACGGCATATGCGAGAGGATATATCTATTAGTTCGCACCTTGTGCTGAAGTAGTAATTACAACTCCCAAATATTTGTTATGTAGATGCGTACCATCTACTTGAATGACCTGCATTTGGAAATAAAGGTTGATGACAATTGATCACAAATTAAGTGACAATAGTTTATTTAAGTGATGACAGTTGACTAGAAGGATTCTATGTTTATGAATACAGTGTGTTTACTTTTGATGGCAGATGGCAGATTAAGATAATGACAAGTCCAATAAGAGTTGATGACAATACCTTTCTCATTAGATTAAGACCTCTAATTGATGCTCCAATTGCAATGAAGATATACTTGAACCTGTCATAACTTTCAACCTCGAGGCATGTGTAAGTGTATTGGTTTGCTCTTTTGATCATGTGACAATATCATGGGAGCATCGCATAGTTTTCTTCCGATGTTCCTCTTATTAGAACTTGTGGCCATCTTGTACTTTCCAAGCTTTCTAGTAGCTAGCTAACATATTACATGTAATAATTTCTCATATCATTAATAATCATACTTGGGTTCGACACCTTCTTAATACCATAAAACCTATCATGTCAGCGATGTGTTTCAGAGATGACGGTGACGATAGTGATGACAGTGATGATATGCTTTGATGACAATATAAAAACATACCTTAATTCTATTTTCTCTGCTATAATTTGATAGGATGGTTGAATATTCCTTGAACATCTCATTTCGAATGGGCATGTATGGTTTTCATTGAATTTTTTTACCTCAAAATAACTTAGTCCTTTCAGTTTGTTGCCAACAATTTCCATTCGCTTTCTTCATGTACACATTTCAGAGAATAGTAATCTTTCCTTGATCTATGCACTTCGAAACCATAACTCTCCTTCATTGCTAGATTATACATTGCAGTCTTAAGATCTTTCTTTGTTCCAAACATTTGCCTTATTTGAACAAACTGAATGTCTGGTGGATGATCAACCACTTCATCATCATCAGATACCATTGCAGTTTCACGTACATCACAAAATTTTGATGGATGTAGGTGTGATATGTTGATTTCAGATGGTTGTGAGTTCATTTTGAACTTTGCCACAATCTTCTCCTTTAGACGGTCTAGTGCTAAATCCTCCTCCAACAAAAATGCTTTTGAATTCACATCACCAACATAAAAACATTCACCATTGTTTATCTTTTATTCTCCCCCAACACAAATTGTTAAAAGCTTGATATCCATTTGATGTGATAGCAAAAAAAAAAAATATATCAATCATATTCAAAAAAGATTATCATCATATTTAGCACAATGGAACTAAAAAACTTGACATCATACTATATATTAAAGTTAAGAAAATTATCTATAACTATATATTAAATTTGTACCTTTTCTAGGCACCACATTAATTCTAGCACTACCTTATATTTAAAAAGAATTATTTTTATTTAAATTAATTTTTTCCAATTAATTTTTTTCAAATATATTTATGTGGAAAATATTAATTAGAATTTTAACAAAAAATAATGAAAATTATTTTATCTATATCTTTTTATCTATTTATGTAAAAGATTTATCTTAAATCAAATTTTGATAAAAAAAAATAAAAAATAAGAAAATCTATATAATAATCTTTCCTAAATTAAATTTTGATAAAAAAAAAACATTATATTATAATTTCCTTTTTGGATTATTTATGTAAATATAAACGATTTTTCATCTTTAAGAGAACGGTCTCGAAGGAACTAGTGAGGGGCGCGGGATTAACCCGACACCTCTATATAACTTACTAAGTCGTATGCCTCTGCGCTTAAAGTACGACTTTCAGGGTCATGATCCATATCCGCTCCGATTGCAAGGAGGGATGAGTGGCACTCTAGCTAAGTTTCGGGAACCGAGTTTTCCCTTGGTGGTCCGGGCCATGCAAGCTCCCACCCTCTTTAAAAATCATTAATGCAATCAATATCTTTTCTTCACGATATAAGATAAGTGCCAATGCACATTTAAAAGACATCAAAACCGGACCGGTCTCAAATGATCGATCCGGCTCTCGTTTCGCTCAGGGTGTGAGAGGTTTTCAAACTTGTATGAATTAATAACGTTCCCAACATACTTTCTATTCTAAAAAGAAGTCTACAATTCAGTAGCTCTTCTCTCGATTAACGAGCTATCTCCGCTTGAGATACGCTTTTCTTCATACTGTTAAAACCCACATAAATAAGCCATACCACAACCCGATAATATCTCTCTCGACATTGCTAAATTACCGAAATACCCTTGGGAAGTTCCATTCCCGCTTGCTTAGTCTCCTTAGACTAATTCCCCTACTTCCGCATTTTTGCCTGGTATTTCTCTCCCTTCGCGACAAATGCCAGATTGTAGGAATATACACCAAAGTGTTGAAGACGAAGTCTAGAAGGTTCGAGAAGCGTTAGGCGAGAATCGAAGGTCAAGGCAAGACGACGTTGAAGGAAGGAAGGAATTCTCATAAGAGCGAGGCATTCCGAAGATAGTGAACCAGCTCTTCCCTTGTAAAAACCAAGCAAATCATCATCATATGATTTGTCTTGGGAAAACATACTTGTATTTTTAGTTACGTCTTTGCAACCCCTTTTTTTAATGGGCTTTACTTTCCGCTGCTTCATCATTTGTAAAACGACTATCAATGTAATGAACGAAAGTTCTTATCAATAAATAAAATTCCACTTTTGGTCAATTTCATCTTTAATTACATTTAATTAAATGTCAATTTCCACATTTTATAAGTTTTAATATCTTTATAAAGCCTTGGGTGACATTGGACGGTAAAGTCCGAGGTCACTGGCGGTAATATCCAATGTTGCAAAATAGGGGTGTTACAATTATGGTATCAGAGTCGAACGTTTTATTTTCTACACCGAAAATTTCTAAACCGAAAATTTCTAAACCGAAAATTTCTAAAACCGAAAATTTCTAAAACCGAAAATATTCTAAGCCGAAAGTCTTTGTCTTCAAATCGAAAACTTATTTCTTAAAATTTTTGTCTCTTTCAACTTTAAGAAATAAGTCTTTAAAAGAAAGTTCATGAACTAGACATTTTTTCTTACAAACTTTAAAAATCTTGTAGGAATAATATGTAAGTTAGAATTATTTTTCCAAGTTTCAAGTTCTACTTAATCTACTTCAAGAATATATATTTCTTCCAAGTATTTTAAAGAAATTTTGAAAGTTATCTACTTTCATTGAAAGTTTAAGTCAAAACTCATATAAGAGTAACTAATAAGTAGAAATCCTAAGATGATAAGTTCCTATAGCCGAAATCATTCTATTTACAAAATCTTATTCCAAAGTTTTGAAAACCAAGTTCTACTGAAAAGTTTCATACCAAATCCTTATCTATAAACTATATAAAAAAAAATAAGTTCACAAAATCTCCTATAATCAAAGAATTAAGATTCGAAAAATTTCCTTTAAATGATAATATGAATTCCCCGAAACTCGAGATAGAAGTTACATAATTAAAATTTCTAGACTCTCCTTCCAAGATTAGAATTACTTCATGTCATACACGAAATAAATTTTTCTACTTTAAAAATTCGTCTTTTAATTTAAGGTCATACAAAAGGAGCCTTTAATAAAGATTTTAAAACCAGTATAATTCTTTAAGGATGTACATGTGTTTAAAATGAAAATTTTGTTTTCAAATTTCAAAACATCCTTCCACTATCTCCTTCTTCAAATATAGAATTACGGATATTCTATATTTAAACGTCGATCGTTAGCCATGTGCACAAAATGGTTGTAATAAAAACTAAAGTTCATGTGCATCGGGAATGAGAATAACTCATGCCAACTAAAAGGTAATACTTATGTTTCCATAGATCCAAACTTACTGAGTCAGTGACTCACAAGAAGATAGAGATTTCCAAAGAGGACACCAAGGAAGGCTTAGTCGACTAAAGATCTAACATGTCTCCACTTAACCCGATCTCGAAATAGATTATCGAGAGGTATGTGAGGGAAAAACAATGATCTAGCAATAAAGGAGTGGTAGAGAATTCCGACCAATGAAGGATAAATTAATCCGACGTACCGACAAGTAATTAGGAATTGCTCAACTAACATATGGAAGCTTGACGTGATATTTGATGTTTGTCAACCGAATAAACCAACCATAATAAGGCTGCGCAAAAGCCACGTCATGAAGATTCTTCTCTACCATTTGTTTTTATAAGTCGACCCGATGATAAAAAGAAGTTAGAAACGAAGTTGCTAGGACCAAGATATTTTGGACATGGATTATAAGTTTCTAAGTTGCCCCAGTAGGCCTAATAGGTCATAAGGTTGCTTCATTACTAAGACAGTTTGTGGACACGTGTCTCGATTCGTCGCATTTGAAGTAGTTACCTAGGCCATCTTCGATGTTTTTCCAATCGTTGATTCCATTATTAGGTTGCCTAGTTCGTTACCTTTTCTATAACCATTTTTCTTTCCTTAACAAGCGATTTATGGTATGGAACCAACCTCTTAAAGGTATTTCATTAAAGCATTAACTTTGACTTCGATAACCCAAGTGCCTACTCTATTCATTAATGAATGACAATTGTTGGGAACAATTTGTCGCTTCTTATTTCAAATGGTCAAAACCGAAAGGAACCAACAATAGAATTCCCCTGAATAACATTCAAGTTCGGGTACGAATGATGGTTCAAAATCTTCCAAAGAAAGAACAAGGAAATCGTCGGGTGATGGACCCTATTACGCCGATATTGTTGGATGATGTGACACAAGTTGCATTAAGAAGTCCAACAATATAAGTGATGACAGAAGCAATCTCTTCTATTTCGTCAAAGAAGCAATCACTTTTGGAACTGACCAAGCTGCAAATAGAATTGCAAATGACGCCATATTTCACATCAAGTAAATGGACTAGTTGTGCAAGGACACTAAAGACATTCACGTCAAAGAAGATGATGTCAAGGAAGGAACAAAAAGTTGACCACAACCACTACTGGTTCTCCTACTTGGAATGATTTAAGGAGTATTCTTTGCACCAAAGAAAAAGGGTGCATATTGTCGCTCTACAAATCGGAATGGAGTTAGCCAATAGCAAGAGAATTATAATCAAGCAAAACATGTCATGCTGAGTTGGAAAAACGTTTAAGACTAAAATGATGAATCATTCCTCTCTTATTCTATGAGAGATGAGATAGTTGATAATCTCTTAGACCCTAAAGGTTAAAGGACTAAGTATGTCAAGAAGAAGGCCACGCAGTTTAACCAATTATTACATTACGCACGACATGAAGTTTCCCCTTAAGCCCAAAGGTATCCCGTCATAAGTGGATAAGTTCAACCCCTAAGCCATGGAGAAGTTCAACGATAGACACAATGAGCAGCTTATCTTTCCCCGTAATCTAAATTTGTCCAAACAAGGGTGTTTGTGACATAAGTTGTAGGGTTATCATTAGATTTCCAACCTCGGTTATAATCAAAGCATAGTAGAATAATTCCAATATTCGCAAAGTGTTATACTTTGAACTCTGCTATGCTAACATAACCGTCTTGAAGATGTTCATTGGTACTTTCTTTACGAAAGCACTATTTCAAACGTTTAGTTTCGATTAATAGGTTACGTAAGTCAGTCCATCTTTTCTTATGCGATCTACTCCTACCTCTGCAGGAAATATTTTCAATCGTGTTGCATTGTCAAACTATGACACTTAATATCATAAGTTTAAATAATTAAACATTTTATTTTAATTATATGGTTCACATTGGCGAATAAGGATGAACTTTTATCTCCCATCTTGATCACATGGTTGAGGTAGAATTTCAGGTCTTGTTTCTGTGAAGGCATATTAAGGGGTTATGTTGGAAATAGTTCCCCGATGCTGATCACAATGGTGGATTGAAACCACTTATTCCTTCGAATTTAACCTTGTTTAGGAAAACAACGTTCTTATAAGAATTAATACGCTTAATATAAAAGGACGCTCGAACCACTTCTCGATAATATAATATATTCGAAAACGACATCGCAAAGATGGTTACTCCCTCTTGTGAGATAACCATCGCCTATCCTAATAATAACTTCTTTAGAAACCATAACTTGAAATTCTTCTTCCAAGACATGGCCCTTACATATTCAAAACTTCGATTCCCTATCGACAGTTATCAAACATCCATCTTAAAAGAATTCTTCCGCAATGACTCTATTCTAGAAGTATAGAATGGATTAGTCATTTTCTTACTCGCTTCATAGAAGCACTTAAGTGCTCGTTTCAATTAGGATGCTTATTCTATAAGCAGTCCAACTTTTATGTTGGGAAGATCAACCCAGAACTTCCGTAGGTATGACTCAAGCTAATGAATAAAACCGCTTGACCCCCGCCTATCTCGCTAGCAAGACCAATTGGATTTCCATTCCTATCTCTTGATTTCGTTAAACCACATAAGTTCAAATGTGAGAATCTTTCTAAGGAATACTAAAGTAACAATTCCTTAAGAAAAAAGTACAATAGTAATTCTTCTACTGGTACAATCATCTTATCTAAAGAACGAAATGTTCTTTAAGGGAGGTACTAGACCCTTTGTTGTTTCCTCACAGTTGTGAGTATTAGTAGCTACTTTCCGTGTTAACCTTGTGCCGCCCTAAGTTTTTCCTTGTTTCGGGGATGAAACTAATTTTAAGGGGGGGTACTATTGTAATGAGTTTGGTTCAAATGAAACAAATTCTTATCCTAAAACGAACTCTTGTCCTAAAACGAATGCACTTTTCATAGTTAGTAATGCACTTTTCATATAAAAGTGCATTGAAAAATACAAAAAGTGCATTACGAAAAAGTGCACTAATTTTTTTTGAAAAGTGCACTAAAAAGTACGAAAAGTACAAATGCGAAAAAGTGCACTCTGAAGTATGAAAAGTGCACTACTAACTACAAAAAGTGCATTCGTTTTAGGATAAGAGTTCGTTTTAGGATAAGAGTTTGTTTCAATATTCCAAGGTTTTAAAAAAACCGATATAATATAATTTTATAAACCTTTCTCTTATAAAGAAGAATTCTTAAATATATTTGTATATAACCCTTTTCTCTTTAAAAAGAGATTCTTAAGTAAATTAAATTAAATAAAATTCAAGAATGCATTATAAGGGTTATGAATAAGTAACAAGCATTTAAAAAATAATAATGCTTCATAATTTCGGTTTTTCATGAAATAAAAAGAGGTACAACAAGCTAGTAAAAAATACAATGAAAATTCAATAAAAAGAATGCAAGAGCCGGGACTTGAACCCGAGACCTCTTGCAATCCCGTCTCACACGCCCCTGGCTCAATCCGCTAGACCAATGTGACTTTCTATTCATTCACCCCACCCTTTTAATTTTATAACAATATTAATCTTCTTCTTCCTAGAGACATCAGATTGATGTTTGATGTGATTGACGTTGAAAAAAATCAGCCATTGCATGCTTCTCTTCCCTCTCCTTTGCTTGCAAGATCAAGCTTGGTGCATCATCCACCATCAACTAACACACCCATGACCAATGAGAGATCATCTTCCCTTCCTCCATTGGTTCATCACCATTGCCATGGATTGAGAGCTTGCTCTCCTTTGCGTATATAAAGGTCCCTAAACCTCCTTCAAACACACACATTCATCAAGCCTTCCTTCTTCTTAGCAAACTCTCTCAATCTTTAGTTCAAAAATCAGCCATTCAAGTCTAGTTTTTCCATTCAAAGCTCCACCAGCCCACTGGAGCGCTGTCGAGCCCTCGCCGAGCACCCCCGCGCGCCGCCGTGCCCCGCCGAGGTTCCCTGGTGTCGCCGCCCTCCCCTACCTTCTCCTTCTTTGTATTCTGTAATACAAAATACAAGTAGGGTATAATCTTTAATCCTTTTATTAATTTAATTAAATTATGCTTTATTTAAAAATAGGTTGTTAGTAGAAATAAATAAAAAAATATGGGTTTATTTGCAAGATTAAATTTAATAAAAATATTAGTTGAGATCTTATTAGTTGAGAAGAGGAGATAAATCAAATAAATAAAGTATTTTGGATAATCTACTATTTTTATAGTTTGCAAGACATGATTATATTAAATAATAATAAGAACCCATGTAAAAGTATTTTTGATATAAAGTTACTAGTTTAAAGTTGGTAGCTTTCTATCATTAAAATACCTAGTTAAAAGATTATAAAATAAAGGGCTATTATTTTACAATATATCTCTAGGTGTAGAGACGTTAAAGATATAATCTTTATTTAATAAATATGGTAAAGTTTTGATGAAAAATTAATATATAATATGATAATAATATTGCTAAGTTATAATAGTTGCTTTGCTTGAAAAAATGTTTTAAAAAGATAGAAAATATAGTATATCTTGTTATCGTATTTAAATATGATTTTGGTTATAAGATAAGTTTTAAGACATGATCTTATTTTCTGTATAGCCTAAAGATATGGTAGAATTTATATAAATAAGATTAATAAGACTATTTTAAGATTATGCTAAGTTTATAGAAAGCTTACTTTATAAAGTATATAGAAAGTTCTATTTATGGAAATGCTAAAGAAAGAATGTATATCAATATTTATATCTATATTTTAATATGGTGTGTATATTTAAATAAGATTTTTATAAAGATCATGTTTTTAATAAAATATTATTTGATGAGAAAATAATATTTTAAGTATTATTATGGAGATTATGGAAATTAAGGTGATATTATAATAATATTAAATTGAGATATTTTAATAAGGATATAATAGACTGTTTACAATCCTAAGAATATTATAATAAATTAAATAAGGATATTATTGGTTTCCAAAAATGAAAATGTTAAATATTAAGAATAAGGATTTTTATAAGAATA
The DNA here is from genome assembly GCA_964016875.1 of Fallopia convolvulus. NCBI lineage: Eukaryota > Viridiplantae > Streptophyta > Magnoliopsida > Caryophyllales > Polygonaceae > Fallopia > Fallopia convolvulus. Next base: position 2,136,547 of record OZ024736.1, read on the forward strand.
AAAGGATGTTACAAAGTTAAAATAATAATAAAGGAATATTATTATTTTAATTAACCCATCCAAATTATTATTATAATAATTTAGAATTCCATTCTCTTATAATAAGGATACAAGAGAATTTCACAACTTTAAAGAGAATTTAAAGAAAATTCGTATTTAAAGATCGTTCATAAATTTCCGTGTCGATAGGTCGAGAATTCGTTCCGAGTCGTGGTCAAACGCTTATAGCCTTATATATTCACTCCGTGAAATTTCTCGATGTTGGGAACAACTTGTTTGCCATTAATAAATGAACCTAGGAATAACGATTGTTAGATATAACGACCCCATTGTTATCGTATTCCAATATTTATTATTTCAATAGGACTATTATGCTAGTTTGGTTGTGGCCTTGAGTTCTTATGGTCTCGTTAAGAGAACGGCTTCGAACGAACTAGTGAGGGGCGCGGGGTTAACCCGACGCCTCTATATAACTTACTAAGTCGTATGCCTCTACGCTTAAAGTACGACTTTCAGGGTCATGATCCTTGTCCGCTCCGATTGCAAGGAGGGATGAGTGGCGCTCTAGCTAAGTGTCGGGAACCGAGTTTTCCCTTAGTGGTCCAGGCCATGCAAGCCCCCACCCTCTTTAAAAATTATTAACGTAATCAATATCTTTTCGTCATGATATAAGATAAGTGCCAATGCACATTTAACAGACATCAAAATTGGACCGATCTGAAATGATCGATCCGGCTCTCGGTCCGCTCAAGGCACGAGAGGTTTTCACACTTGTATGAATTAATAACGTTCCCAACATACTTTCTATTCTAAAAAGAAGTCTACAATTCAGTAGCTCTTCTCTCGATTAACGAGCTATCTCCGCTTGAGATACGCTTTTCTTCATACTGTTAAAACCCACATAAATAAGCCATACCACAACCCGATAATATCTCTCTCGACATTGCTAAATTACCGAAATACCCTTGGGAAGTTCCATTCCCGCTTGCTTAGTCTCCTTAGACTAATTCCCCTACTTCCGCATTTTTGCCTGGTATTTCTCGCCCTTCGCGACAAATGCCAGACTATAGGAATATACACCAAAGTGTTGAAGACGAAGTCTAGAATGTTCGAGAAGCGTTAGGCGAGAATCGAAGGTCAAGGCAAGACGACGTTGAAGGAAGGAAGGAATTCTCATAAGAGCGAGGCATTCCGAAGATAGTGAACCAACTCTTCCCTTTTAAAAACCAAGCAAATCATCATAATATGATTTACCTTGGGAAAACATACTTGTATTTTTAGTTACATCTTTGCAACCCCTTTCTAAATGGTCTTTACTTTCCGGTGTTTCATCATTTGTAAAACGACTCTCAATGTAATGAACAAAAGTTCTTATCAATAAATAAAATTCCACTTTTGGTCAATTTCATCTTTAATTACATTTAATTAAATATCAATTTTCGCATTTTATAAGTTTTAATTGATGATGTCCAAAACAGTAAAATAAGAAGTGGGCCCGGGGTACCAAAAATAAGTAGGCCTGGAGAGATTCCCAAGGGCAATTCAGGGACCCACATCCATACCCTTCGTTTATTTAAACAAAACTCATACCCTCGCGAGGTCTCCCAAATCCCCGAGACGAGGTCTAGACCTCGCTACCGACTCTACTAACACACCCGCCCACCCAGACCAATCACAAGTGGCCTCATTCCCGAACCAATCACAAGCGACCTCATCCCCGAACCAATCACAAGCGGCCTCGTTCCCGGACCAATCAAAAGCGGCCATTCCGGGCGTCCCACATCGGACCTGGGCCTAAACTCGGCTCCCCAATTCTCTATAAATAGAGGAGAACCTCGTAGGAGGAAGGGGTCGAGAAAACCCCTTGAACTCAAGAATTCTCTTGCTTGTTAAAGATCGACGTGATAGAAGCATCGTCAAAAGACCTCGCTACAGACAGGAAAAGTCCACAAAAAGACTTCAAGCCATACAAAGACCTCGCCCACACTAAAGACCTCGCTACAAAATCTCACAAAGCTCTCTACACCACACACCCAAATCTACCTTGCCCTAGGGTCAACCTCGCAACATTTAAGTTTTTGATCTTGGAACTTCGTAGGAGGTCTAGGTGTAATTCTCAAAGTTGTTTATCAGCCTCGTAGGTTTGTAACCTCGTTATTGGGAGAAAATCATAAATAAAGGAGCAAGTGTTTGCACTTTCGAATATAATAATCTTGTTCCTTGTCTCGTAGCGTAGCCGTTATTTCGGGCTTCATCATTAATATCATTATAAAGCCTTGGGTGACTTTGGACGGTAAAGTCCGAGGTCACTGGCTGTAATACCCAATGTTGCAAAATAGGGGTGCTAGACATAGAACATAATTTCTTATAAAAAATATAGTATACTAAGATATATCATATATTCATATATTCTATATATAAATTCATTATATTAGAAAATTTTAACATATAAATAACAAATTATACACTTGGAGTCGAAGTTTTGTTAAAAGAGAAAAAAATTATTATGTATAAAACTAATATTGAAAATATTATCTTTTAAATCAAGTTTTGTTAAAAGATGTGCATAAAATTAATATAGAAAATTAGTTGAATCCCCGTGATACTCACGGGATAAATTTACTAAATATTATACAATATTATGATATTAATATAAAATTTAAAACACTTATATATAATATCGTAATAAAATTATGTAATTTATAAAAAAATCTATAAGATTTTGCCCCATATTAAATCAACATATAGGGTAAAAAATATATATACTTGAAGCCCATAACTTGTTAAAAGATAAAAAAAAATATTATATATAAAATTAATATAAAAAATATTAGATCAAGTTATTATCAACCTATAGATAAAAAATTATATACTTAGATTCCAAATCTTGTTACAAGATAAAAGAAGATATGCATAAAAAATATCTAGATCAAGTTATTATCTTATAAAAATTGGATATATATAAACAATGATACATCTAATTATAAAATTTATTATTAAAAATGTAACATTATTTTATTCAAAAATACCACGTGGCACAATTTTTCAATAGACACGTTTTCTAATTTATAATGTATTAGGTAGATACCAACCTATATATAGAAAAATATTTATAGATAATTTTTTTTATAAATCTATGTATATATATAAAAGACGCAAGGACTAAGGCCACCACGTTGCGTCACCTAAGATTTTCCTATGTGTCGTTCCAACATTAAGCCAGCTAGGATTTATTATTTTGGGAATCTATATATGTTGATATTATTTTAGAATAATATAGAAATAGTATAAATTAATCTAAGAAAGATTCTATCTAAAACAAAAATGTTATCTATTATATATTAGGAATTAGGATATTTCTAAAAGATCTAATTTAAAATTAAAATTAATTATAGAACATTAGATATTATACATTAAGATAGATATATTAATTTAGTTTTTCAATTAAATTTCTATCTATTTATATGACAAAAAAATAAATTCGAATTTTATTTAAAATTAAAGAAAAATATTTTATCTTTATTTTATTTAAAGTTAAATAAAATTATTTTATCTTTATTTTTTTAATCAATTTATGTAAAATATTTATCTTAAATAAAATTTTGATAAAAAAAGAACTTTCAATCTAGATAATTAATTGACTAAATTGACTTTTGATAATAAAAAATTAGGTTATCTTTTCCTTAATTTTTTTTAAAAATATTTATGTAAAAATAAATGATTTTATTATCATTAAAATTCATTCTTTATTTATTTTTTTCATCATTTCTTATTAAGTATATTTTTAATTTTTATTCAATTTTTTTAAGAATTGAATTTGATAAAAAAATTTACAAGAATTTAGATTATTTTTACCTTTTTATATTTTTTGTAAAATATTTTTAAAATTAAATGATTCAAATTCAAATAATATTTTTTTTTGCATAATTAAATTATCATTAAGCCATCAAAATTATAGTGGGCTTACCTTAATAATTTTGGCCCTATTTCACATGACACTAGTTGTAAAATTATATATAATTTTTTTATAATAAATAATTTTTAATAAATTATTGTAATCATGCATGGCACGACGAGTATAGCTAGTATGTTATTTATTTTACTAGATTTATTAGATGTATACAAAGAATAATACAAGTTATTATAAAATTTATCATTAAAAAATCTGACATTATTTTATTCAAACAATGCCACATGACGCAATTTTTTCAACAGACATGGTTTCTGCTTTATAATGTACTAGTTGTCTCCGTCATGCCATGCATGACTATGACACGATACTTTTTAGATATACTATATAAAAGATGTTAATAAATAAAAATATAATATAAAATTTAATGTAAGCAATTTGTTACCCGTAAAATGTATTAAAATTATTTTGTTTTTAAAAATCAAATAAAACAAATTAAATTTAGATTGTTAAGTTTAAATTGAAAATAAATATAGATTATTAATACAAAATAATCTAAATTACTCATTTTCCTTGACAATATTTCATAAATAGGTTTAATTTTAAAGAAGGAGATAAAATATTTTGAAAATATGGAAGTGATGAGATTTTGAAATATAAGGATTGATTTAATAATAATATATAATTTAATAAGAAAAATAAAGATAATTTATTTATTGTAAATAGTTAAAATATTACTAATTTAATTTATGATAGGGCCAAAATCGTTTTAGTGGCTCGGTAAAGTAACGATTAGATAAGATTAATTATTATATTATCTATATTTTTTATTAGTCTTTTTGTACGTCTTTGATATTATCAAATCTTTCAATATGTAGAAAGCTAATCAAATCTCTATTAAAAGGATAATTTATTCAAAACAAATGTTTCAACTTAATTTCAATCATATCTTTAATTTTGCGGAAAATATATTAAATTTTGTTTAAATTTAAGCAGTTCAACAATAATAACTTTAAATTTAAACAGTCTAATTCCATTGTAATGGTAATCTGGGGAGGGCTCTAGAGAAACGCAAATTCTGAAGATACGGAAGTCGTAATAAGAGCCGTTGGATTTGGGAAGATTAATGGTCATGATTGTTTGTGCATAATAACAAATATGGGGATTAAATACTTGAATATGGCTAGTTAGTTGCTAAAATGGAAAGTGCGAATTTGTAGGGATTTTTTGGATTTTTTAGAAAATAAAAATCAGACCTTCCATTAATAATTTGGCGTAAAATTCAAATTTAAAATTTAAAATTAATTATTGTTGGAGTAAATATGCTGTATTTGTTTGAATATGTTTCAATATTTTCTGAATATTGTTCAAAGATTGTTCGAATTTCTTGTGGTTTAAATATACAGTCCACTTTGTAGTTGCAATGTGTTTATATCTGAATATGTTACTTTAAATATCGAACAAACCATTATGTGTAACGAATATTAATAACATATTTTCGAATATGTCGTTGTAGTAGTGATTTATATAATTGTAATTATATATGAATATTTGCGTGTAGATCTTGAGCAAAACAAAGTATGAAATCGAATAATAAGTATACAATCTCGAACATGTGTTAAAAATTTACAATATATCTGAATCTTAAATACAAAATCTCGAATATGTATACAATAAATCTGAATATTAAGTACAACATCGAATATGTACACAATATATTTGAATATTAACTTCATAATTTTGAACATGTGTATAAAGAACTCGAATATGTATATCATATATCTGAATATTAAGTACACAATATCAAACATGTATACAAAATATTTAAATATTAACTTCACAGTTTTGAACATGTTTACAAAAGAACTCCAATCTTTATACATTAATATATGAATATTAAGTACAAAATATCGAACATATACACAATATATTTGAATAATAACTTCACAATTTTGAACATGTGTATAAAGAACTCAAATATGTATATAAAGTTTGGTTTAAATGAAACAAACTCTTATCCTAAAACGTGAAACGAATGCACTTTTCTTACTTAGTAGTGCACTTTTCATGCAAAAGTGCATTGAAAAATACAAAAAGTGCAATCGAAAAAATGCACTACAAAAAATACGAAAAGTGCACTGCAAAGTACGAAAAGTGCAAATCCGAAAAAGTGCACTCTAAAGTAGGAAAAGTGCAGTATGAATTAGAAAAAGTGCATTCCTTTCAGGTTAAGAGTTCTTTTAGGATAAGAGTTCGTTTCATTTGAACCAAACTCTATGTATATAATATATTTGAATATTAAGTACACAATATCGAATATGTATACAAAATATCTGAATATTAACTTCACAGTTTGAATATGGGTATAAAAGAACTCGAATATGCAAGTATAAATATAGAACCTATAAACAATGTAATTTAAACAACAACAATGGCGAATCTTATGAACAACTTCTTTCTACTATAATCACAGTCCTCTTTCTTCATCGCTCGATCCCATAAGGAGAAATTTCCTGTCTTAATTAGTTTACATTATAACAAAATGATTAGATATATCATGGTGATCAAGTAAATGAACCAATTTAATATTTCATCCAAATTAACATGTGAAGATCGAAATCAGCCAAATTACTGGGCGAGTACGAAAAAAAAATCAAATCAACAAAAACAAATTGAGGAGATTTGAGTACAAAAAAAATTGAAATCTAAAAAAATCAATTAAGCCATATTCAAGACCCGCTTTCGATTACAAAAAAAAATCAATTAAGCCAAATAATTCATAATGTTAGGACCAATTTCACCGAAAATGAAACCCTATCAAACAAAACTTGGCAAAAAAGAGGAAGAAGTTGGGGAAGGTTTATAGCTTATCGAAACTTACCGATTTATGTACACCAATGGGGCAAACAATCGATATCGACTTGAAATTGGGAAGACGATTCAAAGAGATTGCTATCGTCTCCAATGACATGGTTCCAGATCTGGTGAGAGCTCCAAATTTCTCTCCAATGGACGTTTTTTTTGATATAATGAGAGAGAGAGAGAGAGTCAAAATGGATAGAGAATCAGAATATGCCAATATTAGGATAGAGGAATTTAGATATGGCAATATTTTAGGAATTTGGTAAACTCGGGTGTATTAAACACATGATAGTTATTTTACACTCTATTTTATTTAATCTCAACCCTTAATTTTATTTAATCCGACGCTCCTAATAATGGCTCATGTTTCTCTCTAATAAGGGGTTTCTCTAGATGCTAAACCATGGTAATCTTATGTATATATATGATTGAGATCAGGTGAGGAGGGCTCTTACCGTAGATAATTAGGAGGATCCTCAACTGTTAGATCTGACTTTTTAAAGAATAAGATTAAGGGAGAAGTTGTTCATTGGGATATAATAAAAATCTAAAATTAATTAATTTTGGTAACAACATAAATTACGGGATTTGCTTTTTATTATCTTTAGCGCATATTCTAATAACCTAATATTCCCAATTTTTGAGAGACCCGCCTGCATTATCGCTTTCTTGCTCTGGGGCACCTCCATTGTAAACATCACATTCTGATTCCTGATCTCTTTTTCCATTACTGGTGTCATTCAAATATCATTTACATAATGAACAACTAACTATAACAAAATGAACAAACATAAAAGTAAAACGAACTAATATTATAAATAGATGAACAAGTATCTAACTTCGATTGAGTTAATGCAATGAACAAATAGTACACATAAATGAACATCTATTTAATAAATCATGAACAAATAAATTGGATATTATGGAACTATTCAAATGAACAATTATATGATAACAAATGAACAAATATATAACAAACAATGAACAGCAGTATGAACAGACATTGCAAACACATACGCCGCAAAAAACTAACGACATAGAAGAACCCTGACCTAGTTAGTAAAGGAATACTATAGCATTAGAAAAAGCCCTAAACTAGATAGTAAAGAACCAGTAAAATACTAAGAACACAAAATCGGCAAACCGTAAAAAAATAACGGAAAAAATAACGCTGCATAAACAATGAACAATTATATGATACCAAATGAACAAATATATAACAAACAATGAACAATAAACAATAAAACTATGAACGGACAATGCTCCTTCAATCGTTGTATCAACAGATTCGTTAATGCTCGAATTAATCTATCATTTTCGGAGAAATAAGATTATCGTCTGCCATAGTCGTCTTATTTTGTGAGATATGGAGAAATAGAACGATATCAGTAGTTATTAAGAGACCCACATGACACATTTTTAATTAAGAAACGTAACATTATTTTATTGAAATAATGCCACGTGACGCATTTTTTTCAACAAACATGATTTCTGCTTTATAATGTATTAGGTAGATTATCTTTTTAAATTTTTATTGAAAAGATTTTTGATGAATTAAATTTGATTAAAAATTATAAGAATTTGCATTATTTTTGGCTTTTTATTTATTTTTGTAAAAGATTTATAAAATTTGATGATTCTAATTAAAATATTTTTTATTTATAATTTTCCATTTATAAATTATCATAAGCTATCAAAATTATATTGTGCTCATCTTAACGATTTTGGTTGTTCCTCACATTATATTGAGCTCACCTTAATGATTTTTTCTAATAAATAAGTTATTTTTATTTTCTAATAAATTATAGCTTTTCCTGCTTGCTTTGATCTGCTTAGTCGTTCTCGGCTTCCGTTTTCTAACGGCCTCTCGGTTTACCAAGTCTGTTTGGTATCCGAATTCTTACCTTATCAAATTAATTTCATATAGTCATGCATGACACGACATGTATAAATAGTGTAATCTAAGAATTATATATTAATTTCACTTCAATATTGATAGAATTGTTAAAATAGATTTCACTAAAATATAAATATTGGCAATACTAAACGTTAAGAAATTATGAACACAAGAGAGCAATTTTACTTGTAAGATAAGATGATGATGTAAATGTATTTCTAGAGCGTTGCTCCCAAATGAAACCTCCCCCTTTGCCCCTGCCGCAACCATCAAAATCCTAATTCAACACCATCAATTCTATACCAAGATCTATACAAATTCAATCTATCTTCAACCAATTCATCTCTTAAATCTCTTTATCATTGTATATTTGAGCTTCTCCATCACAAATTTTTACTTCACAACCTCCAATCTCAAACAAAACTCATGCTTTTAAACGACTCATGAATAAGGCGACCATCTGGGGTGGGGTTTCTTTGGCGCCGTCTCCGACAGAGGCTTCCTTGTTCCGACCGCCTCTAGTGGTTTCGCTGATGGCAACACCCTTTGCCCCTACCCGAAGAGATCTCTTTCTGGACAAATCTCTTCTCTCTCCGCTTTTCTTCTCTAAAGGTATAGACCCGACTGAGAAAGCCACCCCTCTTGGCTGAGAAAGCCACCCCCTAGCTGAGAAAGCCATATCTTTCCGGCTAGAAAGCCCTCTGATGTCGGCTTAGAAAGCCTTTGCTAAGGAATTTCTTTGTCCTCCTCTTGTGTGGTGGTTCTGAATGCTCACTAAGTGGGTGGTTCCGTCCACCAACGAGCGAGAAGCTCTATCGATCCACCCTTTACTTGAAGGCCCAATCGATTAACAAACACTATCTCAAGAAAAGCCTTTCGTTTTCGGCTTCATTAGCTTGATCAATCGGCCCAGGCTTCCTCTCCCGTAGGCCGCTCTGGCGGCTTGTATATATGCTTGGCTTGGCCATTGACGTCGTCGATTTGCTGTCTCATGAAACTACTGAAGAAAAAAAAGGGAAAAAAATAAATATATAAAACTACTTGGGACACGACACAAGTTGAAAGAATAAAAAAAACTAACAACAACAACAACAACAATAATAATAATAAAATAATAACCTTATATATATTTCTTAATAAATGAATTGCACTGCAAGCCCGAATTTTCTTGCGGGGCAAGGTTTGTTTTTACTTACGAGGCAAATTAGTTTTACTCGCGTTGCAAGTATGGCTTATTTTCCTTGCAAGTTAGTTCTACTTGTACTGCAAGTATTCTTTATTTGCGGTGCAAGGTTGTTATTTCTTTTGCAGGACGACTCGTACTACATTTATGTACTAATTTTTCGAAGAGTTGGATCGGTGGTTGGCATGTATCGGAACGAGTTGTATTAGTCCAGGTTCACTTGGTGCTCTAGGGCTTCTGAAGATCCTTCATCTCGGTGGAGGGAACGTCAGTTGTCCATTTCGCACACCCTGGATTGGGTCGACCTGTTTATCCGCGACACTTTTGAGTGCTTTACTTACCCCGATTTCGATCTCTTTTGCTTTTTTTTTTCGAGGATTTGTACTTTTTTTAGTTGTTTCTGCTTACCTTGGATGTCCGCTTTGTTGACCCTCTTAGCCGTTCTCGGATGCCTTTTTTTAACAGCCTCTAAGACTACCACTCTTGTGTGGTACTCCGAATTCTTACCTTTATCAAAAAAAAATAATAATAAAATGATGATGTAAGATAAGATAATATCATCATTCATCTTCTCCAACAAATAACTAGCAAAATTGAAGTGGCTATTTTTGGCCTAAATTTTTCTTGAGCATTATGCTCAATTGTTAGTCAGCAATCTTTTATCATTGATTTTTTAAAGGTCATTTGTTGAGATAATTTAGATTTGTCTTGCAATAGACGAGTAAAATAAATATTTAACCTCATTGTTATTTAAAAAAAAAAAAGAAGTTAAAAACAAAACTCCCCGCAAACATCAGCCAAACAGAACCTCGTATATATTAGTTTACAAATATTTGAATTTCTTAAGAAAACTCAAGCTTAATATTAACCAAGTGTTATGCTTCTCATTATAACACTTGATGATAATCATTCTTAATAATATGCCTGCCCACTCAGGCTTAGCTTTACACATAATCAATGCCTTATTTTAAGCTAATCCCCAAACCCATGATTGCACCCTTCTCCTCCTTCTTCTCCCCCTTAGACCCCAAAAAAAATAAAAAATATAAAACGAAACCACGCTTTCTTTCTTTCACCGAAAAGCAGTGATAGAAGAGCATCATCATTCCTCCCCTTAGACTTTACCAAATCAAAATAAAACAACACCCCCAAAAATTGAAGTGGGGAAAAGTCTTCACTGGATTGGCCTTTACACCTTTGTGTTTCCAAACATAAAACACAATACATAGAGAGAATGCTTTCAAGCATAGAAAGCTATACTTTCTGCAGCAAAGTGTATATTGGTTTCTTGTGAACCCAATTTGAAGCATTAGTCTTTGTATGATCATCATCAGCTTATGGCTCGAGATGGGTTCTTAGAGAAGTCGTCGGGTTTTCGGATGATTCTTTTCTGCCTTTTGTAGTTCAGGAGGCTGCACAGAAGAAGACAGAGATGGGGGTTATGACTTTGGGCGAGCTGAAGCCAAGCATTGCTACAGGGAAGAGAGCATTTCGACCCGGTTCAAGTGCGAGACATGCTAATGAATGGTAATGTATTGCTTTCCTTTTCACTTATTACTATGCATTCATATAGCTCATAATTGTTTCTTTTCTGCTATGTTCATAATAGTTAAAATTGATGATATACACTGAATTTATTGATTGAAAATGACAAAAGTGAAGGCAGCCTCAATCAATGAGATTAATTCAGTAACTAAAAAGGGAGGAAAAATACAGCTCCCACTAAATGCTGGAACAGAGCAATAGTATTATGTGAAAGAATGTTAATCCACATCCAGAATTCTGATATAACTTGCCTAATATATATACACTTTGCGCTACTCTTCCTATTGTTAATTGGTTTTAGGATGAAATCTTATGAGCTTATGTGCTGGGCCTATGTATATGAAAATGACATTTACGTAACAATATGTGTTGTGGATCTGATTATGTATATGAGAATGACATTCATACGTAACAATATGTGTTTTGATCTCTTTTCTAATAGAGGATTTCCATACTTTTCAGGCCAATTTCCGATGTGTCGAGTGACCTTACCATTGAAGTAGGGCCTGCTAGTTTTGCACTTCACAAGGTGATTAATTATTACCCCTTTGTTAAGATCCGAAAGCAAAAATATGCAGTTTCATATATAGATGTCCAAAATATGCAGTTTCCTCTTGTGTCGCGGAGTGGGAGGATCCGGAAGCTTCTCCTGGAAGCCCTAGAGGACTCGAAAGTTTCAAGAATAGTCATACCATATGTACCCGGCGGTGCACAAGCCTTCGAGATCGCAGCGAAATTCTGCTACGGAATCAACACCGAGATCACCCTCTCGAACGTGGCCATGCTACGCTGTGCATCCCATTTCCTGGAGATGACGGAGGATTACGCGGACAAGAATCTGGAGGCCAGGACGGAGTCCTATATCAAGGACTTTGTCCTCCCAAGCATATCCAACTCCATATCAGTGCTTCACCACTGCCAGAGTCTCCTGCCTATAGCCGACGACAAAATCGGCTTGGTCAACAGGCTTATCGCTGCGATCGCGAACAATGCGTGCAAGGAGCAGCTCTCCTCGGGATTACTGAAGCTCGAACAGAGCTTGCACAGGAAAACGACGTCGTCTGCAGGCCAGGAGACGCCGGGGGACGACTGGTGGGGGAAGTCGTTGGCGGTGCTCGATCTCGATCTGTTCCAGAGGGTGTTAACAGCTGTGAAATTGAAGGGTCTGAAACAGGACCTGATCAGCAGGATCCTGATCAACTATGCTCATACTTGCTTAAAGGGACTCGTCGTCGCGCCCATGGACAGGGGAAGCTACATTGAGCAAAGGGTTATCGTGGAAGCTATGGTGAACCTTCTTCCCACCCCGTCGAGGAAGAGCTCGGTCCCAATGGCGTTCCTTTCGAGCCTCCTCAAGAGCGCCATTGCATCGTCGGCTCTCGCGTCTTGCAAGGCGGACCTCGAGAGGCGGATCGGGTTGCAGCTGGACCAGGCCATCCTTGAGGACGTGCTGATTCCCGCCAACTCATCACATGGGAATAATCATGGCCCCATTTATGATACGGACACCATGTTAAGGATCTTTTCGATTTTCCTTAACTTGGACGAAGATGAGGACGACGACGAGGAGCATAATCGCCTTCAAAATGAGATCGATATGGTGTATGACTTTGATAGTCCTTGCTCGCCCAAACAAAGCTCCATTCTCAAAGTGTCCAAGTTGTTGGACAATTACCTTGCTGAGGTTGCCTTGGACTCCAACTTGACACCTTCAAAGTTCATCGCACTGGCAGAGTTACTACCTGATCACGCACGCACTGTCACTGATGGACTCTACAGAGCTGTCGACATCTTCCTCAAGGCAAGCAATGTTCTCATTTTTTCCCTTTTTATTTTTATTTTTCCTAAGCTTAGGATTCTAACAACGTTCATGTTACACACATCTCTTGCACTAAAATTCAGGTTCATCCAAACATAAAGGACTCGGAACGCTACCGGCTATGCAAAACTGTTGATTGCCATAAGCTATCACAAGAAGCCTGCAGTCACGCGGCTCAGAACGAGAGGCTGCCAGTGCAAATGGCGGTCCAAGTTCTCTACTTTGAGCAGATCAGGCTGAGGAATGCAATGAATGGAGGCCACAACCAGCTGTTTTTCGGGTCCATCAACGGCTGCCATTTCCCTCAACGCTCGAGCAGCGGTGCTGGGAGTGGAGCCATCTCACCCAGAGATAACTACGCGTCGGTCAGAAGAGAGAACAGAGAACTCAAGCTAGAGGTGGCTAGGATGAGGATGAGACTAACTGATTTGGAGAAGGACCATGTTTCTATGAAACAGGACCTTGTTAGAACACACCCTGCAAACAAGCTGTTCAAATCATTCACCAGAAAGCTGAGCAAGCTCAACTCACTTTTCAGACTACACACCATCAAACCTCTTGCCTCAAAGGCCAATTCGGAATCAAGGTTCTTCTTTCAGAAGCGAAGGCATCACTCAATCTCATGAGAGCACAAATGTGTGAATATATAGTATTACTACTTAGTGTTGATTGTGTGTAATGACAAGGTTATCATAGTTTTCCTATCCGTTCTTATTTTTTATTGGAGTTCTAATCTTCTGTGGCTTCATTGAGATGTATTCTCGCTTCTGATCTAATGGGGTCTTGAAACAAAGAGCTATATCAAACCTTTTCTTTTCTTTTTTATGTATCCTAAAAGCTAGCATTTACTATGTGTGAAAAGTGTTTGTACTTTTGTGTGAATGAAATGTGTCACTTTCAATGCTTATGTTTAGCTATTCACTTGCCCTTACCATAATTTATTACCATGTGTTGAATCGTAAGTATTAGCTAAGAGTTAGGGAATAACAGTTGGACTGTTTTCAAAGCAGTGGAAATAAGACAAACACAAGTAAATAAATAGGATGGGACACAATTCCTTTATAGAGGAACCCCACTACAACAAACTAGTTGTATGGGTAATGCTTGAAGGTTTTTAAATGACTTCCTTCTTTTATTGATTGTTCTCAAAGCTACTACAAGACAAAGTTCAAACATCTCTGTTCCTAACATTCTCCAAATTTTAAGAACATGAATGAACTTTCTCAATCTAAGTGCTAAGAAAACATTTCAACTAAAATAAGGAAATCAAACATTACACTTATACGCATGTGTTTTTACTTAGTTCTATGGCACCTGGGAACACTCACTTCACCACCGTTGAGATCAAAAACCCTAAATTTATCCCCAAATCTATAGTACAATTCCCACCAACCTTTAATGTGTACTTGCTTCTTTTTAAATTCATGGGCCTGATAAAAGAACAAGGTAAGAAAGCTTTGAGATTTTGAGCCAAGCTTTTCTTCTTCATGTGCATCGGGAACAAAATTTTCAAGTTTCGATTGCAGATCTGAATTGAATAAAAAAAGAATTTGATGTGAGTTCGTCTACAAAGCCTTCTACCGAGGTCCTAGAGCCCCCTACCGAGGCTACCACACCTTCTACCGAGCCCCTACCGAGTGACGCTCTCAGTTACGAGCCTCCTATCGATATTGTGCCCATCGTACCGACCCCCTTCACCTCGGTACCGAACCCTTTAGTGCCGACGCTCTCAACGCCGAGGCATCTACCGAGGGTGCGTCGCTCGGAACCGCTCCTGGTGGGGCGCCCGTGCAAGCGATTGATGGCGCGACGGTGTTCGAGTAAGTGAGCACACTACTTCATCCCCACGACGCTCCTTGGTGCGCGCTTTTCCAGCTCTTGCATGTGCCGCTTCTGGCGCCATTACTCGGTTGTACGCCCTTGTACACGACTCAATTGGGCGCGACCGTGCCAAGGCTTGATGGGGCCTATTCTCCGAGCATTTTCAATGGGAATTTGATCCATGTTTTGAGTGTAGAATCCAGCCATAATGCCAAGTCAAGCATTCCCGGCGAAGGACAATCTTCTTTTAGACAAATGTCCGAGACTGGCGTCCAAGGCTCTGAGGTTCCAAGTCGGGGCACCACGCCCTATCTTGGACGCATCGCTCGGGCACGAGCTAGGGCAATGCTTGATCAAATCAAGGAGGAACTCTTAGCTCATAAGTTGGATTTTGGTTAACTATGGAAAAGGGTGGAGTATTCTGATGATTTTTGGTGAACTAGTGCATAAACTTGTCTTATGTTTTGTTAAGGGTTTTAAGTTGGTTTCTTAAAACTTAAGGATTTATTTTGTAATTTCGAGAGAAGTGAGGGAGGCTGAATGTGTGGGGTGTGGTAAATTAGGGTATAAGCCATGTTTTTGGCTTCTTTGTTGTTTAAACTTGAATCATGACTTGTTCTCTCTCTTTTTGGTTTTCAATCTAAATTTCTTGCATTTTCCTTCTTTGAATCTTGTTGTTTGATTGTTGGTGCGTAATATCTGACAATCTCTCCACCTTAGTTTGTTGTTCTTGGTGCTTCATATCCAAGGGCAACATCCATATCCATCACTCCACCATTCCATTTTCAATCGTTCCATTCCACCACCACCGGTTTATCCTAACTCGGTGGATCCTGTACCACCTCAGTATAATCGACATAACTTTCAATCTACTCATCATCTGGTCATGAAATTTTGAGGGTTCAACTAAACTCATAGTTCTAACTCCTCGATTTGGAATCACTCAAATCCGAGTTCGAACCAGGAAGAACAAGCCTGTGGTTGACTTTCTTGGAGTCTTTCAAGGCGAACTTTTTGCACCACCATCTCCACCATCGATCCGGCCATTATAATTTAATAAGATTTTCATTCTTTTGTAAATACAATAAAAATAGCAAATTAAAAGTTTTTTTTGTAAATTAGGGCAAAGAAAGACATACAGAGAATACTTGTCTGCTCGATTGATAGAAGATTACAAAGTATATATAGGATTACAACTTACGAGCCTTGGAGGCAAAGATATTAATATAAAAAATATCTACATATTATATAACATAATATATCCTAATAATCCCCCTCAAGTTGGAGCATGTAAATCAAGAATGTCCAACTTGCCAAGTAGGTAACTTTTCTATTGTAGTGCTTTAGTAAGCAAACCAGCCGGCTGATAAGAAGTACGAATATAACGAGTATCAACAAGACCAGCCTAAACCAAATCTCGAACAAAATTACAATCGATCTCAATAGGCTTAGTACGCTCATGAAAAACGGGATTCGCAACAATGTGGATAGCAGCCTAATTGTCACACATAATACACATAGGAGAGGACTGCCTAACACCAAGCAAGAAAAGAAATAATTGGAGCGAAACCAGCTCACAACAAGCTACTGCCATGACCTGATACTCGGCCTCAGCAGAAGACCGAGAAATAGTATCTTGCTTCTTGGTTTTCCAAGAGATAGCAAAACTACCAAGAGTAATAAAATAACTAGTAAAAAAATGTCGAGTAATAGGACATGACTCCCAATCAGAGTCACAATAGGCATTCAGCTGAAGATCACTCTGGGAAGACAAAAGAAGGCCTTGATCAGGATGACCTTTGAGATAATGAAGGACCCGCAAAGCAGTTTGCTAGTGATCAACATACGGTGACTGCATAAACTGAGCAAGGGTGTGTACAACATAACAAATGTCGGGACCAGTAATAGTGAGATATATAAGATGGCCCACTAGCGGACAATACTGTTCAGGATGCTCATACAACTCACTAGAGGGCTGAGCGAGATGATGTTGTTGCTCCATAGAAAAGGGACTCGGTTTGCCAGCTAATAAACCGATCTCAGAAAGGACATCAAGGGTATATTTTCGTTGGGATATAAAGAGACCCGATGGACTACGGGCAATTTCGATGGCAAGAAAATATTTGAGAATCCCAAGATCTTTCATGTAAAAACAGGATGACAAGTAATCCTTAAAGCGACAAGTTGTTTCCGAAAATAATGAGATCGTCAACATAAATGAGAACATGAAGAGTAACATCACCTCGAACAAATGAGAACATAGAGTAATCGGCTCGACTTTGACGAAAGCCGAAAGCAGGCAAGGCAGCAAATAACTTAGCAAACCAGTTATGTGGGGATTGACGAAGTCCATACAAAGACTTTCACAACCGACATACTTGCCCAAGGAGGGCGTTGGAATACACGGATGGGAGTTTCATATACACCTCTTCATCTAAATCACAATGAAGAAAGGCATTATGAACGTCCATTTGATGAAGCTCCCAACCCCTAACAATTGAAACTGATAGGAAAACCCGAACGGAAATCATCTTAGAAACCAAAGCAAACGTCTCGGAATAGTCTACCCCTTCAACTTGACGATTCCCCAATACAACTAACCGAGCTTTATACCGTTCAATAGTGCCGTTAGAACGGTATTTATACAAAAGATCCATTTGCATCCGATGGGATACTTATGAGAAGGAAGATTAGTGATGTCCCAAGTGTGATTGCGCTCTAACACCTCGATCTCGGCTGCCATTGTTGTACGCTAGTGAGGAGATTTAACAGCTTCAGCATAAAGAACCGGTTCATCATTAGCTTGTATGGCAGCCAGAAAACCAATATGAGAAGGCGAAAAACGATGACAAGAGACAAAATTAGCAATTGGAAACTCAGGAGTCGGATCAATATTAGAAGGCCGAATGGTATGAAATATAAAGTTTTTCAACTGAGTAGATGGCGTACGAGCACGAGTTATATATAACAGAAGTTTAACAGAATCTGTCTAAAGGTGGAAGATTGAAATATTAGATATACAAAGGTTAGTTTCTTATAAAAATAAATATAGAGGGTGATTAAATACAAAGAGTATAAAATAAGGGGTGTTTTTTTTTGGTAGAAATAATATAAGGGGTGTTAATGTAAGTTACCCTTATTTTAAATATCATACTTGTTTCCCCCGGCCTAGAGCCCAATAAATATATGGAAGCAACTCTAGCCCAAAACGGAAGCTACCCATGTAAGAGTCATTTGATTTTGTCGACAAATTTTGAGCCCAATCGGAGATAACATCTTAGTAGGGTTTATGGTCCTCTTCTTCTTCCCTCAGGAAAATAATCCTAAGTTGAACCAGGATCTTTCTCAGCATCCAATCTTCCAGCAAAGTCTCGTCTGTCCATAAGCGATCAAACCAGCCATGTTCGCCTTCATCTACAACGACCACTAGCATTTTTTCCTGAAAATTTCAACTCCCAAAACTTGAATTTTATCCGAAGAAAAAATGAGGTGTCTCCGGATCATCACTTCCAGATCCTCGCAAAATCTCCCACTCCTAGGGCTACTTCAATCGAGGTTTATTCGACGCTTCAACTCGCCAGCTCAGGAAGCCGTTGGGAAGCCGCCATCGGAGAAGGTATCGACCATAGTCAACGAGATCTCCGGCCTAACGCTGCTTGAAGTAGCGGATCTAACGGAGCTCTTGAGGAAGAAATTGGGGGTAAATCAGATGCCGATAGTTTCGGTGATGATGCCGGGAATGGGGTTCAGCCTCAGGGGGATGGGCGGAGGAGGAGGCCAGGCGGCGGCGGCGGCGGCGGCGGAAGAGAAGAAGGAGGAGAAAACGGTGTTCGATCTGAAGCTGGAAGCCGGATTCGAAGCCTCCTCGAAGATTAAGATCATCAAAGAGGTGAGAAGCTTCACCGACTTGGGGCTGAAGGAGGCGAAAGATCTGGTGGAGAAGGCGCCGGCGGTGCTGAAGAACGGGGTTCCGAAGGAGGAGGCGGAGAAGATTATCGAGAAGATGAAGGCGATTGGAGCAAAAGTGGTAATGGAGTAAGGTAATTTACTCTCTAGGGTTTTTGATTTGCTAGAATTGATATAGTTTGATGATCGCGAATAATGGGATTCATCTTTGTGCAAAATGCATCTGTGGGTGGTTGGATTGAGAATTTGATTAGATTTCTAGGGTTTTGAGCATCAGATTCATGTTTGAATATATGTTTCTGATGATATCTCAATACTTGAGCTCCATCTCACACTTACAATCAGTAGCATTCATGCCATTTGATTAGATCTGATACTGAATTCGTCCAAATTCCATTGTTTCTGGTTGGATGTAATTGGGCTCCTTCAAGTTGTAATAAACCTGAGAGGATAGATATATCAAAGGGAAGACGAATTTTTGCTTACATTATTACAAAGGAAAGCTACTTTCTATACATTACACCAGCTTCTTTGTTGCCCACAACCAGATTTATTAGGCTGAGGAAAGGATTCCCCCAACCCCCTAACAAGACAATTAAAGATTACAAAGGAAGAAATAGAGATTTGGAGCTTCTCTACTACACCGCTTGACTAGGTGTGTAACAATTTGTAAATCGAGAATGGAAAGAAAAAATCAGAAAGGATTGGGAGGCCAACAGGTTATAACCAAAACGCAGCGTATTAACCTATACACAGAGGTTAATATTTAAACACAGAAATTGACCTATAAAACCAAATACATATAGTATGATAATAGCCCCCCTCAAACTGGTGAATGGTTAACGAGTAGTTAGCATTCCCAGTTTGTGAAGCAACTCATAATGATGACCAGAGGGAAGAATTTTTGTTAAGACATCAGCAATTTGATTTGAAGTAGGGAGATAAGACAACTGAAGTAGCCCATCCATCACTTTTTCTCTTGTAAAATGACAATCGATTTCTAAATGCTTGGTCCTTTCATGGTAGACCGGATTCTCGGCTATGTGTATGACAGACTTATTGTCACAATGTAAAGTCACATGCTTGAGATCATTTTCTCCCAATTCTTGTAAGAGATTGATTCAGAAGAAGACTATCGCCCTTGTGAAGAAATTCAATCCCAAGGAAAAAATTAATCTCTCCCAAGTCCTTAATACTGAAAAGAGAGTGAAGAGCCTGTTTTAAATTGATGATAACAGTCGAATCTGAACCAGTGACCAGGATGTCATCCACATATATGGCCAAAACTGTCATGCTGTGTTCAGTTTGTTGGATGAACACTGAAGAGTCATATTTGGACTGGATAAAACCAAGTGCAACTAGTGTGGTAGTGAGCTTATAGAACCATTGCCTTGAAGCTTGTTTGAGGCCATATAAGCTCTTTTGAAGCAAACACACTTTGTTGGATGGATTAGAAATTCCCTCTAGCATCTTCATGTAAACCTCCTCAAATAAATCTCCATGGAGGAATGCGTTGTTAACATCCAGTTGATATATTTTCCATCTTCTTGTCAAAGCCAAAGAAATCAAAACTCTCACAGTTTTCATTCTCACAACTGGTGAGAATGTTTCTTCATAATCCAGTCCATATTGCTGAGTAAAGCCTTTAGCTACAAGTCGGGCTTTGTATCTCTCGATTGATCCATCTGATTTGAGCTTGATCTTAAATACCCACTTGCAACCAATAGCTCTTTTTCCTGCAGGTAAGTCTACAACAGTCCAAGTTTTATTAGATGACAATGCCTCTAGCTCTTTGTTGATTGCATTTACCCATTTTGGATCTTGTGAAGCTTGGTGGTAGTTTTTGGGCTCAAAGATGGATGGGTTAAAGGTGGTAGAAAAAGTTGTAGGAGAAAAGAAGGAATAGTGAAAGCCATTTAGTAAAGGAAATTGACAAAGGGCTTCAGCAAAGTTACAGATGTAATCTTGTAGGTAGGTAGGGGGATTATGAACTCGAGAAGACCTTCGAGCAACAGGTGCTTGATCAGGTAGAGAGGAGTGAATGGGTGATGAGGGTGATGCTTCTGGAATAGATTCAGATGAGGTATTGAGAACATCATCCAAAGTTGATGGAAGATAATGAAGAGGATCTGGTGTAAGTGGAGGTGGAGAATCTGGAGAAGTAAAGGAGTCTGTTTTGTGGTGAGATAAAGGCCTCTCGAATTCTTACCAAGCACCTGATGAGTACCCATTGAAGGGCCCTGAATAAGACAATGATTGGGAGTGAAAAGAATATTAGCTTGAAGGTCTTTAGCAAGGCAACCAACAGACAAGAGATTGAAACTAAATTCTGGGACATGTAAAACATTCTTGAGAAGAGTGTCTTCAGTAAGCTGAATAGTGCCAGTGTTAGCTATCTTGGCTTGTTTGTTATTAGGTAAAGTGATAGAGATGGACTCGGTGTATGGCTCAAAAGAGATAAACAGTTCTAGATTAGGTGAAATGTGGTGTGTAGCTCCACTATCTATGACCCAAATGCAAGTAAAGCCTTGAACAGAAAAGCAAAGAGAATTACCAGCCAACATACAGGATTTGTTGTTTTCTGCGGTTGAGCTTCCAACTTGCTGCTGCTCCAACATTGCAATGATTCTGTCATACTGGGATTTAGTGAATCCATGACTCTTCTCACTGTTTTCTTTGTTCCCTTCATCGACACCAGCATTCCCAGCGAACTTCTTCTCCTTCCAGTCTTTAGGGTAGCCGATTATCTTGAAGCATCTGCTCAATGAGTGTCCAAATATCTTGCAATTCTCACAATAGTAGTGTGGCTTCCCTTTCTGCCCATTTCCAGTATTTCCTGAGCTACTGCCGATTGAACCATTGTTTTGATTCCCACTCTGACTTTGATTCCCAAATTGTTTAGATCCTCCTTTTGGATTGAAATTATGACTCTGATTTTGGTTAGAATTTGTGGAGCTCTGGTTTCGTTTTGGAAAAACATTCAACGCTGTAGAATCATGTCCAAGCAATACAATATTATTCTGCAACCCCCTTTGTTTTTCTTCTTGGAGAGCCATTTGATAAACTTCTCCAAGATCTGGAGTCGGTTTGATCATCAGAACATTAGCACGTACATCTGCATAAGACTCATTCAATCCAACGAGAAATTGCAATATCTGTTGGTTCAAAATCATCTGAGGTATCGAATTCAGTTTACCACATGATCCACACTTAGGCATCTCAGCTAGAATCAAATATTCCTCCCATAGCTTCTTGAACTTCGTATAATAGGAAGAAATGGAGAGATTACCTTGTGATATATTGAATAACTCCTTCTGAAGTTGGAAAATACGAGCCAAACTAGGTTGACCAAATCGGTGACGTAGATCGTTCCAAATCGTAGCCGCCGTATCATAGTATAAGAGGGTTTCTCCGATTTCCCTCTCTACTGAGTGAAGAAGCCACAAGATCACCATGCTATTACATCTCTTCCATTGCATCTCTAAGATCGAGCCCAGATCTGGTGGTTGTTGGTCTCCGATGACGAACTGAATCTTGTTCTTCGCCATCAGTGAAACTTCGACAACCCTTCTCCATTGGTGATAATTTGAATCGTTGAGCAACTGAGTTGAGAGGTTGTAGTTTGGATGATCTGAGTGATGCAAATACAAGTAGTGATTTGGATCACTGAAATCGAGCTCCAAGCCTGCCTTCATCTTCATCTTCGGCTCTTCTTCTTCAGTGCTTTCGCGAGTCATGATTTTCATGAACCAGAATGATCAAATCAAAGGAACGAAGGAAGAGAAAATCAGATCGAATTTCCGCTCTAATACCATGTAACAATTTGTAAATCGAGAATGGAAAGAAAAAATCAGAAAGGATTGGGAGGCCAATTTCAGTTTTGGATTTCAGAGAATCAATCTGTTACAGGTGACAGGCGTGCCTTTTATACTGAGGCTTGCACCTTCATTACACAGGTTATAACCAAAACGCATCGTATTAACCTATACACAGAGGTTAATATTTAAACACAGAAATTGACCTATAAAACCAAATACATATAGTATGATAACAAGGTGTTTGCTTTATATTCATAATTCTATTCATCTTCTGTAGACCTCCATCTCATACCTAACTCTACACTCACATCTCTCCATTCATGGAAGCCAATTGTATGATATCCCCCAACCCCACCCTGTTTCAAACACATACATCCTCTAACCACACCCCCATTGTAACGACGACACCAACAACAATATTGACCCAGTGCAATTTCCCTGTGGGAGAATCTGGGGGGTCAAGATGGGGGCATCCCTTCACTGACTAAACACAAGGGCAAGGGGGTGCGCCCGAACCCCATTGTAACAAAATTTATAAATTATTTTAAATTATCCTATTGCAATCATCATGATCATCATAATGAATGGCTAGCGATACTTTTCGATGAATGTCTATCTCTTATTCTCTTATTCCACACTCCAGTTGCCTCTTCTCTACCTAGAAAATTTCACAGGGACATAGTACATGGCGATATAGATTCCAGGGTGAGCACTCAACTTGATGGCATCACAATGGGGACATATTACGCCCTGAAGGGCTTCAAGGCTTTATGTATTGTTTGGGATCCAAACTAGATCCTTCAGCGGGGAGCTTTTTCCTATAATGTTATTCTGAACTTGGGAATTTTTATTATTGAACGACTATGTTTGTTGTAGATATTTTTCAAATTTTAAGTAGATCTAGTTTAATCCAAGACAAGAATTTTATTATTGAACGACTATGTTGTAGATATGTTTCAAATTTCAAGTAGATTCCAATTTTGTTGTATTCCTTCGCTTTGCAAACTGAATTAAATCCTTAATTGAGTGATATTTGTGGTCAATTCTAAAGTGAAGAGGGTCATATGTAGTATTAATTCAATCAGCAAAACAACTACTTAAAGTTGGAAAGATACTTGTTCTAAACATTTTTTTTATCAGGTAAGAATTAAGTTATTTCCAACCAGTGGCGGACCCAATACTTTTAGGGGGGGTATGTCATAAATATATCAATTACACCATAATAAAATCAAAATAATAATTTTTTCATTCATTTTAAAATTTAACATTTATTTAGAGTTAATTTTGTTTTAATATATAATATTTATTAGGAGATAAATTAATTTAAATACAATCAATAAATATCAAAAAATATATTAAAGTGGTTAAAAATAGGAAAATTCCTTTTAAAAATTAACATTTATTTAGAGTTAATTTTATTTTAATATATGATATTTATTAGGAGATAAATTAATTTAAATACAATCAATAAATATCGAAAAAAATATTAAAGTGGTTAAAAATAGGAAAATTCCTTTTGATGCCCTCAAGATTTAGACTTTTTCTTTTGGTACCCAAATTTTTTTTTATTCCTTTTCATATCCTTATAGTTTTAAAAAAGTTCTTTCCATAAACTAAAATACACGCAAATCCAAATTCCATCCATTTTACTCCATTTTTCGTTAACAATTTATTGAAAAAATATAAATATTCCAAATTTATTAGGTCAGAACCTAAATTTCCTATTGCTGGTGGAATTCTTCACCTTCAACACAGAACTACACCTTCTTCTAAACATACATCCACTAAAGGAAGACAAATCAACCCAACCGACCTTAAGATTTCACCGCCGTTGTCGCCAATGAGGTGCAATCGCAATCGCCGGTGTCTGCGCTTCCTGCCTCCACCAACGCCTCTTCACCCTCATCGACGCCCAATCGCAGCCGCTCCCGTTCCCCCCTCCCAACGACGACGGTCACCGGAGATCTGATCCCAAACACCTTCCTTCGTCACCGCCGCCGCTAGTCTTCCCCCACCCGCTCCATCTCTCCGTACATCTCCCGCTGCAAGTCCGACACCGGCGCCGCAGGCTACAACGAGACTGAATTGTCCAACGACCGCAATTAATAAGCCAATAAGACTATAAGATTGCTCGCATATGATAACAAGCTCAAGCGGATCCGAATTAGCGTAATCGCCGCTCCTCAGATCCGTGGATTCCGAAGTATCCGGTCCAATCCCAATCTAACATCGAATGTATTTACATTTTTTTTTATTTTTTTTAATAAATTGTTAACGGAAGTTAGTGTAAAATGGATGGAATTTAGCTTTTGGTGTATTTTAGGTTATGGAAAGGAATATTTTAAAATTATAAGAGCACCAAGAGGAATAAATTTTTTTCTTGGATACCAAGAGGAAAAGTTTAAACCTGAAGGGCATCAAAAGGAATTTCCCTTAAAAATACTAACAAAAAATAAGCCCCATTGACCATCGTATTTGTTGAAGCACAAAACTAATATAAGGTCACTGAAAATTTCAGAATAGGCCCATCGTGCCTATGATTATATATATATATATATATATATATATATATATATATATATATATATATATAGGGGAGGGTTCAAGAGAAACGACATTTGTAGAGAAACGGGGGAATGAATATGAGGCGTTGGATGTAGGTAATTTAAGGGTGAGATTTGCATATCTATTATATTTAAAATAGGGAGAGATTTACTAGATTGAAATAAAAAAGGCAGGTGCGGAAATAAAGGGACTGAACAAAAAAAAAATCTGAAAAAATAAAGTACGTGATTTGCAAATTTGTAGTTGGAATGATTTTCAAATTCAAACATAATTTCCAAAATTAAATAGGCTTATTTATTCCTAAAATTTAGGAGATAGTTGTCATTTTTTTAAAAAGTGAAATGGAAACGAATTTTAAGATTACATTCTCGTATTGTAGTTTGTGTACTCGAATATGCTTAACACATTATCGAATATGTTGTTGTTTTACTAGTGTGATAATTTGACTGTATATGTGAGCTTACATATTGAACATACTATGATCTGTGCTCGAATATGCATATCACATTCTCGAATATGCCGTCGTTGTAGTACTATTGTAATAATTTGGCTGAATATATGATTTTACATATTGAACATACTATGTTTTATACCCGAATATGCATAACACATTCTCGAATATGTCGTTGTATCAATATGTTCAATTTAATTATTACGTATATTCATGTTGTTATTATGTATATTCAAGTTTATTGTCATGTATGTTCAGGTTAGATGTAGTAGTAACGTGGTTACATATTGAACATACTATTATGTTACATGAATATGCATACCACATTATCTCAATATGTTCTATTAAATATTGAACTAACCAATATGTGTCAACGAATATTAAGAAAATATTTTCGAACATTTATACAAAATATCTGAATATTCAATTTATAATATTTAACATGTATATAATATATTTGAATATTAACTTCACAGTTTTGAGCATATGTATAAAAAACTCGAATATGTGTATAATAAATCTGAATATTAATTACACAATCTCGAACATGTATACCAAATATCCGAACATTAAATTCACAATACATAACATGTAAATATATCTGAATATCGACTTCACAATTTTGAACATGTGTATACAAGAACTCAAATATATAATTAAAGATATTGAACATTTTAACAATGTATGAGTTGAAATCTCTTCCATAACCATAAACTAAATCGCTTTCATGGACCACTCTCCTGCAAATCAATTCAAATGACTAGATCAGTATATGTGTAGATCTCAACTCATACATTTTCATGAAATTAAGAATCATAACAGAATATAAAAACTCACCGTTGCATCAAAAATCGACTAGTATCTCATTGACGATGGGATCACCTGCGTCGGCGGAGGCTGTTGGCCTTCTATGTCATCTCCACCATCGCCGACCATTCCGGATTTGGTTGATTTCCTAAAAACCTTGAAAATCATATCATCCACAAATTCAAATCATCTACAAATGAAAAAGAAAAAAAATTATGTACGCAAAAAACCATAATCGAATATATCATATAGTCCCTATAAATCAGAAAAAGGGTAAACATAAACAACAAGAACAAGTCTATAAAATGGGTAAACTAGATTTATTCACAAAATCATATAAAATTTACGTATGCAAAAAAAAAACTTCTTCAACTGCACAGATTCAACAAAAAGGGGGTTTAAAGGTTTAAAAAAAATGAAAAAATTATGTAATTAGTCTCTGAAATATAAGAATTAGAAGTTGGATAAGAAGCTTGCAATAATAACGATGGTAGAAATGGAGAGCTCCAATGGTGATTTTTTTGTTTTTGTTTGTGGGAGAAACATAATTGAGAGTATTAATTATGGAGAGAGGGCTTTCAATTTGGATATAGAGATTGGAGAGAGAAATGTACGATTTTAATATCTCCCATAAATCACTCTGTTTTGGATGTAATCTTGTGTAATGCATGTACATGGCTTTTCATACACCTTTTTTTCTTTAATCTAGTCCGTTTATATAATTCAATCCAACGTATCTTATTTATTCCTCCGTTTCTCTATAATATAGTGTTTCTCTAGATCCTTATTCTCTCTCTATATATACTAGGTGGTGATGCCCGTGTTACACACGGAATATGCTTGGATTAACTATTGTGGAGCTTTATATTCGTAAATTATAAATTATTGTATTTTTAGGATATAATATTGTATTTTTAATTTTTTTTATGCATTTTAATGAAAAGTTTGATTTATGTTGAAAATATAATACTACATTCATGAGCATATGAATAGATTTTGCTTATTTAATCTCTTCTATATTATGACTAATCCCTTTTTCTCCTCCAACTCTTGACAAATGCATATTTGTATTTTACATTAATTTGAAAAATCATTCTTATGTCCAACCATGATGATGATCGCCATTAATCTTATATGAGCTAGGTTTATTAATACATCATGTCATCACCCAACACAAAAGCACGACAAATAATATTGATGTAAATTGAACAATTACAATTAAATTTTATACAAAATAATATTTTATTTTAGAAACCTCCTTTATTATTACGGTGAGTTCTTTTAGTTAATACTCCGAATCACAAATGGAGGTGGTAGCCTTTGTTCATAAAAAAATCTATTTAATTTCACTCATAAAAAATACCACACCAAGTAAATTAAAAAAATATAAAGTGAGATTCTTCCACATCAATGAAAAGTATTACTTTTATGCTTTTACAAAAAAAAATATGATAGTTTACCTTGATAATCATTTCATTTCAATGCTTCACATATACATAATAACTTTTAAATCCTCTCATCATTGGCACAAAAAAATAACAATGTTATTGAAAATATACAATAAAATTTAATATAAAAGGATATTATAATTTCACCATTGATATTGGTAAGTTACACACATATAAAGATACTTTTATAAAAAAGAATTTTTTTTTTATAAAAATATGCACTTCAAATTATAACAATGTATGTGTATATTGAAAATAAGAATAATATGATATTTTAGATTTCACCTTTGAGTGTTGTTGATCCTGAAGTGTACTTTCACCCACATTCTTCATCATAAATAAGTCAATATAATGTGATTATTCATGCATTGATAAAGAACACAATCTAAATATAAAGATTGCGATATCATGAAGAAATTTTGTCGAAAAAAAATCTTACCTTTTTACACTCCCACATAAACATTTTATCTTATCCTCTCACCATCTACTTCTATGATTTATTGGCTTTTTTAATCTTTGATTCTCTTCTTACTTTTTATGCATTGAGGTGTAGTCTACCAATGACTCAATTAACATCTTTAATCCCCTTTAAACATAATATAATTTCATTCATTGTCTTCATTATATCCAATTAATTAGGTTTTAATTGTATATTAATGAAAATTAGTAACGGTTTTTCCCAATTGACCAAATAAACAAAATCGTTTTTCATATTAATTCGTTCTTATCTTCATATCTATGCATAGTGTAGTCACCATAAAAATGAAGAAACAAATGAGATTAATTATGCATTAAATCAAGAATTGAAATAAAAATGAAAAGAAATGGTTAATACTTTTAAATTTATCACAAAACACAAATGATACCTTTATTCATTTAATTTCAAAAATAGCCACAGTCTATGGTAATCGGAAAAAAATAAAAAAGAAAGAGTAGGTAATATGTGTTTAAAATGGAATGGAAGCTATAATTAAGCTAAAATATTTTATAAATTATTTTTTTCAATGATTATGTTTATTTTTTTATGTATTTTTAATTATTTTAGAAGACTTCTCGACTTCGTTATCATTAAATTCATTATAAGATAAAAAATATTATTGTTTTTGATAAGATGAGTTTTTTTTTTAATAATTTTTAAAATTCACGAGGATTTACAAATTTATAAAATTTTGCTATCTATTATTATAAGTATTATCATATAAAACTTTGACATAAAAGGAGAGTTAATTTATTTATTTTATTAATAAAAAAGGAGAGTTAAAATGAAACATAGTAAAAAATTCTTTCATAAATACACTTCTTATTCATTCAACAACACAAATTCTTTCATATATCATGTCAAACAAAAAGAAAGCAAAATTACCAAAAAAAAATTCTTTCATAAATCATATTAATTAAGAAGTAATTTTTTTAGCAAATATCAATTTGGTTTTTGTGCTAATATTCTCCATTATCTCTTTGACATACCAAAATAATGTACTAATATATCACATTAAAATAAAATAATTATTCAATATATTTGCAAATTGATAATAATACTATCACCTTTTGTCACTTTTTTATATCAATCCTCTCTCTCTCTCTCTCTCTCTCTCTCTCTCTCTCTCTCTCTTGCTTCATGGAGGTAATTTGAGAAAAAAAATACATTTATTAATATAAGCACATAAAATGATATAATTATTCAAAAAATTTATAATTAAAAGTAAAAAAAAACAGAAAATAGTAAATTATAATTGTACCTTTATTTTATGGTAGTCTATTTTTCTTTGATGTTGGGAGAGTCTAAATAGTGGTGAAAGAGAGGGTAGAAGTGTATCGGGGTGAGGAGGCGAGAGAGAAGATTAGGGTGAGATCGAGTATATATAGTGATAAAAATTGAATGGGTGGTTAATCTCATAGGAGATTAAAGGTCAATGTAAGAATATTCCCAATAAATTCTTATTATACTCATTGGATGCTATAAATTATTCTTTATGCTATTTTTTATACTCATTGGATGCTTAGTCTCATAGGAGATCAAAAGTCAATTGAAATAATGTAAATAATAAATTGAATACATTTTTTAATTTTTTTTATCTATGTGACATTCAATGCTTAATTAAAGTTGCTTATGATCTTGTATAGAAATCATATATTATGTATAAAATGTGGGGCATTAATTGTCATTGAGATTTAGTCTTATAGTATTATAGATTAGAACTAATCAAGTGAATATACCCAGGCCCAATAAAGAATAGGTCTAAATAGGTAAAAAATTAAAGAGGCACAGAGAAGCGGGAGTGCTCGAACCCAGTACCTCTAGTATGGAATGGGGGGGCTCTAACCACTGGGAAATTTAATTTTCATTCAAAGTAAACCTTCCTTTATGAATATATATTGACTCAAGGGGGGGGTGGGCGCCCACCCAAGCCCCCCTGGGTCCGCCACTGTTCCCAACTAAGGGGTAACATAGAGCATCCTTACGGATGAGAACATTTTTTTTTGGTGAACACGGATGAAAACATTAAGTTCTAAGTGATTCATCGGGAAAGAAGAAGAGAAATTGTTGTCCAATTTAGCAATTTTATCATCCACTGCATTGCATGCTGGAGGAGCAAACATAATTTTGACATCTTTTAACCATAATAGAGATGTTGAGATGTCGGAAATTAGTATGTACGTGTTCCAAGGACATTGACCAACTTTCCTAACAACACTAATTATTGTTAGATTATCCCGTTCTATTACTAATTTTCGAATTCCCAGGTTTTTGGCTCTCCTTAATCCAATTTTAAGAGCCAACGCTTCTATTTGTGCTATATATAGTTATCCAAATTTGCTTGTTGTTGTGTCAATTTCTTTCGAATTTGGTCATTTGATAATCGTACCTATTGTTGTTTCTCCATTTGTTATTTTTGATCCATCAAAATTCAGTTTATGGAAACCAGGAGGTGGTTTAATCCATCTTTTTTGTTTGTTTGCCCTTCTAGTTGTATTTGTTTTTTGTTTTGTAGCTTGTGGTTCCTCTTCGTTCCACTGTAAACATAATCGTTCCATAATATAACTCTTAGCTTGGATTTCTACCAAAAAAGACTCTTATCTTGGATTAAACTAGCCTTACGATTACCCCCATCGATTCTTGCTAAAGCATTAACACAACTAGAGTTGTGGAGCAAATCCTCTGTCCCAAGTATGTGTCCCACTTGCTTGTCCCTTTAATTTCATTGGACCACGTGGCAAACTCTAATAAATCTTTTTAATTAAAAAATTTGAAATCACCCCCTTTTCCATTTTTCTAAAATCTCTATTACGCACAAGCTTACTATCACAAAGGCTCCCTAATACATAACAACTTTTCTCTCATTTAACCTTCTAACTTCCATTTTTAAGAAACAAAGAAAATGAAGAACAAATTGATGGGAGTTTTTATCCCAATTTCTTGCTCTATCTCTTTCTTTTTCAGGGTAAGAAGGGGTAAAAAAAATTTTTAATCAAACGGGAATCATCTGAAAGAGAGGAAAAGGTTTCGTCTCTCTTTTCATCATATTCTAAAAAACTGTCATATATTCTCCTCTAAATATCTAAACAGTTCGTAGAATTTGGGCGGAACAAGACCGGTGAGTGAGGAAGAGATACAATTTGGCGAAGGGGAGGAATCAGTTTCTAGTATTATGAATTTCCCTTTTTTTGCTGTCTTCCAATTGAAAAAAAAACCAGCAAAACAAAGATGGTAAGAAATAGGTTAATTTCAAATTTCTTAATTAAAAAAATTTATTAGAGTTTGCCACATGATCCAATGAAATTAAAGGGACATGCAAGTGGTACAAATACTTGGGAAAGAGGATTTGTTCCGCCACTGAATATATGTATATGTATCACTTCCCTAATTGAAATCATCATCCTCATCATTATCGAGTAAAGTCCCTTATCTAATACTCCCTCCGTATAAATCTACTTGTCTTTTTAGACTTAAAATCTTTTTCAAAAGAACTTGTCCTCTTACATATTTTGGACCCAACTTTCCCACTTTAAGTTTTACATTTAATGAAAAAATGAACTAAATTTGCTCCATTTTCATTTTCAATGTATAAAGTAAACATTTAATTAAGGGCATTTTTGTCTAATTCAAAATTTTCTTAATATATGTGTCCAACTCTAAAAAGACAAGTAGACTTTTTCAGAGGGAGTAATGAAAGCATAAATATTTTAATCAATGAAAGCATTAAATAAAATCAACCATATTTCCTTGTCTAATAATGAAAGCATAACTATTTAATCACAAAATATATGAATTTTTGCTACTATGTCTCGTGCCCTTATCTTGTTAATACTAATGAAAAAGAAACACTTATAACAAAAAAAGTAAGCACATACAAAACTAATTTATGCCATCAAAAAACAATAAGCACATACCTTTTGTTGGTCAGACATAAAAGTCCAACTTTCTCCAATTGTCTCATTCAACTCGATTTTTAAAAGATTTAAAAACCATTCCCAAATATCTCTGTTTCCCCCCCTCAACAATAGGTCAACAAATAGGAAACATTTGATTGTTAACATCTCTTCCTATTGCAGAAAGTAGGATTCCACCAAGGAATGTTTTAAGAAAGCAACCATCCAAGCATATAAACCATCTACAACTGACCATCAATCCAATTTTCATCCCGGGAAAGCTTACAAAGAATCTTTGAAATGTTGGAGGACTTGATGAGATAGTTAGTAGCTCAAATATGCTTCCATTATTTGACCTTTTCCAACTCTTCAATATACCTTCCAACTTTACTGTAATGATCCTTCATAGAACCATGTAACATTTTAAAAGCAACATACTTTGCCCTGTATGCTACCCATAGGTTAATGGTGACACCAAATCTCCTCCTCACACTGTCAATAATCTCTGTTGCAGGCCAGTGAGGTTTATCCTTGAAGCGAGCTAGATATTGCCTTGCAAGCCATTTGGATGTAAGAAGACAGTTTTTTTTTCATATCTCTCACACAATTATGAACATTATAAACACTTTTGACAAGCAAACAACTCTCATTGTCATGCCATGATGCATAAACTTTGAATGGACAACCTTCTTTACAAACCACACCAATTGTTTTCTTGATTTTGTTACACACCCCAAATTTCAAGCTTAATCCATTCAAGATGACATACATTCTTGTAGCTTCCTTAAACATATCAATATTTGGAAATCTCAATCCAACTTTCCAATCTAATTTCTTGTAATTAGTTTTCCCATGGATGACCATGTTGCTCCTCCTTTTTTTATCCTTACAAAGTCTTCATCTTCATTTTCAGAAATAACTTCCGTATCTCCATCAGAATCTTCATATTCACTTAGTTGATCTTGAATTTGCTTCTCAATTTCAGCCCTAAAGTCTTACCCTTTCTCTTGCTGATTTAAATTCCTCATCAGACATGAGCGTCTCGGGTGCATTCAAGTGATTCTCATCTATCTCCTCTTCGGAAGAGCTTTCTTCAAGTTCATATTGCACAGGTTTTCCTTTCACGTTTGGTAAGATTTCTTCCTCATCCACAAGCACACTTGATAAATTATCATCAACACTTAAAGGGCATTTACAGTAATCAGATTCATCTGACTCAAGCAATGATTCATCCCAATTAATAGTCATAACTTGATCATTTTTTACCATTGTGATAGCCCTCTGTATCATTATGAAACATTAAAAAAAAATAATCAAAACCCTAGCAAGAAATTCAATAAACAAACATAACAAACCAAATTCTATAATCTATGCTTTCTTCTAGGTCATTAAAAACGTTGAAGTTAAAGTCAAAATTTAATAAGTTTAACAAACTAAGAACAATTTAAGAGAACATCCATACCTCAATAGAGTTGCATCTTGGCTCCATCAATTCAGACTTGAACTTGTTCATCATGTTAGAGGCAAATCAACTCCACAAACTCTTCAATTTTCCAAGGCGTGAATCATTCAATCTAAAGAGAAATTGGAGAACGTTTAGTTTAACTTGCAGGGAGCGAAGTCGGAAAGCCGACTTCATGAAAAGCTTCGTTCTATTCCATTCAAATATAAGAGAAGGTTTGTTTTTATTTTTTTTTAATTTCAGAATCCTAGTCATCAATTTGACCATCCTTTTCATTAATCCAAGTCACACTCCGACTGCCACATCACCAATAATCTCATCGGAAACAATGTGGTATTAATATAATGACTCAAAATAATCTCAAGTATCAACTTTCAACCAAAAATAATCCGAAGTTTGAAAATCACCACCAGCGATACAAACTATTACAATATTAACCAAAAACGATCTAAACTCATTTTTCGACGAGTTTTCCGGAGGAATAAATGATGGGGTGATCAGATATATTTTAAACAAGGGTAAAATATTAAGTTGTTATGTCAGATTTTCGATCGCTACATTATTGATTTCTCCGAAAAACTCGTCGGAAAATGAGTTCGAATCGTTTTTGGTTAATATTGTGATAGTTCGTATCACTAGTGGTGATTTTCAAACTTGGGATTATTTTTGGTTAAAAGTTGATACTTGAGATTATTTTTAGTCATTTTTCCTTAAAAATATAGTAAACGTTGGTACCAAAACTAGTAAAAGTAAAATTTAGTATTATTTTGAATAAATGAGTAAAAATTGGGATTATTTTAAGTAATTTTTCCTTAGTCATATGAATAGCCAATCGATACAAGAACAAATATTGTAGATGTAGAGATTTTTAATGCAAGAATAATGAAAAAAAAATTCGAGTAGACATTTAATGCAAGTGAAAAAATATAGTAGGAAATGTCTAGAATTGACAATTTCCGGTATACGTACAAATAAGAATATCAATTCAATCTATTGCATATTTTGGACCTTGATGTCAGAATTTCTTGATTGATCTTTTTCATAAAATCAAAGAAGAAGATTGCATAAATTCTAAGCATCTTTTTACATAGTTTCTTAGACTTTAAAATGTATTACAAAACAACACATTCAATTTTACATTATAGCATTATTACAAAGCAAAATAATGCACTTTCCACCAGACAATCGCCTTGAAAAGTCCTTTCCTCTGCACCTTATTCCACACTATTTTTGCAAAGAACCCTTTTTATGGTTTAAAATCCATAGTAGGAACCTTCACTGGATTTTAAGAATTAAATCTTTCATGGCAGCTCAGGGGAATGAGGAAGGACTTTATATGGGTTAAGTATCCCATTGGGGTCCAATAACTTCTTCACAGACAGCATTAGTTGCACCTGCATACCAATACAAGAAAACATCATCTTTGGATTTTCTAGCTATCTTGTTTCAGATCAAAAGGAAGTTACTCCAACCAATGCAGAGAGACAGCTTACGGTTTCAGGCGACTTGCTGTAGTGAATCTTGTTTGCTTTCATCAGTCCCAATCCATGCTCAGCACTAATACTTCCACGGTGTTTAGACGTCCACTCATACACAAAGGGCTCGATTGCTGCTAGGATCTGTAGGAAGTTTTTAAACAAGTCATAAGAGGGAAGTTGTCTAGGTAGAACACCAATGAAGTGTTCAAGCTTGAAGAGAAGGAATTTACAGCATCGTCGTAGTGAGAAGCTGATATGTTGAGATGCAAGTTTCCATCTCCCATATGGCCGTATCCTAATACCTTGGCAGAGTCACCTAGCATATAAAATAAAGATTGTTACAGAAATGTCAAAAAGCCATGTTACCATTGAAATCTATAAAGATAAATACTAGAATGCAAAAGAACAAATAATAAGCATAACAAATTGGTTACCATGTTTATCAAGCCTTTTTCGCATTTCTTCTACGAGTTCATACATCTTTTCCACAGGTAATGATACATCATATTTGTACACAGCCCCTGCTTTCATCAAGGCCTCCGGTACACCCTAACATCAGATTGAAAATCATTTTTTCAACAGCCATTACAGAAGATGATGGAACAAAAGTTCTTCTAAATTACTCCAGATTGCAAAAGCATGAAGAGTGCATAAGATGATTTCATTATTACTGATTTATTTATCATGTTGCCTCATTTTAGAGCCATCCGTATTGAACTCTTCATATATGTCAACTAAGGGACAGGAACCATATGGAGTAGCCTTGTTAAATATCTCAAAAATAACAGTGGGGGAATATCAGATGGAAGAGAGATAAACAATACCTCCCGGAGACGCCAAAAGGATGATGTTTGGTTCATGTCTTGTGCAATGGCTCCATCTGATAATAACCCACTTTCCATTGTGTGAAATAAGAAAGCTTCAAGTTTCTCTCTGGACATCAAGAAATTTTTGGGCATACTCAGTCATCACATCATAATATAGAAATAAAGAAAAAATAAACACAGGAAAAATGATGGCATCCAACACAGTTGCAATCTGTAAGTTCACATTGCTGACGCAAAATCATACAAACAAAAAGACCCCATTACTTGTCATTTGATTCATTGCTCCCTGTTGTCTCTATCAAAACATAGAACTTGTGTTCTGTGGAAGACAAAGGATTCCGCACGCCTTCTAAATGATTTGTAACCTGTTAAATAACACATTCACAGTATGCATGAACATTATTACATGACAATGAGGAGTTTACAAAACAAGGTTGCAGTATTAAAAATGATTCTACTATTACCACATTTTGACTTACTGGTAAAACATGTCATATTCATTACCACATTTTGACTGACTGGTAAACACGTCATATTCAAATAGAAACATCCCAAACACACAGTTGACCATGCAGATAAACCCAGATAGAGATATCTACAAATCACAGCTAAGTCAGATAAATGTGTCTCACCACATCCATGGATTGTCCATCCAAAAACTCGAATGCAGATAAAATCTCCCCAAGCTTCCTTTTGGCTTCCAGTAAAAGTTTCTGAGAGTAACATGAAGATATTGTCAGAATTAGCAGATGTTTTGATCAATGTTACTAGCTTCTGGATTCAAATATAGTTAAACAAGAAAGGACATGCATATATATAATTTAGTAAAACCCAAATTTATCATTAAGCGTCGTAGACTATCAAAGCCTAAATAGAACGTAAAGAGTCTCAAAATCATGTGCTGAGAGTTAACCTCAGCCAAACAGCATCTTAAAAATAGTTCATGATAGCCAGCTTCTTGCTGGAACAAGATCCTATTCGGTACGCAGACATTATATAAAAATCACACAAGGACAACAATTGTTGGAAATTTTAACATAGAAAGACAATTTCAAAGCAAGTTGAATACCTTTCATTTTTATCAACAAGATCATAGGTCCTTAGTCTCCAAACTTAAAGTAGTGATGGAAAAAATTCTTGTCAAGCCAGCTAAAGCCTTTTCTCATGAGCTAACTCATTATAATTGCTTTTCAAGACTAAGATAAGCCCATAAGTATTTCGAGGGACAATAGTGGATGTAAAGGTATTGAGTCGAAATCATTCAGCTCATAGTTATGTATCTGGGCTGATGACTGATAGATTTTACAAGTTTAACTGATACCTTAATCAAACAAATTTTATAAATTCTCAGCAGTTCAGCAGGCTAACATCTGCCAATAGAATACAGAATGGGAAAAAGTTACCTGGCAGCTTAAATAATCATTACATGCCAGAAAAGCAACGTTGATAGCAGAGAGCTTTGGTGGAGTGAATATGGAAACCTTAGTAACAATACCTAATGATCCCTCACTTCCTGTGCCGAAAAGCAGAATGTACATAAAAACTCAAAGGGGCAAAAACACTGATATGTTTTTGTAATGTGACAAATATGAGAATTCTAGAACAAACCTATGAATAAATGCTTCAAATCATACCCAGTATTATCTTTACGTAAAGTCCCTAGCATGTCCAGCACTGTACCATTCGCTAGAATAGCTTCAATGCCTAGCAAACATACCAGAATGAAACATGGATAAGAAAGAAGTACAAAAGTTTAAGGTTGCAAAAGATAAAAAAATGCAATCGCTTTAGAAGACAGTGTAATTCAAAAAGGCATCACCCATGAGCAGGCAAGAGAAACAGCATGCTCAAATACATTGCTAATGATGCATATGCATGTATCATATTAAAGTCTCTCCACAGCAAATAGTAATTTAGTTTCCTTACTAGGTTGAAGAATTAATATTACATAAACCCAATTCTTACCACATTCTGAAAGATTCTTATGAGTATCTCACATCTTCAATTGATTAGAGATCTTATTTACCAAAATGACAGCATATATGGCTCACAAAACATAATTACCTAGACACATCCAGCAAAACACCAACAGCATAAATAACAACAGGTTACAAGTATACATTGAAATAGCAAATTTAAATGTGACAAATTTTACTACTAGTAATAAAACTCAATCAATTCTCTAAAATTTGATTTCTTTGCAGGTTTCCTCCCTACCCAGGTGCTTGTATCCAGAGTTTGTAAAATCAGGTAGAGAGTGAAACGGATGATTAAAAACCTACCCTGAAATCTATTCAAGATTAGGTTGGTAAATAAACAACAAATCTCAAGTAATAAATGCTCACCAAGCACGTTTCCATGAAGTGATCCATAACGAACTAAGCGCAAACCCCCAGCATTTGTAGAGACATTTCCGCCAATTTGGCAGCTACCTTTTGCACCCAAGTCAAGGGGCATGACAAACCTAGATGAAAGAATATGATAGTAGAACTATAAATTCCACTTCAAGAAAAGAGAATGAATTATCACAGAACCATGAATAGATCAAAACATAATTAAGAATTTATAAAATGATCATGTAAAACAAAAGCATTCCATCACCATAAGTCTTAGATGTCAAGTGTTGGATTTAAACTTAGTTTAAAATTCTGTCATAAAAGTATTTTCATAGTAAATGAAAGTTTGTTAGTAATGTCAAGTATAATTGTTAGAAAAATACAGAAAGTAAGGTTCCATTATTAAGTTCAAGTTGCTGTAATATTATTCTGTCTTAAGTATGTAAAAGACATGAGTTTATGTTTAATTTGTTGAAAGTGTGTGTCAAAGTCAGAGAGTAAAATCTGGCGCCAGTTGGTTAGTTTGTTAACTGTCAAACAAAACAGTTACGTAAAGTTAGTTAGGCAGGTAAAATATAGTTAGTTGGAGTCTGTATAAAAGGGTTGTGAAACAGAACTTGTCTGTCGGTCGCCTCTTTGTCATTGTTGTACAAAATTCAGATTGTACTCAATAAAGAATGCAGTTGTTTTCACAAAACCAGATTCACGTGCTTTGTTTCTGATTTGGTTTGGGATTGACATCAAGCACAATGCTCAACTATATGAGAAAACTTCCTTTGACTGCAAAATTTTGAATTTGTAGAACAAATTTGGTAACATTCTATAATTGCAATGCTCTGTGTGCCATTTTCTCCAAGAAAATTGCATCAGTAACAAAATTTTGTAAGCATCATCATCATCATTGACCCAGTGAGGCTCCGCTACAGTGAAATATGGGGGGTCAAGATGGAGGTATCCCTGCCTAAGGGAAAGGGGTACACCCGATAGACACAAGAAAAACTGAAATTCAGATATGTGACAATAATAACTGAATTTAGTTAGAATGCACCAAAATTGATATAGGGACTAAATCCATCTCAAAGGCGGTGTATAAAAGCCAATGAGCATGAGGATGCGCCCCAAACAAAATTCTGTAAGCAATATGTAAATTCATCTCTTCTATTATTTCTACATATTAATCTGACTTCCTTTTCATGATTTACCTGGAGGTTTCAAAAAATATCCTATGTGTATGAAATCGCCGACTGGCTACTAGTCAACCAAAAAACCTATAAAGTTGCCCACTGGGTACTAGTCAACCACAAAAACCATTGTCTACACTCAAACCTCCTGAGGAAATCAGTGAATTGTTAATGCACTAAGCAAAGAGACTCGAATAATAAAGTTTACCCTTTATTCTCCAAGAAGGTTTCAAGATTTTCCAATATGCATCCAGCTTCACAGACTAGTATACCACTGACCTATAAAAGAAAAGATATGAGAAAATGACTTCAAACAAATAACAAGCTATGATTTCAGCAATAAATGTATGTTGGTATGCATTTCTTCACAATCTGCTTTAACATCTCTGGAAAACATTAAAATGAACAGTTTATATAAAGCAACATACCTCATCAAAAGATATGATCTTGTTCATTAATCCCATATTGATAATGACCTGAATAATTATTGCACCCAATCCGAAAAAGAGAAAAGTGAGTAGGAAGATTGAATACTGAAAATTAGCAACTCGAAAACATCAGTTTAATGGAAGTTACTGCTCAACTAGATTTAGTTCTCTTTCAAGAAGCCAGGTAATTACAGCATTCCAAGGCATATTATAAAACAGGTTTACATCCATGAACATGCCTTATCTGGATTTTTTATAAATATTTCTAGAGGCTCTCTCATTACTCAGCAGAGAGCAATGTTCTCCTATCTAATCCTAAATATACTCAGACCTCCAACTCTTAAATTTGTTCCTTATAGACGAGCTAGTATGTCATTCCATCATAATTTTCAAAAGTCAGGACCTTATGAGTCAAGTCAAATGACTTACAAGGGAATAGAAGAACAGAAGGAATGTAGGACTAGTCACTTTCCAGGCTATCATAGCCCGTTCAGAAAGAATTTTTTTTTCTAAATGAAACTTTGCTAGGGGCTTCTTAGGAGACAAATTTTGGAAGTGAAAATCATTAAAGGCTCCACTGCTACGAGCATATTCTCCTAGAGATTAGTAACTTAACTTGTTTGCAATGACAATCTCATACTAAGACTATATTACCTCATCAAAAACGGGCACACTTCCTCCAACTAGACCAGTATTGCCTCCCTGGGGAACAACAGCTAAACATCTTGAACTACAATATTTGAGAATTTGAGAGACCTGCAAAGAAATACAGGTGATGACGTGATTGTTGCTCATCTACAGAAGATTATGAAACCAATCAATTTAGACAATAGAAACAACATACAGTGGTTCTGATTGACATGTCTCTGCACTCATTATCATGAATTCAAATCCAAGATAGCTGTCTTAGTGAACGACTTTCAGAAATTAGATAGAAGTTCCAAAGACTTTGATCTCCTATTGATATCCATTTTATAATGTCATGAGGAAAAATATCAATACTTTCTACGAAACAGATATTGTAAACGAGTACATGGCAAGAGATCGGACCTCCTCTGTGGTTCTTGGTAGAAGCAAAAGCTTGCTTGAACCTCTGTATTTATGCATCCAATCTGTATTGGCAACCTCAAGCCTATCCTCATCTTGTACAACATTGCTATCCCCCAATATACTCTTAAAATATGTTATATCATCAGATTTTATCTCTGAAAATGAAGGATTCCTTTGAATCAATGTTGATGCTGAGGCATAATGTCTGTGTTGGAGGCTAAAGAATCTTCCAAGACAAGTATCCTTTGAAGCTCGATGAACAAACTTGCACACATTCCACCGATTGTGGCTCAGATGTGTTTCCAACTGCTTGGATTCCCCGGACGAATTAAATGAAGAACCTGAATACCTCGAACGATTTAGTAAATTTTGAAACAAAAGAAACCTAATTTGTTTCAGACAGTACTGTGAATTCTGATTTGATTACACTTCCTAATCCTGATTCAGCCATGGAGTTACGGAGATGATTTCTAGTTGCGATTGACAATTAAGAAAAGAGCAGTAGCTAGAGGCGACCTGAGCTAAAATGAGCGCCGGAGGTATATGAACCATCGCGGAAAAGACGATCATACACACGGTTCGAGGAAGAACGAAGGAGTTTGGTAGCTCTTCTTCGACTCTCCATTTTCGCGATTTCCTTCCGGCTTCAAGGTGGGGAAACTCTGAAGAGATTACAAATTTACCGTTCAAGCTGTCTGCTGTCATTGTAATTACGGAGTATATTTCTCTTACATCAGCTATTCGTCTGCGCTACGACTCTCTGAGCTTAACTTATCCTCTTATTTGTTTCAAAACATGCCAAATATTTAGTGAACATTTTTCGACCCAAAAACAAAAAGAGTTGGTGAGCATTTTTTATTATCTTATAAACATTTAATTTTATAGTTTCATCATATTAGCGGTTAAAAACCTTAAAATAAAAAAGTTAATTATAATAACATTTATTTAGTACAATATAAATTAGAGTGCAATGTGTGGTTAAAAATAGGGCGTTGGATCTTCATAAATCAACGAATCTTTATATTAGCGGTTAAAAACCCACGTTTAAATTTAATGGATCTGCATGATTTTAGGAATTGATAAGAGTGAGAAGATTTTTAGAAAAAATAAATAATCGAATTTAAAAGGAAAAATGACTCAAAATGATCCCAAGTATCAACTTTCAACCAAAAATCATCCGAAGTTTGAAAATCAACACCATCGATACGAACTATTGCAATATTAACCAAAAACGATTCGAACTCATTTTCCGACGAGTTTTCTGGAGGAATGAATGATGTATCGATCGAAAATCTGATATAACAACTTAATATTTACGCTTGTTTAAAATATATCTAATCACCACATCATTGATTTCTCCTGTGTTCGGATCGTTTCTAGTTAATATTGCAATAGCTCGTATCGTTGGCAGTGATTTTCAAATTTCGGATTATTTTTGGCTGAAAGTTGATACTTGGGATTATTTTGAGTCATTTTTCCAATTTAAAAATACAAAACCTCTACAGAATCGTAGAATATCTATTGTTCGACTTTTGAATAACTCAATATGATTGTTTGAATAATTATAGAATGGTAGAATTTTTTATAGTCAAGATTTGAATAACTTAATATGATTGTTTGAATAACCACACAATATTGGAAGGGATTGCATAATTTCTATTTTTGGTTGAATAACTATTTTTTAGTTTTTCAAAAAGTAAGCTTAATTTATATGAATAATATAATAGACCTTGAAATGGTTAACAATGTTGTGAATAATATCATGCATTTATTTGAACAATAACATAATATTGGAATTGTCTACTGCACAACTGCTATTGTCTGTTGAATAAGTATTTTTATGTTTTTGAATAAGCACACAATATTGGAAGGGACGGTTGCACACTTGCTATTTTTTGTTGAATAAGTTTATTTGTGTTTTTGAAAAAGTAAGCTTATTATCGTGAATAATATAATGGGCCTCTGAATGATTATAAGTTTTGTGAATAATATCATGCATTTATTTGAATAAGTTGGAAAAATACATTGAATAATACAAATTAAGGAGTGTGTTGTATATGAAAAATAAATCATTGTTTTTGTCTTCAAACATCAACCATTTACACTTCTTCACCATTCTTGAATAACTCTATGGCAGAACATGCAAATGTGAAAATCAATTATCGCATAACAAGATACGACAATCTTGAATAACTACAAAACATAAAAACATATCTATGAATAACAATGCACACATATACGAATAATAAAATATGCATATATGAATAATATGAATAACATTCCACACATATATGAATAATAAGAAATGCATCTATGGAAAAAAAAGACACATATACGAATAACAAAAATGCATAAATGAATAACAAATCACTTCATGTATTTATGATATCAAAACACATCTATATGAATAACAAGTCACAAATGTATGAATAGCAAAAGACACATCTATGAATAACAAATAATGCATAGGCGAATAACAATGCATGTATATATATATGAATAACAATCCGTGTATATATAAATAACAAAACATGTATAGATGAATAACAATCCATGCATATATGAATAACAAAATCCAGAAACATCAACATGAATATCTAGCCACACATGTATGAATAACAAGCCACTCATGTTTGAATAATAAGATATGCATCCATGAATAACATATAATACATAGACGAATAATTTAAACACGAGACTAAGCAATTGAAATCTAGGAAATATATTGTATTAAATCTATGAAAACCAAATTAAATCTAGGAAATGTACTATTTTGAATTGCTAGAATGAAAATAATAGCACAAAAAGAAGAAAATAATCAAAACACCGATTCGAATTGAAATCAACATGAAACCAAAATCAATAACAATAAATGCATTTTTCGGTTTTCAGAAGTAAGATTGTGGGACTACATAACCGAAAACAAAAAAAAACACGAGACTAAGCAATTGAATCAAATACATTAGCAAGAATTAATCGTAGAGCAAGAGAAAGAAAAATAATACAACAAAACTAGGATAACAATTACGAGAATGGCCGAACTGAAGGGTCATAACACACCGTGATTCGTCGTCAGATTTATCATCTCTTGCAAATCGTCATCGGGATAGATCGGTCGCAGAGAAAGAGATAGATAGAAAGATTAACTAGAATAGGAGGGGGAGAGAGAGAGAGAGAGAGAGAGAGAGAGAGAGAGAGAGAGAGATCTTATTGAGAGAATAATAATTTTTCACCTAAAATCAAGGGATTTGAACCAAATATGGTAACATATAAATTATTCTAGGGGATTTGTTTTTATTTAGTGTATCGATATCACACCCATCCCACTGATTTGCACCCTCATTTTTTTTAATCCTCACCCTCCATTCCTCTAAATCTAACGATGGGAGGTTAACCACATAATTTACTTTTAAGAGGGGTTTTTACTAGAGCATTATTCTATATGGTTTTATTTAATTGTTTATATTGCATTTTTTAATTATTTATATTGCGTCTTTGGAGTTAAGATAAAAACTAGTTTTGATCCCGTACCATGTACAAATTATAACAAAGAATGCAATAATTTTTTTTATAAATTTTCTATCCTACGCAAAAATAGAATAAAGATCTAGAGTTATTAACTAAAAGCCTCAACCCCAAGGAAAAAAGG
Organism: Fallopia convolvulus; assembly: GCA_964016875.1. Classification (NCBI taxonomy): domain Eukaryota; kingdom Viridiplantae; phylum Streptophyta; class Magnoliopsida; order Caryophyllales; family Polygonaceae; genus Fallopia; species Fallopia convolvulus. The sequence goes on from OZ024736.1 coordinate 2,181,361, forward strand.
TATTACACTACAATTATTCCAATCAATGATAATATATGATGGATTCAAAACTTGATCAGTGTTCATTGATCAATCATTGTTTAGCAAATTCGAAATATGAGTTATCTTTGAGAGCAAAATATTAGCTTTGAGGATGATGATCACATAGATAATGCTATAAATAGAGATGGAACATGGAAAGATGTGGAGGCTATAGATAATGGAAGAGTGGATAAATGTTTTTAAGGAAAGTGGGAATGCTTGCAATTGTTTAATCTAATTTATGCCAAGTATTTAATTTCTTTAGTTCATTTGTCAGGTACTGTGCATGTTTTCATGGATGATATGAATATAGACATAAGGTTCATGTATGAGGTTCAATTTATCATCTCCAAGTCAACTCAGATATGTTACAAAAAAGGAAAAGTTCATTATTATAGAGATGTTGATCCAGATGCAATATCAAAAGTTTTGTTGGAAACTTTATTGAGGGATGAAGTTGGGTTGATGAATATAAAATAGATGTGGTTCTTACAACCAGGAAATTAATACATGATGGGCTGAAATATATTAGGGGAGATATTGATGTATTGGAAATGATTCATTGTGTTGGATATGATAAAGTTGTGCATTTGTATGTTATCCAAGGTAATGAGGCTAGTCCCTTTGCTTTGAGAAGCCCAGGCCCAACCCCTCAGCGTATAAGCCAATCAGTTTCCACTAGCCACAAAAAAAACCCTAGACAAATATCAAGCCAATATCCCAGATCTAATTGAGAAACACACAACATAAATTTCAGACTTTTCATCGAATGAGGATGGAGATATTTAAGTGTCAGAATCTTCCCAAGATGAAGATTTCGAGTTTAGAGAAACTGAAGATGAAGATGATGATCTTTTTCAACAAAATATTGTGAAGATGTGAATGAATTCGTGAATGAAGATGTTGGCCTAGTCCATGTAATGATGAGATTATGTGGATGATGAAACTCCATTTGATGATTTTGATGAATTAAAGAGTCTAAGTGAGTCTGATGGTGAGAGACGTGTCAAGTACCCTGGATTTAACCCTCTTGTCGATTTTAGGAAAAAATATGTGTAAAAGTTGGCATGATTTTTGGTTCCAATGACATATTTAGGAGAGCTTTAAGACAATATTCTATAGAGAATGGTGGAGATTATACTACTTGCACAATGACAAGACTAGAGTGTCAGCTTATTGTAAACAGAAGTGTGAATGTGGCATGAAGCATGCTAGGAAAAAATGTGTTTGTAAGAAAGTGCAGTGTAGGTTTAAGGCATGTGCTTGGAAAAATGGGGGCAGATGAAAGTTTTCAACTGAAGTCCTTGAATGCAAAGCATGATTGTGGATGGCAACATGAGAATACTAAGTTGACATCAATGTGGCTGGCAGAGAAGTATTTGGAGTTTTATAGAGATGACCCACAATGGAAGTTGCAAGGTTTTATAAATGATGTGACAAGGGACCATAGAATAAACACACATACAACCAAGCATGGAAGAAAAAGTTTAGGGTGATGTTGATGACACAAGGCCAAAGTACACCAAAACTTGGCCGAGTTTCAACATCAAAATACAGTATGATTTGCTCATTTTTCAACAACAAAATACACCATATATTTGGTTAATTTTCAACTGCAAACTACAACAGAAATTGGTCATTATACAGCAACAAAACAACAAAATTTGGTCGGTATTTTCAGCATTAATAAACCAGCAAATACAACAAAAATGCAAGTATTAATAAAGGCCATACTGTCAAATATTACCCTAAACAAAAGGTCAAATGAAACTACCAATCATTACAACCAAACATACCCATACATCATCTTAGTGCTTGGTTTGGCCTCAGTTGCTCACTCAAAAAACCCAAAAAACCATTTCCATTGTAGATTCCTTGAATTCCTCTTTCAAGCTCTCATCAAATCTTACGGAATGCACCTCTTTGTCAAACTTTTGATTTTTTAAATCTGTATGGGATTCTCTTAGTGCTTGGTTTGGCCTCAACTGCTCACCTCTGTAGTAAAAAAACTAAACAATAATTAAATAGAATCAAACAACAAAATATACAAGATTAACGAACAAAGGGAACCTCCAGCATATCAAAATCATTTGAAATTGATGAAAATAGATCAATAGGAACCACCATCACATCAAAATCGAATGAAGTTGATCGAATTCGATCAATTAGGACCACCATCAGAATTTGATCAAATTTGATCAATCAAAACAACCACCACATTAAAATTGTCTTAGATTAAATAAAATCAATTCACAAAATTTAAATTTCAAACTGCCCAATAACACCCTAAATTTTGAACAAGATAATCAATTTGTGTATAACATTGAAATTGATAGGAAATCAATTTCTAACCCTAATTTCGAACAATATAATCAATTCACAAAACCCTAAATTTTGAACAAGATAATAATTTGTGTATAACATTGAAATTGATGAACAAATCAATTTCTAGCCCTAATATCGAAATTGAAAAGAAAAAAGATAATTGACATGAAGAAAATAAGGATGTCTAAGAGGAAGAAATAACAAACTTGATGTATAAGAAGCAGGCGGCTTCAATCGCGAAACGAAGGAGGCTTTCTCATATGTCGCCTCTCTTCTCAGAAGTCGCCAGGGAGATACGGAGGAGTAAAGTGAAGATTTTTTTTAATCTTTTAAGTGAAGGCAACAAAGAAGTGAGGTTAGAAGAGTATAGAGCGGCGAACAAAGAAGCAAAAAAGGAGGTAGCCAAGGCAAAGGCCAAAGCCTACAAAGGGGTGTACAAGGCTTTGGGCGAAAAGGGAGGAGAAAAGGCGATGTTTCGGTTGGCTCGGGATAGAGAGAAAAAGAGCAAAGACGTTGATAGAGTAAGATATATCAAGGATGAAGATGGGCGAGTTCTAGTTGAGGACAGTCAGATTAAGGAGCAATGGCACAGGTACTTTTTTGATTTGTTGAATGAGGGTTCTAAACAGGGGACAATCCACAAGCCCTAGAGGGGCACGCCAGTTGTCTTTTCTATAGACGTTTTTCCAGGGAGGAAGTAAAAGAGGTGGTTCGGAAAATGAGTAACAGAAAAACAATAGGACCAGATGAGATACTAGTGGAAGTTTGGAAATGCCTAGCGATCCAAGGCTTGGAATGGTTAACGACATTATTCAACGTCATCTTTAAGACAACTAAAATGCTTGAAGAGTGGAGGCTTAATAAGCTGATGCCACTTTATAAAAAACAAGGGAGACGTACAATAATGCAGCAACTACATGGGTATCAAACTTCTTAATCATACGATGAAGTTGTGGGAAAAGTTTTTTTTAGTCAAGACTGAGCAAGATGGCCGGCGTGTCGGAAAACCAGTTTGGTTTCATGCCGGGTAGGTCATTGATGTCCACCTTTTTAGTCGTGTTTTTGGGGTGTATTTTTATGTGTTTGAGTCTTTTTCTTTAGTTTTGTGTTTTGTTTTGAGTCATTTGTGTAAGTTTTCGTATTTCCTTTAAGATATGGAGTGTACATAAGCTTTGGTGGTGTTTTTGTAGGTTTTAGAAGCTGTTTGGAGTATTTTTGAGGAGAGGAGCAAAACCGAAGAAAAGCACTTAAGAATGAAGCCAATAGAGAGACATGAAGATCAAGTTTGAGCCAAGTGTGAAGTTTAGAAGCTCGTTACCGAGCCTTAGGAAGAAGAAACGAGCCAAAAACAAAGGGTAATGACCCTGTGGGGGTTGGTAACGAGTTTGACAAGGTCGGTAACGAGGGTACCGGGGTCATTAACGAGGCACTCAGAAAAGAAAAAAGTGAAGAAAATCAAAGAAAATCCTACCGACCCTGACAGGGTTAGTACCAAGGCATCCTCTGTCGGTAGGCACAATCCGCGTCGGCACAATTAATGACATATATCCCATATCTTTATGCTTTTAAATAGTTTCCTTAGGGGATATATCTTTTAGAAGATTTATTTCCTTAGGAGTAGCTTAGCTTTTATTATAAACACCGTTGCCTAGCTAAAGTTTTCTTATCATGCAAGTTTAGGAGAAGTTTGGAGAGGATAGGGAGAAGTGACGAGTTGGAGTTTTGGAGACTACGGTTGTTTTGGACAACAATGGTTGTGTATACTTGCCTTTGATCATGTTTTGATTGTTTTTATCCATGATTCTATCCTCTTGTTCTTAATCCTTGAAACGAAAGTGGAAAGAGAATTTCTCGTTCATAGTTGAAGTGAAAGCGAAAACTATGAATCAGAATAGTCAATTAGGGTTTTGAAACAAAAGTTGATCAATCCTAGTTGAAGTAGAAGAGATAGATGGACAAGTTTATTGATTTAATGAAAGTTGATTGATTTACTTGCTCAGTTGACGATATATAGTTGACAACTTTATGTCATAAAAGCATGATCTACATGTTTCATTAGCGTTTACATGCATAATTATTATTGTGGGGATACCAAAACCTTAGAATTTCTCTCTTACATGATAAAAACCCAACCTTTCTTGGTTATTTGCACCCTAAGTAAGAACAAAACTTGATACTGACTCTCTCCCGTGGACGAACCTGACTTCGCAATATACAAAGGGGTCTTGATCTATAAATTTATTTGTTGGTCAAGTAAAACCCTCTCAATAGTCATCCGTCGAGGCGATCCATTTGCTCAGGAGGTTGTCAAAGGCTTATAGAGAGAGGAAGCAAAGTTTGCATATGATTTTTATTGATCTGGAGAAGGCATAAGACAGAGTACCTAGGCAGTTGTTGTCGGGATTTTTGGAGGCAAGGGGAATATCGGGAACGTTGATGCAATCAAAACTAACCCGCAAGCGAACATGGTCAATCGTAGTACTTCAAGTGTCGATCCCACAAGGACCAATGTAATATCAATTAAAACTTTACTAGTAAATTAGGTAAAAAAATATGGAAGTATATGAAATCTAATATCTAAGATAACAACTATTAAAACAAATAAAGAGGATAAAAACTATGGGATAGATGTGTCTAATGTTAAGGATCACCACATTAATGTTTCAATAAATAAAATTATACTCTGCCTGAATTTATTTCCAATTATTTGAAGGTAGTTATCTAAGGTAATCACTAAGTCCTTTCGAACGATAGCAACGTGCCTAAACCCAATCAACATCCGCTTTCACGACTTGCCAATTGAACTCTAGACCAATAAGCACTTAGAATTTAAGATTAAATTGAATCAACATCCACTTCCACGACTTGCTAACTCAACCCAACCTTAAGTTTTCTATGACAACTATTAATCCACAAGAGAAATCAAAATACTTTCGCAATAAGAAATCTCAGGTTCAGATCCTAGGGTTCCGACAGGAAAAAGTACCTTTCAGTCTCAATTACTTGTCTGACTACTTATTAAAGATTTAAAGTTTTCACCTTTCAGTCTCAAACTTTAACAAGTTCCCATTCACAAAAGTTACTAAGGCATAAAGCATCTAGGATTGAATCAAATATATTTCAATTCAAACAAAGAACATAACTTTAATGAAATACACATTGAATCGATCACCAAAACCTTAGAACTAGGAATTTAGCCAAGCATAATTGAAGACATAATCACCGTAGATAATTAGTCGTCAACACAATTGAACTATGCAAATAAAATTAAGATTAAGAAAACTTAGTCTGATTAATATAGATGATCCAAAGTGTGGGATAAAACTGGAACAACAAATTAATCTCCAAACACCGGCCGAAATCCACCATGAAAAACTTGTCCCTGTATGCGGCTCAATCAAAAGAAATAAACCGAAAGCTACGTAAAACTAAAAACTCCCCTCCTCCTAAAAGCTAATCCACGCTATATATATTAACGTGTTCTCCAAAGATATTCTAAAATATACAAAGAAATATCTTCCAATATATTTTGGTGATCCAATTCACTCGCACGGTGCACCACCTTTCACCGAAAAATTAGGCTTCACTTTGTCTAGGCACATCTGAGAAACTATCAGCCCAAATCCAAAATTGCCCAGGCCCATATCCAAATCTTGATCTATAGTTTTTGCCAACTCTAAAGAAGTCTCTAATTATCTCTAAAATTGCCCGAAAATACCTGAAAAATATCAAAGTACGAGTGTAGACTCCAAATGCATTATAAAACAAAATAAATATAAAATATGCAAAATATGCATGAACATAACTTAAATTAATATGCAACTAAACTACTAAAATATGACTAAATTAAGTGTTATCAAATTCCCTCAAGCTTGAACTTTGCTTGTCCTCAAGCAAGAACTAAAATCAAATCCACATGAAAATCAAAGGTGTCTCAACCCATCATAAAATCAAGCAAGTCGATGGAGTTTTAGATATTATCAATGCATCATCAAAGTAGACAAATAACCATCAAAGAGACTAACAGGTTATCCACTTTAGACCTCACGGGAATATAAGAATCACTCTCGCTCATGTGTTTAGGGTAAGTGTTTCGCTCAAGTCTCAAATTTGAATGCTAAACTACCATAGGCTTGCATCAACGTCCTAAATCTCCGCCACGAGAAACCATGTACATGAAATAAATCAAGAGGTCTTTTATTGGGTTGTAATGGGGCCAAGGTAAAGAGAAGAAGGTAAGGAAATATTTTGGTCATGTGGTGCTAATCCGGGAAATAGAATTAATCATAACAGCTCAACTAAATTCAACACCAAACTTGAGGATTTTCTTTCCAAACCACATTTTCTCAACTCAACACCCTTTTTTTTCTTCCTTCAATATTCATTCAAGCACTATATTTTACTTCATCTTCTTTCTTTTTCCAACCATTTTTTTCTTTCTTTCTTGCAAACACTTGCTCAACTTCTTTGTCTTGTTCTTTTCTTCTCATTTTGTTTCAAAAGCTATAACAATTCCAACACACTAAACATGTAGCTCCCTCAAGCTTGGCTCACAATCACAAAATTAATCAAATAATAATCCTAATTCTTGGATGGGTAAAAGGCTAAATATTAGGCTCGGATTTTCTTTTGTGGAGCTTCTAAAAATAAGGCTATAAAAGGCTCACAAGGGCTACAAACAGAGGAATAGTATGCAGGGAAGTTAGGGAATAACATGCTAATGAAAACAATGCCTCAATCATTTTTATGTCATGAACAAATTGAGAACCACATACAAAAGAAAGAGGACTCATAAAGAATTAAGGTCCAAAGGCCAAAATAAACCTCACATGGCTTTTTGTCTAAAGCTTCAAAACTAAATAGCTCAATGAATAATCATAAGTCACTCCAACTCAAACATTTTCAAAATATCAATATTTTTCATCTTCAAGCAAGATCAACTAGGGTATCAACAACCAATGAAATTTCATGGAATAATTTTTTTTTTCAAAAATATTCAAGCAAAGCCAAGACATGGGGTTCATATCCAACACCTAATATGTCATAAAAAAGAAAATAAGAAGAAAAAAATGCAAACGGAATCACACATGAGATTTTTCCTCCCCCAAGCTTAAATTCTACATTGTCCCCAATGTAGAAAAAGAGAAAGAGGAAAACAAAAACTCACCAAATATTTAGGCATCTAGGCATAGAAAATAAATTCCGGAGAGGAGCTAGTAATGGTATTTATTATAATGTAGTTAATCCTCATATGATGTAAGTTCAATGTACAAAAGTGTAAAAGTCACATGTAATGGTAGAGCATTAGATTAGGATTTGGGAACCGGGTTCAGCTGGATTTTAGGACCTAATTTTCTAGGTAAACCGGTTGAGCAATCCACCCCGGGTGAACCCGGTTGGAGGTAGCTCGATTAGGTGACTTGGAAGAATTGGGCCTTATCCGGTTGGAATGTTTGGGCTGGTCTTGTTGGTTAGGCCCAATGCTCAAGTCTGAAACCCGAGCCTCTCTTGAAAGCCTTGAAGTGGAAACGCGTTGTTTTAGCTATGACCTAGCTTATAAATAGCGAGCTTCTTCTCAAAGGATCTCATTCCAGTGCGGCGCAAACCCTAGATCCAGAAAAGAGAGAGAAGAGAGAAAGAAGAAGAAAGAGAGGAAGAAGAAGGAGCTCTTGTCGGTGACACTCATCTCCGGTGGTCCTTGAAGCTTTTTAGAGTCTAGCTCGAGCTTTGCAGCCTTGAAAGGGGGCCGAATCCCTTTCGTTTCTCATCCCCTTCCTTTTGTTCTTGCTTACCATTCTCCGATCTTCTTGTTTCCTTGTTCTGGTCTTTTGCTTTGCTTACTTGTGTCTTCACTTGTACTTGAATGCCATGAGCTTTGATCTTAGTGCATATTTGAGTCGAGTATCCTCCTTTGAGATCCCCCAGATGTAGAGTGTTAGTACTCGAACCGGGTCACCAAATTCGCTGAGTTCATTGCTTGTGTTTTTTCCTTTTTTGTTTGCGTTTGTGGTTTTGAGATCGATCGGATCTGTTGCCCCTAGGTTTAGAGTTAAACGATGGATTACAAAGTGGTATCAGAGCTTGGCTTTGCTTCCGTTGCCTTTCTTTACACTTTGATTTGCTTTGTATCTTCTCTATTGTCACTATAATCCAAGGGAAAGGTTTTTTTCTTGGAGAAGTAGGGGAACCTTGATAGAATGGGTTGCGACTTGTGTCGTTTACTTCCCTCTGTCGGGTCCTACAGTAACGTCTAGGACTTTGTTGTATTGTTTTTTGCTATTTTCTTACGTCTTTCTTGATCCACTGCCTATACTAATCGTTTCTTGATTGTTACAAGTGAAAAAGGATGGGGGGATGCATACAGAATCAAGCCCTATGATGGGAAAACTGACTTTGCCATGTGGAAAGTAAAGATGAAGGCCATACTGACCAAGGAGAAACTGTATCATACTGTTACAGATACTTGGGATGCCACAACTACTGAGTTTCAAAAGAAGCAAGCTTAGGATTTGGCTCATGCAGAAATCATGCTACGATTGTTTGATGAAGTGGCTCGACAGGTTGTGAGTATCACTGAACCTAAGCCCTTATGGGATGCTCTTGATGCTAAATATCTGAAAACTTCTCTACCTTGTGAAGTCTCTCTTCTATCCAGATTATTTGGGTTCAAAATGGACCTAAATCAATCAATAGAAGAGAACTTCGACAGATTCTTGAGAATCATTTAAGATCTGGAAAGGTGTGGAGATACAATTAAAGATAAACATCAAATAATTCTTCTCAGGAATGCCTTGCCTTCTCAGTTTGATGTGCTTAAAGATGTTTGCCAATTGGTAGAGATGACTTAACTGCTGCTAGATTTTCTGAGTATATCATGCAGAAGAATGAGTCTCTAAAAGTCTTTAAAATCAAACATACCAATGGAAACTCTAAAAGTACTGAAAAGACTGATAAATCTGACAATAAGAATGAGGTCATGATGATGAAAGGTAAAGGGAGGAAACCCCAAAAGAAAATTGATAAGGGTAATAATGAGAAAACATGAAAAGATATGTAAGGAGTGAAATGCTACTACTGTGATATTCCTGGACATTATTCTAGAGATTGCAATAAAAGAAAGAGGGATGAAAAGAATAAGAAAAAGGAAAAATATTCTATGTTTGTGTTTGAAAAGTGTCCCACTTATTCTCATGAATTACTTGTTGTGACTCAGAAAAATGATTCTAATGGTTGGGTTCTTGATTCTGGATGTACCATGCATGCTACTCCCTATAAACATGTCTTTAGTTCCTTAACTGAAATTAATGGTGGTGAGGTTATGTTAGGAGACCACACTACTCTTGCTATTAAAGAAATAAGGAATGTTTCCTTGGTTATGTATGATGGGAAAATAAGAACTATCTAGAATGTAAGATGGGCTCCAAGCCTTAGAAGAAACCTGCTATCTGAATCCATGTTTGATGACTTGAACTGTAAAATTGTGACTCACCAGGGGATTAGGGAAGTCACTAGATATAATGTTGTCCTTATTAGAAGCATCAAAAAGGGTGGTCTCTATCATGTTATAGCTAGTTCACCTAAGATTAATGTTTCTGCTAAGAGGCCAAATGAAAACAGTGATCAAAAGTCTAAAATATGGCATGACAGGTTGGGTCACATTGGAAATAATGGCTTAGGGCTCGTTTGGTATTGATATCTAAGATATGAGATATCGGATATCGGTATCGGTATGGATATCAAGATATCGGTATGAGTGATATCTAGATATCGGATATGGGTATGGATATGAGTGATATCTTTGATATACCAATTTCCTGGGGTATATGAAAATAACACTCTAATATCACTCTGATATCAGAAAGATATCAGCTGATATCGATATACTCCTATACCAAACAACATATATCAGTTTGATATCGATATCAGCATATACCAAACACCAGATATGGGTATCAGTCATATCCATACCCATATCTGATATCCTAATATGGATACCAAACGGGCCCTTAATGCATTTGCATAAGAATGTTTTAATTCATGAGAAGGTCACTAACATTGATTTTTGTGAGAATTGTGTATTTGGTAAGAAAACAAAGCACCCCTTTGCCAGATCTTCTTACACTGCAAACGAACCCCCTGGAGTATGTCCACTATGATCTCTGGGGTCCTGCACAGGTAGAAACAATAGGGGGAAGAAAGTATTTCATTTCCCTTGTTGACCATTACTCAAGAAAGGTATGGGTTTACTTACTCAAGCATAAAAATGAAACTTTTGAGGCCTTTAAAAACTGGTTAGTCCTAACTAAAAGGCAATAGGATTAAAGTTGAAGTGCCTAAAAACAGATCATGGCTTAGAGTTCTGTAATCATTCTTTAATGAGTATTGCATGAAAAATGGAATAAAAAGGCATTTAACTGTCCCATACACCCCACAACAGAATTGGACAGCTGAAAGAATGAATAGAACTCTATTGGAAAAAGTTAGGTGCATGTTAATTAGTGTTGGCATGAAATCCTCCCTCTGGGGAGAAGCAGTGCTGACTGCAACCTATCTTATCAATAGGTCCCCCTCCTCTGTGGTGAATTTTAAAACACCACAGGAGATGTTGACTAAAAAGAAACCAAGCATCTCATACCTTAATCCATTTGGATTTACAACCTATTTTCATTCAAATGAAGGTAAGCTACAACCAAGGGCTCAAAAGGCAGTCATGCTTGGTTACCCAAAAGGCACCAAAGGATACAAATTACTTGTAATCCAACTTGGAGGTTATAAAGTGATTGTGTCTAGAGATGTTACCTTCAATGAGAAAGAGTTCTATTTCAAGCATAAACTAACTTCTACCTCTGAAAAATGCAGGAACACAATCACAAGATAATCATACAGAAACCCCAAGAGGGTATTTCCCTAATGGCAATCAAGGTGGGGGAAATGAGCTAGAAGAGTTTGACATTGGATATGCCTGGTCAAATCAAACAAACTCCTCAGCAGAAAAAACTGGGGAAGAAGCTCAAGAATACTCACCCGAGGAAGTAACAAGCAACACAAATCAAGAAGGCACCAACAACAATGATCTACAAACCCACCAATTAGGTGGGGGCAGTAAGTGAATCATCTATCTCTAACTTTGATATGCATGAGCATATTTTAAATCTTGTGCCTGCCATGCATGATAATGCAAATGCAATGATGAATAACCGACATGATGATGCTATGCATGACTTGAATGATGCTCCTGAGCATGATTTAGCAAATTATCAATTAGTTAGAGATAGAGCTCTTAGGATCATTATTCCTAATAAGAAATTCACTTCAAATATTGTCGAGTTTGCCTTGCTTGTTGCTGATGTGGTTGCTTATGTTAATCCTGAAACTTACGAGGAAGCCATGAAAAGTAAGAAGTCTAATGAATGGCTTAAGGCTATGCATGAGGGAATTCAAATCATGATTGTTAACAAAACTTGGACCTTAGTGCCTAAACCTGAGAAAGCTAAGCTAGTTGATTGTAAATGGATTTACAAGGTTAAGGAGGGTGCTACTGATTTAGACCCACCTAGGTATAAGGCTAGGCTTGTAGCTAAAGGTTTTACTCAAAAGGAGGGGATAGACTACAATGACATCTTTGTTCCTGTTGTCAAGTATAAAACCATGTGTTTGCTTCTTGCTATGGCTACTGTTTACAATTGGGAAATTGAAATGGATGTGAAAATTGCCTTTTTACATGGGATCTAGATGAAACCATCTATATGAGACAACCTAATGGATTCATAGATAAAGATAAACCTAATTATGTCTGTCTCCTTAGAAAGTCTATATATGGTTTGAAACAATCTCTTAGGCAGTGGAATAAGAAGTTCAATTCATGTATGATGTCTCTGAAGTTCATCAGAAGCAAATATGATACTTGTCTATATTATAAGCATGCCAAATATAAAACACCTGTGTATGTGCTTCTGTATGTGGATGATATTCTCCTGATGAGTCCTTCAATGGTTGAGATAACTGGGGTAAAGCACGATTTAGAAAAACATTTTGATATGAAAGATTTAGGCCCTGCTCGGAGAATTTTAGGAGTAAAAATCATCAAAGATAGAGACAAGTGTAACACCCTTATTTTGCAACATTGGGTATTACCGCTAGTGACCTCGGATTTTACCGTCCAAAGTCACTCAAGGCTTTTAAAATGATATAGAACATTATAATTGCGGAAATAAAACAAAATTCATAATTAGAAAAGGTGCTCCCGAAGGAGACTTCGTTCTTACAACATATTACATCGTCTTCAAACTTAAAGTTCCTTAAAGTCAAATAGCAAAACCGTCTTGTTCTTGAGATAAGGTGAAACCAAAAACCAAAACGAAATAGATAAATAAATATTTGAAGTTCTTGATCTTCCTTCACTGCACTTCACTTTACGCCTTGCTAGAGTTCCTGGGATCTGACATAATTCGCGAGGGGCGATAAAATGCCAGACAAACATGCGAAAAGAAGAATTAGTCTAGGAGACTAAGCAAGCGGGAATAGAACTTCCCTAGGGTATTTCGGTAATTTCAAGTCTTATCGAAAGAATTATTTGGGTTGTGTTTACGATGGGGCTTATTTATGTTGGGCTTAAAAGGGTACGAAGGGGAGCATATCCAAGCGGGGATAGCTCGATAAGCAAGAAAAGAACTACTAGATTGTAGACTTCTTAAGAGTAGAAGTGTTGTTGGGAACGTTATTAAATTCATACAAGTCAAAAACCTCTCGCGCCGAGAGCCGGATCGATCATTTGAGACCGGTTCGGTTTTGGTGTCTTAATTGTGCATTGGGCACTTATCTTATTTAGTGACATAAAGACGTTCGATTTCATTTACGATTTTAAAGAGAAAGTGGTGGGACACGGATAATCCGAGCCACCCAGGGAAAAACTCAGTTTCCCGACACTTAGCTAGAGTGCGCTCATCCCTCCTTGCAATCGGAGCGGATGGGATCATGATCTCGAAAGTCGTACTTCAAACACGTAGGCACTTACGACTTAGTAGGGTTATATAGAGGCGTCGGCTATTCTGCGCCCCTCACTAGTTCGTTCGACGTTGATCTCTGAGCGAGATCGTAAACAATCAAGATAACAACCACACTAGCATAAATAATCCTAACAAAGGAATATAAAGCGTACTATGCTAACAATAGTCGTTATTTCTAGCAATCGATATTTCCTAGGTTCATTTTTATTTAAGCATACAAGTTGTTCCCAACATCGAGAATTTTCACGGAATGAAATATAAAGGTCACAAGGGGAAATTCCACTTGCCTTAGCTTTTGCGAGTTGTAACAAACGAGCTTTGACGGAACTATGCGATTCACGACTTCGAGCGAGAATTCCGACCTATCGACACAGAATTTACGAGCGAGCTTAAATCCTGATTTTCCTCCTAAAGTTTGGATTACCTCTTATAATATTTTATAAGAGAGTTGGAATTCTAACTTATTACGATAATAATTTAGAAATTTTTTTCTTAAAATAATAATATTCCTTTATTATTATTTTGGCTTTGTAATATCCTTTTTATTCCATAAAAATTCTATTTAATAATATTAAAATAATCCTTTTTAATTTCCCTTGTTAATTCTTTTTAATATAATTTAAGCAAGTATAATTTTACGAAAATATCATGCTTTATCAAAAAAGGTATATTTCCTTTAGAGTGTACAATCCTTATTAAGCTTTAAAGAATCTATTTTAACCTTTACATATCTATCTTAATTAAAATCTTATTTTAAAATTTCCAATTATATTATTTCCCTTATCAACATACTTTATTAATCATATCCCCCTAATTGAATTTCATTTAATTATATATTTTACATTAAATAAAGCTAATAGACTTATAATCTATTTCCTGGGAAGTTTCCATAATTAGGAATTTCTATTTTCTTTATAAAGTAACTTACTAAATTACTATATATATTACATTAACCTTGTTTATATTATTCCTATAATTCTTTTTACATTATATAACTTGTAAAATATTTATGATCATAGCTTATACCATCATCATGGCTTATAAATATCCTACTCCATATTTATAGTCTAATATTATAATATTGTAGTTTATAAAATAATATCTTTCCTATATTTAAATGATTTGTTTCCATACAAGTCAACTTTATGGTATATAATATCATAGACTCTTTATAAGATCATACTTCTTATATGTAACCTAGACTTGAGTTTTGTAACAATTCTCTACACTTTAGAGATTTATCAATTTAATATTATTCTCCTATGATGACTTTAGTAATATAATTATTAATATTATTCTTCCATAAAATCAATAACTAATGTCAAACTATAATTCATGATTACTAGTTTTGAAACAATCATACTTTTGTAAGATCTCTCTACAATTTTATTATTATAGTATGTCATAAGTATTCTAACATCATCATCATCCATTATAACTAATATCATAAACCAACCTAGTTTACTTTTATAGTCACATTTATATAAATACTAATAAAAATTCATATTTGTAGTAACTTTTCACTTAGAGGTAAACTATTTTATATCTTATTAAATAATGAGTTTATTTAATAAACCTAGCATTATTATTATTAAAAGCATATAATAGGATGTCATCTATAATCTAAGACATGCAAGAATTCATATCTTCTAGAATTCTTATTTTCTTTCTTTATGAAGATGATAATATTAACTTATTAATTTTGTATGCTATAATTATTTTATAAAAATCTATTTATTTTATGTAAAGAGCATACTTGTAATAAATACAATAAAATTTATCTACTTGCTTTATAAGAGGTCCCTTAATATTATGTAGAGAGCATGCTTTTTATTAAATACAATATTAATTTACATATATTAGTAGGATTTAAATTTACCATGGTAACTAACATATTATTCTAATTTATTTATTCCAACTAATAAGATCTACTTACTATATAGATTTGATCTCATACTAATTTATTTATTCCACTATATTGAAAAAAACAACAATTATTTAATTTAGTTAAATTAAAATAGGGTTGAAGAATATATACTGATTTTTGGTATTCTGTATTACAGAACACAGGGGAAGAGGCAGGGGAGGGGGGTCTGGCGGTCAGGCGGCGCGGCCAGGGACTCCGATGAAGGCTCCGGCGGCACTGGCAGGGGACTCGGCGGCGGCTGGTGGTCTGGTCGGCCTCCAAGGGTGGTCCGGCGGGGCTCCAAGGAAGAGAAGAGGAATGTTGACGGCGTTTTTGTGGTGTTTTAATGGAGGAATAAGGCTTGGAATGTGGCTGATTTTGAACACTAAAGAGAGTGAATTACTAGGAGAGGAGGAAGAGAGCTTGAATGTGTGATTAGAATGGTGCATGAGAGCCTTTTTATAGACAAATTGGGAGAAGCTTCAATCCATGTCCAATGGAGTAGACCAATGGAGGAGGAGGAAGGGCTTCACCATTGGCCAAGTGTGTGTTTCTTTGGGTGATGATGGAAAGATGATGCAACCAAGGTGGTCAAGCAAGCAAAGGGAGGTGGAGGAGGCATGCAATGGCCACTTTTCACATCAACGTAAATCAATCAGACAATGGTCTGATGTTGTTTTTGGAGGAGAAAGGGAATAGAGGATATAAAATAATAAGGATAGTGTTTTGGGTAAGCAAGTTCAATTGGTCTAGCGGAAATAGAGGGGGGCGTGTGGGTAGAGTGGCAAGAGGTCTCGGGTTCAAGTCCCGGCTCTTGCATTCTTTTTACAAGACTTGTAATTTGATTTTTAAGCCTTTATGTAATTTATTTTATAAGATGAATTCAACCTCTATAAGACATTATTTTTATTTAATGCCCCTTTTTATTACTTCGTGAACCTTACCCAATTTTACTGGATTTTATTTAGTTTAATTTACTTGATAATCTCTCTTAAAAGAGAAAAATTGAAGTTAATATGATATTTAGAAATTCTCTTTTTATTTGGAGAAAAATAATTTATTGTAATAAATATTATATTATATTTGGTTTAAAAACCTTGGAATATCGCGGATATTACAATAGTACCCCCTTAAATAAGTTTCGTCCCCGAAACTTAGAGAAAAATAGGGTGGTACCAAGATGTAGAGACAAAGGCAATTACAACTCACGACCTGTGAGGATGCTACGGGGTCTAGTACCCCCTTAAAGGATCATACTAGTGAATGTTCAGGAAGACATTAACTCTGGGAACCGCCTCTGCATATCTTGCTCGGTTTCTTGGGTTTCCCATGTTGTACCTTCGTTGCCATCTTTGGACCAGAGTACTCGGACTAAAGGTACTTCTTTGTTGCGCAATTGCTTAACTCACTGCTCTACAATCTTGAGTGGTCTCTCTTCGTAGGTACCATCCGACTGGATCTCGACATCGTCGAAGTTGATCACATGAGTTTCGTCGGGCACATACTTTCTTAAGAGTGACACATGGAACACATTGTGTACAGGGTGAGCAAACGGCGGTAAAGCAACTCGATAGGCCAGGTTGCCGACTCTTTCTAGGATTTTGAAGGGTCCTACATAGCGAGGGTTGAGTTTGCCTAGCTTCCCGAAGCGGAAAACACCCTTTGAGGGAGATACTTTGACAAAAACCTTATCTCCTAGTACAAACTCGATGTCTCTCCTCTTCAGATCTGCATAAGACTTTTGTCGACTCTAAGCTGTCAACATTCTTTGATGGATGTGGGCGACTTCGGAGGCAGTTTGTTCTATCAGGTCGGGACCTAGAAGAATCTTATCGGTGTTATCGTCCCAACAGAGCGGAGAACGACATTTTCGACCGTACAAGGCTTCAAAAGGAGCCATCTTGATGGTGGAATGCCAGCTATTGTTGTAGGTGAATTCTATGAGGTGCAAGCTGTCATCCCAGCTTGTTGTGCGGTCTAGCACACAAGCCAATAGCATATCCTCAAGAGTTTGGATGGTCCTTTCTGATTGACCATCGGTTTGAGGATGGAATGTTGTGCTGAATTTCAGTTCCGTACCCATGCCCTTATGTAGTCCTTTCTAGAAGGAAGCCATGAAACGACCGTCTCGATCGGAGATAATTGTCTTTGGGGTTCCGTGGAGGCGGACTATTTCCTTGACGAAAATTGTTGCTAGCTTTGGAGCTTTCCATTTCTTTTGAATGGGAATGAAGTGGGCACTCTTGGTAAGCCGATCCATGATGACCCAAATAGCATCCTTTTGCTTTTGAGTCTTCGGTAGCTCGGTCACGAAATCCATTGCTATATCTTCCCATTTCCATTCCGGCACGGGAAGGGATTGCATCTTTCCTCCGGGTCTTCTGTGTTCAATCTTTACTTTCTGGCAAACCAAACACTTAGATATAAACTCTGCGACATCTTGCTTCATGTTTGGCTACCTGAAATTCCTGCGTACATCCTTGTACATTTTACTCGCTCCTGGGTGTACTGAATAGGCAGATGAGTGGGCTTCTTTCAGGATGATCTTTCGAAGCTCGTCCATTGCTGGCACACAAATCCGATTTTGAAACCAGAGGGATCCGTCATCTTGGATGACAAATCTAGGTGCCTTGCCTTCTTGCACTTCGCCACTTATTCTTATCAACATGATGTCGTTAGTCTGCTTCTCCTTGATTTCGGTCATCAATTTGGATTGGATTTCCAAGGTGTTTAGACACCCTTGCTGTCTTCCAAACCAGACCTCAATGCCTTCCCGAATCAGTTCTTGCTGCAGCTTTGGCTGGGTGGTTAACATTGCAACCATGCCCTCTTGTTGTGTCTTTCGACTGAGAGCGTTTGCTACGACGTTAGCTTTGCATGGATGGTAGAGTAGCTCTATGTCGTAGTCTTTCAATAGTTCCAGCCATCTTCTCTGTCTCATGTTCAATTCCTTTTGGGTGAACACATACTTCAGACTCTTGTGATCGGTGTAGATTTGACACTTAACCCCGTACAAGTAGTGTCGCCAAATTTTTAAGGCGAACACCACCGCTGCCAGTTCAAGGTCGTGCGTCGGATAATTCACTTCATAAACCTTGAGTTGTCGGGACGCATAGGCGATCACCTTCCCATTCTGCATGAGCACGCATCCCAAACCTTGCTTGGAAGCATCACTGTAGACCACATAGCCATCGTGTCCATCTGGCAGAGTCAAAACTGGTGCACTTGTGAGGCGCTTCTTGAGTTCTTGAAAGCTTTCCTCACATTTTTCATCCCACACAAACTTCTTTTGAGTCTTCCGAATTAGCTTAGTCATTGGAAGAGCAATCTTTTGGAACCCTTCGACGAACCTTCGGTAGTACCCTGCGAGTCCTAGGAAGCTGCGAATTTCCTTTACATTCTTTGGTTGCTTCCATTATGAGACTGCTTCAATCTTCTTTGGGTCCACCATAACTCCGTCTTGATTGATGACGTGGCCCAAGAAAGCCACTTCTTTAAGCCATAGGTCACA
Organism: Fallopia convolvulus; assembly: GCA_964016875.1. NCBI lineage: Eukaryota > Viridiplantae > Streptophyta > Magnoliopsida > Caryophyllales > Polygonaceae > Fallopia > Fallopia convolvulus. The sequence goes on from OZ024736.1 coordinate 2,200,130, forward strand.
CTTGGACAACTTGGCGTAAAGTTGGTTGTGCCTTAGGATTATAGCACGGTTCGGAGGTGTTCTTCATGGTCTGCTTGATTCCCGGAGTAGATTAGAATGTCATCAATGAAGACGATGACAAACTTGTCGAGGTATTCATGGAAGCATCGATGCATCAGGTCCATGAACAGCGCAGGTGCATTAGTCAGTCCGAATGGTATCACCCCAAACTCGTAGTGGCCATAGCGGGTGCGGAAAGCGGTCTTCGGAATGTCCTCCTCGAAGTTGGTGATATCCTGACCTTAGGTCGATCTTCGAGAAAACTTTTGCACCACGGAGTTGGTCTAAGAGGTCGTCTATCCTTGGAAGAGGATACTTGTTCTTGATGGTGACCTTGTTCAGCTCTCTATAGTCGATGCACAAGCGGAAGGTTCCATCCTTCTTCTTTACAAATAGCACAGGCGCTCCCCATGGCGAAGCACTCGGTCAGATGTAACCTTTCTCAAGCATCTCTTCGAGTTGACTCTTGAGTTCTTTCATCTCTAACAGGGCCATTCTGTAGGGCGCCTTAGAGATTAGGGCGGTTCCAGGTTCGAGGCTTATGGAAAACTCGACTTCTCGTAGGGGAGGTAAACCGGGGAGTTCTTCTGGAAAAACATCGGGAAACTCTCTGGCTACAGGGATCTCCTGAATATCTAAGACCTTTTTCTTTGTCGGCTTGAGGTAGCAAAGATACCCAACGCTGCCTTGTCGGAGCAGCTTTCCGGCTTTCATGGCGTTGATCACTTTTCCATTTTCTTCTTCTCTCTTTCCCCTGAATTTGCAAACGTGCTTCCCTCCAGAGTTGATGGTTACAGTGCGGGTGTAGAAATTAATGATTGCTCCATGTTGAGACAACCAATCTCTTTCGAGAATGATGTCGTAGGGATCCATCGGAATGCATATTAAGTTGGAGGGAAAGTTTCCTCCTTGAATGCATAAGGGAAAACTACCTAGCTGCCTTGCCCCTATTATCTTTTCTCCGTTTGGAAGGTTCACAACAAAAGGTTTACACTCCTTGAGATTGTCTAAGCCTAGAAGTTCTACACACTTTTCGGATATGAAAGAATGCGAGGCACCGGAATCAAAGAGTATAAACACATCTTTAGAGTGGATATGGAGGGTACCTTGGCAAATAGGCTCTTCAGGCTTATCTGTGGTGCGCATCTCGTACAACCTCTGCCCTTGACTCTGAGGATGCATAGGCCCTTTGTTCTTTTGATTAGCCGTGGACTGAACTGATGTAGTTCCCGCTAGTTTGTTCGAAGCTTGCGGGCGCTGGGACACGATGTTCGAGCGGGTTTGGCCTGCTGAATTTGCTGGTTGCCTGCAAAATTGCCGGAGGTGTCCGTCCTTGTTGCAGTTGAAGCATCTCTTGGGGGTTTGGGACATTTCCGGTTTATGTGTCCGGGTTCCACACAGTTGTGACAGATGATCGGGGGCCTCTCTGATTCAGTCTTAGGGCCAAGTCTTGATCCTGCTGACGAAGCTTTGAGCTTGCTCTTCTTGGACCACTGAGATCCTTGCGGAGATGCGGGCCTCTTAAACCCATTGTGACTGGAGTGGTGAGGCTTCCCTCCACCAAATTTCTTGCGCTCAGGAACTTTCAGAGTCGTCTCCATTCGATGAGCATGGTCCACGTACTCCTCCAAAGTTTTGAAGGAGCTGTTTGCCTTCCAAGGCTTAATGTGATCGCTCGTCCAACGGTTGAAGTGCTTGATCTTCTGTTTCTCTGTGGTGATTTCTTCCTCAGCATATTGAAGGAGATGATTGAACTTCTTATCTCTCTCTAGCACACTTAATCCATGCAACTTTGGGGAGGGGAGCTCATCTAACTTTTCCTCTCGCATGGACTCCGTGAAAAATCGACGCATCATTTTATCTTTGAACATAGCCCAGCTCAGATCCGGGTGGCTGGATAAACTAGAGCTTTCTCACCACTCGCTTGCTTCACCTTTTAATTTCAGTGCAGCCATGTGCACCTTGTTTGCTTCAGCACAGGGTATGTTGCGTAGGAGTCTTTCCACATGAGAGAACCAGTACTGTACTCCTGACGGATCCCCTGTTCCATCGTATGAATCAGGCTTTATGGCGTTGAAAGCCTTGATTCCCTCAGTGAAGCTGACCATGGTTCGCTTCTCGGGAACGGCCTCCGCCGTTTGGCCTACTTCCTCATGCACTTCTTCCGGCACCTCCTTTGGTGCTTCGGGGTCTACGGGTTTAGGAACCGCAATAGGAATTTCTTCTCGTATCAACTGTTGTACGAGAGTGCATAGTGCATCCACAGTTTCCGCATTGAACGTAATTGGCACTGCTGGTGCAGGGGGTGGGTTCACTCGTGGCCCTCTTCGGGCTTCAGACTCGCTATCATCATGGCCTTCCCTAGGAATAGTGGAACTGCGATTGGTGGCTCTTGTGTTGACCATCTGAAGGTTTTGGGTTTGTTTTTATTTGTTAATTCAATATAGTATGTAGAAAGAATTGAAAAACAAGTTCTAATGGTTGAAAGGGAAATTTCATTAATAGGTTCATAATAGAGAGTACAAGGCTTTTATAACTTAAGCCATTTCAAACTAGAAAAAGAAAACTAAGCCGATTCGACTTCCTGAAGACACTATGAAGTCGAAAGAAGTGGTCTATGCTCACTTCTTGGAAAGAGAAATACAATACTAAGGGAAACTAGACACGGTCGGCATATGTATCGAGGAATCCTGCCTCGAAGAGAGTCTCATCTATGATCCCCGTGTCGTTGTTAAGGAGGATGTTGGCCTGCTTGATTCTGCAGTGGCGACGGTTTTCGCAAGCCTGCAGTTCCGCGATGCAGATCCGGTGTTGGAGCCTTTCCTCACGCTCCCTCTCCGTCTCCAACATCCACTCTCTCTGGTGGCTCTGTAGCAGGTCACGGTTCACCCTCCAACCTCTGGTGGGTACAACGTCGGATGGTGGGGAAGTGTTGATCAAAGGCTGGCGAGCCCGGCGGTTGGATGATTCCCCCTCCATCCATGTGATGAACCTTTCCATCTGCACATCCCTAGGGGCCTGTCTTGCCCGCTCGTATAGTGAGGGTGGGCCATAGAATCTCTCCTCTAAGTGGTCGACATTCATGGATTGAAGCTGCCGTAGAAGCTCCTCGTCTTCATGACACTAGAAATGTGTCATTGGCGGCATTGGCCCTTCGGGCTCGGACGCTCGCAGAGGTAAGACTACCTCCATCCTTGTGATTTGACTCGTGGATGGCATGACCCTAGGGACCTGGATCATAGGTGGCATAGGGGCTGGGGGCACATACTCCATTACGGGTGGTAGTGGTGGCGTCTCTGAGTCGATGACCACCCCGTCCTCATCTTCCTCTTCCGACTCTTCGTTCATGACGTCCCATTCGGCCTGGGCTTGCCACAGTAGCTCGAGCTCTTCGTCGTCTACTTTGTCTTCCTCCCCGTGCTCAAAGTCGAGCTCGGGTATAATCCCCTCTGGTTGGTACTCGGGCACCAACTCCTCGTCCTCCTCCTCGGAGTAATCCTCGGGCTCATAACCCAGTGCCATCTCTTCATCCTCCGAGAGATAGTCCTCGGGCTCGTACACCGGGGATGGGTGCAATTCGGCCGGTGCGGGATCGTCTTCTGGTAGCTCGATGGGAAGATTGGGGTCCTCCTTGGGATCTTCTTCTGAATCCTCCCACGGCTCTCCGACTTGATCAATTTCCATGTCGATCCCGGGGTGATCTTCTTCGTACTCAGCGTCATGATAGGGAAAGTAGGGGTTCGGGGCTCGCATCCCAACGCGGGCTCCGTTGACGTGATTTCCAGGGTGGTTGTTGTTCGGGCTAGCCATGGTTTTTCTGAGGAAGGAAAAGGAAAAGACGTTAATATAGAACCTCCTTAGTTTCTATGAAAGGAAGACGTAGTGAACGAACTCAAGATCTTGAAAATTACTAAGTCAAAACTTTACTTCATATTTTTCATTTTCTTGGCCCTATTAAAAGTCCTAAGGTTTTCTCTTTTATCACATATGACTTTATGAAATAAGTTTTGGGATTACTAACAAGTTTTCTAGTGTGAAGGTATGAGTTCCTAGTTACAAGTTTCTAAAGAAGCAATTACATTCTCGATAAGTTGAAAAGTTCATACCACTTAAGTTTTTCAAAAGATAGAAAAGATTTTTTAAAAAAAAGTTAGTTCTAGAACTAAGTATTTGGTATTTAAGGTTTTTAATATTTCCGAGAAACATTTTCTTAGCTAAGAAATTTGAAATTAGAAAGTTGATATTCCTACGTTTCCTTTGAAGGAGATTTTTCTATAAATGGAAGCGTTAAATAGCGGAATTAAAAGTTAGGGTTTGAAAGTTCTCGGTTTTCGAAAACGTTTAGCTAAGAAAATGTTTGCGAAAATTGGGTATTACCGCCAGTGACCTCGGATTTTACCGTCCAAAGTCACACAAGGCTTTTAGAATGATATAGAACATTATAATTGCGAAAATAAAACAAAATTCATAATTAGAAAAGGTGCTCCCGAAGGAGACTTCGTTCTTACAACATATTACATCGTCTTCAAACTTAAAGTTCCTTAAAGTCAAATAGCAAAACCGTCTTGTTCTTGAGATAAGCTGAAACCAAAAACCAAAACGAAATAGATATATACATCTTTGAAGTTCTTGACCTTCCTTCACTTCACTTTACGCCTTGCTAGAGTTCCTGGGATCTGACATAATTCGCGAGGGGCGATAAAATGTGATGCGTCCCTCATGTGGGATGCCTCGGATCGATCGGTGGCTTGAGTATTAGGTCTCAACTTAGCGTAGCGGAAGGCTTTGATTTGTTGAACAATGGAACGAACAATGGCAAACAATGAGAAACACGAGAGCTTTGAATGTTTGAAAGGGGCGGCGCAATAGCACTAAGGAGAAACTAGGAGAAACCCTCGACTAAATTAATCCTTAAGTGTGCGCTGCATAAAAACATAAGCCTAATCCCGCTTATATAGGGAGGCGGCACAAACAAAACCTAGAGAAAACCCTAAAGTGGCGGCGCGCGCCTAGGGCAAGCGTGCAAGCTAAGGCCCAATGGCGCGGTCCAAAAGTGTTCGGCGCAAGGCCCATAAATAAGTTTCTAAATGCATAAAACTAGTAATAGCAATGTTCGGGAATGGATAGAATGATAAAAACTACTAATTTTAGATAGGTCGTCCGTGACCGAGCCGGGAGTGTCATGACATGGCTGTCGCGACGCTGGCGAGGCTTGGACACGGCGCTGGCGAGGTCATGGCGCGACGCAGGGCGCTGGCGCAGACGCTGGCGAGGACGCTGGCGAGGGCGCTGGCGCGAGGGTCTCATGAACCTCAAATGGCGATCCATGGCACGGTGCAAGGCTCAGGTCCGACGGTGGCAAGGGGTTGGAGGTTGTCCCCGTTGGCCCGAGTTGAGGTTCCTCGACGCCGAGGACGCACAAGGCTGTGTGCGTCGGCGCGGCGAGGGGGGCGTCGTGGCCTGTAGAGAGGCACACTACGAGAGATCGTGTTGCGGCTTGGATTGCTCGAGTCCTGGCACGAGTGATGGGGCCATCCGAGCGAAGTGTGAATGCGTCGTCCTTTTGGCTAGCATCCATGACGGGTGTCGCATCACCCTCCCCCACTTGGTTGGGAAACGTCCCCGTTTCCTCATAAGCGGGTGCAACGTAGGGGGAGAGCTCGGCAACATTAAAAGTGGAGTGCACCGAATACTTGTCGTCGAGGTCGAGCTTGTAGGCGTTGTCCCCGATTCGCTCCAAGACTTGAAAAGGGTCGTCGCCGCGTTGGTGTAGCTTAGTCTTCCTCGAATCCGGAAACCGATCCTTGCGAAGATGGAGCCACACGAGATCCCCGGGGTTGAAAACCATGCGCTTCCGACCTTTTTTGTGTTGCGCCTCGTACTGAATGGCCCGATGATCCAATTGATCCCGTGTCCGCTCGTGCAACTTGCGGATGACGTCGGCGCGGTTTGAGGCGTCGATGTGCTCGCCGGTCTTCAAGGGCCGAGGGGTAAGATCTATGGGAGAGTGGGGGTTGAGGCCATAGACAATCTCGAACGGCGTCATTTTGGTTGCCGAGTGTTTGGACCTTGTTGGGACGTTGTTGGGACCTCTGGTTCTAAGCAACGGATCAACGATTCACTTCTCTTTAAGTTTTGATAATGACAAATACCATAGGGAACTAATGTGGTTTGTTCAAGTATTTCTAAGGAACACAGGTACAGCCAAGAACTCCTATGAATGACAAAGCCACTACTGGCCACAATGAAGAGTTTCCATCAAGGGAACTCTGAAGAGGAAAGTTCCCATGAAGTGGGAACTCCCAGAAACAAACAAGAAAACACAAGCTTACAACGATGAAGAGTTTCCATCAAGGGAACTCTGAAGAAGTCAGTTCCCATGAAATGGGAACTCACATGTGAAGACAACGACCGTTCAGTGCAGATCGCGGGATTCTGTCTCAGACAGCCAGAGGGAACAATTTGAGGATCAGACTGTCACGCTTCATCCAACGGTCCGATTGATTCAAGAAGTTGACCTAGTTCAAACCAAATTCACATGTGAAGAAAGTACAACTTGGGCATCAAGCAAAGGGCATTTTGGACACAAACGAAAGATGCGACTGCCCAAGACAAATGGACTATAAAGCCAAATGAATAGTTCTCGGTCTGAGTACTTCTCCCAGAACTTACAAACACCCACATCAGAGAAAAGAAAGAAAAGGAAGAGAAGTCCCCGCCGGCGAGTGTGTGATCTCGACGACGGTGAAGCTGAAGTTCCCTGGAGCAAGGGAACTGAGAAGTCAGCGTAAGGTTTGAGTTACTTGTGTTTTGCTGTTGTGAGCTTAGGAACTCAGTTGAGAGGATTTACTAGTGTTGCTAGAGTTAGGAAGAACTTGTAGGAACAGAGAAGTGTAAATCCGGCTGTGTAACTAAGGAACAAAGCAATCAATATAAGTAAGTCATTCAAAATCCTCCAAGCGGAGGTAGAGGTTTACCCATACAACTAGTTGGTTGTAGTGGGGTTCCTCTATAAAGGAACTGTGCCTTTCACTGTTTTTATTACTTGCGATTATTTACTTCCGCTGCCTTGGGAACAGCTTAATTGCCAGTTCCCAAGCTCACTGCTAACCGATTACGATCCAACAATTGGTATCAGAGCGAGCGCTCTAGATTTGTGTTAGCATCGCAGGTGCCAAAATGGCTCAGGAACTTACTCAGGTGGGGAACAATACCAGCAAGCCGCCAAGGCTTATAACAGGAAGATTTGAAAGCTGGCAACACGACATGAAAGATTGGATGCGTGGCCAAGACTACCAAGCCTGGTGCGTCATCGAAAGGGGGAACTTCGAAATCGATCCAGCTATTGTCAACGATCTCTCAAAGTGGGGTCCCAACGAGTACAAGTGCATGGAGGCAAACTACAAAGCAAAACAGTATCTAAAAAGGTCCATGTACGTACAAGATTGTGACAGGGTTGCCAACCTTGACACAGCCAAGGAAATGTGGGAAGCCATCCAACAAATGCACGTTGGGAACTCAGATCTCAGAGAAGATCTTCAAATGAACGCAAAGAGGGAGTTCTACAACTTCCAAATGGAGATGGGAGAGTCCGTCGATAGCTACCAATCTCGGTTTGAAGGACTTTGCACTAAGATGGAAGGATTAGGGATCACAAAAGAAGAAATCACCCACAAAATGAAGGTCCAACAGCTCTTCAATGGATTGACTGGAGAATGGGCAAATGAAAGAACGATGTTCAAGGAAAACCCAGAAAATCGAACGCTTATGCTCCATCAAGTATTTGGAAAGTTAGTGGGACATGAGAAGAGGAAGATCAATGATAAGGAACAAAGTCGAGCTCATCGAGGGATTGCACTCAAGATCGAAAAAATGCTCAAATCAACCCAAGAACAACATGAAGACTCCGAAGAAGAAGAGGATGAAGAGCTAGTCCTTGTGACAAGAGCTCTTCGAAATTTCTACAAAGGAAAGTCTCAATGGAACAGTGGGAACTGGGGAAAGGGACAGAGTTCCCAAAGAAAGCCCACAGAGAAGGATCTCTCAGAAATGACTTGCTACAAATGCAACAGGAAAGGACATTTTGCGAAGGAATGTCCACAAGGAACTGAAGGCATAAAGCAAGGAAAGAAGGCCTACATCGCTACTTGGAGCGATGATGAAGACGAAGATCCTGAAGCATGGGCACTCCCAAACATGTGTGGCATGACCATAGGAGAAACCACTGGGGAACAACCCAGTGAGGTAACCGCTGAAACTGTTCTTGATTCCCTGAGTAATTATGAAAAACCGGAATTGTTGAAAATTCTTTCAAGTCTTGTTAAAGATAACATAAAACTGCAAAACAAGTTGGAAAAACAGGAACACATAAATTCTCAATTAGTTGGTCTTGAGCCCTGTCCCAACTGCATATCCCTTCTAGAAAAATTCAAGTCCCATGTGTCTCACATCGTAGATCTAGAAAGAGAAATCAAAACTTTAGAGAAAGATGAGAACACCCTCCTGCAAAACCTGAGTAAGACTCCCGAACATCCTGAAGCCTCTAGTTCCCAAATTAAGTTTGTCCCAGCCAGACATGGCATAGGATACAAAGGTGAGTGCTCTAAGAACAGAAAGTCACCCCTGAGCGAACATGAGATCCATGAGTGTAGGGCCTTAGAACTCCAGTGCGAGAAACAGAAAAATGCTCATCTCGAGGAGAAAATCAGGGTCCTAGAGAGTGGAAACAATGGTGAGAAAGACTACTATATTGGGAACTCTGGACATAGAATCTATGTCAAAATTGCTAAGGGAAATGGGTCTCGAGTGTACAACAAAGAAACCATGGATAGGAACCGTATCCAGAGACCACACCCAAAATACTACCTGGGAGAATACTACAAGACATGTTGGCACTGTGGTGCTCATGGGCACTACAAGGATGCATGTCCCAAGAAGAGAGCCCAAACCCCTAGAAGCCATGAGTTCCCAAACAGACAAAAACGTCATGCTCATCACCAAAGGAACTCCAACTCTCAAAATTCCAAAGACATCAACATTTCTGACTATATCTTGAATGAAAATGTTTTCCCTTGCAAGGGACCTGGCAAGAGTCATCTTGCTTGGGTCTCAAAACACTAACTTTTCCTTGTAGGTGGCTGTGAGAGGGAACAGTACATGGTTCATAGATAGTGGATGCTCGAACCATATGACAGGAAACAAGGATATCCTCATCTCACTCCACACTCATGCCGAAGGAGGCCACGTCTCATTTGGCAACAAGAACAAAGGAGAAGTTATTGGAAAAGGAGAAGTGTTGCTCAACAAATCCATCAAAGTCAACAACGTAAATCTGGTAAAGGATCTGGGATATAATCTGTTGAGTGTCTCCCAGATGTGTGATCAAGGGAACAACATCGTTACTTTCGACTCAGATGAATGTCTCGTCATCAACAAAAAGACCAACAAAGTAATTCTGAGAGGAAAAAGATACAACAATGTGTATGTGGTGGACACCAACTTTGAACCACCAATGAAGCTGTGCCTTGCGAGTTTCCAAGATGACACGAAACTCTGGCACCGAAGACTGGGACATGCTGGTGTGAATCAAATCCTAAAGCTTTATCTACAGGATCTGGTCATTGGTCTTCCACGAATCAATCTCGAAGGAGTCAAAATGTGTGAAGCATGTGTTCGAGGGAAACAGACCAGGATCTCCTTCAAACCCAAGAAGGTGGTAAGCACAACCAGGTCCCTGGAGTTAATTCACATGGATCTCTGTGGTCCCATGAGAACAGCTAGCTACGGTGGAAAAAGGTACATGTATGTTTTAATTGATGATTTTTCAAGATTCACCTGGGTTATTTTCTTGAAGGCAAAGTCACAAGCGCTTGAAGAATTTGAGCCCTTCATCAAAAGAACAGAAGTAAGCTTGGGGCTGAAACTGAAAGCAATCAGATCTGATCACGGAACTGAGTTTCAAAACTCAGAGTTCCTAAACTTCTGTGAACAGAATGGGATCTCTCACAACTTTTCAGCTCCTCGTACTCCTCAGCAAAATGGAGTGGTCGAGAGAAAGAACAGAACTCTGGAGGACATGGCTAGAACCATGATGATCGAAAGTGGAGTTCCTGAGTACTTCTGGACTGAAGCAATCTCCACAGCTACATACATCCTAAATCGAGCCATGACAAGGCCCCTGATCAACAAGACCTCCTATGAGCTCATCAAAGGGAGAAAACCAAACATCTCACACTTGAGAACATTTGGTTGCACGTGTTTTGTTCATAACAACGGCAAGGACAATCTTGGAAAATTCGACCCCAGAAGCGACGAAGGGATCTTCCTGGGATACTCATCACAAAGCAAAGCTTACAGGGTCTACAATAAAAGAACCAAGAAGATAGAGGAAAGCATTCATGTCGTCTTCAATGAAAAGTTTGTAAAGATGGGAACCAAGATCCAAGGGAAGGGAACTCTGTTCAAGCTAGTCAGACATGAAGACGAGGATGATGACGAGGATGAGCCAAGAAAAAGGGATGAAGACTATCCAAGTGCAAGCAATATCCCGCAACCAAGGAACAACGACGAAGGTCCAACCCTCACTGATCAAACCTTCCTCGAGGCTCCTTCTTCAGAAGAACCACAAGACACCTCCAACTCACTCGAGGTCCCCTCTTCAGGGAACAACTATGCTGTCCCCCAAGACAATACCTTGCCAGAATCAAGTATTCAAGGGGAACAAAGAGGAAACCTGCCAGAAATCTCTGAAGAAACATCAAATGAAGAAGCTGGAGATGAGAGTTCCCATGACAAAGAAACATCGACTGAGGATGATACACATGCAAAGGAACTCACTCATATAAGAACCTTTCAACAAAGGAAGGACCACCCTCTTGAGAACATCATCTCCCCTCTTGTTAAAGGTGTGCAGACTCGTTCCTCTCTCAATAATTTTTGTGCTTTTAACGCGTTTGTTTCAATGGTGGAACCCAAAAATATCAAAGAAGCATTAAAGGACCCAGATTGGATTCAAGCCATGCAAGAGGAACTCCACCAATTCGAGAGAAACAAAGTTTGGAAGCTAGTTCCTAGGCCCAAAAACAAGAACATCATAGGAACCCGATGGGTTTTTAGGAACAAGCTCGATGATACTGGAGCTGTAGCAAGGAACAAGGCTATGTTAGTAGCACAAGGATACATGCAAGAGGAAGGGATTGACTACGATGAGACCTTCGCACCAGTTGCCAGGATCGAGGCAATCAGACTCCTCATCGCCTATGCTGCTCACAAGGGATTCAAACTTTATCAAATGGATGTGAAAACAGCCTTCCTAAATGGACATCTCAAGGAAGAAGTGTATGTGGCCCAACCTCCAGGATTCGAAGATGAGAAAATGCCCAACCATGTCTATTTCCTGGAAAGGGCCCTTTACGGACTCAAACAAGCTCCCCGAGCTTGGTATGACAGGTTTGCTCAATTCCTCTTGTCCCATGGATACATTCGTGGTTCCATAGACAAGACTTTGTTTTTAAAGAAAGAATCTAAAGACATTTTGATTGTGCAAGTATATGTTGATGACATTGTGTTTGGAGCAACTAACGAAACTCTTGTAGAAACGTTCAAGGACCTCATGAGCAATGAGTTTGAGATGAGTCTCATTGGGGAACTCACGTTCTTCTTGGGACTTCAAATATCCCAAACAAAGGAGGGAACAAAGATCCATCAACAGAAATACATCAAGGAAATGCTCGTGAAGTATGGGATGGAACATTCAAAGACCATTGACACTCCCATCTCACCAAATTCAAGGCTAAATGAAGATGAAACAGGTATCAGTGTGGACCAAAGGAACTATCGAGGTATGATCGGGTCCCTTCTCTACTTAACAGCTAGTAGACCTGATATCATGTTCTCCGTATGTCTTTGTGCTCGTTTTCAAGCTAACCCTAAGGAATCACACCTGAAAGAGGTGAAGAGAATTTTCAGGTATCTCAAAGGGAACAATAACTTGTGCCTTTGGTATCCAAGGAACAGTTCCCTTGAGCTCATTGCATACACAGATGCTGACTTTGCAGGGCACTTGGTTGACAGAAAGAGCACTTCAGGAATGGCCCAGTTCCTAGGGTCTTGCTTAGTTTCGTGGGGATCTAAAAAGCAAAACTCAGTGGCACTCTCCACAGCTGAAGCCGAATATGTGGCTGCCGCATCATGCTGTTCCCAGGTTCTATGGCTTAAGTCACAACTCCAGGATTACGGTATGTCTCTTGGCCCAGTTCCCATACTCTGTGATAACACTAATGCCATAAACATTTCCAAAAATCCTGTGCATCATTCTAGAACTAAGCATATTGATATAAGGCATCACTTTCTACGTGACAATGTTGAGAATGGGAACATTTCGATGGAACACTGTAGAACTGAAGAGCAAATTGCGGATATTCTTACCAAAGCTTTAGACAGACGTCCCTACCAGCGTTTTCGAATGCTTCTAGGGATGATAACTCTAAACTAAACAAGTCCCTGTTTATCTCTCTCTCAATGCCTGACTAGTTTATCTAAAATTGCATGATAAGGAACTTGGATTCATTGCTTTCACTATGCCATGATTACTAGTCTAGAGAAAAATGTGTACAAAGGAACTCTATTTCTTTTGGCCCAAAATGATCAACCAGAGTTCCCTTTATCCCTCATTACAAGCCACCATGACGGTTGATCATATGACCCACCTTAAGCTAGGGACCAGACAAATGCTTCTCATGAGCCAAAACATTTCCTTTATCGAGTTGCAAATTGTCTGGTTTCCTTTGAGTTCCCTAGCCCCACAAAAAGATGAGTGTGAAGTTCCCTCAACCACTTCACTCTCCCTGACCTTGAAAAGATCATGGGAACTGCTGCATCTACAAAGGGAACACTGACTAATCTTCAAAGAAAAACCGTCACTTGGGAAGCGGACTTTCGTGTCAGAAGCTCTGAAGCGTTACAGGCCAAGTATTCAAAATTTGAAAAGGACTTCCCAAGAGATTGTGACGCGTGTCCAGAAGCGTGCTTGAGAAGTTGAAACGGCGCCCCACGTTCATTGGGCAACGGTTATCGAGGTTATTCCACTTCCCTTTCTACCCTTCACCTCCTCTCTCCTTTAAAACCCCTCTTTGCCATTTTTAGGCCCTTTACTCCATCTTACATCCCTGTCATTCGTCTTCCCCAAATCCTTTTCACTCTCTTTTCAAGAAACCTCCAAAGCCTCCCAAATTCTTACAAAAATGGCCCCTCGACACACATTCGCACAAATCAAAGAGTGGGTACTTGCCAATCCTCGCACTCTCTTCATCACTCAACTGAACGAGATTGAGCAAGAACAAGACCCAACCATGAAGGATGTCCTCATTCAAGGGCTATACAATCAAGTAAGCCCCTTCTTGCCCCCTCCTCCTCCTCAGGTCGACGAAACCGTCTCCTGGACCTCTTCCTCCTCCGAATCTCTTCCTCTTCCACCTCCAACCACCAACACCTCCTCCGGAGTTGTCATCGTTGACAACTTCGGAGATGCTCGCCCCTCCATCAATGAAAAACCCCATAAATCCAAACATCTCCACTCATCCAAACATCGCCACTCATCAAAAGATCCCTCAAAATCCAAAAAATCCAAACACTCCCACGACCCCTCCAAATCCAAAAAGCATAAACACTCTGAGGCCTCTGAATTCTCGGAGCCCAGAAAGAAGGCTTTCTTCCGATTTGAGGACTACCTGAACTGCTCCAAGGAGAGTTCTTGTGCTCCCAAACCTCCCTACCCTTTTCCTTCCGACGATGGGAACTCCGAACCCCAGAGTCTACTTCCCTCTTCCTCCTCCATCCCTCCTCTTCAAATCGAGGGACCTCCTCCGCCACCTCCTCCAGTTCCCGCCACGATGGGAACTCCAACATCCCAACCTCCTTCACTTCCTCTCGTTCCCATCATTACGGGATCTCCAACTCCACCTTCACCTCACAAAACGCCTTCTCCTTCAACACCAAAACACATTTCCACCACTCCCATCTCCGCTTCGGGGATCTCTCCTCCACAGGACCGCAGATCCCATCCTCCTCCTTCCACTCAACAACCTATTCCTTCTTCTCCTCTCCCCTCTTCCATCACGTCTCCCACCACCACCAAACTCCCCTCTCCCTCACCATCCAAAAGTACCGTCGCCCTCTCCTCAGACGACGACGATCTTCCTCTTTCTGTGGTCATCGGCAAAATGACCAAGGACCCTCCTCCGATCATCATGGGAACTTTGGAGGAGGAAGCCCAGCTCAAGGCCATCGAGGAAGAACTCAACAGGGGTCCCTCTGAGCACACAGTCTCCCAAGGGACAAAGTCCCCAGAAAAGGTTGCCCCTCAAGAGCCCACAGAGACAAGGGACCTCGCACCAGCTGGAGGTGCTGAGGCAACAACAAGTCATCCTGGAGATGACGCGGAGGGCTCCAGTTCGAGCTCCTCCGAGGAAGAAGGGACATCCCATGATGAGGTCGAAGAAGAAGAAGAAGCTCCAGCTACAAAGGAGCCAGCACGTATCCCTACACCTGGACACCAAATGTTGGTGTCCTCGAGTTCCCCACCACCAAGGGACCGCGTGCTTATGATCGAAGCGGCTGCACCCCCTCAGCAGAAAGGACCTCGCACGGTCTCTAGGGGGAACAAATCCAAAAGCAAGTCAAGGAAGGGGAAGGGGACCACCAAGCATCATGTCAATGAGCGCCGAAAGCTTCTCCCTCACCTCATTGTTTCCAAAGAGGTGCTAACTGAAAATGGTCTGGAGGAACTGTGGGAACTGATCAAGGCCCAGGGCTGGGAGAGACTCTGCCAAGAAACTGTGAGAGTAGATCCCTCACAAGTGCGTCAATTCTACAACAACTTCACTATCACCAACGACGGCACTCAGGGAACTCTCTCCCACGAAGGCGACGAGTTCATTTTTACAACGTCTACGATCCACCTTCAACTCCAGGTCCCTGGTCAAGGGCTTAGCGAGGTGCCCAGCAAGCTTTGGGGCGACTTCAACAGCGCCGAGGTGTACAACACAATTTTTGAGGGTCGGGTTCCCTCTAAGGTCCTATCGACGCATCATCTGTCCTTGGTCGCCAAGCTCGCTCACCAATTCATCATCAACGTGGTGATCCCACGCCAAGAAAAGCGCCTGGTCGTCAACATCCCCGATGCCATCATCCTCTACCACTTCCTCCTCAAGAAGCCCATAAATCTTCCCCGAATTATCCTTGGGCACATGGAAAAGTGCATGGCCTCCAAGTCCCACTCCCTTCCCTACTCCGGGCTGATCAAGAAGCTCCTACAAAAAGAGGGTCTCTACGATGCCTCTAAAGACGAAATCGAGCTTGGAAGGGAACTGGACATTACAGTTGCCCAGAAGATGAGGCACTCGGAGCCTGTAGAGGAGGCGGCTCCCCTAGAGTCTGGTACACAAGAGGGGAACTCTTCAGTGTTGCTCCGCATCGCCAACACCCTCGATCAGATTGCTAGGGACCAGGCAGTGTTAGCCAGAGGACAAGAAAAGCTTACACAAGTCCTTACGCGCCTTTGTGACGCCTTGTTCCCTCAGAGCCCTTGATCTCTCCCTTCTTGTTCCCTTAATCCAAAAATGACCACAAATTGTACTTGGGTTCCCATTGTACATATTCTCTTAAGTAATGAAATGGTCTTTATTTTGATTGCGTGTTCCATTCTTTCCTAATATTGCTTTGCTTATTTTTCGATGATGTCAAAAGGGGAAAAGATAAAAAATGTGAGATGAGTTAAAAGTTTAAGTTATCACAGACCACGCATAAGCTAAGGGGGAACAATTGCATAAAAAGCCTAATAGGAACTATGTGTCTCACCAGAAGTGGCTCCCTAAATCTAAATGTCTCACTAAGAGTGACTTCCCAAAATCATACTTAGGAACTCATCATCATATCATTCATTGAAATACTTGCATTTTTGTGATGGGTTTGTCATCATCAAAAAGGGGGAAATTGTTGGGACGTTGTTGGGACCTCTGGTTCTAAGCAACGGATCAACGATTCACTTCTCTTTAAGTTTTGATAATGACAAATACCATAGGGAACTAATGTGGTTTGTTCAAGTATTTCTAAGGAACACAGGTACAGCCAAGAACTCCTATGAATGACAAAGCCACTACTGGCCACAATGAAGAGTTTCCATCAAGGGAACTCTGAAGAGGAAAGTTCCCATGAAGTGGGAACTCCCAGAAACAAACAAGAAAACACAAGCTTACAACGATGAAGAGTTTCCATCAAGGGAACTCTGAAGAAGTCAGTTCCCATGAAATGGGAACTCACATGTGAAGACAACGACCGTTCAGTGCAGATCGCGGGATTCTGTCTCAGACAGCCAGAGGGAACAGTCTGAGGATCAGACTGTCACGCTTCATCCAACGGTCCGATTGATTCAAGAAGTTGACCTAGTTCAAACCAAAGTCACATGTGAAGAAAGTACAACTTAGGCATCAAGCAAAGGGCATTTTGGACACAAACGAAAGATGCGACTGCCCAAGACAAATGGACTATAAAGCCAAATGAATAGTACTCGGTCTGAGTACTTCTCCCAGAACTTACAAACACCCACATCAGAGAAAAGAAAGAAAAGGAAGAGAAGTCCCCGCCGGCGAGTGTGTGATCTCGACGACGGTGAAGCTGAAGTTCCCTGGAGCAAGGGAACTGAGAAGTCAGCGTAAGGTTTGAGTTACTTGTGTTTTGCTGTTGTGAGCTTAGGAACTCAGTTGAGAGGAGTTACTAGTGTTGCTAGAGTTAGGAAGAACTTGTAGGAACAGAGAAGTGTAAATCCGGCTGTGTAACTAAGGAACAAAGCAATCAATATAAGTAAGTCATTCAAAATCCTCCAAGCGGAGGTAGAGGTTTACCCATACAACTAGTTGGTTGTAGTGGGGTTCCTCTATAAAGGAACTGTGCCTTTCACTGTTTTTATTACTTGCGATTATTTACTTCCGCTGCCTTGGGAACAGCTTAATTGCCAGTTCCCAAGCTCACTGCTAACCGATTACGATCCAACAGACCTGTTGTAAGCAAACTCAACAAAAGGGATTAGATCCTCCCACCGGCGTGGGTTATTTTTGAGCACCGTCCGAAGAAGGGTGCCAAGGGTCCGATTGGTCACCTCAGTTTGACCATCGGTTTGGGGTTGATATGAAGTGGAAAATAGTAATTGTGTACCTAGCTATCCCCAAAGCATCCTCCAAAAATGGCTACAAAAATTCGTGTCTCGATCACTAACAATAGTGCGAGGCACGCCATGTGATTTCACGACATGCTCAAAGAACAAATTTGCGATTTCAGTCGCATTGTTGTTCCCTTTGCATGGCACGAAGTGAGCCATCTTGGAGAAGCGGTCCACGATTACGAAGATCGAATCCTTACCGCGCCTAGTCATTGGAAGACCCGTGATAAAATCCATAGAGAGATCTTCCCACGGAACCTCGATTTAGCGGTTTGGCACGGCACACAACCCCAGCAATACTTGTGAACATCTGAAGCCATGTGTGGCCAAAAGAAGTGCTCACGAAGTGCCGCCAGGGTTTTGGCTATGCCAAAGTGGCCTCGGCCATCATGAGCTTCTTTGAGCAATAGATGCCTCATAGACGAGTCCGGAATGCAAAGCTTCTCGGCTCGGTAGAGGTATCCATTGTCCAAAAGGAATGACTCATGGATTCGACTTTGCTCAAGGTTCTCCATGATCGTTTTAAAATATGGATCATGCAAGTATAACTCCTTAATCAAGGAGAACCCTAGCAAATTGGCCTGAAGTTGTGTTAAGAGCACATACCTGCGTGATAGAGCGTCTGCCACGATATTCTCCTTTCCTTTCTTGTGGGCGATGATATACGAAAAAGTCTCCATAAACTCCACCCATCGAGCATGGCGCCTGTTTAGAGTCGTTTGACTCCGAAGATAAGCAAGGGCCGCATGGTCCGTGTGAATAACGAACTCACTTGGCCACAAATAGTGCTGCCATGTCTTAAGAACCCGAATTAGCGCGTACAACTCCTTGTCATACGTCGGGTAATTTAGAGTTGACCCCGTCAATTTTTCGCTAAAATATGCAATGGGGCGTCTCTCTTGAAGGAGTACGCCGCCTACGCCATAGTCGGAGGCGTCGCACTCGATCTCAAAGCGCTTAGTAAAGTCTGGCAATTGCAAGACCGGAGCGCAACATAATGCATCTTTTAAGGCCTGAAAGGCGGCCTCATGTATCGGCATCCACTTGATTGTGGTTGCCTTCTTGGTAAGATTGTGGAGTGGCCCGACGATGGAACTAATGTCCTTGACGAAGCGCCTATAGAACCCTGCGAGCCCTAAGAAGGATCGAACCATCGTCGGGGTAGTAGGGGTGGGCCACTCTCGGATGGTGCTGATCTTGTCGTCATCTACTTTTAGCCCATCCTTGGACACGACGAACCCAAGAAAATTCGTCGTGTCCGTGCAAAACGAACACTTGTCTAATTTTACAAACAAAGAATGTTCGCGAAGGCATTCTAACACAAACCTAAGGTGCCTCGCGTGAGAGTCCAAGTCCTTAGAAAAAACCAAAATATCGTCAAAATAGACAACAACAAAACGTCCTAAAAATTTACGAAAAACGAAATTCATCAACCGCATAAAAGCACTAGGGGCGTTTGTCAAGCCAAAAGGCATGACAAGCCCTTCGTACAAACCATGCTTGGTTTTAAATGCGGTCTTCCACTCGTCGCCTTCATGCATCCGGATTTGGTGGTATCCGCTCCGGAGATCGATCTTGGAGAACAAGGCGGCGCCGTGGAGTTCATCTAGCATATCATCGAGCCTCGGAATTGGATGCTTGTACTTCACCGTGATTTGATTTATGGCTCGGCAGTCGACGCACATACGCCACGGACTATCTTTCTTAGGCACTAGGATGACCGGCACCGCGCAAGGGCTCAAGGACTCGCGGACGAATCCCTTGTCCAACAAGTTTTGAACTTGGCGTCGAAGCTCTTAGGTTTCCTTTGGGGAAGTTCTATAGGCGGCTCGATTCAGAAGGGAGGCGCCTGGCACGAGATCGATCTTGTGCTCAATCCCTCGGATCGGCGACAAGCCCTTTGGAAGCTCATCCAACATGATATCGTCGAACTCCTTCAAAAGAGACAAAATAGAAGAAGGGAGTGAAGAATCCTCAGATTTTTTAATTGAAAGAAGGGGAACAAGAATGAAACAAGAAAGACTCCCCTGAATGGACTTTTCGATGTCCCGACGCCTGGCTAATAGAAGACGATCTTGGCATGTGCCTAGCAAGGGTGGCTCGGCGTCGGTGCTCGTCCGATCAGTCTCTTGGGCGATTTTTGGATATGTGGTAGCCCCTGGATTTTGAGGAAGAAAGCCCCTGGAAACGCCGTGAAATTCGTCCCGTAGCTCCTGGAATCCAAGTTTTCGTGCTGCGACGGCGTGTTGCGCGACGCTGGGAGACGTACCCGGCGGTCCTTTGCTTAGATGCGGTTTTCCTAGGCGTTTTTTCTTCAAATCTGCTGGAAACTCAATTTGAAGAGGTTTTGAGCTTGGAACGCCGGTAGAAACATCAGAAATCTGCTGTAGGCCTTGTTTGCTAAAATCTGCTGCATTCGGCGCGTTGCCGAGTCCTCTCGATGCAAACTGTCAGCCCGGCTCTAGTTTCTGTCGGCGTTTTTCATCTTGATCACCTTGAACACTGTTTTTAGACGGAATGGCACCAGGAACGCCTGTAGAACCTGCAGTTTTGCCCTCGGACGCCGCTGTCGTCGGGTTTGGCGCGCCGGTGCCGCTGTCGCCAGCTTTTTGCCGTTGCCTTTCGGCTTCATCCTGTAGAGCTTCACTAGGCGACATAGGTAAGAGGTTCACGCGCTTCCCGTGGTAATTGAACATGTAAGTGTTCAAATACCCGTCGTGAAGCACGCGACGATCGTATTGCCATGGGCGCCCCAACAAGAGGTGTGTGGCGTCCATTGGCGTTACGTCACAAAGTATTGAATCCGAATATTGACCAATGTAAAAGGTGAAAATTACCTGCTTGTCAACCAAATCTCCGCCATCATTGGATATCCATTGGAGCTTGAATGGCTGAGGGTGTGGGGTCGTCGGCAATTTGAAGTGATCAACAACCTTCTTGGAAAGGAAATTGACGCAGCTTTCGGAATCAATAATGACACTCAACGAAACATTGTTGACCAAGCATCGGGTGTGAAAACGTTGCTCGCGTTGATCGGTTTTTGGCGCTTCGCGCATGCTCAAGGCGCGCCGCGTCACCAAACCTAGCTTGGACACGCCGAGAGCTTCCGATGGGTCGCACTCCAGCTCGGCGGCATCGAACTCTGGCGTCTCAACTTCTTCTTCATCCTGGCTGTCATATGGCTCGCCGTGTTGAGTAAACAACACTTTCTTGGCATTCGGATAGTTGCGTTGCATGTGGCCACGGCCTCCGCATTTGTAGCACGCCATGTCGCTGATGTCTCTCTATTTGGTGGTGTTTTCATATGTGATTTCCTTTGTAAATATGTTTCTTTTTCCCCTATTCTTGTGCTTTTTGTTTCTTTTTAGCCTAGTTCCCGTATTTCTGTGAGATTCGGAGACTACGCACATTTTATGTGTTTTGTAGGTAATTTGGCATGAATCGAGGATCGATTTGAAGGAGGGTCAAGACATGGAGCAAAGGCCGAGCTAAAGCGGGAAAGAGAGAAGCAAGCCATGAAGAAGAACAAGAGAAGCCAACAAAGAAGAAGGTGGAACGAGGTCAGGACCGAGTTGCAACCACGTCGGGCCCGACTTTGAAGTCTCCAACCTCGGACCGAGATGCACAGTAACTCGGGCCCGAGGTCCTCCGTGTCGGTCCGAGTCGGTCACCGAACTACTTGGGCTCCAAGGCACGAATTTGTGGACTTCCACTTTTGCCCCTCATCTAATCTATAAAAGGCCCTCTTGTCTTCTAAGAAAGGGTTCCCTCACACACACACAAAAAGGGGGGTTCCAAGGGAACCAAGAGGATTCTTGGAGAGCAAGGAGGAAGGAGAGGAGAAGGAAGAGAGAGAGAATTGGCCAAGGGAGGAAGTCTTGATAGGTTTTGTTGGTAGATTTGCTTTGATTTGCTTTGTTCTTGTGGATTTGAAAACCCTTGATTGGAATTTGTGGATTGCTTTGGATTTGAATGAAACTTTGCTTTGTTTTGAGATTGATTATGATGATTGCTTTCCCTTTTGATTTGATTGCTTTCTTTGCTTGTCACATGGAGTAGATCTCCTTGATCTTGGGTTATGGGGGAAAACCCTAGCTAGGTTTAGGCTAGAAACCCCAATTCCATAGACTTGAGTGTTTGATCTAAGGCACCCACTCTACATAGAGCTACAATTCCTTGCGAAAGTTGGGAATCAAGGCTTGAGATTGGCAAAGTAGCGAAAGTGAACATGTGTCAATCTCAAGACCTTGCTTCGAAGGGGATTTCCCCAATGATCGAGGTGTAGAAGTGGTTGGAACGAGGGCGAAAGCACTCGATCCTAGTCCGATCATCACTCATTGCTTGAATTGGGGTGGAAAAGCCTTAATCTACTAGGGAAGGAACCCAAAAGCCCAAGATCTACTTTTAAATCTTTGAGTTCGACATCCCCAGATACCTCGGGCCCAACTTACATAGTGTCGGTCCCGACTTCCTCTTGTCGCCAACCTCAGGCCCGACGTGACCTCAGTGTCGGTGCCGACTGTTTTCTTTGTTTTCCCTCGTTTTATGCTCTCCTTTCTAGCTTCCTAGTATCTAGGCACATCGATCGAGTAGACTTCCCGAGTGTTCGACACCCACCACGTACTACAACGGGGTCGGGTTATAAACTGTATCTCTAGACCCTCGCAATCCGAGAGCGATCAAAAGATTGGCGCCGTTGCCGGGGAAGTCTAAGTGCATTGAGTGCCAATTTGGTGAGTTTCTTGTGTTGTGGTAGTGATTTGGGTGAGGGAATAGCCCAAACCCTTTGTTTGTTTTTGATTTGTTTTGGTTTGTGTTTTTGTTTCATAGGTGTATGCTAGCTCGTTCCTTCCGAGGAACACTTGAGCTTGAGTTTGTGAGTGATCCAGAAAGTATTCTCAAGGAAGCCCGAAGAAGGAAAAGGATGGCGAATCAAGCTCTCCATGTTGATGAGGAGTTGGCTCAACTTAGGGCCGAAATGGCTAGATTGCAACTTGAGAGGGACAATCAAGAGGAGGTGGCAAGAAGAGAACGGGAGCAACGGATGAGAGCCGAGGCTCAACTCAACGCTCTACCCCGGAATGCACGCCAATACATGCATCCGGAGTTGAGGGTTCCCGAGCCGGCTATTGTGCTTCCCGAGGTTGCCAAGAATTTTGAGATCAAGACGCAATTCATCTCCCTCATCAAGCGTGATCAATTCGAGGGCCGTCCACATGAGTGTCCCATAGAGCATGTTAAACGATTTGTGGATATGTGTGAGACGATCTCTACCGACGAGGAGACATTGGAGTATGTGCTTCTAAAGGCGTTCAAATGGTCACTTGGGGGCAAGGCCGCACATTGGCTCGAGAGCCAAGCTCCTAGGTCAATCACAACTTGGAAGACACTCTATGATGCTTTCTTGATGAAGTTCTTCCCGCCCTCAAAGACAACCGAGCTAAGAAGGAAGATTGCAAGCTTTCAACAAGGTTCGAATGAGCCTCTCTTCGAAGCATGGGACCGTTTCAAGGAGATGTTGCGCCAATGTCCTACTCATGGCCAACAACCATATGTGCTTCAAGACATCTTTTTCCAAGGCATCAATCCGGTAACGAAGGACAAGCTCAATCTCCACACCGATTGTGGGTTCATAGACTTGACACCGGATCAAGCTTGGGAGCTACTTGACAAGCTATCCGATTATGAGGCCATGTATGGGGTGAGTCAAGCTAGCAAGGAGGTGAAAGTTCAAGGCGAAGGTGCAAGGAAGTTATATGATCCAAAGGGAGAAGACATTGATAGGGATGTGAAGCTCCAATTCCTTAAAGGTGAAGTGAGCAAGCTTAAGAGGCAAGTCCACTACTACAAGCAAAATGCTAGAGCTTGTGAGGAGTGTGGATCCTTTGCACATGCTACACAAGTTTGTCCAAATGAGAGCCAAGTGCGCTTGGCCGAGCGAATTGAGGAGGCAAACTATGACCGAGGAAATTTCGGTGGAAGAGGCAATTTCAACAATGGTGGCAATGGCCGGTGGAACAACGGTCAAGCTCAAGGCTACAACAACAACTTCAACCAAAACGAGCCAAGGGCGCCACCACCACCATATAGACCACCGGGATTCAATGAGTTACAAACATTTGCTCAAGAGATGAGAGATGGGTTCAAGGAGATGAGGACCCAATTCAATGAGTTTGGTGCATGGAGGAGGCAAGTCGACAATCAATTTGCCCAAATTGCGACTCAAGCCCCGAGAGAGAATGGAAGACTTCCGGGCCGACCCGAGGAGAATCCTCGAGCTCAAAACAATCAAAATGAAGTCCGGGCAATTGGATTGAGAAGTGGCCGAAACCTACCCGAGCCACACGTGCCTAAGAAGAATGAAGAAAGTCGGACCAACTTACCCAGCAAGTCGGGTCCGACGTTCCCCGAAGTCGATCCAGCAAGAAGACCGACTCCTTTACCACGGACCGAGGTCGAGAGCAACTCGGGACCGACGTACACAGAACTCGATCCAACTCCTCTGTCCAGGACCGAGATTCACAACATCGGGCCCGACATGGTGCCCAAGTCGGTCCAACCAGAAAGTGTTGCAAGAGAAGTGGGGAAGTCCAAAGAAGTTGATCCAAGAAAGATTCAAGGTGCAACAATTCTTCCATATCCTTCGAAGAAGCCGAAAGATGTTGTTGAGAACAAGTTCAAGAGGTTTCTCAAACTCTTGCAAGGCTTGAACATCTCTATCCCGTTCACCGATGCATTGAGTGAGATGCCATCTTATGCCAAGTTTTTAAAGGAGATTTTGAGCAAGAAGAGGTCCATAGTGGAAATGCAAGATGAGGTCAAGACCTTGGAGTTACCACAAAAGCTAGGAGACCCCGGTCGCTTTGCTATAACCATAGGTGTGGGGTCTCAAAATTTCCAAGCCTTATGTGACCTTGGGGAAAGTGTTTCGGTGATGCCCGCTAGCATTTGGAGAAGAGCAAATTTGGGTGAAATGGAGCCGGCCGATATGTCCCTAACTATGGCCGACGGTTCCATCATCAAGGCTAAGGGAATATTGGATGACGTTCCGGTGCGAGTTGGAAAGTACTTTGTCCCCGATGATTTCGTGATCTTAGACATGCATGAGGATCCCTTGGTCCCAATAATCTTAGGAAGACCATTCTTAGCTACGGCGGGGGCAAGGTTTGATGTCAAGAACGGCAAGGTTTCCTTTGAGATTGGGGAAGAGAAGGTCGATTTTCACTTCAACAAAGCTTTGAATGAGCCGGACGCCTTGGCCATCCTTAAACTTGAAGAGAGTGCCAAGAGAGAAAGTGAAGAAGTGGAAGTTGCTAGAGAGGTCGTTGCATTAAGGGGTGATGAAAGCTTCAATGAACAAATACAAGTAAGGGAGTTGTTGGAGCAACTTAAGGATCAAGATGAGTCAAGGATCAATGCTAGCTCAAGAAGAGATGAAGAGTATCCTTACTTATATCCTTTTAATGTTGGTGAAGACCACAATTCTTCCCAAAATTTTGATTCCTACATTTGCTTGAGTGATTTGAACGATGACTTAGGAGACTCCTACATTTGCCTTAGTGATTTAAAAGATGAATTGGTAGAATCTCCTAGGAATACTTTGGATAACTATGGTGTAGGAAAAGAAAAACATGATGGAGCAAGTAAGGAGGAGAAATCTCATCCGTTGGAGGAGTATGATGAGATAGGCCCGAGATCGGAGAGCCATGCCTATGTAGACCATCGTTGGTGGTTTTATGGGTATGAAGGCAATGGGAATGGGCATAACAATGGCGAGCAATTCACCGTGTTTCACCCGCCATAAGATTGAGGTTAGGAAGTCAAGCTAGTGACTCTAAACGAGCACTTCTCGGGAGGCAACCCGAGCTAGTAGCTTTCTTTTCGTAATTTTAGTTTGATTTTCTTTGTTTAGCTTAGCTTTTCTCTAACCGATCCCTATCTAGTGTTTTGTGGATTTATGGTGTTGTGCATCCTTCAAAGTCGTGTAGGATTGGAGGTGAAATATTTAAATGGAAATATGGGAAAGAAGTTGCATGAGGATGGAGTAAAATTGGCGACCTGAATACTCCCACATCGAGCCCAGGTAAGTCGGGCCCGACATAGGGACGTCGGTCCATGAAGTCTGTCCAACTTGATTCGACTAGTTGGAGTGCCAATTTTGCCCTTGACCTAATTTGTCCCTTTCCCCCATTAAATATTATCCCCCACCTACCTACCATCTTCATTATCAACTACCATTCCCAAAATACAACCCCTCTCCCTCAAAAACTCTCAATGTCGGCCGCCCCTCTCCTCACCATACTCGATCCACACCCTCCCTACTTCATCTCGTTCCAACCACAAAAAGGCCTCCCAAACCCGAATCCAAGTAGAAATCTCGAGTTCAATATAGTCCTTCGTCCCCCATCTAGATCTAGATCTAGGAAATTTGAGTTCTAAGTTGCTTATTTGTTCAAAAGTTCAATACTCTTCGAATCCGGTATGTGTTACTCGATCTCTACTTATTTCTTTGAAAATTTTGTGCTTTCATTGCGTAGATTGAGTAATGCCATGTTTGATTGAGAGCTTGAGCTTGAGCATCAATGGTGGATTTGCATGATTTGTGAAATTGAGCATTAAAGTTGTTTATGCATGCTTAGATCCATTTAGAACTTCGAATAGGGATGTTTGATGGTTGAATTTGAAATTTAAGTGCATGATAGAGTGATTTGGGTTGATTTGAGGCTAGAAGTCGAAGCATGAACTAGGTCGAGATCGACGTGCCCAGGAGAGTCGGGCCCGAGGTGTGAAGTCGGTCCAACAAGTCGGACCGAGGTTGAGTAAGTCGGGCCCGACATAGGTCGGAAGTCGATCCTTGTTGTTTTTGCTCTCTTCTTGTGATATCATGTGGATTCATGTGTTTAATTGTTGGCTATAGCCTAATCATGATGTAGAATGATCATTTGCTTAGCTATTGTTAGAAGATGTCCATGATGATTTATGTTGGATTGAGATGCATGAGAGTCTAGAGACTAAGTATGGGGTTCCCTTTGTGTTGAAATGTTGTTGTGTGTTGATGAGTGCTTTTGTTGAGTTGTATGGAGTTTATCTTGGATCCTTTTGTTTGGTTGGATGTGTGTAGGTACCATGGAGACAAGAGCTTCATCCTCTCATGTAAAAAGGCCAAGGAAGAAGTCCAAGCAGACGAGGAAAGAGCCGAAGTTGGATGATGTCTATTTGGAGGATGATGAGCAAGTGGAGAATTATGAAAGATATATGGCACTTGAGCACCACACGAGGTGGCTTGATTGGGAAGCCGTGATGAAGATGGTCATGGATCAAGCCCTTCCAAGATGCTACTCCCACATCGGTCTTAATGGGATGCTACGGTGGGACAAAAACTCACTACCCCGCCCTCACCTCGGAATTCATGGCCACATTCGAGTGCACTTATGATAATGTGGAGGATGAGGAAGGGGCGCTCACTTTCCGATTGGGCAATGAGGACCACAATCTCACTCTTAGGGATTTGGCTACCTACTTCGAGTTTCCATGCCCAAGAGAAGAGGCCGGCGTCAACAATGAGAAGGTGAACCAAGTGTGGCGTCATGTGGCCGGGAAGAGTGAGATGAGAAAGGGCGCCTCCACAACCGAGATTGCTAGCCCTCTTTTTCGGGTCATGGTGCGAGTCTTGGGGTGTGCAATCTATGCTCGTCATGAGTTGAGCAAACCGATGAAGGAGGAGATCATGTTGCTCCATGAGATGCTCTTCAACACCGAGAAGCCCATGAACCTTGCATGGGAGTGGGTCAAGATGGTGCGAGACTTCCAAAGCTCCTCTTGGATCTACTTCGGTGGGATGATAGCAAGGATCGCCATGCGTCTAGGAGTTGATCTTGACAAGTATTCTCCGGCTCCGAATGCTGTTGAGTTCATGAACATGAAGTATTTCAAGAAGGCCAACATCATCAAGGAGAAGCTCTACATGATTTCCTTGGCCCCTCACTCAAACTATGATGGTGTGTCGATCCGGTTAGTGCACAACCTCTATGATCTTTCTCGGTATCAAAATTGGTACCAAGTGTGGGCCGGCAAGCCACACTCATTTGGTGACCCCGAAGGTGCAAGAGAAGGGAGGCGACAACAATCTCAACACATTCGGTTTACCTCCCTTCCATCTACACCGGATTCCGACCAAGACGACTTCGTGTTTGCACCTCGTGGGGAGGACATGGATGTCGATCAAGGGCAAAGTGAAGAAGATGAGCGCCTCCAAGGCTTGATGGCCGACCTCCGAGCCACGCACCATGCTCCAACACTGGCGGACCGAGGTACACACCAAGTCGGGCCCGACTTCCCTCGACGTCGGTCCCGTTCATTCCATGGTGGTGAGGTCCTGAGGCATTATGAACGAGGAGAAGGGAGCGGGGCAAGGCGAGAGCAATCCCAAGGTGGCGGTTATGAAGGCTATGCCCAATGGTACGGTCCGGGAATGGTGTTTCCCGAACAACAACAACCGGTGGACATGTCCTTCTTAGCCAACCAAATGGCTCATCTCCAACTTCAACAAGAAAATGTTCTCCAAGAGGTCCATCAAGTGAATCTCCAACAACAACAAATGTACCAACATCAACAACAAATGTACCAACAACAACAACAAATGCTCCAACAACAAAGTTCTTTCCAAGCTAGCCAACAAGAGATGAACCGAGCCCTCGGCTACACTAGACGAGAGGTAGAGGAGCTTAGGGAGGTGGAAGACCAAAGGTGGCGGGTCCAAGATAGCTACAACACGTGGATGAGCGGGAACTTCCCTTCCCGTGAGGACCAATGGACACGCCCGGAGCCTCAACTCCAACCACCACCACAAGACTTATACCAAGAGCAAGTGTACGAGAGGGAGCAGCAAGCAAGGCTCCAAAGAGGACGTAGACGTGACAACCCCTTCGATTGATCCTATACATGCCATTGAAGAATAAGAAATTGTGAGCTTTTCATACTCTTCTCTCTTGCTTTTAAGTTTTGATTTCCTTGTTTGATGGGGACATCAAAGTTTTAAGTATGGGGTGGGGGTAATTGTGTTCATGATTTCACTTGTTTATGTTTGTTTGTTATTTTGAGGATATTTAGTTTGTGTTTCTAGTTTGTATTTGGGATGTTTGCTTATTGGTTTGTGGTTGATGAAAGACATGGATGATTGATTTGGTCTTGAATGGATGAGTTTTTGGTTTTAGAGAAATTTTTGCAAAAATCCATAAAAAAAAAAATTGAAAAATTGTGTTAAAAACAACAAGAAGATTTTGTGTTTTGTAGGTTTTGGACTAGAAATTCCCATCTTAGATTGCCAAAATAAAAGCTAATGATGATGTGAGCATGTAAATTCGTTTGCATATTTTTGGATAGTTTAGCCTCTAAAAAGGATGTTGCTTTTGATGTGATCATGATAGCTTGCTTGTTTAATTGAACATGTGAGTTCTAGGATGAGTTCTTATGCAACTAAGTATGAGTGACCCTTG
This sequence comes from Fallopia convolvulus, assembly GCA_964016875.1. Taxonomy (NCBI): domain Eukaryota; kingdom Viridiplantae; phylum Streptophyta; class Magnoliopsida; order Caryophyllales; family Polygonaceae; genus Fallopia; species Fallopia convolvulus. The sequence continues at coordinate 2,228,876 of OZ024736.1, forward strand.
TGAGATTGATTTTTGGCCATTTTAGGGATGCTTGATCATATTTGCATATCCCTCATTTTTCTTGTGTGATTAGCTCATTCATGCTTAGTAAAACTTGCTATTGCGGTGTTTATCTATTTTCCAAGACTGTCATGAGAATTGTCCTAGCATGGTCACATTGATTTTGAACTTTATTCTTCTAGTCACATAAATGTTCCATATCCTACCATGAAGTTAATCCTTTGTTTGAAGCCCCGTTCTAGCCTAAGCCTTTGTTTGAAACTCCTCAAAAATATTATTCCTAGCCTTATATACTTGACCCTTATGGGATTGGACTTTAGAAGAGAGGTTTGGATTGTATTTGAAGAGTTGAGATTCTCTTGGGTTTAAGGGCAAAGAATGGTGTTATGAATCATGTGGGTAGTGCATCTTTGTTGTACAAAAATGAAAAAAAAAGAAAGAAAAGAAAGAAAGAAAATGTTGGAAATGTAAAGTGGAATAAAGTAAAGAGCTTAAGTGAAGAAAATGGTCCGACCGAGTTACAAGCAACATCGGGCCCGATGTCATAAGAAAGTCGGTTCAAATGTAGAAAGTGTTGAAAATCCAACAAAAAGCATAAGAGCAAAGATGAAGTGGAATGTTAAGTGAAATTTTGGGTTGAAAGAAAAAAAATGTTAAGTCTTTTGGGTGAGTGTGAAAGTAATTGTGGAATTTTGGTGAAGTTGGTGAGAGTTTAGGTTGTTCAATCCCCATTGAAAGCACCACAAGACCAAATAATTCCCACCTTGAGAAATACCAAAAGTCCCATTACAACCCGACCGAATGGAACCTCTTTGAGGACCTCCATTGAGCCAAGTTCGAAATTCTTTGTGTACTTTGCATTAGGCATCTCTAGGTGGAGGAATTGGTGATATTAGCTTCAATAGTAAAGTCCTTACTTGCATGATTTTTGAGCTTGAGTGTTCATTGCTAAACCCAAACACATGAAAAGTGATACACCTTCACATATCCCTAAAGTGAGGCTTAGTTGCATTGACTCTATTCCTTGGAACACTTAATCATGTGTGATGATGTAATCTTGCTTGAATATCAATCACTTGTGCTTAAAATGTGTTTTCATACGAGGCTTTACTTGAAGATTATGTTTCGGTCTTGCTTACATTGTTATTGCTTGAGGACAAGCAAGTTTAAGTATGGGGTATTTTGATGTCTCTCTATTTGGTGGTGTTTTCATATGTGATTTCCTTTGTAAATATGTTTCTTTTTCCCCTTTTCTTGTGCGTTTTATTCCTTTTTAGCCTAGTTCCCGTATTTCTATGATATTCGGAGACTACGCACATTTTAGGTGTTTTGTAGGTAATTTGGCATGAATCGAGGATCGATTTGAAGGAGGGTCAAGACATGGAGCAAAGGCCGAGCTAAAGCGGGAAAGAGAGAAGCAAGCCATGAAGAAGAACAAGAGAAGCCAACAAAGAAGAAGGTGGAACGAGGTCAGGACCGAGTTGCAACCACGTCGGGCCCGACTTTGAAGTCTCCAACCTCGGACCGAGATGCACAGTAACTCGGGCCCGAGGTCCTCCGTGTCGGTCCGAGTCGGTCACCGAACTACTTGGGCTCCAAGGCACGAATTTGTGGACTTCCACTTTTGCCCCTCATCTAATCTATAAAAGGCCCTCTTGTCTTCTAAGAAAGGGTTCCCTCACACACACACAAAAAGGGGGGTTCCAAGGGAACCAAGAGGATTCTTGGAGAGCAAGGAGGAAGGAGAGGAGAAGGAAGAGAGAGAGAATCGGCCAAGGGAGGAAGTCTTGATAGGTTTTGTTGGTAGATTTGCTTTGATTTGCTTTGTTCTTGTGGATTTAAAAACCCTTGATTGGAATTTGTGGATTGCTTTGGATTTGAATGAAACTTTGCATTGTTTTGAGATTGATTATGATGATTGCTTTCCCTTTTGATTTGATTGCTTTCTTTGCTTGTCACATGGAGTAGATCTCCTTGATCTTGGGTTATGGGGGAAAACCCTAGCTAGGTTTAGGCTAGAAACCCCAATTCCATAGCCTTGAGTGTTTGATCTAAGGCACCCACTCTACATAGAGCTACAATTCCTTGCGAAAGTTGGGAATCAAGGCTTGAGATTGGCAAAGTAGCGAAAGTGAACATGTGTCAATCTCAAGACCTTGCTTCGAAGGGGATTTCCCCAATGATCGAGGTGTAGAAGTGGTTGGAACGAGGGCGAAAGCACTCGATCCTAGTCCGATCATCACTCATTGCTTGAATTGGGGTGGAAAAGCCTTAATCTACTAGGGAAGGAACCCAAAAGCCCAAGATCTACTTTTAAATCTTTGAGTTCGACATCCCCAGATACCTCGGGCCCGACTTACACAGTGTCGGTCCCGACTTCCTCTTGTCGCCAACCTCGGGCCCGACGTGACCTCAGTGTCGGTCCCGACTGTTTTCTTTGTTTTCCCTCATTTTATGCTCTCCTTTCTAGCTTCCTAGTATCTAGGCACATCGATCGAGTAGACTTCCCGAGTGTTCGACACCCACCACGTACTACAACGGGGTCGGGTTATAAATTGTATCTCTAGACCCTCGCAATCCGAGAGCGATCAGTCGCTTGCGCGATCGGCACTTGGCTCGGCGGTGCGCGGCGCAGCTGGCGCCTTGGCAGGCGTGGCTTCGTTCTTGGCCTTGGAACCTGTCGAAGCACTTGGCAAAGAAGGAGCAAACCGATTAGTAGAAAAAACGGATTGACTAGAGTTAGGAACGTACCTTGAATTGGACCAACCCGACTTGGTTCGCATCTCTTGTTTATGGATTTGCATGGTGGTGTGAACCAAGTTGTTGATGTCCTTAATTGGAAGGATTTCCAATTGATCTTGAATGGATTGCCGCAAGCCCGATATGAACCTCGTCTTCATTACGGAGGGCGACACACTCATCCCCGCCTTGAAGAACATGTCTTCGGGCTTGGCAAAATACTCCTCCTGCGTCAATGTCCCTTGCTTGATGCGCATTATTTCGATGTGCATCTTGTCCTTGTAATCTGCCGGAATATATCTTTTCTTCAGGATGTAGACGAGTTGATGCCACTCGCGTATTAGGGGTTTTCCTTGTCGAATTCTTTCGGACTCGAATCGGTTCCACCAAGTCCTAGCGTGTGCTCCGTGCCCTGTAACCACTCTAGAAACGCATCAGGATTATAAGAACCGGAAAAGGTTTCGAATTTTACCTTCACATCTCGGCGTTGCTGGCGTGGATCTCGTACATCGCGGTGATCGCGATCGTGCCGAGGGCTGGGACGCCGAGGCGAGTAGGCGCGCCTGTCGCGCCGTTGACGAGGCGGGCCTCGATGCGGATCGTCATCTCCGTCATCCGGATCATCTCCATTGTAAGGCCTCCGAGGACGCCGTGCGTCGCGATCCTTGTCGCGTCTTCCCTGCGTGCCATGCTTGCGACCCGAGCCGTAGACTCGATCGTACTCGGTGCGATTCTTGGCAATGCGAGGCGGTGGGATCCAATCTGAAGGCCGATTGTCAAGTTCTTCCGGATCATGTACATTGGGATGCTCAAAGGACGATTCATTAGAATAATCCGAAAACTCATCATAATCATTTTCAAACTCCGAGAACGGACTCCGAGCACTTTGATGTCCGAGGTCATCCTCAACTCTGTATGCGTCGACATCGTAATACTTGGCCCCGTGCTTCCGCTTTGGGGTTTCGTACACATATGCTGGCGACTTATTCTTTTTCTTCTTCTTTGGATCCCCACTCGTGTGTCGGCGTCTATACTCCTCGGAGTTGTACTCCTCATCGGAATATACGTCACACACTTGTGTGTCCCGGTAATCTCGCGCCATTCGATAGCGATCTGCGGTCCGGGGACCACCATTGTGCCTATCATGTTGGCGACTTTCTTTAATCGACTCCATGCGTTGCATGGTGCCGAATTGCGATGAAGGTTGTGCATGCTTCTTCCCCTTAGCGTTGGCACGAGCAATTTCATCTACAGACACGCCTGGCACGCCGTGGATCTCCGAAGCGAGGCCATCCGTCGGCGGCACGCTGTGCTTGGACTGCGTTTGGCTCGTTGCCAAGAGGCATTCGAGTTCTTCGATCCTCGCCACGGCTTCGGGGTTCCAAGCGTCACGATTCTCGTTAGGATTGTGGCCCTTGGGTGGATTGTTGTTACCACTGTCTCCCAAATCCGAAATTGTACCTATAGTCACACCAGTCATCGAAGCAGTAAGAAGTTCACAAGCAACAAAACAACGAGTTACAGTTCGATTAAGTCAAGCCGACCCTTGTGTTCAAACCACACGTTCAAGGATTGACAAGGCTAAAGGTCACTCAAAACTCGATCAATGATATGGATCCGAAAATTACGATGCAAGTAAGGCAAGACAAAGGCAAGTTCGAAACCAAATTCACAAGAGCAAGCAATTATATTAATGAAAGATGCGAGAATGATGAACAAAAGTGAAGGATCTTGCCTTATTTTGGCTTGTGATCTTCAAGAGATTTTTTTTTTGAATTGTCGACTATGTTACCTTATTTTGGCTATTATAGTCGATCAAGAACTTTTTTTTTAACAAGGCAAGTCGAATCTAGGCTTTCTCCTCTAGAATCGATTCAAGCAAGAACAATAAATTCAACACGCAATCAATCAATAGATGCACAAGAGAAATCGGCAAAACAAGTCCTAAGTTCATGCAACTAGCAAGACAAAGCAACGACTTCACCAAAATCAATAGATCGATTGAGTAAGGTCACGGTTTATATGATGTTTTTTTTAACAATTATGAAGCAAAAGAAAAAAAATTTGGGACCCTAGATGGCGGATATGCGAAGTGGAGGATGGATTCTAGGGTTTCAAGTGGCGGAATGCGTGTGAGAATGAACGAAAAGGGTTGAACGAGACTTACTCAAACCTTGGCTCTGATGCCAGTTAATGCGTCCCTCGTGTGGGATGCCTCGGATCGATCGGTGGCTTGAGTATTAGGTCTCAACTTAGCGTAGAGGAAGTCTTTGATTTGTTGAACAATGGCACGAACAATGGCAAACAATGAGAAACACGAGAGCTTTGAATGTTTGAAAGGGGCGACGCAATAGAACTAAGGAGAAACTAGGAGAAACCCTCGACTAAATTAATCCTTAAGTGTGCGCTGCATAAAAACATAAGCCTAATCCCCCTTATATAGGGAGGCGGCACAAGTAAAACCTAGAGAAAACCCTAAAGTGGCGGCGCGCGCCTAGGGCAAGCGTGCAAGCTAAGGCCCAACGGCGCGGTCCAAAAGTGTTCGGCGCAAGGCCCATAAATAAGTTTCTAAATGCATAAAACTAGAAATAGCAATGTTTGAGAATGAAAAGAATGCTAAAAACTACTAATTTTAGATAGGTCGTCCGTGACCGAGCCGGGAGTGTCATGACATGGCTGTCGCGACGCTGGCGAGGCTTGGACACGGCGCTGACGAGGTCATGGCGCGACGCAGGGCGCTGGCGAGGACGCTGGCGAGGGCGCTGGCGCGGACGCTGGCGAGGACACTGGCGAGGGCGCTGGCGCGAGGGTCTCGTGAACCTCAAATGGTGATCCATGGCACGGTGCAAGGCTCGGGTCCGACGGTGGCAAGGGGTTGGAGGTTGTCCCCGTTGGCCCGAGTTGAGGTTCCTCGACGTCGAGGACGCACAAGGCTGTGTGCGTCGGCGTGGCGAGAAGCGCGCCGTGGCCTGCGGAGAGGCGCGCCACGAGAGATCGTGTTGCAGCTCGGATTGCTCGAGTCCTGGCACGAGTGATGGGGCCATCCGAGCGAAGTGTGAATGCGTCGTCCTCTTGGCTAGCATCCATGACGGGGGTCGCATCAAAATGCCAGGCAAACATGCGGAAAGAAGAATTAGTCTAGGAGACTAAGCAAGCGGAAATAGAACTTCCCTAGGGTATTTCGGTAATTTCAAGTCTTATCGAAAGAATTAATAGGGTGTTTACGATGGGGCTTATTTATGTGGGGCTTAAAAGGGTACGAAGGGGAGCATATCCAAGCGGGGATAACTCGATAAGCAAGAGAAGAACTACTAGATTGTAGACTTCTTTGGAGTAGAAAGTATGTTGGGAACGTTATTAAATTCATACAAGTCAAAACCCTCTCGCGCCGAGAGCCGGATTGATCATTTGAGACCGGTTCGGTTTTGGTGTCTTAATTGTACATTGGGTACTTATCTTATATAGTGACAAATGGAACGTTCGATTTCATTTACGATTTTAAAGAGAAAGTGGTGGGACACGGATAATCCGAGCCACCCAGGGAAAAACTCAGTTTCCCGGCACTTAGCTAGAGTGCGCTCATCCCTCCTTGCAATCAGAGCGGATGGGATCATGATCCCGAAAGTCGTACTTCAAACACGTAAGCACTTACGACTTAGTAGGGTTATATAGAGGCGTCGGCTATTCCGCGCCCCTCACTAGTTCGTTCGACGTTGATCTTTGAGCGAGATCGTAAACAATCAAGATAACAACCACACTAGCATAAATAATCATAACAAAGGAATATAAAGCGTACTATGCTAACAATAATAGTTATTTCTAGCAATCGATATTCCTAGGTTCATTTTTATTTAAGCATACAAGTTGTTCCCAACATCGAGAATTTTCACGGAATGAAATATAAAGGTCACAAGGGGAAATTCCACTTGCCTTAGCTTTTGCGAGTTCTAACAAACGAGCTTTGACGGAACTATGTGATTCACGACTTCGAGAGAGAATTCCGACCTATCGACACGGAATTTACGAGCGAGCTTAAATCCTGATTTTCCTCCTAAAGTTTGGATTACCTCTTATAATATTTTATAAGAGAGTTGGAATTCTAAATTATTATGATAATAATTTAGAAAGTTGTTTTTCTTAAAATAATAATATTCCTTTACTATTGTTTTGGCTTTGTAATATCCTTTTTATTCCATAAAAATTCTATTTAATAATATTAAAATAATCCTTTTTAATTTCCCTTGTTAATTCTTTTAAATATAATTTAAGCAAGTATAATTTTACGAAAATATCATGCTTTATCTAAAAAGGTATATTTCCTTTAGAGTGTACAATCCTTATTAAGCTTTAAAGAATCTATTTTAACGTTTTGACATATCTATCTTAATTAAAATCTTATTTTCAAATTTCCAATTACATTATTTCCCTTATCAACATACTTTATTAATCATATCCCCCTAATTGAATTTCATTTAATTATATATTTTACATTAAATAAAGCTAATAGACTTATAATCTATTTCCTGGGAAGTTTCCATAATTAGGAATTTCTATTTTCTTTATAAAGTAACTTACTAAATTACTATATATATTACATTAACCTTGTTTATATTATTCCTATAATTCTTTTTACATTATATAACTTGTAAAATATTTATGATCATAGCTTATACCATCATCATGGCTTATAAATATCCTACTTCATATTTATAGTCCAATATTATAATATTGTAGTTTATAAAATAATATCTTTCCTATATTTAAATGATTTCTTTCCATATAAGTCAACTTTATGGTATATAATATCATAGACTCTTTATAAGATCATACTTCTTATATGTAACCTAGACTTGAGTTTTGTAACAATTCTCTACACTTTAGAGATTTATCAATTTAATATTCTTCTCCTATGGTGACTTTAGTAATATAATTATTAATATTATTCTTACATAAAATCAATAACTAATGTCAAACTATAGTTCATGATTACTAGTTTTGAAACGATCATACTTTTGTAAGATCTCTCTAGAATTTTATTATTATAGTATGTCATAAGTATTCTAACATCATCATCATCCATTATAACTAATATCATAAACCAACCTGGTTTACTTTTATAGTCACATTTATATAAATACTAGTAAAAATTCATATTTGTAGTAACTTTTCACTTAGAGGTAAACTATTTTATATCTTATTAAATAATGAGTTTATTTAATAAACCTAGCATTATTATTATTAAAAGCATATAATAGGATGTCATCTATAATCTAAGACATGCAACAATTCATATCTTCTAGAATTCTTATTTTCTTTCTTTATGAAGATGATAATATTAACTTATTAATTTTGTATGCTAAAATTATTTTATAAAAATCTATTTATTTTATGTAAAGAGCATACTTGTAATAAATACAATAAAATTTATCTACATGCTTTATAAGAGGTCCCTTAATATTATGTAGAGAGCATGCTTTTTATTAAATACAATATTAATTTACATATATTAGTAGGATTTAAATTTACCATGGTAACTAACATATTCTTCTAATTTATTTATTCCAACTAACAAGATCTACTTACTATATAGATTTGATCTCATACAAATTTATTTATTCCACTATATTTAAAAAAACAACAATGATTTAATTTAGTTAAAATAAAATAGGGTTGAAGAATATATACTGATTTTTGGTATTCTGTATTACAGAACATAGGGGAAGAGGAAGGTGAGGGGGGTCCGGCGGTCAGGCGGCGCAGCCAGGGACTCCGGCGGCACTGGCGGGGGACTCGACGACGGCTGGTGGTCCGGTCGGCCTCCAAGGGTGGTCCGGCAGGGCTCCAAGGAAGAGAAGAGGAATGTTGATGGTGTTTTTGTGGTGTTTTAATGGAGGAATAAGGCTTGGAATGTGGCTGATGTTGAACACTAAAGAGAGTGAATTACTAGGAGAGGAGGAAGAGAGCTTGAATGTGTGATTAGAATGGTGCATGAGAGCCTTTTTATAGACAAATTGGGAGAAGCTTCAATCCATGTCCAATGGAGTAGACCAATGGAGGAGGAGGAAGGGCTTCACCATTGGCCAAGTGTGTGTTTCTTTGGGTGATGATGGAAAGATGATGCAACCAAGGTGGTCAAGCAAGCAAAGGGAGGTGGAGGAGGCATGCAATGGCCACTTTTCACATCAACGTAAATCAATCAGACAATGGTCTGATGTTGTTTTTGGAGGAGAAAGGGAATAGAGGATATAAAATAATAAGGATGGTGTTTTGGGTAAGTAAGTTCAATTGGTCTAGCGGAAATAGAGAGGGGGCGTGTGGGTAGAGTGGCAAGAGGTATCGGGTTCAAGTCCTGGCTCTTGCATTCTTTTTATAAGACTTGTAATTTGATTTTTAAGCCTTTATGTAATTTATTTTATAAGATGAATTCAACCTCTATAAGACATTATTTTTATTTAATGCCCCTTTTTATTACTTCATGAACCTTACCCAATTTTTTTGGATTTTATTTAGTTTAATTTACTTGATAATCTCTCTTAAAAGAGAAAAATTAAAGTTAATATGATATTTAGAAATTCTCTTTTTATTTGGAGAAAAATAATTTATTGTAATAAATGTTATATTATATTTGGTTTAAAAACCTTGGAATATCGCGGATATTACAACAAGAGGGTAATGTGGTTGTCTTAGGTTGATTACTTGCATAAGGTCTTAGAGAGATTTTATATGCTTAATTCTAAACCTGCACCTATACCTTTAGGAGGGCACCTATTACTGTCTAAGAAAGGTTGTCCTTCCACTTCTGCTGAGATTGAAAAGATGAAGAATGTACCTTATGTGGTTGTTGGTTCTTTAATGTATGCTATGTTATGTACTCGTCTTGACCTTTCTTTTGCAGTAAGTGTCTTAAGCAGGTACATGTCCAATCCTGGTGAAACTCACTGGACTGCTATGAAGTATTGCTTGAAATATGTTTCTGGCTCTAGGAAGCTAGGCCTGAAGTACACTGAGCATAAGCCTAGAACTGAGTTACTGGGTTATGTTGATTCTGATTATGCTAAAGATAAGGATAATAGAAAGTCTACTACTTCTTATTTCTTTACTTGGGCTGGCAATTGCATATCATGGAAAGATCAACATCAATCCATTGTAGCCTTGTCTTCCACTGAGGCTGAATACATTGCTGCAATGGAGGCTTCTAAGGAAGTTGCTTGGCTTAAGGGTATTTTAAAAGAAATTAATGGTAAGGTCTATGTGCCTATCCTTTCGATAGTCAGAGTGCCTTATACTTGTGTGAGGATCTTGTCTATCATGAGGGGACCAAGCATATAGATGTGAGGTTCCACTTTATCAGAGATGAGGTGGAAAAACAACAAATCAATGTGGTGAAAATTGCTGAAGAAACCAATCCTGCAGATTTTGGTACTAAAGTTGTTCCAACTAATAAGTTCATTTTCTGCAGGAATGCTCTCCATATCAATGAAGTTGGCTGAGGTGTGGAAACCCGGATCAGTGACGTAGAGGATACCTAGCGATGAAGAACATGCATTTAAAGTGTCGGAGCTCGTGGTTAAGTGTCATATGTGGATTAGGAGGGCAATTGTTATAATGTAGTTAATCCTCATATGATGTAAGTTCAATGTACAAAAGTGTAAAAGTCACATGTAATGGGCGATCGTCTTGTTTCCTTGTTCTGATCTTTTGCTTTGCTTACTTGTGTCTTCACTTGTACTTGAATCCCATGGGCTTTGATCTTAGTGAATATTTGAGACGGGTCTCCTCCTCTGAGATCCCTTGGATGTAGAGTGTTAGTGCTCGAACTGGGTCACCAAATTCGCTGATTCTTTGCTTGTGTTTGTTCCTTTTTTGTTTGCGTTTGTGGTTTCGAGATCGATCGGATCTGTTGCCTCTAGGTTTAGAGTTAAACGATCGATTACAAAGTGGTATCAAAGCTTGCCATGCATTGTTTTTGGTACCATTACTACATCAGGCATTGTTTTAGGAAGCTCAACCTGCATCTCAGAACATGTACGTATCTCTGATAGTCGGAGTAGCCCTTTGAATCATTTAACTGACAGGGTCTTATAAAAATATTTATATTAGGTTATTTTTATGGTTCTTCAATTTATTGAGATTTATTTAATGACTTAACATTATTTCTTATTTTAATAATTCTCTTATGATATTTATTCTATTTATTTAAATAAATATTATATATATATGTATTATAACGAGATAGAAATTAAAATACGAGTCGGGAATTTAACAGCATTACGGAAAGGGCTCGGTTTTGGGCACGAACTTTAACATGGGCAGAATTAATGACCAACTTATTCTGATTCCCATAAATAATATTCTGATGGACTTTTTAGTGTAAATGGGCCTATTTTTTGACTTAAGCCCAAAACTACAAATTAAAGTCTAGCCCAAATACCTCTTAAAAGCTTCTTCCTCTACCTTCTCTTATGGATCAACCCATGACCTTCTTGTCATTAATGGAAATTAAATTACTTTATTTCTTTCTTTTCTTTCCTTCTTGCAAGAAGCTTCCATGGTGGGACTTGAACCCACCATGGAAGGTAGTGTTGTTAGTTTGGGAAATGCAAGAGGTCATGGGTTCAAGTCCCACCTCTTGCATTTTTAATTTTGTCCCTTCATCTTATTTTTATGTAGAATTTAATTTAAATGTGAATTTAACAATGAAATATTATTTACCCTTAATTAATTAAATTTTTATTTGCCATTATGACAATCTTTTATAACCTTTTTATAATTTATTAAGAAAATATAAGAATATTTAAACTCTCTATTTAAGAGAAAAAATATTTAATTAAGTATCCGATTTGCTTAATATTTAATAAAATTTTTAATTGTCATTGTAATGGACTTTTACAACCTTTTTATAATATAATAAGAAATTATAAAGCTTATTAAGTTCTCTACTTTAGAAAAAAATTATTGGAATAAATATCCGTTTTAATATATTTAAAATTTAGCGGATATTACAGAAGCATATCATTCACTTGCTTTTCTATCTCATTTTTCTAAAAATGTGGATATCTGTAGGTTCGGATACAAACCAGTAAAGAACCTGGTTTAAGAGGAATGGAGTGCTCATGACCTCGTAGGGCTGGTAAACCTTTTGGCTCCAGAAAGATTTCCACAAACTACTCAAGCAACTGTTCAATTTCCTAAGGCAAGTTCTCTGTTTCTGTTGACATTGAAAACAACCAAGCAAATTGTGTAATAAACATAAGAACCCCTTTTCTTAACAACCTTTGCAACCTCTTAACCTTCATACTCTTCAAAGTAGCCTCTTCTCTTACTTCATTAATCTTAGTCTTCTTTCCATCTTTAAGAAAAGAAATTTTCAGCTTCTTAGAGTCAAATAATATTAGACTAGATTCTCTTAACCAGTCCCCACACTTCTAAATTAAAGACCAAGTGCATCATTTTTTGCAGCGATCAGACTTAAAGCAACGGTTAATTTCAGCGGTATGCCTATTGAAGTGGGTTATGCAACAATTTGAACATAGAATGGCTAGTGTAGCGGTTAAAGATGCCTAATGAAGTGATTTTGTAAAACAAAATTTGGAGCGTGTTCCCCCGCCTGAATATTAGTCCGCCCGCCTGAAAATCCAAAACTCCCAAACTCTCCACCTTCGTCAATTGAAATTTCACAACTCGACTCCTACCTCCATGCCTCTTTCCTTGCTTCCCGACCCACCGCCGACCTCTACACCTCTATCCTATAATTTTTGGACCTTGACCCGCCGCCGACTGAAATTTTCTACTCCTCTCCATTTCATGCTTGGAAATTGCTCGTTTCTCTTTGAATCGCCAACTCGTCTTTCTCCTCTTATCAAAGTTGCTAGCTCTTTCATTTCCCGATGAATCTAACCCTCATTTTCTCACGTTCGTTCTTAGTTTTTCATGTGTTATATTTTTAGATTGCAACAACTAAAATCAACCAAATATCATAGAATGAAAAGCACCAATTTGTTCTTTATCAGCATCAAAAGATACGAAACTATTAGCTTCAGGCTTTTAAAGCAACACATGCCACATATCCTCCTACCACCCATATGAAAAAAATCCATACCTTCCCAAGCAACTGATGCCAAATCTTGTAGGCTCTTTTGAGGTGAACATGACCACCTCTAATGATCTTATAGTTTTAAATCCGAACCTGAAAAAATGCAAAGTGAGAATTTTATAGCTATTACCAAATTGCAACTTGAAATCCTAAGACAAACCTGAGAAAGAATCTCACTATTCTCAAAGATGATTAATTTCCCTTTACTTGAGAGAATATACAATAAGCTTTAAAATAAAATGTTACCAATGATTGATCACATAAAATCAACACAACTTACCAACAATACCCATAGTGTTAATGTATCCTAAGTCTAATGCATGCTTTTCAACAGCTAGTGCCAACTCTACAGCAACCAAACTTGCATTATTTCTAGAAGGGGCAAAAGTGATATCAAAGATCAGACTTCTTATGAATGTGGAAATGGAATTATGAAGGTTAATAATTTTCCAAAGATAAGTAATGCACACCTACATCTAAATCACATGCCACTGAAATGTTAAGTTGGTATTAAGGCTCTGCAGCAAAGGGAGTCTTGAATAGTTATCTAGGAACATATACTAAAGGAAGTAAAAGTTCAAAAAGAAATAACATGGACAAATATATACAAGTCTTCATCCATGCAACATAGTATATCAAATAACACTTGAAAATAAAGACTACATTTTAGTCAAAACAATCAATTTCCTAAATCTCTTATCAGCTCCTACATGACCATTAGTACAACTCCTACATGACCATCTTTGCCTTCAAAAAGCCAGTATTAAAGGGCTATTAGCATCATGCCTTCAAAAAGCCAGTATTAAAGGGCTATTAGCATCAAAAGGAATAACTTAGCCATTTTAGTCAAAACAATCAACTTCCTAAATCTCCTACCAACTTAAAAACAGGCCTCACATCCTAAGATCTTGCCTAGGGTTTGATTGTGAATAACATATCAAAAAAGAAACATTATCTGTTTCCAATTATGAAGAATAAATCTAGCAGCTCACATCTTAGAATCCCCAAAATCTCGCAATTAAAAAATTAAGAACGAACCTAGGAAAAATGAGGGTTAGATTCATTAGGAAATAAAAGAGCTAGCAACTTTGACAAGAGGAGAAAGACGAGATGTTGATTCACAAAGAAACAAGCAATTTTCAAGCATGAAATGGAGAGGAGCAGGAAATTTCAGTCGATGGCGGGTCAAGATCCAAAAATTATTGTAGGACAGAGGTGTAGAGGTCGGCGACGGGTCGGGAAGCAAGGAAAGAGGCATGGAGGTAGGAGTGTAGGACTCATGCTATGAAATTTCAGTTGACTAAGGTTGAGAGTTTGGGAGTTTGAGAGTTTGGGAAATAGATAGAATTGGGGGCATTTTTAAGGGTTTTGGATTTTCAAGCAAACATACTTATATTTAGGCGGGGGAAGAGGTGCCTAATTTATTTATTACAAAACCGCTTCATTAGGCTTCTTTAACCGCTACACTAGCCATTCTATGTTCAAAGTGCCGCATAACCCGCTTCAATAGGCATACCACTGCAATTAACCATTGCTTTAAGTTTGATCGCTGTAAAAAATGATGTATTTGGTCTTTAATTTAGTAGTGATATTTTATTTGTTTAAAAAAAGGTCTTGGAGTCTTATATTCTACTCATTAAGGTGAAGTAATATGGTTAATGGACTTGTGCTTCGACAATGTCGTTTGTGTCTATTACAAACTCTAATGGGGACCTTGATTCGACAATGTCAATGATGTAATTCATTAGTCCCATGGAGATAACTTAATTTTGTTTTGGCAATGGCATGTGAGTTAATCCCAATAGTTGGTTCAAAAATGTCATTCGAGTTCTTAAGAACCCCGATGGGGACCTTGAGTCGTAATGTCAATGATTTGATTCATGGATCCTAATGGGATGTCTAGAAATCTTGGGCAATGCTTTGTGAGTAACCCTAATGGAATAAGATGAGACTATTTTTGGCAATGCTACCAATTGATTACTAATCCCAATGGGATTAGACATGAATATTTAGCAATGCCACATCTGAATATGTTTGATTTCGAAATGGTTGGAAATAACATCCTCTCTCTTATGTTATTTCCTTTTACCATGTGTTATATATATATTCGTTTACATTTATTATGCTTCATTACTTAGTTCTTTTGAGAGACTAACCCCTATTCTATTAGGGGCTGGCTATGTATTGTACATGATCAGCTTCAGGTGACGTTTGTGAGCTTGGAGGAGGTCGAGCGTCATGACGATGCTAGGATGGGATTTGGGTTTTGTTTACGAAGTTGTTCATTTCATTCCCGTTTTATCTATCATGGTTTGGCGTACTAATATGCACTCTACTTTGTGACTCATGCATGTTTTCGCTAGTTATTACTCTCTGAGACTTGTAGACTCCTAGAACTATTGCAAGGTCTTATGATATTTCCTTGAGTTCAATATCATTGTCTTATTAAGCCTTAAAGGGTTTTCATTAAAACCTTTGGTGCTATAACAACTTTTTTGGGGGTTGTTACAACATTTCGGTACAAACTTATGCACATTTAGGCATTAGTTGATAAACATGTAAGGCTAAGTTTATGCACAATCGAGATTCACACAAAAATGTTTTTTGCATGAAAGTTTCCCTAAATGTGAATAAAAACCCCTATGCACATTTCAGTGCGACCTTGTACATATTTAGGCATGCCTTGATGTACCTCTATGACAATATTCATGCACACAAAAATTCGATGTGCATGAAGCTTTGTCTAAATATGCATAAAAAATAGTGCACATTTCAATACAAACTTGTGCGCATTTAGGCATAAATGGATGTACATCCATGACAAAATTTAGACACGTCATATGTGCGTTCCTTGTGTCATTATTTTTTGAAAAATATACGCATAATATAGCAGAAATTTACACGTGTTTTTTCCTTTTTAATAAAATAATATACACTTTTAATTTATATTTATCTAGCAGAGTTTGGTTCAAATGAAACCATCTCTTAACATGTAACGTGAGGAGCGTTCAGTGCCCTTGGATCTCCTTGATCCAAGGGATGATGTTCTTTCTCCTTTTATTAAAGGCGGAGACAATTGTGTCTTTTACTTCATTAATTAATTAATCCGTTTTTTGTTCAAAAATTTGAACGAAGATTTTGGGGGTGAATGGGCGACAATGTGCTGCTCGCGTGTCTCGTTCCTTCGTTAACATTCCACATTCGACTTTGGCGATTCAGCGATTGCGATTGGGGGCGATTCTGCATGTACTGCACTGCTGCTCACTCCTTTGTTCTCCTTATTCTTCCATCAACATCGATCTGATATTGTTTGAACGAAAATCATGGCAGAAAGTGGTATTTTGTTCTTCTTTTTCTGATTTCGTTAGGTTATTTGAAATCTAGGGTTTCTAAACTATCTAAGAGGGTGTGAGTCGAAGAGGAATTCACAGATTTGAATCTATATTAAGTATGTGACAATATAGGTGTGAATAGAAGAGGAATTATCTTCTTGTTTGAAATTAGATATATATAGGAGTCATCAATACGTGTCGTAGGAACAATGAATTCCACTTCTCGTTGCTACTTTGAACTAATCATAAATGAGTAATACTAGCCAATGAGAATGCACTTATAATGCACTTTTTATACTTACTAGTGCACTTTCATACTTAACAAAGCACTTTTCATACTTAATAACGCACTTTTCATACTTAATAATGCACTTTTCATTTGTGTTTAGAGAACATATATGCGACCATATATCTAATTTCATTTGTTATAGAGAACATAGTTTATACTTTATAATTAGACTCATAATACAAAAATATGATAGTTAATTATATCATGATTTTAGACTAAGTTTTTGTAGAAAAAACGCTCTGTTCTGGTGGAAAAAAAAATCTCATGAACATTTTATCAAATCCGATGTTCGCACTGAAAGTCAGCAAGCACTTAATGATGGAATGCAAGTTGATGGATCGAATGGTGGTAGGCCACCGGGAGATCCGTCAGACAAAAAAGCTTCATGGAAAGAAGTCGCGATCGGAGGTGCTTATCAACAGAAAACGATCTTTGATGATGAGTTATTGCGTAGGAAAGTGATAGTGTCGTTTCCGGGAAGGGTTGATGGTGATCCTTCCATCACCATAGTCGAAGATGTTATGGAAGCACTAGCATCGATCTGGTCATGTTCTTTGGTCGTCAAGTTGTTGGCATCGCCGATCTCATTTCAGGTGATGGAGAAAAAGATTTGTGACATGCGAAGGACATCCACTCGATTCCAAATTCTCGATCTTGAACATGGATGCTTCCTAGTCAGATTTGGACACGAAGAAGACTTCTTGAAGGCCCTTACTGGCGGCCCATGGACAGTGTATGGTAGATGCCTATTAGTTCGAAGCTGGATTCTTTACTTTTGAACTACATACCTAATCAAATCCACTCCAGTATGGATCAGGTTAATGGGTCTTCAGGTTACTTTATACAAAGAGAAGATCCTCCTCCAATTTGCTATGGGAATAGGAAGACCGACAAGAGTCGACCCTAATACAATGTGCACCAACAGAGGCAATTTGCAAGGATATGTGCCGAGGTTGACTTGGAGAGATCTCTCAAAGGCTCGATCAGCATCAATGGCGACCGATTTCTAATCAAATATGAGGGTATTCCTACCATTTGCTTCCGGTGTGGAAGTATGGTCATGTCACGAGAAGTTTTCCATCATGCCCGCCGGATGCAATTTTTCCTGTTAGTGATCAACAAAAGGGAATGGATAGGGAGAAAACCCAACCCATTGGGTCAGAAATGCTTACTAGTAATTTCAGTAATAGATTTGAGTCTCAAAAAGAAGATCTGAACACTAATGGGTTTTACGGTGAGTGGATGACTGTTGCTAGGAAGCCAAGGATGGCAAAGGCCAAGGGGAAAGCCGACAAGAAGTAGAGGTCTTCGATCGGGGAACTTGGGAACTCCGACGAACAAAGAAAATTGTCGAATCAAAATGGAAAAGGAAATGATACTTTGTTCCCGTTCTGCAACGGAAAAAAACGGAGCAGATTTGACTTAGAGAATTTCGTTGTGGTCTATCTCGACTTGTCATTTACAGCTCTAGTTTGGAAGAGCATTCAGTGCATTTGAGAAAGGTGTTTACCAGGTTGCGGGAACACGAACTGTATGTCGTCGAAATGCTCTTTTGATCAAACAAAGATGAAATTCTTGGGGCATGTCATAGAGCATGGTCGGATTAGAATGGATCCGGCAAAAGTGCAAGCAATTCAGGAGTGGCAGCCGCCAACCAACGTATCGGAGCTTCGCTCGTTCCTTGGTTTGGCCAACTACTACCGGAAATTTTTGATAGACTACTCCAAGATTGCTTTGCCCTTAACTGAACTCTTGAAGAAGAGTCAAACTTGGGATTGGGCCGGGGAGTGCCAATCCGCTAAGCCCACCTTAGATCGCATTATATCAAAAGAAAGGGACAAGGTCTCGAACACCAATTCCTCTCAAGGAAGCTATTTAAGCCAATAAATCGGTTTGAGACTTTGACTAGCTCAGAAAAGGAAGGTGATACAAAAAAATTAAGTTGATCATGGGGAGAAGATTCCAACGCAATCAAAGACCCCTAAAAATAAGGAGAAGGGTAAGATAGAAGGATATATCTCCAACTGTTACAGAAGAATGATTTGAGGAAATAGCTACAAATATAGTGAAGGGTAAGCAACAGGAACAATCTTTGGCGAAAATTGCGGATAATTCCCTGGATCTTACGAAAGTATAGGCTATTAATGTGAATGATAATGGATCTCTACAGTTTGGTGTGGGTAAATCTAATGGATCAATGGGCTCCAAGGCCCAAGTTGATAAAAAGAAAGTGAAAGCTGGCAGGAAAGTGGGTATGTTCTCACCCAAAGATAACAACGCCCGTGGACCAAGTAAGGCCGCCTCTGATGGATCAAATGGGCCCAAAAAAAGACATAGAAATGCATAACAGACGCAATGCACTCAACATAATATTGAGAACCCTCAAAATATTGAGATTCTCAACCCGGATCCGTAGATTACTTATGATCTTAACGATCAAAGGGGTCCTAATCGTAATGAAAATGGCTACACCCAGCTTCAGGAGCACATCGGTTTTTTCGAAAGTACTAACCATCGGGAAGGCAGGAAAGAAGGGCAAGTCACATCAGCCCTGACCGTTACGCAAGATGCCACTATGGCGGAGAGCGTTTAAGCTCGATGGCCTTTCTTCACCTTTGCTTGGTTCTTGTTTCTCCCCTTTTTTATGTTTAATATGGATATCTTACTCTGGAATTGCTTTGGTGCAGGTAAGCCAGGTTTAAGTAGAGCTATTCGATACATGTGTAGAGGCCATAAAGTTGATGTCTTAGCCTTGTTCGAGACTAGAGTTTTGGGTGATAGAGCTGACTATATTTGTGACAAGTTGACAAGGTTTGATTTCTCGAACTGTGAGACGATTGAGGCTACAGGTTTTGCGGGTGGTGTTTGGATTTTCTGGAAAGCCGACCGGATCCGTATTAACATTGTTAGTAAGAGCCAACATTTTATCCATGCGTCGTATGTGGAAGATGGTACTTGTATTCACTTGTTCTTGGTCTACGACCCTCCCTCTGCAAAGCGTAGGGAGCCTTTTTGGAAAGATTTGGAGAATGCGGTAAAGAGTGTGAATGGCCCTATTGTTATAGGGGGCGATTTTAATTACATCCTTTACTCTCATGAAAGAGACGGTGGCGTCGACGGCCTTCACTCGGATTCTGTTATTTTTAATCGTTGGAGAGACATTTTGGTCCGTATTGATCTTGATTTCGTGCGTCCTAAGTTTACTTGGAGCCGCAGAATTTCTCGGACCTTGGTTGTCTCTAAGAGACTCGATCGGGTTTTTATGAACACTGAAGGGAGACATAGATAGCAGGACGCTCGGGTGAAACATCTTTCGTGATTTTCCTCGGACCATAACCCTCTTCTCTTCTTCTTTAATCCAAAGGTTGCAATGAACAAGAAAAGGCGTCCCTTTTGTTTTGAAGCGATGTGGACGACCCATCCAAACTTTGATGATAAAATTCGGGAATGTTGGCGTAACGAGATCGAGGCGTCGGGTGCTTTGGCCGCTCTTAAGAATGATCTCCTAGTTTGGAACAAGAAGACGTTTGATAATATTCATAGTCGAAAGAGAGAGTTGATGGATCATTTGAATAGGATCCAACATCGACTTTCGGTTGTGCCATCCCGAAGCCCTTTTAAATGAAGAAGTTGCACTCCAAAAGGACTTTGACAAGGTTTTTGAACAAGAAGAAATTTTGTGGTGCCAACAATCTAGAGAACAATAGTTGGCTTTGGTTGATCGAAACACGACTTGCTTCCATACATCACCTATCATAAGGAGGAATCATAATCAGATCGCGGGTATTAAGGATGAAAATGGCAGATGGATTAATAACCCAGATGAGCTTGAACAGGTTGCTGTGAACTTCTTCACGAATTTGTATAGGACTAATCAGTTGCCAACGCAGAGATGCTTGCACACTTCTTGTGGTTTCCCTCGCGTTAATTTGAAGGTGTGAGACAGGCTGATTGCAACGTCGCGTGATGAAATTTAGAAGGCTGTGAAATCTATGAGAGCGCTGAAATCTCAGGGAACATACAGCTTTCAACCCGTCTTTTCCCAAAAATGATGGAATATAGTGGGCAACTCCGTTATTGAATTTGTTAGAGACATCTTTCGGACAGGGATCATCCCCGAGGGAGTCAACTACACACTCATTGTGCTTATCGCCAAGGTTAGTAAACCGGAGATGATATCTCAATTTAGACCCATTAGCGCGCCTTTGTTAACGTCCTCTATAAGATTGTTACAAAGGTCTTGGCGAACAAAATGCAACTGATCATGGTTGATGTTATTGGACCGACGCAAGGCAGCTTCATTTCGGGACGGATAATATCGTTGTTGCCCAAGAAGTTATCCATTCGATGAAAAGGAAAAATAGGAAATAAGGGGTGGATGGTCATCAAGTTAGTCCTCGAGAAAGCTTACGACTGTCTTAGTTGGAACTTTGTTGAGGCTACTCTGAAAGAGTTTGGATTCCCGACTCAATGGGTTAGTTTGATCATGGCTTGTGTCTCCTCTCTGAGTATGCAAGTTCTTTGGAACGGGGAGATGACGAATCAGTTCAAGGCTACTCGGGGGGTCCGTCAAGGAGATCCGATTTCCCCTTACTTATTCATCCTTTGTATGGAACGCCTTAGCGATATTTATTTGGATTCCGTTGCTAAGAAAGAGTGGAAGCCGGTAAAGTTGACTCGCTTTGGCCCCTTTCTCTCACATTTGTTTTTCATCGACGATATCTCATTGTTTGCAGAAGCTTCAGTTGAGCAAATTCGGGTGATTAGACGTTGCTTGGAAAGGTTTTGTGTGGCTTCTGGTAAAAAAATCAGTCTCCAAAAGTCTCGTAATTTTTTTCTCCAAAAATGTTCAGCCTACACTCAGCCGTCAACTTTGCCATGAAAGTAAAATTGAGGTGACCGATAACCTCGGTAAATATCTCGGAATGCAGATCCTCCATACACAAGTCAAAAAAGGTATGATTTCGGACCTTATGGATACGTTCCATTCGAAACTTTCAGGCTGGAAGTCTCGATCTCTTTCTTTCATTGGAAGAATTACTCTTGTGAAGTCGGTCTTGACCTCTTTACTGGTGTATTCGATGTCTACCATTCACCTTCCTATGGGAGTGTGCAAGGAGATTGACAAGTTGAATAGGTCCTTCATTTGGGGAAGTAACTAGGAGCACCGAAAGATGCATAAAGTGGCATGGGATTAAATTACTAAACCGAAACACCAAGGAGGACTCGGAATCAGGCCTATGCGTGACTTGAATCTTGTTATCGTCGGGAAACTTGGATGGCGTTTTGTTATGGAAGATGGGGGCCTTTGGATCGACGTTCTTAAGAGAAAAAAATACATTGCTTGCACCCTTGGGAATTCATCGACATGCTCTCATGTCTGGCGGAGTTTGAAGACTAGTGTTTCTAATGTTATTAATCATGGAGTGAAATTGCTTGTGAGGAATGGTTTGTTTGTGAGATTTTGGAGTGATATTTGGCATATAGACAGTCCTCTGGTGAATTTTGCTACTATTGTTATTGACCAGGATAATATAATGCTCTTGTGAGAACATACTGGATTACTAACTCTGGTTGGAACTAGACCGTTCTTTCGCATCTGCTGCTTGCCCACGTGTTATTGCGCCTTGCTTCTATTGCGTTGCTTGATTCCCCTGATGATAATGCAGACAAGCTGTGTTGGAATTTCTCCGTTGATGGTGTCTATAAAGTGACGTCTGGTTTCAGTTTGCTGCATGGTGACTTGGACATTGTTGAGATTGAAGCCCTGATTTACCGCTCTATTTGGAAGCTCAAGACTATGGAGCGTGTGAGGATGTTCGCTTGGCTCATGTGCAAAGGTTGTGTCTTGTCAAATCTTGAGCTGAGCCGACGCCACTTGAGTGTTGCTACTGAGTGTGTGCATTTCCAGAGTGCCCAAGAGTCCTTCGAGCATCTTTTTCGCAATTGCCCTCAGGTAAAACATATTTGGGTCGATCTATGAGATACTGACTGGTATGCTTCTTTTTCATGACGTTTTTGCTGCCTAGTTTAGAATCAACATTTTAAATGCTAATGTGTGGGGCACGGATGGTGTCGAGTGGAATTCGTTATTTGCAATGGCCGTTTGGTGGATTTGGAAGTGGAGGAATGCCAATGTTTTCAATGATACAGTGACAATTACGAATAAAGGTGGGTTCATTAAGGGCGCTGCTAGAGATTACACTCTCGCTACAAGTAAGCTTTCTTTGCCAAATTCCATTAGAAATACAAGTGTGCAGCATGTGTGTTGGGAAAAACCCGATGAGGGGTGGATTAAGGTCAACATTGATGGCTCGGTTGAAGAGAATGGTTCAACGTCTACGGGAGGTGTGCTAAGAGACAACAATGGTCATTGGGTTGGCGGTTTCGTCCACAACATTGGAGTGTGCTCAGTTCCTATGGGAAAGTTGTGGGAAATGCTTAACTCAATCAAGCTCGCGTGGGAGAGACACTTCAAGAAGGTTAGTTTGGAATCTCATTCTCAATTAGCTATTAATTTGTTGAACTCTAGTATTAAAAAATGTCATCCGTTGTACAACCTGGTTTTGCAATGCCAAGGCTTTTTTAGTAGGAATTGGGATATTCGGTTCCGTCATTTGTACCGTGAGACAAATTCTGTTGCAGATTGTCTTGTGTCTAAAGCGCACTCTTTTCCGGTTGGTTTTCATTTATTGCTTGCCCCGCCTGAGGGAATTAATTTATTGCTTTATGATGATGTAAGGGGTCGGGCTATCTCCGCTTGAGGACTACTTAGCACATTTTCTTATTATTAATAAAACGCCCCCTTGAGGGGCCGGAGAATGTCGTCTCTCCTTCTACCAAAAAAAATTACATTGTGATTTTGGTAGTAAGGGCTATGACATTGGACTTCAAGGTGGATGTGGACCAAATGATCATGTCTATGAATTAACATCTTTTGTTTGCACTTTTCACGGTTAATAGTGCACTTTTTATATTTGTGTAGTGCACTTTTTCTACTTAATACCACTTTTATATCTTTTTGTAATGCACTTTTCACTGATTTAGTTAGTAGTTTTTGTAATGCATTTTTCCTAGTATGTACTGCACTTTAATATATGTGGAATGCACTTCTACTGATTTTCAACTAACACCTTTATATTTCCCTTTATGTTGTAGTGGGGACATCAAACTCTTCTTCAACTACTTTTCTGAATGAGGAATCACTTAAAAACGGTGATGAGTATTTCATTGAGCTATCTCAAGGGGAAATGACATATTATTTGTTCACTTGTCCATCCGAATTAAAACCATATAAAGGTCAAATTTTCACCACTTTGGATGAAGGTATTGACTTCTATAAAAGATATGCATTTGATACTATTGTGAACACTTTTGTTTTAGTACAAGTAGCCTATTAGCTCAAATGATAGAGCGGTGTGCTTTGTGCACAAAGGTGTATGTTCGATTCCTACATGGGCTAATATGATATCTTACACAAATTTATTTTTAACCTAACTAGCTATGTTCTAAAAGAAGTTATACTTTATCGTTGTGCAACAAATAACATATTAACCACTATTTTCAAAGAAGATCATGATCAAATTAGCTTATATGGGATTCGAACCCACATCTCCGTGCACATTGCTCTTCCATTTGAGCTAATAAGCTTTTCTTAAATTATGCCTTTAAACATGCACTATAAATCCATTAAGTATGGATTTTTATTGTAATCCAATGTAGGAAGTAAAATTCAACATGGTCTTAAAACAGTTTTAAAGACATATTCAATGCACTTTTCACATTTAATGATGCATTTTCTAAACATATCATAAAGAAAAGATACTAGCAAATGAGAATGCACTTTTCATGCTTTACAATGCACTTTTTATAATTTATAATATACTTTTCATACTATAGAATGCACTTTTATGCTGATGTAGAGTTGCTAAAGCTTAAATTATGCTCTGTAGCAGCAAAACATGAACTAATTTGGTAATGCTAAAGTGGTAATATGTACAAGCTACAATAAACTAAGCTCTCAGATTCTTGTACCAATCTAGTTTCATCATGTCGAGTAATTCAATAATTTAAACTAGAAGTAGAAAGATCCACAAACTTAACGGAATTTAATCAACTCAACTATACTAACCTAAAAGCAACCACATAGCAAAAAAAAAACGACTACATGTTTTTAATAGGAACGTAATTATCATTGGTGTGGTTAACTTTTTGGAATGCTTATACGCCGCTTTTGAGGCTTGTTTTTTGGGTCTGTAAAGGTGTTTGGATGTCTGCAAGCATTTTGAACAGAAGCTTGCCTGGACATGTATATCCCCCCTTTTTTCTAACACGTAACCTTAATTCCAAAAAAAAAAAAAAACGACTACACCTAGAAAAAGTGAAGAATACAACAACTATACGAAAGTGAGATCCTTAGTTGAGATCACATTTCTGCCCTTTTTTGGTTTTTAGTTTCGGGGCAATGTATTCTTTTTTTTTTTTTTGGAAAAGTTAAATTATATTCCAAAGGGTGTTAGTACTGGGCAAACCAGCAAAGTATTCTGTTACAAACTCGAATCAAAGCCTCAAAAGACACTCAAAATGGCAAGATAGTTCAAGAGGAAACAAAATCACAATAGTATTCTTGCTTGTACATGTTTTTAAAATCATAGAAAAAAAAGAATCTAAATGCAATTAAACGGTTTTGGAATGCACCTTTCTATTTTTTATGAATGCACTTTTGATACTATTGAATGCACTTTTTTTACTTCATAATGCACTTTAAGTGTAATTTGCTCACTAACTTGGAATGCACAATCATATCTATTAAGAATGCATTATATGCATTTAGGAATGCACTTTTGTTAGTGTACAATGCACTACTTCTATTTTGAATGCACTTGAAAAAATTTAGAATGCAGTTTTATCTATTAATATTGCACGTTAACTATTATGAAAAAGCACTTCTACTATACATTTAGTAATGTACTTCTTCCACTTTCCTAATGCACTTTATATATGTTAGAATGCACTTTTAATCGAACTTTGTAAATCTAAACATGTGTAGGCTTCTAAATAAAAAAACATATAATAAGATCTTATAATGTTGCTATTATTGGCAAATGGTTAGTAGGAACTTGCTTTTCATCAAGTAGATACGCATAAAAAGAGATTGGTGATTTGAACTTACACTTCTTCCAAACCCTAGATCACCTATGAACTCAAAAACCCCAAAATTGTCTAATTTGAGTATTAGAGAAATGGTTTGGAGTCTACCAACCAAATTGATGCACCCAAAGGCACATGCAGATGCAGAGAATTTTATTATGATCATGAACATTTAGAACATCTATGAATTTAACATCAGGACACCAGTAATATTTATAAATCTCACTAAAGAACACCTAAAAATTAGAACATCAGAACATCAGATTCAGAATCAATTTATCATTAGAACACCAGTAATTTGAAACCAGTAATCTGTACAAGCTACACTAAAAATCAAAAGGGTTTAATTTCGAAAAACAAAAGTTTTTGCATATTAGGGTTTAATTTTTACCTCGTATTTTTCTTTTTGGAGGCATCTCAAAACGAAAATTCCTAAGATCAATAGACATGAGAGATTTGGAACGAGAAATTGATCAAATTTTGTGAGAGGATTTGGTTTGATCGAACGAGAATAGTGAGGGCGATCGAGATGCGATTTCTTTTGGTTCTCGTGGGGGGTTAGAAACGTGAGAGTCGAGGCCGTTTGCGGGGTCCTGAACATCTTTTTCTCTCTTTTAAGTTGGGGTAGATAGTTTATATTATTTACAAATATGTTACTGTTTTGATTTTTTTATATTTTTTAAAAATAAAATCACAAGTAATTTGAAGTATCTATCTATCTCATCCAAATGCTCATATTACTCCTCCGGTTACATGTTAAGAGATACCACTTATCATATATTTGTAGTTTGCCCATTGTTATGGGAATCAATCCCTAAATAATATGCAAATCTTTCAAAAAAGTAACTGTAAGCTATTTCCGGACCGAATAAAAATATGGTTTTGTTACCTCTACAGACTTATTTTTGACAAGGCCGGAGAAATAACACGTACATGATGATATGATGCCCCTTCACATGCTTATTCATAGAGGGGTGTTTATTTGCCACACAAAGTTGACACAGTGGTAAACAGCTAATGGGATAGCAAATGATCAGTTAGCTAGGAA
The DNA here is from genome assembly GCA_964016875.1 of Fallopia convolvulus. Lineage (NCBI taxonomy): Eukaryota > Viridiplantae > Streptophyta > Magnoliopsida > Caryophyllales > Polygonaceae > Fallopia > Fallopia convolvulus. Next base: position 2,255,527 of record OZ024736.1, read on the forward strand.
TTTGGGAGAAAAGGATAATGAGAGGAGATTAGGAAAACAAACATTCAATCACATTAAAAAACAAAAAAGAACAAAGAGAGAGCAAGGCAGAAAAAAGTGATGGGCAATTACTCGTCTATCTCTTCATTCCTAACTTAAATGCTTCACAGCCAGAATTCAGCAGATGATGGTCTAGAGATTCAGACACAATTTGCAGATCAAGAAACTTCTCACTGTCCCGCAAGGTGTCTGTCTCCCCTCTTTCCAAGATCAGTTCTTTTCCTTTTTGTTTCTCCAAATTCCTTTTCTTTTTTTTTTCTTTTTTCTTAAAAGTTTACATTCCCTAATTAATTTTCTGCAACTCCGGCCACCAGCAGAAATTAACAAACAAGTGAGGGACAAAGAGAGAGTTCTTAAGGAATTTTATTTTTTATAAAAAAAAAAACTCAAAAATTGGCAACTAATTAAGCATGCACTTGGCTCAAGGCCACTTCTGCTTCCTCTTTAATCGGACTACAGATTAAAGTAGGAAAACTAGTAGCTAGGTAGAAACCCTGGCCTTATTTTGGTGGGTTGTGTGTGGAATTCATTCTCTCTGGATCTCTTTTACCCACAAAAAAGTTGAAAAGAATCGAGGGTAGTTTAGGCATAATAGGAAAAATGGCAGGATTTTTCTCATCTGCAGGCAAAGCAAGAACAAACCCTGAGGAGAGCTGGGCGAACACCAGCAGCTTCAACAAGGGCTTCCAATTATGGGAGAGCCAGGCGGATGACGTGGCGTACGGCGGAGGAGTGGGACCCAGTGGCGATCTGATGAGGACGATGATGATGATGAATATGGAGGGAGGAGGATCTTCCTCAGGGGCAGTGAGCTGCGAAGACTGCGGAAACCAGGCGAAGAAGGAGTGTCGGCACAGGAGGTGCAGGACGTGTTGCAAGAGCCGTGGATTCGAGTGCTCCACGCATCTCAATAGTACTTGGGTCCCTGCTTCCAAGCGTAGACAAAGATTGGCTTCCAAAGCCCATAATCTTAAGCACAACCCCTCGTCTTCTTCATCCTCCAGGCCCTCGGGTATATATATATATATATATATATATATATAATGTCTTGATATCATTCATACTCATATATATATACGCATATATTTTGATATTCATATTGATATTGGGACCTCTGATTCTCTATATAGGTCTAACCCTAAACTAGTTATGGGGATTTTGGGTAGGTTTAGGGTTTGATCTGAGGGTGTTAATGCCTAGCTATGATGACTCTGAGATGTACTCCTTGTACATAGCCTATATTAATGGAAGAAATTAAACCTAGCTACCTACCTAATTAGCTACATATATACTATATGTCTTAGATCTAGCAAGTTTTTAACCACCATTTCACACTCCTTTTTAAGTTTTAACCCATATGCTCCTGTTTTTTCATTTTTTTTTATATATTTATATATATGCTATATTGTTCTTATTTATACTATATATTACCCTCTAACTCCAATAGTGTTGTGTAAAATTATGTAAATGATATGTTTCCCTATACGTTCTGTGTAACCTATGTTGCATAACATGTACACCGTAGCATGCTAGGCTAATTAATACAGTAGTTCTTTCTTATATGTGTTGATGGAAATTATTGATCCTTTAAAGGAACGGAGACAGGTGGCAACTACCCAGCAGAAGTGAGGTCGGAGGCGGTGTTCCGGTGCGTGAAGGTGACCTCCATGGAGGAAGATGGAGACAACGAGGTGGCGTACCAGACGGCGGTTAACATAGGGGGCCGTCTCTTCAAGGGCTTACTCTATGATCAAGGCCCCGCAGGTCACAATGACAATTACAATTCTGCCCTTGCTTCGGGTAGTGCCGATTGCTCTTCTGCTGCTGCTGGTGGTGGTGGCGGTCAAACCTGTTTGACCACCACCGCCCCGCAAGCGGCGGTTTGTGTTGATCATCCAGCTTCAATGTACTATTCTCCCCAGTTGTCTTCTTATATGGCGGGTACGCAATTCTTCCCCAATCCAATGCCCTAAATTAGGATCGGATATATATTAATTATTTACAAGACACAAAATTGAAGGGTTGGTTGATTTTGAAAATCCAATTTTTTTTGTATTTTTGATATACCTTCTTGTTATTTTTACGTATATACTCTTTTTCACTAAATCTATATATGTGACATGTTTTGTATCATTTACATATGCATATATACATATTATTATATGTGTGTGTTGTGTGTATAGGGTGTTCCTTTAAAATTGAAAAAGCTGAATATGCACTATTAACCTTATGAATATAGACCTCCTAGAGTTGCCCCCTTACAGTGTGAGCGTGCTTGTTGTAGCGTGCCTCTTCTCTCTTTTGCTCAATTCAATTACGTTCATTTTGTGGCAGTAAATAAATGAGGGATCTATCATCTATCCAACAAAAAGGAAAGAAAACAAACGTACCTAGCTCATATATAAACTCATACAGTATATGAGGGATCTGCATGGTTAGGACGTTTAAACTTCAAAGCTGATGGGTTTGGGTTTCAGGAATTTAGAGAACAATTGTCTAGTATAAAGTTCTTGGATTATTCCTTTTATTGTCAAATGATTTTAGGACGAAATATTACTGAGCGTATGTATTGGGTCTATTGCGCATGTACGGACACCCCCTGTATCAGGATTAACAATTCATGTTTAGCAAGTCGTTAAATTTTTTGAAAATAAATTTAGGGTTTTCATATTCCAATGTAATAAATAGTTTGAAAATAAATTCCATATTCAAGTTATTCACATATGTTCATGAACACACCAAAAATATCCTAGCCTTTAGTTTATGGATGAGCTTTAAAGTATCTAGACTCCGGCCTTTTCCTTCCATTTCTTTTTATAGAGATTCTTTTGTTAGGTCATGTCAATGGAAGGAGAGAATTATTGAGAAACGCAACATGGCCTTTAATTCTCCAACAAACTGAACGTAGAGAGGTGGTGCTTTGTTCCCTTTTACTTTTCAAAGTGTTTCATATAATGAATGAAGTAGCTACCTAGCTCTGCATTGCTAGCTATGTACACTCATATATTCAGATGCTCATTTTACAAAGAAAACAAGAACAACATCGATCCTTGAGAGTAATTGAAATTGCTTGCTTTAATTCTTCTTCTTTCTTTTTTTTTTTATGTGATTACACTAGCTTAATTATTAGTCAATAATATTAATGATTGATTAATCCGGCCAGTCTTTCAGTGAGTTTTGATAGCTCATAACTGATTGATCACACATGCATCAAACAGGATTAATCACACATGCATCCACTTGATTGATCCATCGGATGATTATCATTTCATGTATGTAAATTACATTCTCAACAGGATTAATGGTGTTTTTCATTATAAATCATACCTTTATGATTTTGGAATATGAAATTATAAAAATGTACATGTGCTAATTATCTTTCCTATTTATTGTATATAATTTAGGGCAAATGACTTCTACCAAAAAAAAAAAAATTAGGGCAAATGACTGTTCATAACCCAAACACTCACCCATTGATGTTTAGCAGCTCCAATTCTATAAAGTAGTGCCAACTTTAGGGATTAGGGATGGTAAGGTGTCCGGTGGTACAAGATATAATTTGATGGTCGTATTTTTCGGGACAAAATTGTAATATGTCAAAATTCGTTTTTCGCTGGAATAATAAACTATATATGAAGATAAAATTAAGGAACAAATTGTCTAATATATATAGTTTTGAGTTACTCTCATATTGACAATTAATTTTAGGATAAAACATATTAGACTTATTGTGCATGTAAGCAGAGATGGTCCCTTTATCCACCGGACTTTGACATAGCTCTCTAAACAAAAAATACCCTAAGGAAGTACCAAAAAAAATACTCTAATGAAAATAAAAAAGGAAAGGAAAAGGAAAATTTCTAACTAATATTAAATACGAATTCCATGGGTTATACTTTTTTTTTAATAGGTAAAAATTCGATTGATCAAACAAGCTTAGTGCAATTGAAAGACCGAAAAAACCGGTGACCGAATAGACCGGTATTAAATTCGAATTCCATGGATGATACTTATTGTGAAGACATGCAGATCCTTCATAGCTAGATCATTTAACTAACACCTTTCAAATACTACATATAATTTAGCGAAAAATTTACATTTCAAGCTTTGAAAAAAGGATTCGGTTAATATATGTTTATGGACACATAATAACAAATATCTTTCCACCAAAAAAAATAACAAATATCTAAACACCAATCTTACATTGTCACCCATTTAACTAGATTAAAGAAGGTTTGAAACAAATATCCAAACACCAATTTCACCAAAAAAAAATATATCCAAACACCAATCTTCAACAATTCTCCCCCTTTCCAAAAACTTCCCAAAAGCGTAGTTTTACTAAATGGGTGGGATATGTACCGTATATAGTAATAATGGGATCAAGTGTGCCAATTAACGGATTAAATTGAACCCAAAAAGCAAAAATCATATATATACTTGTCATGTTGGGTTTAATTAATCAGTTATATAGATATAATCACGTACGGTCTACTTTTTTTATTTAAAAAAAAATAATTCCTTTGCTTAATTTGTAAATATAACAAATTAAAAACACAAACGAATTAATCCTGCTGAAGGAGTGACAGACAAACCCTAGTACAGTAAATTAATTGTATGGTATTATTCTCAAAATCAAATTGCAATCTGAATTAAGATGGAGAAGAAGGCCCTTTAATTAATTTCTCACACACGCATCACACCTAATTAAATCATGATTCTCTGTTGATCCTTCGCAATTTGCAGGGCCAAAAAGATGAAGAAGGAGAAGAAGAAGGAAAAATGGAGAGGAATGTGAAGAGAGAGATCCCGCCATGCATAGGTAGTAGGTAGCTAGGTAGATAGGTTGGTACATAAAATATAGCCCCCGGCCTACATTCATTATGTCAGTCAATTATTCTCACCTTCCATTATTTTTAGGCTAATATTTCTCTCCCTTTTATTTTTCTCTCTTTCGTAAATTTAAGATAAAACTATTAGTATCACTTCTCCTTAAACTGAACGATATATTTTTTGAGGTTTTTTTAAAATTTTACACCTTTTTTCTTATTTATTCCCAAATTTTAATTGTTTTATTTATCTCCTTGTTCCATTCTTTTTACAAGGTAAGAATTAGAGGCCATTAATAAGGATGTCCTAGAGCATCATTGCGGACGAGAGCACTGAGTTCTGGATTATTCAACAGGATGTTTTTAGAGATGTTGTAGCCCAGCTTTGCAATTTTATCGGCCACAACATTGCTATTCCTAGCCACATGACGAACAAAGTAACGTGAAAATTGTTGAAGGGAGACCATAATATCAGAAATTAGTATTTCGATTTCCCATGGGCATTGCCCCGTATTATTAACACTTTTAATTACTGTGAGGTTGTCTCTTTCAATTTCAATATTTGTAATTCCTAGTCTCTTAGCTTGTCGTATCCCTTCTTTGAGTGCTATTGTTTCTACTTGAAGAATAGATGTATTTCAACCAACATAAAACAAGAAAATGCAAGTACGCGCCTCACATGCCCGATAGTGAGTGAGTGTTAAGTGTCTCGCCGCCGTTTTCGCTGCTAGGGTTTGCGCCATCGCCGCCCTGTGCTATGGCGAGGAAGAGGAAGACAACACCAACCCGAGCCCCTACCAACACCTCGACCTCCTCCCAGATGTCCCTTAGAAGCCAAAAGAAGGTCGGATCTGAGAATTCTCACCCCCATGAAGACCCCGCTAAGGCCACCGGTGACGTCTCCGACGAAGACGACATGCCCCCCTCCCCGGCGTTACCAACGGCAAGGACACACTTGCCCCTACTCTTGTTCCACATAACGAGCCCCTGCCCACTGAGCACAATCCTTCCAGCTCCGCGAAATCCATTGACGGTGGCGTCTCTTTGAATGAGAAGACGACTTCGCATGGAATTGGACCAACAACGCTTGCCTCTCTTCCTGACATTGCCCATTTTCCCACCAGATTTGGAGGTAAGCCTGAATTTGTGAGATCCTTTTGTGAGGTTGTTGCTGGGAACAGACTAATTGGTAACAGCTTGAAACTACATCGGGTAGAGGGGGTAGATGAAAACCTTATTGAGATCCTAGCTGACGATGTGGCTGAATCCACCATGCTCTAGGAGCCCTCTCTTGTCGGATTCATTCCGGGTCCCAAGGTATCTGTACAAGCCCTCTCTTGATAGAATTCACTTATAATAATAGCTGGCATTCTACGATTAAGATGGCACCGTTTGAGGCTCTTTATGGTCGTAAGTGTCGATCCCCGATATGTTGGGATGAAGGTGCTGATAAGATTCTTCTCGGACCCGAGTTGATTGAGTAGACTACAACTGATATAGCTTTGATCAGACAAAGAATGTTAACAGCTCAGAGTCGTCAAAAGTCTTATGCTGACATGAAAAGAAGAGATATTGAGTTTGCAGTTGGTGACAAAGTTTTTGTGAGAGTATCTCCATCTAAAGGAGTATTTCGTTTTGGTAAACGAGGTAAGCTCAATCCTCGATACGATGGACCCTTTGAGATTTTAGAAAGAGTAGGTAAGCTAGCTTATCGACTTGCCTTACCTCCGGCAACACACCCCGTGCATGATGTTTTTCATGTGTCCTTGTTAAGACAATATGTGCCGGATGAATCTCATGTCCTTAGTTATGATGATATTGAAGTTCAACCAAATGGTACTTATGAGGAGAAACCAATCAGAATACTGGAACGTCGTGTGAAGATGCTTCGTAGCAAAGAAATACCTTTGGTAAGAATTTTGTGGTCTAAGAATGGTGGAGAGGGGACAACTTGGGAAACATGGGAAACAGAGCAAGAAATGCTAAGTCGTTATCCTGAGTTGATATCCACCTAGTGTGAATCTTTAAGGGGGTACTACCAGCTTTGCATTTTTGTTCATGTAACTGTGTACATCGACATCTTTTGTTTCTTGTAACTTGACTCTTCTGGTTTCGTGGTCGAAACCATTTTTAAGCGAGTACTAATGTAATAGCTGCGGTTTTTAAGGATATTTTCGAATTTTTTTCGGATATCTTTTTAACCTTTTTATCCGTTTTAACGCTTAATCCAATATTTTTATTGGAGATTAAATCCTAGAAAATTCTTGGTGATATCCTAAAATCACAAAGAAATGATTTTATGGATTGATGTGAATTTTAGGATTTTTCGGTGGAAAAAGAATATTTATTGGATAAGCCGTCTTTTTAATTATGTACCGAAAGGAATGTAAAATACGAAACGGAAGCCTTAAAAATTGAAGGTAGCATGATAAAATCATGGAAAATTGGTTTTATTGGACTACATAATTTACGGGATATTTTCCGTTTTATAAGTTTTTCCACCCGAGGTACATAATTTTACCGCTTTAACGCGAGTCCCGTTTTGGGACGGAAAATTACACGTGGCATCTTGCTTAACACCGAAGGCTTGTTGGGAGATAGAATTTGTAGCCATTTTTTTTGACTTTTTCAAACATCATCCTCTTCCTTCTCCTAAAGCAAGTCGAGAGAGAGAGAGAGAGAGAGAGAGAGTGTTTGGACGGACGAACTTGGGCGTGGAATTCGGACCTCCACCTTGCCACCGCCTTGCCACCACCTTGCTAGCCACCACCCCATCTCCTCCTCTTGTTTGTGTGTGAAGCCAGCAGCTGAACCAGGGAGACGAATCAGGACGTCGTTGGACTCGGGAGAAGGAGCGTCGCCTTCACTTCGGCTTTCTTCCTTTGCCTCGTTGCCCCGCCGCCGGCGAACTATAGCTCGCCAACCACCACCCACCACCAGGGGTTGCCACCGGACACCACACCTCCACCCTCGGGCCCTTGGGTCGAGCCGCCATCGAGCCGAACAAGCTCGAAGTTCGAGTAAAGGTATAACGCTCGAAATTAATTAGCGGGGTGGTTACGGAGCCACCGAAAGGACCTTTCGGTTCCGCTTTGCTAAGTAAATTTATGGTTTCTATAATCTTGACGTTAATACGGTTCCACAGGTTCAAACCGCTCGAGAAACGGACGTCTGGATCGTTACTTATAGCGAATACAAGTTTAGACATCGGTTGTCAGGTAAAGGACTTCGGATAATTACTTGGGATTCGTCGTTAATCCGTTTGATCTGAAATTTGGTAATCTTGTAGTACTGTTACTGATGAACAATTTTTATTTGTAAAATTGTTTCAAAAGGGAAGCGGATAATTAGTTATAATTCCGCCAAGATGGCTCCTTGAAGCATAATAACTAAGGATTTATATATATATATATCGATATTCGGAAATCAAAAATTTTATCGATTAGGAAGTTGTAGAATTGGATTATACAACTACAAATTGTATCCATGAGCTCATTGTTGAAAAATCTGTTGTTATAATTGGCAGAAGGCAGATAAAGATTTCTGTTGGAATCGCTGAGAGCTTTAAGCGCGCCCTATAAGGCAAGTGGACGGTTCGCTCTTGCATTAATGTTATTAAATGAGGAATTGAATCCCATTTAATATTTGTGTTGGGAACAACTTGTATGCTTAATAAAATATGATAGGTTATTATATTGTTAGAAATAATGACTATGTTTGTTTATTCAGTTTGCGATAGAACTGGATTTAGGTCCGTTATGTGCGACCTTATATGTTGTCTCTTGCTGAGACTTTGTTGTTTATTAAGATAGCTTCATGGAGGGGAACGTGGTTCCATATCCTCTCTTTAAAAGAAATTTTCATAAGGAGGGGCCTAATCCTAATGGTGGGTCATGACTCTTTCCCTTGCTCTTCGTGTGAGAGGGATGATGCGCACTCTATCTAAGTGCAATTTGGCACGGTGCAGTGTAGACGACAGGGTAATAGGCCTCTCTGATCTCTACATCACCATATGCAAATGAAAGATCAAGGATAGTTTAAATCCTGCGATCTTGGTACAATGTAGACGACCATGGATGAAATACACCGAAGATCTCTACAGTACCAAAATATCTCGGTAGTAGTTCAAGCCGATTAAAAGCCACCAACCTGTTTGTGAAAAGATTAAAAATAATATAAGATAAGTGCGTTAGGCACATTAATGTACCTGAATGGTTAATCCAGTCGGAAAGCCATTTTTGCCCCGGTTATGAATGATTCTTAATCAAACTTTGATTAAGTCAATCTGATTAGTCGATGGAGGCTTTTAAAGAAAATATTGTGTGATTAATATAAGTTCCCAACAATTATTCATGTTTCTTAATGGAATCGCAAGTTGTGGTGTCCTATCTTTTGATTATACATGCCTCATTTCTTATCCTCTATGGGACTGCTAACTGTTGGATCATCGACCGGTTGTCATTCAGATTTCGATGCCAATATGTTTAGTCACTACCATAGGAACCAGTCATTTTCTCCACTTGCTTAGTCTTTCATTAGACTAACCCGACCACCTTATTCAATTGCATGGCCGGCTGGTGCCCACCGTCTATATACGACGCGTCAGCTACTAAAGAAGTTAATCCGCGAAGAGAAGGCTAGCCAAGGAGTTTAGAATGTAAAAAGGTTTTGAAAGTGGTCGTTTGAAGAAGAACAAGTCTGTTGTAAATATTTTACTTTTGTCCAAGTTGTGGTTATGCTTTTGTGTATGGAAGGAAGTCATACTATGGTTTGTAATAAAGTGTTGTAATACTTGTTGTGATTATAAGTTTTAAAGCCTTGGGTAACCTTGAATTAGGACTAATTAGGGTTACTGGCGGTAACACCTCAAGTTCAATAAGGAGGGGGTGTTACAGTATCTGTACAAGCCATGGAGAAATTCGCACAGACTAGATGGTGCTGCAATCAACCCCCAAAGATTATGCTCAATCAAAAAGGCATCTTCCTGTTTCGATTCAGCTCTACTGAAGAAGCCAGTCGGATCTTTGAAAGTGGTTAACGAGCACTTTTATGTCGTGGTAAAAGCGTTGTCAAAGAAAAATCCTAACTTCCAAACCTAAGTTTAGTGAAAGCAAGGGTCGTACCCACAAAGACTCATATTTCTAGTGTTTGAATAATATTACTAGAGTAATAAAGAGGGTTTTCAAGATTTTAACTATTAGTCTAAGAAAACAAAAACAAAGCAAGTAATACAATTGAGTTTTCAAGTAGAAAGAAAGCGTCCAACTAGTTTCATATCCATTGCATACATGAATATTGATCCTTGATTATTCTTAATTTAATTCTCTTGACTAATCTATTGTGAATTCATGGAATTCAACCTCAAAGTGGTTATCAATATGCATCGTCTTTATAACCTTTTAACCAATTAACCTAGAAAACCTTCTATGTCAAATTGATCATGCAAATTAGTTCAAAACATTCAATAGAAACACAGTTCATAAATTCCACCGTCTATTCATGAAGTTTTGTGATTGAATTCTCCTCTTTTTGTTTAATCTTATTCCACCGTCTATAAGTTTAATCAAAGGATTCATCCATGATTAACCAAATTCCACCGTCTATTTAATTACTCTAGTTGTGATTTAACCTAGAAATAGAATAGGTGATCAAGCTATTGTAATCCTAAGCGAATCTAATCAGCTAAGCATGCAGTAATTCAATCTAATCAAGGCAAATTGAAATAATTCAAATCTCAAAAACAATCATACATACAATTTCAACTAACTAGTTGTACATGGTAAATTAGCTAGAAAACGACAATAAAGAAGAAATTAAACTTACAAGAGTTAGGTTTCTCTTCAATTGTCCATTCTAGGGTTTTGTCTCCCAAAACTTCTCTCTCTAGCGTGAAATTAACGTAGAAAACAATAAAGCATAAACTCTCAACTAAAACCTTAAACGAGTATTTATATCATATCCAAAAACATCCTAAAATAATAATAAAGTCGGCTAAAAGATAATACGGAAGCCCGAAATCAGCGTCACACCAACGCGCCGGGGCGCGGTCAAATCCTACAAGAGCGCGGTCGCGCTTGATATCCTCTTTTTAGGTAGGTTTTTAGTGTCTAGATAAATTAGATTTAGTCAGTTTTCATACTGTAGTTTTATGTTTTTGAGTCTTTTTGTTTTAGTTTTCGTATTTCCTTGAGATTCGGAAACTACGCATCTTTTGTGACATTTTGTAGGCATTTTGGAGCTTAAACAAAGAATTTAGAGCCTTGCAAGAGAAGGTGGATGAGCTATGTGATTCAGATCAAAGGAGGATCCAAGTCAATGATTCGTCAAAAACGAATGGAGGCCAAACACCAAGACCTTTACTAAGGTCCCGAGCATTCAAGTTCAAGAAGGTTTTCATGGATTCCATATTATCCTTTAATTATGTTCATCAATGGCGTCCTCGACCACCAAGGAAGAGGATGAAGTCATAAAAGTTCGGAAGTTAAGAAGTCCGTCAAATTAAAAACAATGCTCAGTAAATTGGTCATAACTTGGGATAGAAAATTGATCTCAAGTCCGTTCAATATGCGTTGGAAAGATAATTAAACTTTCTACAACTTTGTAGTTTACATCAAATTCAGAATCCAACAGGAAAGTGCCGAAAAATGCAATTTACTGAGAGTTGTTCAAGTCTTACAGGAATCTTATCTTTAGTTTTAATTCTATCTATTTCTAGATATTACTATTATGATAATTTCGGCCATAGGAGTTTGTTAGGGTTGAAATATATCTTGCTTTATTAGTATTTATATCTTTTTGAGTTTTAGGATCAACTTTTTAGTTTTCTTATCTAAATAAGTCAAATATTTATCTATTTGATTTAATTAAGATAAGGGGACTTAGATAGATATTTTTATATTATTATATGTTATCTTGGGAAACAAGAAAAGGACCTTTCTACCCTTCTAGGGCTGATCTCCTTGACTTATTCTCCAAGACAACTCTACCTTGTATTTTCTTTAAATAGCTTTGTTATTCATTCAATAAAAATCAGCCTGAATTAGATAAACCCTATTGGTTTATCTAGTTTATGGGCCATTAAAGCAACTATTGTTCATGCATTCAATCTCTACGCTCATTATCACCAATTCGTTTTCTTTCAATTCAGATTTGATTTGTTAATTTGATTAATTAAGTTAGTTCTAGTTTGATTGTTAAAGATCAAAACTAGTTCATCAATTGAATTTAGCGTTAGAGCCAATTCAATTGAACTATCTCTTTAATTATCTTAACCCTTCAAATCAGATTCATTCTCATTCATATTTCAAGTTTCTTTTTCATCAAGTTATTAAATTTGAAGGCAAATCAGGTTGGAAATCGAACTACTGGCAAGATCGAGATCCTGTGTGGTTAAATACTTGGTCACCGAGGAGTAATCCGAGGCGATCACGTATCACTATGGACAAGCTATGAGGTGATAAGCTAAGGAGAAGGCCGAAGAGGAGTGGGAACATGAAGAAAGGAGGTCGTGCACGAGCAAAAACGACATAAGATCGAGCCAAATAGGTCATGCACGAGCCAACATGAGCATGCTCGACCCAACTAGAAAATCATGCCCTCAGGACCGACCCTAGGAGGGTCGTGCACGACCCACTTTGGGTCGTGCATGGCGTCGACTTTGCCTTATGCCGTGATCTTTTAGATATATTCAATCTTTGTATATTAGGAAGGTTGTTTTATCTTATTTCCTAGTTTGATTAGGGATCCTTTTCCTCTATAAAAGGAGGTTAAACCCTTAGTTCAAGGTTCCGGTTTTAGTTTGATTTTTGTTCCGCTTTTTGACATTGGAGGAAGACTTGAGGAACAAGTTGGATACTTTTTATAAGACTTCTTTTAGTTTAATTTGAGTTTTGATTTGGATTGATCATGTCTTCTTCTTGCATGCGCCCAGAACTAAGGGTGCCCGAATCGGTGATAGTGCTCCCGGAGATCGACCGCACTTTTGAGATTAAATCTCATTTCATATCCTTAATCAAGCGTTCTCAATTTGAAGGGAAAACCACTGAATGTCCCATGGAGCATATTAAGAACTTTATTGATTTATGCGACACCATTGTTGCTGACAATGTCGCACTTGAATATGTTCTCTCGAAGGCTTTTAAGTGGTCTCTTATAAGAAAAGCTTTAAGTTGGTTGGAGAGCTTGCCACCAAGATCTATTACAACGTGGAGAGAGTTGCATGATTTATTCATGACCAAGTTCTTTCCACCGGAAAAAACAACGGAGCTTAGGAAGCGCATCACCTCCTACCATCAACTTCCAAATGAGACGCTTGTGGAAACATGGGAACGATTCCAAGAACTTATATGCCAATGCCCTACTCATGGGCAACCTCCCTATGTTCTCCAAGAGATTTTCTTTCAAGGCATCAATGCGGCTACCAAGGATCGCATTAACCTTCACATTGATTGTGGGTTCATTGAGATGACTCCAGATGAGGCATGTGCCTTATTGAATAAGCTAACCAACTATGATGCCATGTACGGTACCCAACAAGCTAAGCCGACGGAGAGGAAGCTGTATGAACCACAATCCGATGTTGTTGATCGGGATGTGAAGTTCCAGTTCATGCAAGATGAGATCAACCGTTTGAAAAAGCAAGTAAGCTACTTTAAATCTTCTCAATATTGTCAAGAATGCGGGTCTTCCGCCCATACTACTTCCAATTTTACTAACTTGCAGCAAGTACGAGCCGCCGAGGCTTATGAGGAGGCAAACTACATGAGAGGTTCCTATAGGAACCAAAACTATTATGCAGGGAGAAACAGTGATCAACCATCTTGGGGCAATTCCAATTATGACCAATATAAGCAACCCCCTCAACAAGAGCAACGTCCCCCTCCCTACCGTCCTCCGGGCTATCAAGAGCCACCATCATGGGTGCAAGAAGGAATCAGTGGCGTCGGAGCCGAGATGAAAGATGTTCATGCAAAGTTGGGAGAATTTGACTCATGGAGAAAGAACGTAGATTCCCAACTTGGCCAGCTAGCTACTCAAATCCCGAGACCTCATGGACAACTCCCGGGCCACCCTGACGAGAATCCTAGAGGCCGACCAGGCGATGGTGAAATCCAAGCCATGCACCTAAGGAGTGGCAAGGCATTGCCCGAGCCACCTTTGCATAATGAGGAGGAACAAGCCTCAGGACCGAGCCACTTAGGGTCAAGCACGACCCACTCTGGGTCAAGCGCGACCCCTTTAGGGTCGAACACGACCCCCTCGAGGGTCGTTCCTGAGGGTGCTATTAACAAGGAAGAAGTGGCGATCGACCCTCCAAGGGTCGAGCTCGACCACCCTTCACTAGGTAAGTCTTCTAACCCTTCTCTTTCTATTCAATCTCCATATTGGGTATTTCCTTTCCCTTCTAAGAAACCCAAGGACTTGACGGAAGGAAAATTTAAGCGCTTTGTTAAGTTGCTTCAAGGCTTGAATCTTTCCATTCCTTTCGTTGAGGCTTTGAATGAAATGTCTGCTTATACTAAATTCTTGAAGGAGATTTTATCTAGGAAGCGATCAATGTCGGAACTAACTGATGAGGTGAGATCGTTGGAGCTTCCCGAAAAGCTAGGTGACCCAGGTAAGTTTGCTATTACAAATGGTATTGGAGCTTACCGTTTCAAAGCTTTGTGTGATCTAGGTGCTAGTACAAGCTTGCTTCCACTTTTGATTTGGTCCAAAACCAACATGGGGCCATTAGTACCGGTGAACATGAGGCTATACATGGTGGATGGGTCATGCTTCAAGCCAACGGGAGTGGTTGATGATTTCCCGGTTCAAGTGGGGAAGTTCTTTGTGCCCAACGATTTCATAGTGATGGAGATGTCCGAGGATCCCTTGGTGCCCATTATTCTCGAACGGCCATTCTTAGCCACAACGGGAGCCATCATTGATGTCAAGAACGGTCTTCTCACCTTTAACATTGGAGAAGAAGTGGTTGAGTTCCGATTCAACCCAACCATGAAGGAGTCCAATCATGAGGAGGTCAAGATGCTATATACACGCTCCGACTACATTGAGTGCAACAACCCAACGGAGAAATTATTGACTTGGGATCCTCTACCGCACGTTTTTGGGGTCTCAGGACCGACCCTCCAAAGGTCGTGCACGACCCTCCAAGGCGAGGAGCCCTACCTTGACTTGGATGCACTTAAGGCAGAGCATGAGGAGGAAGTTAGCTTGCCCGAGCCTACTCCCAAGCATAAGGAGCTCCCCGAATCCCTAAGGTATGTTTTTCTTGGTCCTAATTCTACTCTTCCCGTCATTATTAATGCTAACTTGAGTATGGAAGAAGAGAACAAATTGCTTGATGTGCTTAGGACTCATAGGAAAGCCATAGGGTATTCATTAGAGGAACTTAGTGGTATTTCACCCTCATTGTGCATGCATAGGATTTATATGGAGTATGATCATAAACCCACTATTAAGCATCAACGTAGGTTAAACCCTAACATGAAAGAGGTAGTGAAGAAGGAAATTCTTAGGATGCTAGATGGCCGTATCATCTTTCCTATCTCCGATAGTAAATGGGTTAGCCCCCGTACATGTAGTTCCAAAAAAGGGGGATGACGGTTGTTGAAAATGAAAAAGGGGAGTTGATTCCAACTAGGACCACCACTAAGTGGAGAATGTGCATAGACTATAGGACACTTAATAGTGCCACTAGGAAGGATCACTTTCCAATCCCCTTCATTGACCAAGTCCTAGAACGCTTAGCCCAACACGATTACTTTTGCTATTTGGATGGCTATAGTGGTTTTTGGCAGATTCCCATTCACCCCGATGATCAAGAGAAGACGACATTCACTTGTCCATATGGGACGCCCCGACCACCTTTCAACGTTGCATGATGGCCATCTTCTCCGACATGATTGAGGAAATAGTGGAGGTATATATGGATGATTTCTAAGTTTATGGTTCCACTTTTGATTTATGTTATGCTAACCTTTCTAGAGTACTTAAAAGATGTGAAGGGACTAACCTTGTGCTCAATTGGGAAAAGTGTAATTTCATGGTTAGAGAGGGAATTGTCTTAGGTCATCTAGTGTCTAAAAGCGGGATTGAGGTGGACAAGGCAAAAATTGAGCTTATTGAGAAATTGCCCCCTACATCCTCTGTGAAAGACGTTAGGAATTTTATGGGGCATGCGGGATTTTATAGACGCTTTATTCAATACTTTTCTAAGATTGCTAAGCCATTGACTAACCTACTAATGAAAGATGTAGTGTTTAGCATGTCTCCAGATTGTCTTGAAGCATTTTACAGATTGAGGAAATCCCTCGTGACGGTCCCCATTATGCAATCACCGTATTGGACACTTTCCTTCGAAATCATGTGTGATGCTAGTGACTATGCCATAGGAGCGGTTTTTGGGCAGCAAAAGAACAAGAAGCTTCATGCCATCTACTATGCAAGTAAGACGCTTGATGAAGCCCAGAGTAAGTATACCACAACCGAGAAAGAGTTTCTCGCCATGGTGTTTGCTTTTGAGAAATTTCGCTCTTACTTAGTATGTTCTAAGGTGATTGTTTATACTGACCATGCTGTTGTTAGATTTCTAATGGCGAAAAAAGACGCCAAGCCTAGGTTGCTTCGTTGGGTGCTCTTATTGCAGGAATTCGATCATGAAATCCGAGACAAGAAGGGAGCGGAGAACTTAGTGACGGATCACCTATCTAGACTACCCCTTGAGCATATCATGGAGTCCGGCGGATCAATCCCCATCAATGATACACGCCTTGATGAGACTATTTGATGCGACCCTAGGGTCACAAGGGGTGGATCTAGGCTCGAAACGTTCGGATCTTCTCCGACAAATAGTAATCGGATAGATTTGATCCGAATTAACGACTAGACTTGGTAGGGAAGAAGGGAAAGGATTAAGAAGAGGCCTAGTTTGACGTAGGCCAGGAGAATATGGGGTCGGGAAAAGAATAGGGTGACGCCCGGGCCAAAGGGGAGGAGGAACTCGACTCAAAGCTTTGGCTTAATTCATATTGGACGTGAGAATTACAATGGGGTGTGGCTCCTTTATATAGAGGAGAACCACGAAACCCTAGTCTAGCAAGGGAGAGGCGCCTAGGGTTTGTATGCAAACAAAGCGCAACGACTCCTGGCCCAATAAGACAACATACTAATAATGGAAACTAGCTATAAAGGGAAATAACAAGGCTAGCCCATACTATAAGAATGGACACACGCCTAAAAGGGAAATGACGGAAATATAAATGACGGAAATATAAATAATAACATAAATGAGACTAAGTCCTAATCCAAGGAGGTCTCCAAGGTCTAGGCCGTCTCGGGATGGTATGAGCTGGATCCGAGCCTAGGCAGGGTCGCATCATCCTCCCTCCCTTAGATTCGAAGCGTCCTCGCTTCGACGTGGTGGAGACGAGAGAAGAAGGATGCGACCTAATCAAAACCATGCCATCGACGTGGGTCTTCTCGAAGCACAAAATAAATGTTGTCGACACAGGGGCAGATTCGATTATGGGTTTGGGGTCGGCATCGGGCATTAAACATAAAGGCATGTTGATCAGGGTGTCCGACGACATAGGCTCATCCAAAGGGGGCGCTGACGTAGGTGAGGGCTTGGTGTCAAGATCAGGTGGGCCCTCGACCTCGGGTGTTGGCCCTGCTGGTGTGGAGTCCTCCGTATGGACTAGCTCGCTCAGTACGGGTGTCGGTTGCGGCTGTGGTGTCGAGACGGTCTCGATGATGAGCTCGCTTAACTCCGGCGCCAATGGCGGAACGAGTGTGGGATGGAAAAGCGCCATGTATTCAACCAATTGGCGCTCTAAGGCCGCGAGCCTGTCCTCGAGGCTAGGACTCTCGGCCACGGGAGAGGGCGAGGGTTCAGCCGACGGGGCCGGTCTGGGCACATGGTGTGCCGAGGCAGGCCGTGGCCTAGGTTGGTGTCGCGGGTCCGGCTCGCGAACTCGGGTAGGTGGGCGCCGAGGAGGCGGACTCCAATTCCGCTCGTCATAGGAACGATGCCGGGATTTAGGAGTTTCCTCGTAGTAGCGAGCTCGATTCTCGGGAAGCCGGTATGGTGGGATCCAATCCGGGTGGTCTCTTGGAAGCGGTTTATATGGACGAGATTTAACTCGTCGATGTGGCCGATCCCAAGAATCCGAATCGTCCCATATTTCAGAGCGTCAGGCGGTTCGAACGGTCCCTTCTCCGTCTCCACAAAAAAAACTTCTTAGACCTACTCGACTCTTTCAATTGATTTTGGTGAAATTGCATCTTTGTCTTGCTAGTTGCATGCTCTTAGTTGCTTTGTTTACCGATTTCTTGCCCTGATTGTCGAGCATCTCTACAAAAAAAAACCTAACCCTACTCGACTATTTCAATTGATTTTGGTGAAATTGCATCTTTGCTTGCTAGTTGCATGTTCATAGTTGCCTTGTTTGCCGATTTCTTGCCCTTGAATCAGCCGAGCATATCCTCTTGTCGACTTCTACCCAGATTTCGACCACAAAAAAATTTCTTTTTCGGCATTTTTTTTCCAGAATATTGTAGGTCTTTTTGATACGAGTCCGGACATATAAAATTCGCCCAAAACGGAAGTAGTTTGCCCCTCCAAAAGGCCGAAAAACCAACCAGCAGCGCGCCAGCTTCGTGCCGTGGAGTCGAGTCCGCGCGAGTCCTCTCGTGCCAAGGTTGCAGCAGCCCGCGCCGAATCCGGAAACCCTAGATTTCGAGATTATTTTCGAGATCTCTTGGGTTATTTTCGGATACATATCTTGTTATTTTTATTTTTATTTTTTATTTTTTCACTTTTGTTATGATTTTGTGAAGATCTTATCTTATAAAAGATCTTTTAGTTATTTTTCATTCTAGGTTAGTTTATATTTTCCGTTTTTAACGGGATCTTTCGGATTGTGGAAGATCTCGTAATATTGTAAAAAAAAAAACGAAGGGCCGAGCCATGCCTTATCCGACCCACGTCGAAGCGAGGACGCTTCGAAGTTAAGCGGGGGAGAATGATGCGCCTCTGCCCTAGCTCGGACCCAGCTCCGACGGACCCGAGACGGCCTAGACCTTGGAGACCTCCTTGGATTAGGACTTTGTCTCATTTATGTTATTATTTATATTTCCGTCATTTATATTCCCGTCATTTCCCTTTTAGGCGTGTGTCCATTCTTATAGTATGGGCTAGCCTTGTTATTTCCCTTTATAGCTAGTTTCCATTATTAGTATGTTGTCTTATTGGGCCAGGAGTCGTTGCGCTTTGTTTGCATACAAACCCTAGGCGCCTCTCCCTTGCTAGACTAGGGTTTCGTGGTTCTCCTCTATATAAAGGAGCCACACCCCATTGTAATTCTCACGTCCAATATGAATTAAGCCAAAGCTTTGAGTCGAGTTCCTCCTCCCCTTTGGCCCGGGCGTCACCCTATTCTTTTCCCGACCCCATATTCTCCTGGCCTACGTCAAACTAGGCCTCTTCTTAATCCTTTCCCTTCTTCCCTACCAAGTCTAGTCGTTAATTCGGCTCAAATCTATCCGGTTACTATTTGTCGGAGAAGATCCGAACCTTTCGAGCCTAGATCCACCCCTTGTGACCCTAGGGTCGCATCACTCCTTTATATAGAGGAGAACCACGAAACCCTAGTCTAGCAAGGGAGAGGTGCCTAGGGTTTGTATGCAAACAAAGCGCAACGACTCCTGGCCCAATAAGACAACATACTAATAATGGAAACTAGCTATAAAGGGAAATAACAAGGCTAGCCCATACTATAAGAATGGACACACGCCTAAAAGGGAAATGACGGAAATATAAATAATAACATAAATGAGACTAAGTCCTAATCCAAGGAGGTCTCCAAGGTCTAGGCCGTCTCGGGTCCGTCGGAGCTGGGTCCGAGCTAGGGCAGAGGCGCATCAAGGAGCCACACCCCATTGTAATTCTCACGTCCAATATGAATTAAGCCAAAGCTTTGAGCCGAGTTCCTCCTCCCCTTTGGCCCGGGCGTCACCCTATTCTTTTCCCGACCCCATATTCTCCTGGCCTACGTCAAACTAGGCCTCTTCTTAATCCTTTCCCTTATTCCCCACCAAGTCTAGTCGTTAATTCGGCTCAAATCTATCCGGTTACTATTTGTCGGAGAAGATCCGAACGTTTCGAGCCTAGATCCACCCCTTGTGACCCTAGGGTCGCATCAATTGGTATCAGAGCGTCAGGCGGTTCGAACGGTCCCTTCTCCGTCTCCACAAAAAAAAACTTCTTAGACCTACTCGACTCTTTCAATTGATTTTGGTGAAATTGCTTCTTTGTCTTGCTAGTTGCATGCTCTTAGTTGCTTTGTTTACCGATTTCTTGCCCTGATTGTCGAGCATCTCTACAAAAAAAAACCTAACCCTACTCGACTATTTCAATTGATTTTGGTGAAATTGCATCTTTGCTTGCTAGTTGCATGTTCATAGTTGCCTTGTTTGCCGATTTCTTGCCCTTGAATCAGCCGAGCATATCCTCTTGTCGACTTCTACCCAGATTTCGACCACAAAAAAATTTCTTTTTCGGCATTTTTTTACAGAATATTGTAGGTCTTTTCGATACGAGTCCGGACATATAAAATTCGCCCAAAACGGAAGTAGTTTGCCCCTCCAAAAGGCCGAAAAACCAACCAGCAGCGCGCCAGCTTCGTGCCGTGGAGTCGAGTCCGCGCGAGTCCTCTCGTGCCAAGGTTGCAGCAGCCCGCGCCGAATCCGGAAACCCTAGATTTCGAGATTATTTTCGAGATCTCTTGGGTTATTTTCGGATACATATCTTGTTATTTTTATTTTTATTTTTTATTTTTTCACTTTTGTTATGATTTTGTGAAGATCTTATCTTATAAAAGATCTTTTAGTTATTTTTCATTCTAGGTTAGTTTATATTCTCCGTTTTTAACGGGATCTTTCGGATTGTGGAAGATCTCGTAATATTGTAAAAAAAACGAAGGGCCGAGCCATGCCTTATCCGACCCACGTCGAAGCGAGGACGCTTCGAAGTTAAGCGGGGGAGAATGATGCGCCTCTGCCCTAGCTCGGACCCAGCTCCGACGGACCTGAGACGGCCTAGACCTTGGAGACCTCCTTGGATTAGGACTTAGTCTCATTTATGTTATTATTTATATTTCCGTCATTTCCCTTTTAGGCGTGTGTCCATTCTTATAGTATGGGCTAGCCTTGTTATTTCCCTTTATAGCTAGTTTCCATTATTAGTATGTTGTCTTATTGGGCCAGGAGTCGTTGCGCTTTGTTTGCATACAAACCCTAGGCGCCTCTCCCTTGCTAGACTAGGGTTTCGTGGTTCTCCTCTATATAAAGGAGCCACACCCCATTGTAATTCTCACGTCCAAAATGAATTAAGCCAGAGCATTGAGTCGAGTTTCTCCTCCCCTTTGGCCCGGGCGTCACCCTATTCTTTTCCCGACCCCATATTCTCCTGGCCTACGTCAAACCAGACCCCCTTCTCAATCCTTTCACTTCACCTCTCATCTCAAAGTCTAGGCTTCGGCCTCAAATCTATCCGGTTACTATTTGTCGGAGAAGATCCGAACATTTTGAGCCTAGATCCGCCCCTTGTGACCCTAGGGTCGCATCACTATTTTGCGTGGTAGCAACGAGTCCCATGGATACAAGGGTAGTGAAGAAACCAAGGCCTCAGGACCGACCCAGTCAAGGTCGAGCACTGCCCTAATAGAGATTGGACCCCTCAGGACCGACCCTGCCAAGAACCCATTAGGGTCGACCACGACCACAGTAGGATCGATCACGACCCCTACCCTCGAGTCAGCCCTCGAGCACGACCCAAATGGGTCGTGCACGACCCTCTCCATGGGTCGAGCAGGTAAGTTTTCTCCATTTTCTTCGGTTCTTTAAAGTTCTAATGATCTACCATCTATATCTTCTCTCCCTACTTCTATTCTTGCTTTACGTGGGTCAAAGACCCCTTGGTTTGCGGATTTTGCTAACTATATTGTAGGAGGCGAGATTCCGGCGGGTTTAACCCCTCAAGCCAAGAACAAATTCCTCCATGACGTCAAGCAATACTTTTGGGATGATCCGTACTTGTTCAAACAAGGAAGCGATCACATCTTTCGACGTTGTAATCCGGATGATGAGATTGAGAGCGTCATACGCCATTGCCACACTCTATCAACGGGAGGCCATGGTAAGGGATTCAAGACCACGGCGAAGATTCTTCAAAGTGGTTTGTATTGGCCAACGCTTTTCAAAGATGTACATGAGTTTGTGACAAGGTGTGACGAGTGCCAGCGTTCCGGAAACATCCCTTGGTGAAATGAGAATCCGCTCACCGGTATCTTGGAAGTCGAGCTTTTTGATGTGTGGGGGATAGACTTTATGGGACCCTTTCCTTAATCGGGTCCTTATAAGTAAATCCTTGTAGCGGTTGATTATGTCTCCATGTGGGTGGAGGCTATTGCCACAAAAACAAATGATGCTCGGGTGGTTACTAAGTTCATGAAAGCAAACATCTTCCCTCGTTTTAGAGTCCCCCGAGTTCTTATAAGTGATGGTGGCTCACACTTCATTGAGAGGAGCTTTGAAGCTCTTTTGACCAAGTATGGGGTCTCTCACCGGGTGGCAACACCTTATCACCCTCAAACAAGTGGTCAAGTGGAGGTCTCAAACCATCAAATAAAGAGCATCTTGGAGTAGACGGTATCCCGGTCAAGGAAAGATTGGTCTTCAAAGCTTGATGATGCACTTTGGGCATACCGGACCGCTTACAAGACGCCACTCCGCACCACTCCTTACAATTTGGTGTATGGCAAGTCATGTCACTTGCCCATAGAGTTCGAACATAAAGCTCTATGGGCTCTTAAGGAGCTCAACATGGACCTCGATGCGACCGGAGCAAAACGTTTCATGGACTTGCAAGAATTGGTGGAATTGAGGCTCAAGGCGTATGAGAACGCCAAGATCTACAAGGAGAGAACCAAGAGGTGGAACGATAAGAAGCTTGTTCCAAAACTCTTCAAAGCCGGTGACCAAGTACTCCTTTTCAACTCTAGGCTCCGACTCTTCCCCGGAAAGCTAAAGACTCGATGGAGTGGACCATTCACGGTTCATCACATTTATCCACATGGGGCGGTCGACCATATAGACGAGAACTGAGCGATTTTCAAAGTCAATGGGCACCGCTTGAAGTACTATGCAAGAGTGGAACCCGATGAAGAAATCCAAGCCACATGGGCTCTCACCACCTCGGACTGAGCTAAGGTAAGTTCGTCAAGCTAATGACGTTAAACAAGCGCTTACGAGAGGCAAATCGGTCTTTAGTTAGTTTTTATTATTTATTTATTTTTAGATTAGGTTCTTTTTCTAACCTTCCTTAGACTAGGATAGAATACTTTTGTTTGGAATAGAATTTTGTGGGATTTTTGCAGGGTCCTAAGCTTCAAATAAGGGTTCAAAAAGACGGGACAAGACGACTTTTACATAAGGTGCAATTTAAGGTAATTTTCGACCACTTGCAGGGGGGTCGTGCACGACCCTGGCGTGAAATTCCGAAAGTGTTCTTCTTCAACGAGGTAAGTTTTCTATTCCCTATTTTTAATAAAACCTAAAACCGGCCCTATTCCCTTCTTCTTCCTGCTCGTGAACGACCTAAACCCTCTCAATCTAGAGCTCTCTCTCTCACTCTCATCCTCACCACACCACCATATCACTACCGGAAAACCACCTCACCTACACCATCAAATCACCACCGCCCCTCGCCAGTTCAAGCACGTTGCAGATCCAGTTCGAACGAACCCAGATCTGGTTCGAGATCGAGCCCGATTGCCCCTACCCAAATCTAGATCTAGGTCGTGCACACTCTTTTTCCACTTCTTTTACTTGTAGCTCGGAATTTCGGTATGGATCTCTAACCCTCTACTCTTAATTTTGATTATTCTTGATTGAAATTGGAATTTATTGGGTTGAATGTGAATTATTGGAATTCTTGACTTAGGGTAGAGATTTGGAAATTGCTTGCATAATGGGTGTTGTTTTTTTATTTGTGCATGCTTGGGTGAGTTTAGATTCGAATTTTATGGGTTATGGTGGTTAAATTTCGATGTTTGGTGCCAATTGGGGCTAGAATCAAATTTTGGGTGAAGGTTGAAGTCGATGAACAGTACGAGGTGATCGTGCATGACCCTATGAGGGTCGTGCTTGACCTAAACTGAACAACAACCCTCGTGCAAGACCCTCTTTGGGTCGTGCACGACCCAACCCAAAATAGAGCTCTCAGGACCGACCCCCTAAGGGGTCGTGCACGACCCTTATTGGGTCGTGCCCAGCTCTTGTAGGGTATTATTGTGTTATGTTTTGCCAAGTATTGCATGCTAGGTTGAGATTTGGTCCATGCTTCATGATCACTTCCTTATAAATCATGTCTCACCTTCGTTATGAATTGCTTGATTAATATGCTTGCAATACTTGCCTTTGAATAAGTATGGGGTGGATTATATGGATTTTGTTTTGATTACTGTAGGTACCATGGCCTCAAGCTCTAAACCCGCAATGAAGTCAAAGAAGGGCGATCGGCCCGAGCTTAACAATTGCCAACTGGCTTCCAAATTCAGAAAAACATTCAAAGCTTGCCTTGGTTTGAAGCATAAGACAAGATGGTATTGCAAGGAGGATGGGCAACGACTTCACGTTCATGACGATTTGATGGAGGCATTCTCTTACATTGGGGGCGAGAAATTTCTTGTGTGGAATAATCACCATTATCCGATCCTCACTTTTGAGTTCTTGGCCACCTTCTCCACTAAGATTAAGAGTCCTCACACCGGTGGCAGGATGGAATTCCAACTTGGCAACAAATGATTCAAGTTCACCTTGAGGGACCTTAACGATGCATTCGGGTTCCCTAACCCGATTTATGATGACAAGGTCGAGCACAAGATCCTAGAGACATGGAGCTATCTATCCGGAGTTCGGGAGTTCGCATTCCACAACTTGGGTAGCAAGGACCTCGCCAACCCGCTCTTTCGGATCATCTTGTGCATTCTTGGGAGCACGGTCTTCACGAGGACTGAGTTGTCTCGCCCAAACAAAAGGGAGGTAAACATGCTGAGAACCATGTTGTTTTCCTCCCCCGAGACTATTAACATTGGTTTCGAATGGATGAGGAGTGTGGAGGATTACAAGGGCAAATCAGATTCGGTTTACCTTGGAGGGATGATCGCTTGGCTTGCCACAACCTAGGAGTCAACATGAAAGCTTATTCAGGGGAGAAGCCGATATTTGTGGATATCCCGTTCCTTATTAATGCAAAGTTGATAGAGAAGCACCCCGACACCCCCAACAAGTATTGCTCCACTTTTCATGGCAACACAGCTGTCATCACTCAAGATCGGTTGACTTGCTCCATTTGCCAAATTGGTATGAGGTGTGGTCCAATAACCGGTGCCCTTTGAAGAGACGTCCCGAGCATGATGAGCCCATGAGAAGACGCCCCCGCCGCTATCCGAGTGCCGAGCTTGGGTATGAAATTCTTGCCTTGCCAACCCCTCCTCCCCTCAGGCACGACCCCACTGGGGTCGAGCACGACCCATCTGGGTCGTTCCAGCCATCTCAACAGTTCGTGCAAGACCCATATGGGGTCACACACAACCCTATAGGACCATTTCAAGCCCCTATGCCACCCTTTCAACCTACTTATGGGGCAACTTATGAGTTCGGGAATTCCTCGAATGCCTACACCGATCCCAGAAATGAAGAGCCAATGCAGCAAGATGAGGCCCCGGTGTATGACATGGCTTATTTGGCTCGGGAAATGGAGGCCATGAGGGTTGATCAAAGGCAACAACACGAGGCAGTGATGCGTGGGCAAGCGTCTATCATGGAGGAACAAAGACAAACCCGGGCTTTGGTGGACCAAAATTATCAAGAGTTCCAACAGTTCCAGACGTATTATGAGGCTCAACAAGAGATGGATAATTACCGTTGGGCTCATATGGAGAGCTACATGCATTGGAACCAAGGGAACTACCCGGATCGAGATGAGTGGGTACCACCGGCGCATCCACCATTCCGTCCCCGTCGCCGACCTCCACCTTCACAGTGATGAGCTCCACCTTTTCAAAGCTTCAAAGAGTTCTTTGTGAGTTTTCTTCTTCT
This sequence comes from Fallopia convolvulus, assembly GCA_964016875.1. NCBI lineage: Eukaryota > Viridiplantae > Streptophyta > Magnoliopsida > Caryophyllales > Polygonaceae > Fallopia > Fallopia convolvulus. The sequence continues at coordinate 2,281,560 of OZ024736.1, forward strand.
TATCTCTTTACTTTTTCATATCATTTTCATGCATGGGGATATTGCATGATTTAAGTATGGGGTAGGGGAAGAAGAAACCTCACATGTTGTGTATAATTGAGTCTTTTTGTTTTGTTTGTTTGTTAGTTTGTTTTGTTAAGAAAAAAAATTGAAAAATGTCAAAAAATCCAAAAATATTTGCTTCTTTGCTTTAGGATAGAAGAATGCTCCATCTTAGATGTCCTATGATGAGATCTAATTTCCATGCTTATCATATAATTCCTTTGGCATATTTGGATAGTATAGCCTAAGTCTTGAGAAATTGCTTTTGATTGTGAAAATTGACTTGTGATGAAATTAAGCATATGTGTATTAAGTAGAAGTAATTGCAATCCAACAAAAAAATTTACCTAGTGAGGAATTTTGGCCTTATAGGGAGAACATCAAAAATCCCTCTTCTATTTCTTGTGTGATTTGCTCTCTTTATGCATATTAATCTCTTGTCATTGATATGATTTTTTTCTTAAAGCCCCTATGAGTTCGTTCATGCATGTTGATTATGATTAAGAACTTACCTTTCATAAGCCACTTTCTATCCTCTCTTTTACCTACCTTTACATTATCCTCTTTTTGAAGCCAATTTGAGCCTTAAGCCTTTTATTTTTAGCTCCACAAAATTATTCCCTAGCCAATGAAGCTTGACCCTATCCGAGGATTAGGACTTAGTATTGGTTGGTTTGTGATGGTTTTGTTGAGTGAGATTGTTCGGTTCAAATGTGGAGTTAAAAGGTTGGGTAAAGTTAAAAGATCTTGCAGTTTGTTATATAAAAGGATATTGGTTCCCTGAATGCACATACAAATGAAGTGGAAAGTAAAGAAAAGAAAAAAAATTGGTACCAGCCTCCCACTAAAAAAATGAAGATCATAAGGGAGGAAAAGAAAAAAAATAAAAAAAGAAAGAGTTGAATAAGTAAATAATGTGCATGAGCCAAATTTTCTTAATGATTAGAAGCAAGATAAGTTGGGACATAAAAGGTGGTTTAAAGAAAAAGGGAGTGCATGATGTTGAGAGAGTTTGGTATATGATCTTTTTGAGAGTTTTGGTAATGTGAGAGTTTTTAGGAGTCTTTGATTCCCGGATATTATTAGCACCACATGGCCAAATATTTCCACGCCTTACTGTCTTTACCGAGCCCCATTACAACCCGGCCGAATGGAGTCTTCTATGAAGATTTCATTGAGCCTAAGTTCTTATGATGATTGATGTGTTTTGACTTCTCTAGGTAGAGAGATTGGTGATATAAGTCTCAATGATAAAGTAGATTTTGCATAAAGATTGAGTTGAGAGTTGATATTCATAGCCTAAACACATGAGAGTTGAGAGAAACACATTAAAATCCCTTGTGAGGTTGGATTGTGATTGCCTACGCTTGAGACTCATACATATGTGATGACGTTAAAATTTCTAGCCGACTTTTTCCCTTGTGTTTAAAATGTTTTGATGAAGGCTATGCTTGAAGATTGTGTTATTGGTCTTGATTTTGCATGATTATTGCTTGAGGACATGCAAGTCTAAGTATGGGGTATTTTGATATCCGCTTTTTAGGTAGGTTTTTAGTGTCTAGATATATTTAGTCGGTTTTTGTACTATAGTTTTATGTTTTTGAGTCTTTTTGTTTTAGTTTTCGTATTTCCTTGAGATTCGGAAACTACGCATCTTTTGTGACTTTTTGTAGGCATTTTGGAGCTTAAACAAAGAATTTAGAGCCTTGCAAGAGAATGTGGATGAGCTATGGACAAGCTATGAGGTGATAAGCTAAGGAGAAGGCCGAAGAGGAGTGGGAACATGAAGAAAGGAGGTCGTGCACGAGCCAAGACGAGCAAAAACGACCTAAGATCGAGCCAAATAGGTCATGCACGAGCCAACATGAGCAGGCTCGACCCAACTAGAAAATCACGCCCTTAGGACCGACCCTAGGAGGGTCGTGCACGATCCACTTTGGGTCGTGCGTGACGCCGAATTTCCCTTATGTCGTGATCTTTTAGATATATTCTATCTTTGTATTTTAGGAAGGTTGTTTTATCTTATTTCCTAGTTTAATTAGGGCTCCTTTTCCTCTATAAAAGGAGGTTAAACCTTTAGTTCAAGGTTCGGTTTTAGTTTGATTTTTATTCCGCTTTTTGGCATTGGAGGAAGACTTAAGGAACAAGTTGGAGACTTTTTGTAAGACTTCTTTTAGTTTAATTTGAGTTTTGATTTGGATTGATCATGTCTTCTTCTTTCTTTGCCATGAGTGAGTAGTTTTCTTAGATTCTAGGGTTGGGTGAAAACCCAACACAATCATGCATGTATAAAACGTGAATTATGATTTGAATGCTTGATGATCATATCTATTTATCTTGTGTTTAATACCTTTGCGACAGTTGAGGCATATATCTTGCGGTTAACCCAAAAGCGAAAGTGTAAAGTTGATTGCTTGATTAAGTTCTGATAGGATTATTTGCGAAAGTTGATATTCCTAGGTTGAAGGATAGATAGAAAGTTGTTTGATTTGCGAAAGTCGATTGAACAACTTGAATTGTTTGCGAAAGTTGACTCTTCTATGATCTAGATTGCATGATAGTTCTGAATTATTGTTGGAAGCATGTGTGATCGTTGTTGTGGTAGCCCTATCCCTAGGATTCGTCTTTTATATTGATTAAAACTCGTGTCTTTACTTCGATTTCGACCCCGTAAAATCGTGCTCGATTATTTTGCTTTTATTTGTGTTCGTTTGTGTGTGTTTGTGTTCAGGACCGACCCTCATAGGGTCATGCACGACCCCCTTCAGTTCGGTCTTGACGTATTTTGCTCGTTATTTCTTTGCTTTTCGTAGTTTATCAACTAATCTTTCAACACTATTCTCATTCCCGTGGACGAACCTGACTTCGCTGTACTCAGCGGGGTCTTGAATATAAATTTATTTGTTCAAGAAACCCTTCAACAACGCTCCATCTGGTCCTCCCCCCGCTTCGGCCTCAAAATCTCCAATCTCTCGGCGCGGTTTGGGACTTAGGCGCGGGCTTGTGCTTGCTTGTCCTTAATCATGCTTATCCTCATGTCTTTACACTTCAATGCTCTCCACTTGTTCCTAGCTCCAAAGCCCGATCCTTAGCTTGATATCCACCATGAATCACCTTCCAACCTGTAATGAAGCACAAAAGAGCGTAGATTCCGAACTAAATCGAAACAAAACTAAACTACGAATTAAAACAAAACTCTAGCTAGAAATGCATGAAAAGGGAATAAAAATATGCTCTAAAACCTATAACTATATGCTCTATCAAATTCCCCCATGCTTGAACCTTGCTTGTTCTCAAGCAAGACATAAAATCAATCACACCACACACACAAGCAAGCTATGACTTCCATTCAAATACAAGAAACTCTAACTCAACTATGAAATCGTCGCATACATCAAATGAAAGCTTCAAACCAAGTCATTAATCCATTCTAACCCTCAATGCTCAAGTGTTTAAAAGGTAAGTGTTTTCGCTCAAAAATCATCTTCGAAAGCCAACTACCATATGCTTGCATCAGTGTACTAAATCTCCACCACAGATGTTTAAATGCACAACATAAATCATGAGGTCTTTTTTAAGGTTGTAATTAGGTCAAGGTATAAACAAGTAGGTGGGGATCATAAACAATAATATCGCTCAAAACACCTACACAATGCACAAACACCAAAAACAACCAAAATTCGATTGCCCCGGCAAGAGCAATCCACCAAACAAGCAATAATAAACAATAATATCACTCAAAATTCTTCCCCCACTAACCTAGAATTAATTAGCATAAAATAAGCACAATTTCGAATAGTCAAATTAAGTCAATCTAACCATGAAACTAACTCATAATCATGCTAACAATCAAGAATATGAACTCAAATTGAGAAATTTCGACCTAGGAAAGCCCTTAAATTGAGGTTTTAGGCAAAACCTAACTTGGGGAATTTAGGATGAAAAACTCAATTTTTTTACTAGAGATTGAAAGAAAGAGTGAAGAATCTTACTTCTTTGATGAAGAGGAGTGTAATTTCGGCCTTAATTTGAAGAAATTTTTCTCCAATTGAAGCTTGGAAGCTTGGGCGTCAAGCAAACCAAAAACAACCCGAAAACAAAACTATTCTAAAAAGCAAAGAAAAACTACACTTAAAGCTTAGGTTGCCTCTCAAGAAGCGCTTCCCAAGAAGCGTTTGTTTAACGTCATTAGCTTGACGCATTACCGCTCATATCTTAGGCTCGTCCAAAACCGTCTCTTCAAGAATAGCATTGCTAAATTCTTCAAAATACAGTTTCAAGCATTGTCCATTCACTTTTTGCATTGAATGAGTGGATCCATCATAGATGCCCACCGCTCCATGAGGATACGTTTTAGCTACTACGAACAACCCCGACCATCTCGACCTTAGCTTTCCTGGAAAAAGTTTAAGTCTAGATTGATCTAATAAAACCTTGTAACCTACCTTAAAACTCTTTCTACATATTTTCTTGTCATGCCAAGCTTTGGTCTTCTCCTTGTATGTGGTCGCATTGTCATAAGCTTCAAGCCGTAATTCCTCAAGATCTTGTAATTAAAGCTTCCTCAATTCTCCGACCTCATCCATCTTCAAGCTACAATTCTTCACGGCCCAATAAGCTCGGTGTTGGATCTCCACCTAAAGATGGCAAGCTTTACTAAATACCAAACAGAAGGGTGATATTCCAATCGGTATTTTGTAAGCCGTCCTATAGGCCCATAAAGCATCATCCAAGCGAGAGCTCCAATCCTTCCGGTTTGGCGACACCGTCTTCTCAAGTATGACCTTGATCTCTCGGTTAGATACCTCCACTTGTTCATTCGTTTGTGGGTGATAGGCCGTAGAAATCCTATGTGTGACATGGTCCACCCATTTGGAAACGTAGTCCACCGCTAATAAAATATAAACATTCCCATAAGAACTAGAAAATGGTCCCATAAAGTCTATACCCCAGACATCAAATACCTCACAAAAGATAATTGATGTTTGAGGCATTTCATCCCTTCGGGATATATTCCCAACTCTTTGGCATCGATCACACGATTTGCAAAAGGCATACGCATCCTAAAAGATAGTAGGCCAAAAGAATCATGTGTCCAACACTTTCCTAGCGGCCTTTCTAGCACTAAAGTGCCCCCCACATGCATAAGAGTGGAAAAAAGACAAAACCAAACTTACCTCATTATCCGAAAGACAACGACGGATTACTTGATCAGTTTAATGCTTCCAATGATATGGATCGTCCCACGCATAGTACCGCGCTTTACTCTTTAGCTTATCCCTTTGAGCCTTGCTAAAACTAGGAGGAAACACACTCGAAACCAGAAAATTAACCAAATGAGCATACCAAGGTTTTGACTTGTGAACATCTTTTCTCCTCATGAACCAAGCGACTGAGATGATTGGCCACCATGTTTTCCGCCCCCTTCTTGTCCTTGATCTCAATGTTGAATTCACTCAAAAACAAGATCCATCTAATCAACCGGGGCTTTGCTTCCTTCTTCGTCAACAAGTAACGAAGGGTTACATGATCCGTGTAGACAATCACCTTTGTACCTAGCAAATAAGATCGAAACTTTTTCAAAGCAAACACCATCACCAAGAGCTCCTTCTCGGTGGTGTAGTAATTTTTCTATGCTTCATTTAAAGTCGTATAAGCATAATGGATTACATGAGAAGCCTTACCAATCTTTTGACCCAATATTGCTCCTACCGCATAGTCACTTGCATCGCACATTAGCTCAAATGGTAGAGACCAATCCGAGGGTTGAATTATTGGTGCATTGGTGAGGCGAGACTTCAACTCATCAAAAGCTCTTTTACAAGCTTCATTAAAGTAAAAGGTAACATCCTTCTTGAGCATCTCACAAAGGGGTGAAGCAATCTTTGAGAAGTCCTTAATGAACCTGCGGTAAAAACCTGGTTGACCAAGAAAAGAGCGCATTTCTCGAACATTAATAGGATAAGTCAAGGAATGAATTACTTCAACCTTTGCCTTATCGACTGATGTTCGCATTTTTGATATAGTTTTTGATAGGTTTTCTTTGTTTATTAGGATTAATTTTGTCTAGTTTAGGTTTCGTATTAAGTGTTTTTAGTTAGTTTTGTATAAATCTGCGAAAAAAGTGGAATCTACGCTATTTTGTGTATTTTGCAGGTTTTAGCTAGGAAAGGAGATAAATGGAGCTAAATTTGGAGCATCACAATGAAGGACGGGAAAGTGCAAGATTTAAGAAGTCGAAGCTCAAGAAAACGAGAGGAGGTGTTGAAGAAAACAAAACCCCAGGCTCGTTAACGAGGCTGTGAAGGGTCGTTAACGAGGCCACGACGAAGAAGATTTCGGAGTATTATTTTATTATTCACCGATCCTGAGCGGGAATTTATTTCCGTATCGGTTGAGTATCTTTTTAGAATCTTTATGGGTTGATAGAATATGTATTTTAGGGTTTAATATCTTTTTAGATTTTATTTCTATCTTTTAGAGATTGTTTCTATCTTTTTAGGAAAGTTTTTATCTTTTAGCTTTTTAGTTTTTTAGGATTTTCTAGTATAAATACCCTTCTATCTAGCATAGAAGAGGGGGGGGGGGATTAATTTTGGAGTAAAGTTTTCGAGTTAGGTTTTGGAGAAGGAAGGAAGGCCGAAGGAAAGGCTGCCGGATCGGAAGTCGGTGACGAGGGGTCGGTAACGACGGTTTCCGAGGTTCGTTGATTGAGTTTGTGGTTCGGTGATTGTTTTGTTTTGGTTTTTCTTCTGATTCTCTGTAAGACAATATTTTTGTTATTAATTTAAGTTTGAGTTTTGTTTTCATGTTTGTTTTTATTGAAGTTTTTAGTTTCTTAATCATGAGTAGTGAGAATTTATTTTTCTAGGGTCGGGGTTAAGCCCGGCATAGTTGAGCATGTTTGATGAAGTAAGGTAGTGTTTTGAATGCCTTTTATTTTTATTGAGATTGTTTGTTGTGCTTAATACCGAAACGGGAGTTGAGGTAATTTGAGTTTTAACTTGATTGAAAGAGAAAGTTAGTAACTTGAAGGTTGATATTGTTTGAAAACGGAAGTTTCAAGCTTTAGATCCAAAACAAGCAATTGAGTGAGTTGGTTTATGAAAATAGATTAATTTACCTGTCAAGTCAATGAAAGTTGATGACTCTATCTATTTAAAGGCATGATCTTATCTACTTACGAATTCTTATGCTTGGCTATGCTGTGGTGTCCCTTATCCTAGATATTTGTTTTTATTGAATTATTTCTGATAAATCTTCATTGCTGAATGCTTGCTTCGGTACCGAGTATTAATTAGAATTTTATTAGTTCGTTAATAGATGTTTTTATATTCGGTGGTTCGGTAATGATCCTGACAAGGTCGTTAACGAGGCATTTCGTGAGTGATTGTGTTTGATTTTGTTTGATTTTTATTAGATTGATAGACAAATAACCTTGCTTCCTGTGGAACGATCCTGACTCCACTGTACTCAGCGGGGTCTTGACTTACAAATTTATTTGTTGGCCGAGAAACCCTATCAACAAATTGGCGCTGTTGCCGGGGAAGCAACGAGTTGTTAGTTTATCTTTGGGATCGGGACTAGCCCGACCCCGTTTTTGTTTTTAATTTTTGTTTTCTTTGTTTGTTTTCTCAGTGTATGCCGGTAGGACGAAGAAGGCTTCAGTTTGATAGCTCCAGTTATTACTCAGAACCCGAACGTTCCCTGCACCAACGACTCCGAGAAAACCGAGCCATGGCCACAGCTGAAGAGATGGCTCGAGAGCTAGAGATCCTCCGGACCCAGATGGAGGCATTAAAAGCCGAGAAGGACGGCGCTAATGCAGACAAGGCTCGACTGCAAGAAGAGCTAAACGCCTATCCAAGGAATGCCAAGCAATACATGCATCCAAAACTGAGGGTGCCCGAATCTCCTATTGTGCTTCCTGCGATAGAGAAACCTTTTGAGATCAAGTCTCAATTTATATCCTTGATTAAACGGGCTCAGTTTGAAGGGAAACCTGCTGAGTGCCCTATAGAACATATTAAAAATTTTCTTTATTTATGTGACACCATAGCTGCTGAAGGTGTCTCACTAGAATATGTTCTGTTGAAAGCTTTTAGATGGTCACTTACTGGAAAGGCCCTGAACTGGTTAGAGAGCCTACCTTCTAAGTCTATCAGGACTTGGAAAGCTTTGTATGATCAATTTCTTACAAAGTTTTTCCCTCCTGCTAAGACAACGGAGTTAAGGAAATGCATCACCTCTTATCACCAGTTGCCTAATGAGACATTTGTTGAAACATGGGAAAGATTTAAAGAGATGCTTAGACAATGCCCTACTCATGGGAAACCATTATATGTATTGCAAGAAATCTTTTTCCAGGGTATCAACGCAGAGACCAAGAACCGCATCAACACGCATACTGTGTGCGGTTTTATAGAGATGAACCCGACAGAGGCGTGGGAACTGTTGGACAAGCTGGCGAATTACGATGCTATGTACGGAACCCAGCAGGCTCCACAAACTCAAAAACGTCTCTATGTGCCCAATCGAGATGAAGTTGACCCCGATGTTAAAAATCAATTCTTACAAGATGAGGTCAACCGTTTGAGAAAACAGGTAAGTTTTTTGAAATCCTCTCAATCATGTCAACAATGTGGTTCTACTGCGCATAGTACTTCTGCTTGCACTAACATTGAGCAGGTTAGAACCGCTGAGACGATAGCTGAGATGAATTACATGAGAGGACCCTACAGGAACCAGCCTAATTACAATGACAGGTCGAACAACTATCAATCATGGGGCAATCAGAATGCAAATCATAATTACACAGGGCCCCCGCAAGATAGACAACATGCACCATATCGACCTCCAGGCCATCAGGAGACACCATCATGGGCTCAAGAGATTAAAGAGGGCATCAATGGATTGGATAAAAGATGGGGAGAGTTCGATATTTGGAAGAAGAGTGTTGATTCTCAACTAGGAGACCTTGCTGCACGGATTCCAAGACCACAAGGGCAACTCCCGGGTCGTACCGAAGAGAACCCTAGAGGCCAAATAGCAGCAGTACACCTTAGAAGCGGGAAGACACTACCGGAGGGAATTCAAGCTGAAGAGAAGGAGGAACAAGATCTCGCCAGCCAGCTCGTTAACGAGCCAACGAGAGCTAGTACCGAGCCTACAAGCCAAGATGACGAGGCTCCGAGGATTCCTGACGAGCCCAGCCCAGGTAAGTTTTCTAAACCGAGTCCTCCTCTCAATCCCAGGCTCGTTAACGACCCCATCAGGGTCGGTAACGACCCGCTGAGGACACCGAACGACCCTAGTGTCGACCCGGTACTCTCACCTCTCGAGCCTAACTTGGTTCCGAGAATGGTGAAAACTCTTCAATTTCCAATTAAGAAATCTATGGAATCTACTGAGAATAAGTTCAAGCGTTTCGTTAAGATTCTTCAGGGCATTAATATTTCCATCCCATTCGCTGAGGCCCTAAACGAAATGCCGGCTTACACAAAATTTTTGAAAGATATTCTTAGCAGGAAAAGATCTATTACAGAGCTGCAGGACGAGGTCAGATCCATAGCTCTTCCAGAAAAGCTTGGAGATCCTGGGAGGTTTGCAATCACAATCGGCATAGGCAACCACAAGTTCAAAGCTTTATGCGATCTTGGTACCAGTGCTAGTCTTGTTCCACTCTCAATCTGGTCTAAAGCCAATATGGGACCACTGGAACCAGTAGACTTGAATCTGTACATGGAAGATGGGTCAAGTGTCAAAGCAACAGGAGTAGTGGACGATTACCCTATTCAAGTCGGGAAATTCTTCATACCAAATGATTTTATTGTCCTTAATATGCCTGAAGACCCTCATGTCCCCATAATTCTCGGGCGACCATTCTTAGCCACAGCAGGAGCAAGAGTTGATGTGCGTAAGGGACTCCTCACTTTTGATATAGGAGAGGAACGGGTGGAATTCAATTTAGATCAGAAAGCTAACGACCCAATTGGAGTGGCACAACTAGAGTTGACTCAACCCGAACCAGACACCACAGCCCCTACCGAGCCACATCTGCCGATCAATGATGCTCCCATGCACAAAGGCCCTACTACAGAGGTTACAGAAAAGCCCAAACCACCTTGGCTTTCGGACTATACCATTAACCCAGGGATATCGAGCTTACTAATAGAAGAAGAAGGTCCCAATTTAGCAATTCAAGTGCACAGAGGCAGTAAAGCTACATGCACGGTATTTGAAGACCCTAACATGACCAGACATGAACCACCATGAGACTAGCAAGAGAGCTCGTCGGGCTAACGACGTTAAACATAACGCTTACGGGAGGCAACCCGCTTTTTAGAATAGGTTTAGTTTATTTTATTTTATTTTATTTTTCTTTTTAGATTATTTCCTAGCTTTCTTTTATTTTTATTTTTTTAGTTTAAATAGGATAGAAATAAGATTCTTTGAGCTAACAAGATTTCAGGAAAAAAAGGGGTCGAAATGCACTCAAGGAGGCTACGGTGGCTCGTTAACGACCCACTCAGGGTCGTTAACGACCCAGTTCGGACGACCCGATTCGTCACAATACGGGGCAGGTAAGTAATTCTAACCTAGTTAACTTTTCTAACCCTAGCCGCCACCCCCTCTATCTTTACCCCTCCTATAAAAACCCTTCTACCCCTCCCAAAATTCTACCACAATCTCTCCCAACTTTCACTCTCAAACCCAAAACTCTCTCAATCCCTTTCCCTTTTCTCCTACCGAGTCGGAAATACCACGTTAATGACCACCGGAGACGCCATCGTTACCGGAGTTCGAAGGCCCTTTCACCGTCGACGACGAGCTCGTTAACCTACCCCGATCCCGACCCTTGTCCTTTTAATTCTCGGTTCTCCGGTATGATTTCTAAACTCTTGCTTGAATTTGCATGATTGAGTATCTATAGGGTTAAATTTCATATCTTGAATCATGATTTTTAGGGAGATCGATGAGCATGCCTAAATTCCGTTATAAAAATTCTTGATTGTGATTAGTTGTTCATGTTTAGGAAAGACGAATCATGTTAGATTAGCTATTGTAACCCTTTAGTTAAGAAAGCATGAATTTTTCTTGTTCTAGATCTAAAAGTTCGAACTTTGCATGTCAAAATTTCGGGAAATTTGTAGCATGTTCGGGATGGGTAATTGAGTAAGTATGGGGTGCTTTTACCCAATGAGGGAATTGTGGAGAATAATATAAGATTGCATGTTTGATTTGTGCTGAATTAGAGGTAGATTCAATTTCTTACATTACTGGTTTCGCTCTCGGTGGCTCGTTAACGACCCACCCAGGCTCGTTAACGACCCTGCACTTCATCAATGCTTAATCCGAGGCCAGCTTCGTGAACAACCCAATTGGGTAGTTCATGAATAATTCCGAGGTTAATTTTGAGACCAAGTATGGGGTCTCGTACCTATTATTTTTTAGTGGATCTTATCTTGGAAAATTTTCGATTATTTTGTAGGATCCATGGCTAGTTCAAGCAGACCCTCTACCCGAGCCCAGAAGAAGTGGAGAAACCACAGGTCTCCATCTCCACCCCGGGTGGACGATGTGATTTTGAGCAGTCAGAGCCAAGTACGGCGCTACCGGGATTTCTTGGAGAAGGACCATTACACCCGATGGTTCTCGAAGTCTAGCGCCGTCTCTACGGGCATCTACACGGATGTCAAGGACGCTTTTGCCATCCTTGGGGCCGCACACTTATTGAAGCAAGAGAGCTTGCCACATTATCCGGCCCTCACATCCGAGTTCTTGGCCACCTTGGAGACCAATTTCTCGTCGAAAATCTCGGCGGGACGCATTCGGTTCCGGCTCGGTAACGAGGACCGTGACTTCACCATGGCGGAGTTCAATGCAATCTTGGAGCTCCCAAACCCGTCTAGAGACTATAGCTTGAAGGACTACCGAGTGACCCGCACTTGGAGCTACATCACCGGAGAGGTTCAATCCTCCACCGCGGCGCTATCCGGGGCAACCATAGTCAACCCCATCTTCCGGATCATCTTGAGAGTCCTCGCCGCACTATTCTGGCCGAAGAAGGAGTTGAACCGGTCTACAAGGACGGAGGTCGCTTGCTTCCGCACCATCCTCTTCGAGGAGCCTGGCCCCTTGAATTTGGGGTACGAATGGCTCTACTACGTCGAGAAGTCCCACAAGTCCAAGGAGGTATGGTGTGGCAATTTGGTTAGCCTCTTGGCTAAGAATCTTGGAGTGGATCTCACCCGCTACACACCGGCCCACGCTCAACTCCTCAACAAGAACTATTGGTATAGCGCCGGGATTTTCGTGCAAGCCGAGGGAGGCTACAAAGTGAAGGTTCGAGATCAAGTCGTCATACCTTCCCTCCACATGTACGAGCTACTCTACGTACCAAATTGGTACGAAGCGTGGACGGGCCAGCCTTACCCATTGGAGTCAAAACCGGAGGATGAGCTCTCGCTTCGACCATGTCACACCCGGTTTGAGCGGGACGATGTGGACGAATATGAAGAAGAAGATGAGCAAGAGGATACCGAGGTCGTAGGCAATGACACCGAGGAAGCCGACACCGAGGGCGGCACTGAGGAGCTCAACTTTACAGAAGAAGACATGGAGACGGAGGAATTAGGAGGCAATATCTTCGTCAACGAGCCAACCAGGGTCGTTAACGACCATTTCCAGCCACCACCCAACACTGTTAATGAGGCAACCAGCTTCGTTACCGAGGTGCCGCAAGCTCCTGTCGACCCTCCACCAGCTCCTGTCGACCCTCCACCAGCTCCTGTCGACCCTCATGCATATGGCTTAATGCCTTACAACCCGGTGATGTACCAAGATCACTTCCAGCCTCACTACCCACCACCTCCTCAGCCCGAGTACGCAGGATCGAGCATACCACCACCATGGGCCGAGGATCTTTCTGCACAGATGCAGCAACTTCACCTTCAGACCGATCACATTCATCGGAGGATGGATAGATGGGAAACCGTCTATTCCGCTCGTATGTCGATGGAGGACGAGCGGCAACGTCAAAAAGAGGTAGAGGATGCTGAGCGTTGGAGGACGATGTATGACTTCATGGGGCACTTTGAGCACTATTTTCCTCCACCGAACCGTTGATCAAGCTCAAGATGAAGTTTCCTTTCCTTGTTTCTACTTTTGTAAGTTTTATGTCTTTCTTTTTCTTTTTAATTTTTTGTTTTGTTTTCTATTTCTTTTCCCTATTCTTCTTATTTTTCTTACAGTGGGGACACTGTAATTTTAAGTATGGGGTGGGAAGAAAGTAGAAAAATTATGTCCTAGGTGTTTTTATGTTTTATGTAGTTGTTACTTCTGTTAAATCGAAAAAACCAAAAAAATTGAAACATTTGAAAAATCCAAAAAGATTTTAGAATTGATAGATATCCCTTCTTAAAAGTTCTATGATAGCAATCATTAGCTTGACCATATAATTCCTTGCAAATATGTCTTTGAAAGTATAGCCGGACTCTTAAAAATTGAAATTATTGTTTTTTAGAAGAGAATAGCATTAGATGAAATTGAGCACATATACTTTATAGCATAGATGATGCAATCCAACAAAATCTACCTTGAGAGAAATTTTTGGCCTTATAGGGAGAACATTTATAAATCCCTCTTCTTTTTTGTGTGATTTACTCTCCTTATGCATATTATCTCTTGGAATTGTGATGGTTATCTATTTCTTGAGACCCTTATAAGATTTTTAGTTCATTACTTGTAAAGATCATATGATAGAGAACTTATTTTTATGAGCCCTATTATCCCCTATCCACCTTTACATTATTCCTTCTTTTGATAACCAATTTTGGCCTGAAACCTTTTATTTTTAGCTCCACAAAAATTGTTCCCTAGCCAAGATAAGCTTGACCCTATCCGGGAATTAGGACTTGGATTGGAGAGGTGAAGTCTTGTGTTTTGTTGAAAAGAAAAGAGTTTCTATTTGCTTGAATTAAAGGGTATTTTGGAAGGGTAGAATTGGAAGTCTCTTGTTATTACATGTAAGAAAGGTCTCTTGAAAAAAAAAGATGCACAATTAAGTTTAAAGGGAAGAAATGTATACGGTGGATCGTTAACGACCCGGATGTGGGTTCGTTAACGAGGCAGCGAAAGAGAAGAAAATAAAAAAAAGAGAAAGAAAGAAGAAAAGTTGAAGTGCATTTGTGTTTAAAAATAATATCAAGAGATTCTTTTATTTTTGATTATGAGACTTTCTAGGATGATAAATGGGTGAGTGAAAATAAGTGTGCATAATATGAGAGTGAGTTTGGTTATTTTATATGAGAGTTTTGATATTATGTGTGAGTTTTTTTTAGGAGTCTTTGATTCCCGGATATTATTAGCACCACATGACCAAAATATCTCCATGCCTTATTGTTATTACCAAGCCCCATTACAACCCGGCCGAATGGAAGCTTCTTTGAAGTTTTTCATTGAGCCTAAGTTCTCTTGATGATTCTCTGCTTGTTTTGACAAATCTTGGGTGGAGAGTATTGGTGATATAAGTTCCAATTTCTATGAGTTTTTGTATATAGGATGAGTTGAGCGATTGAAATTATAAGCCCAAACACATGAGAGTTGAGTGAAACACATTATATCCCTTGAGAGGTTGGATTGTATTATTTTATGTCTATTTAAGTGCATATATGTGTGAGGATGTTAATAGTCTTTTGCTATAATTTTCTTATGTATAGATGTTGCTTTTTGAAGATGGCTATGTCTTGATAAGCATGATTTGTTTTGGTTTTGGTTAGTATCTTGATTATTGCTTGAGGACAAGCAAGTCTAAGTATGGGGTATTTTGATGTTCGCATTTTTGATATAGTTTTTGATAGGTTTTCTTTGTTTATTAGGATTAATTTTGTCTAGTTTAGGTTTCGTATTAAGTGTTTTTAGTTAGTTTTGTATAAATCTGCGAAAAAAGTGGAATCTACGCTATTTTATGTATTTTGCAGGTTTTAGCTAGGAAAGGAGCTAAATGGAGATAAATTTGGAGCATCACAATGAAGGACGGGAAAGTGCAAGATTTAAGAAGTCGAAGCTCAAGAAAACGAGAGGAGGTGTTGAAGAAAACAAAACCCCAGGCTCGTTAACGAGGTTGTGAAGGGTCGTTAACGAGGCCACGACGAAGAAGATTTCGGAGTATTATTTTATTATTCACCGATCCTGAGCGGGAATTTATTTCCGTATCGGTTGAGTATCTTTTTAGAATCTTTATGGGTTGATAGAATATGTATTTTAGGGTTTAATATCTTTTTAGATTTTATTTCTATCTTTTAGAGATTGTTTCTATCTTTTTAGGAAAGTTTTTATCTTTTATCTTTTTAGTTTTTTAGGATTTTCTAGTATAAATACCCTTCTATCTAGCATAGAAGAGGGGGGGCTTAATTTTGGAGTAAAGTTTTCGAGTTAGGTTTTGGAGAAGGAAGGAAGGCCGAAGGAAAGGCTGCCGGATCGGAAGTCGGTGACGAGGGGTCGATAACGACGGTTTCCGAGGTTCGTTGATTGAGTTTGTGGTTCGGTGATTGTTTTGTTTTGGTTTTTCTTCTGATTCTCTGTAAGACAATATTTTTGTTATTAATTTAAGTTTGAGTTTTGTTTTCATGTTTGTTCTTATTGAAGTTTTTGGTTTCTTAATCATGAGTAGTGAGTAGTTATTTTTCTAGGGTCGGGGTTAAGCCCGGCATAGTTGAGCATGTTTGATGAAGTAAGGTAGTGTTTTGAATGCCTTTTATTTTTATTGAGATTGTTTGTTGTGCTTAATACCGAAACGGGAGTGGAGGTAATTTGAGTTTTAACTTGATTGAAAGAGAAAGTTAGTAACTTGAAGGTTGATATTGTTTGAAAACGGAAGTTTCAAGCTTTAGATCCAAAACAAGCAATTGAGTGAGTTGGTTTATGAAAATAGATTAATTTACCTGTCAAGTCAATGAAAGTTGATGACTCTATCTATTTAAAGGCATGATCTTATCTACTTACGAATTCTTATGCTTGGCTATGCTGTGGTGTCCCTTATCCTAGATATTTGTTTTTATTGAATTATTTCTGATAAATCTTCGTTGCTGAATGCTTGCTTCGGTACCGAGTATTAATTAGAATTTTATTAGTTCGTTAATAGATGTTTTTATATTCGGTGGTTCGGTAACGATCCTGACAAGGTCGTTAACGAGGCATCTCGTGAGTGATTGTGTTTGATTTTGTTTGATTTTTATTAGATTGATAGACAAATAACCTTGCTTCCTGTGGAACGATCCTGACTCCACTGTACTCAGCGGGGTCTTGACTTACAAATTTATTTGTTGGCCGAGAAACCCTATCAACATCGACCTCAATCCCTTTAGAAGACACTATATGATCTAACACTATGCCTTACTCTATCATAAAATGGCATTTTTCAGAATTTAGACAAAGGTTAGTATCCCTGCATCGTTTTAGAACAAGTGTCAAGTGAGTCAAACAAGAGTCAAAATCGTTCCCATGAACAGTAAAATCATCCATAAAAACTTCAATGAAGTTCTCAATGTACTCGGAGAATATACTAATCATACACCATTGAAAGGTTGCGGGCGCATTACATAGACCAAATGTCATTCTTCAGTAGGCAAATGTGCAAAATGGGCAAGTAAATGTTGTCTTCTCTTGATCCTTGGGCGCAATTGCTATTTGGAAATAACCTGAATATCCATCCAAGAAACCACAGAAGGAACGACCCGCAAGTCGCTCAAGCATTTGGTCAATAAAAGGTAAAGGAAAGTGATCTTTACGGGTTACCGTGTTAAGCTTTCGGTAATCAATGTAGACACGCCACCCGGTTTGAATTCTTGTTGCAATGACCTCACCTTCTTGATTCTCCTTTACCGTTATTCCACCTTTCTTGGGAATGACCTGAGTAGGACTAACCCATTTGCTATCAGATATTGGAAAAATCATACCTGCTTGAAGAAGTTTGAGGACCTCCTTTTTCACAACTTCCATCATGGGCGGGTTCAACCACTTTTGTGGTTGTCTTGAGGGCTTTGCTTCATCCTCCAATAGGATTCTATGCATGCATGTAGAGGGGATTATTCCTCTAATGTCGGCAATGGTCCATCCTATAGCGGATTTATGCTCCCTTAACACATCCAGCAACCGGTGTTCTTGATCTTCCGTCAGCTTGTTTGAGATTATCACCGGCATTGTTTCTCCATCACCTAGAAAGGCGTACTTGAGGTGGTCCGGTAGTTGCTTGAGCTCCACTTTTGGGGCCTGCACAATAGAAGGGACAAGCTTCTCGCTTGGCACT
This sequence comes from Fallopia convolvulus, assembly GCA_964016875.1. Taxonomy (NCBI): domain Eukaryota; kingdom Viridiplantae; phylum Streptophyta; class Magnoliopsida; order Caryophyllales; family Polygonaceae; genus Fallopia; species Fallopia convolvulus. Next base: position 2,298,910 of record OZ024736.1, read on the forward strand.
GTTAGTGATAGGGGCTGAGAGCCCGGTAGCAAGAGTGGTCGCTCATAATGAGCGTTTAACTCGGCTACAACTTCTTGCATATCATCGTTTAGCATAAAATCCACTTCATCATTATTTACCACTGAGTTTTCAAGAGTAGACTGCAATTCATCATGATCATTAATATTAAAGAAATCTTGAACAAGAGTATCTAAAACATTAATAGAGCATAAAGAATTGTCATCATATGGAAATTTCATGGCATCATAAATATTATACTGAACCCTTTCCCCATCAAATTCCATGGTTAATGAGCCAATACACACATCAATTTTTGTTTTGGCCGTTTTTAAGAATGTAATACCCCCTTCCTACCCTAGAGGTATTATCGCCAGTAAACCCGATTAAGACTAAACCGAAACTACCCAAGGCTTTAAACTAACTGAACAAACTAAAAATCCAAAAGAACTTAATCTTTATTACTTCAACCTTACAAAGTTTAAGAAGACATTACAGCGGAATAAATACAAATGGTCTTAAAACAACATTAGCTTTTATGACAAGATGATAGAACAATCTTCTATCTGAACAAAACCTTTAGTTTGTAAACTTTTAGCTTCTTCTTTCCCAACATAACTTTATAGTGGCCCATCCATAAACTTCGCTCAAATACAACTTTTGGAAACTTTTCTTCAACTTCTTCATCCACTTCCCAAATCAACTTCCAAGAAATACCTGATGTGTTGTATACAACGGTGGACACCAGCCGACCATGCAATTAAATAAGGTGGTCGGGTTAGTCTAATGAAAGGCTAAGCAAGTGGAGAAATTGGCTGGTTCTTATGGTAGTGACTAAACATATTGGCATCGTAATCTGAATGATAACCGGTCGATGATCCAACAGTTAGCAGTCCCATAGAAGATAAGAATGAGGCATGCATATTCAAGAGATAGGACACCACAACTTGCGGTTCCATTACGAAACATGAACAATTGTTGGGAACTCATATTTATCACATAACATTTAAAAAGCAAGAATGGCTTTCCGATTGGACGAACCATTCAGGTATATTAATGTGCCTAACGCACTTATCTTTAGGGCTGAGCAAACGGATTATCCGATCCGATCCGATCCGGTATACCGGATATCCGGTAATTTTTTTTCCTAAAAACCTCGATCCGTATCCGATCTGTTAATTGCCGGATATCCGGTAAGAAATATCCGTTTGGAACGGATATCCGGTAGCGGATATCCAAACTATCCGTTTTGAAAAAACATTATTACTATTTTTGATTTAGGCCCAATTAATATGAATGATTGACGGATATCGGAACCGGATATCCGTCGATCCGTTAAAATTTTAATTAAAAGTTTAGATGATTGAGGAGAATTGAACACTTTATAGGTTAAAATTTTACAAAATACTCATTTAAACATCTATTCTAGTTAGTATAATGCGTATTTTCTAAAAAATATATATAATACCGGATATACCGGATATCCGTTTGCTTGAAAACCCCGATCCGTATCCGGTCCGGATATCCGGAAAAAAAAAACCCGGATCGGATTGGATACGGATAAAAAAAATTGTGATCCATTCGGATCCGGATTTTTTCGGATCGGATAGGCCGGATCGCGGATCGGGTGTTTTTTGCTCACCCCTACATATTGCTTTCAAAACTTTTCACAAACAACTTGGTGGCTTTAAATCGACTCAAACTATTGCCGAAATATTTTGGTAATGTAGAGATCATCGGAGTATTTCATTCATGGTCATCTACCCTGTACCAAGATCACATGACTTAAGCTATCCTTGATCTTTCATTTGCATATGGTGATGTAGAGATCAGAGAGGCCTATTACCCTGTCGTCTACACTGCACTGTGCCAAACTTGCACTTAGCTAGAGTGCACATCACCCCTCTCACAAGAAGAGCAGGGGAAGAGTCATGACCCACCATTAGGATTAGGCCCCTCCTAATGTAATATTGTTTTAAAGAGAGGATATGGAACCACGTTCCCCTCCCTGAAACTACCTTAATTTACAACAAAGTCTCAGCACGAGACAACATACAAGGTCACACATAACGGACCTAAATCCAGTTCTACCGCAAAACTGAATAAACAACATGGTCATTATTTCTAACAAATATAATAAACTATCATATTTTATTAAGCACACAAGTTGTTCCCAACATAAATATTAAATGGGATTCAATTCCTCATTTAATAACAATAATGCAAGAGAGAACCGTCCACTTGCCTTAGAAGGCGTGCTCAACGTCCTTAGCAATTCCAACAGTAATCTTTATCACCCTTCTGCCAAATATAACAAAAGGATTTCTCAACAACGAGCTCACAGAAACACTTCTTAGTTGTATTCTCAACTCCTACAACTTCCTAATCGATAAACGATTTGATTCCCGAATATCGATTTATAATAAATCCCTAGTTATCATGCTTTAAGGAGCCATCTTGGCGGAATTATAACTAATTATCCGCTTCACTTTTGGAACAATTTTCTAAATAAAAATTGTTCATTAGCAATAGTTTTTAAAGGTGACCAAATCTCAGATCAAACGGATTAACAACGAATCCCGAGTAATTATCCGAAGTCCTTTACCTGCCAATCGATGTCAAAACTTGTATTCGTTATAACTGAAGATCCTGACGTCCGTTTCTCGAGCGGTTTGAACCTGTGAGACCGTATCAACGTCAAGATTATAAAAATCATAAATTTAATTAGCAAAGCGGAACCGAAAGGCCCTTATGGTGGCTCCGCAACCAACCCGCTAATTAATTTCGATCGTATATACCTTCACTTGAGCCCATGGCTCGTTTGGCTCGATAGTGGCTCGATCCCCTAGCCCAAGGGTGGTCGAGTATTTCCTGGCGGCAGCTCTCGCAGTGGGTGGTGGTCGGACAAGTTGATGGTCGCCGACGACGACGTTTGGCGAGGCAAAGAAGAGACCGGCAGTGAAATTCTTTCTCCCGACTTGTCGTTGTTGTCCCGCCCTGGTTCTCTTGCTGGTTCTGGTTTCCTTTTTTAGCAGCAACATAGCAAGGAAGAAGGTGAGATGAAGAGGATGATAGGAGGTGGAAGAAGAAGATGGACGGAGTAGAGGAAATTGATGGCGGTGAGAAAATTCTTTCTCCCGAGACCGTCTTCTCGACCTCGCCCAAACCTCCTCTATTTCTACCAGCTACGCATACATATCCAAGAAAGAAATTGACTTTTCCTTCCACGTTAAGGCAAGAAGAGGCGGTTTATAAAACCAAACTAGTCTCGGAACGGGACTCGCGTTAAAGCGGTAAAATTATGTAACTCCGATGGAAAAACTTACTAAATACAAAACGTCCCGTAAATTATGTAGAACAATAAAACCAATTTTCCATGATTTTATCTTGCTACCTTCAATTTTTTAGGGCTTCCGCTTCGTATTTTAAATCCTTTACAGTACACAATTAAAAAGACGGCTTATCCAATAATCATTTCTTTGTGATTTTAGGATATCACCAAGAATTTTCTAGGATATAATCTCCAACAAAAATATTGGATTAAGCGTTAAAACAGACAAAGAGGTTACAAGGATATCCGAGAAAAATTCAAAAATATCCTTAAAAAACCACAGTTATTACAAAGAATGGTTTACCTAAGAGAATTGGGGCCGCATGCTTGTCATGTTCCATTTCAAGTACATAAAAATAAGCGGGAAAGATCAACTTATCAACCATAACAAACACATCTTCTACAATCCCCTTAGGGTAAACATTAGATCTATCGGCCAATTGAATTACTACACTTGTTGAATGCAATGGACCAAGCTCAAGAGATTCATATATGGAATAAGGCAAGACAATTATAAAAACACCCAAGTCTAGCATAGCCTTATCAAACTTAGTTTCACCTATAATGCAAGGGATAGTGAACATACCTGGTCTCCGCACTTCTTTGGCATTCGTCTTTGGAAGACCACTGAGATTTGCTCGCTAACCTTGATCTTTTGCTTCCCCTTCAGCTTTTGATTCCGCTTGACCGTACATAGCTCCTTCAAGAACTTAGCATAGCTAGTAATGCTCTTGATAAGTTTGAGAAGTGGAATGTTCACCTCGCATTTGCTAAACGTCTCGAAGATCTCTTTGTCATTCTTGATCTTACGGGTTTCCTTTAATGCATCGGGAAATGGTGGAAGAGGTTTGGGAACCGAGGTCAAAGGATTAGACGAGTCCTCGCACAGAACCTTAGGCGATGTCTGGCCCTCCAGGGGAGCGGTCGCGCTCCCGCTGTTTTTGCTCGCGCTCGGCATGGTTGAGTTTCTAGTGTCTGGGCGTGGGTTGGGGCTCAAGGGCACAGTCGTGCTTTCGCCGCTTTCACCGTGCTCGGGCACCTGTACAAATTCCAAAATTTTGTCCTCCTCGTCTTCTTTCTCATGCAAAGTTGGTTGTTTTTCGTCTTTGTTTTCCAACACTTTACCACTCCGGAACGAGATTGCATTTACGTTCTATTTAGAATTAAGTTCCGTTTGAGAAGGTAATCTATTGGAATCTTTAGCTTCAAGTTTGCTCATCGCCTTTGCATGTTGGCTCATTTGATTATCCAAATTGGTGATGCTTGACAAGGTTTCTTGCTGAAATTGTCCCATAGATTCTTGCATAGTAGTCATGCTTTGGGCAAGAGTGCGGATCATATCATAAATTGTCCCATAAATTGTCCCATAGATTATTGCATAATTTTTACTAAGTAGTTTGTATAAAATATTGATAGTTGAAAAAAAAGGGTTTATTCATATTTAAAATATGCTTGCATATCAAAATTAGTTTTGTCACATAAACTTTTGGGAATAAAATAAAGTTTGACATTAGAAATAATAAAATGCATGCAAATCATATTTTAAGTATATTTTAATTATTACATATGGTTTAAAAAAGAATTTCCTTTATATTTAAATAAGAATTTACATGTGTCTTTAAAGTAAATATTTTAAAATCATAAAGAGTACTATCTTGATAATAATAATAAAGATTATTATTTTCTATCCCATATCTAAATTGTTAACTAAAATAAGTTAGATTTAACTTTCTTTCTCTTAGAATAGGGAAATAAAAGAAAAGTATAGTTAAGATTAAAATAGGATTTTAATACGATTTCGTTCGTCTTTCCTTTCAGTCAAATAGGTCGAAGCGCTCGACGTCTCAAAGAGCTTATATTTCCGAGTTACGAATATTTTTTAAATAAATCCAAGGCAAGTGGACATTCTACTTGAACCCTTCGATAAATTCGATTCTGTTAATTTGTAAAATGTTGGGAACATCTTGCTTGCCAAATAAAAACGAACCTAGGAGATACCGATTGTTAGAAATAATGACCATTGTTAGCATTATTACTATTACTATCGTTAATAGGAATTATTGCTAGACTTGTTGTATGGTTTGCTTGTTTAAAATCTCTTTTCGAGATTCGTAATTAAATTCTTAAGTAGTGTAGTAAGGGGTGCGGGCCCAACCCGACACCTCTATAACATATTAAGTCGTATCGTGAAATACCAACTTTTCTACGACTGTAAGGATCATGATCTATGTCTGCTCCTACTCGGAGGAGGGATGTGTGCACCCTAGCTAGGTGCCAAAACTCAGTTCCCGTAAGTGGTACGTCGGCCCATTCATGGCCCCCCACACTCTTAAAAATCGTTAACTAATGTGAAAGTTTTTGATCACGAAAGTAAATAAGTGCTAATTCACCTTAAAAGAAACCAAAACCGGACCGGTCTCAAATGATCGATTCGGCTCTCGGTCCGCAAGGGCGCGAGAGGTTTTCTAGAAACTTGTGTGTAATTAACGTTCCCAACATTTATTCTATTCTAGAATGTTCTACAATCCCGTAGTTCGTTCTTTCGGTTTACGAGTTATCTCATCTTGAGATTCACTCATTCCATTCTTAATAGCTCCACTTAAAGTATACACTTTTCAAAACACATCTCGAATACTTCGTAAATATAACTTCGATTCTTACCAAACTACCTTAAGGATGTCCGTTCTCGCTTGCTTAGTCTCTTTAGACTAATTCTATTTTTCTGCATCTTTGCCTGGCATTTCTCGCCTTTCGCACCAAATGCCAGACGCTAGGAAACCTCCACCGAAGGCATAAAAGACGAAGACTACTTAAGCGAAGGAAGGAAGGTCGGGTATTTTCAAGAATTGCATTTTGTGTACTCATGGGTTTTCTCCACGTTGGTTTTAAACGGTGTTAATTTTATATTCCGATGCGTAAATAACTCTTAAGCTTTATGATTTGTCAAGTCAAGTACAAACTTTGTAATGGATACTTTTAAAGTCTCACATGTGAGCAACTCTCTTTTCTATGTAATGACTTTTTAATTCCGCATATTTTATTTAATTTAATACCTTATAAAGCCTAGGGTGACTTTGGGTGATAAAACCCGAGGTCACTGGCGGTAACACCTATCGTTGCAAAATAGGGGTGTTACACCTTGAGGGTCGTTTGGAGGTGCATATTGTTGGTTTTGACTCCCATACCTCAAATTAGAATGATCCTTCTAGCCCGAATTGTATGTGTTCGAATATGGATCATACCTTTGCCTTTGTGGCCAATAACATCCAAGAGCATTGACTTCTTCCTCTTGAGTATGAAGAATATGACAGGCATCTGTCTTGTGAGTAATGTCGGAGCACGCAAGCCTTGACTTGTTGTTGTTGTCCTAATATGAATTGCTTGAACATTGTCTTCAACTCACTTACTTCCTCATGTAAAGCACTAGCATCCATAGAATGGGCAACTCTCACTGTAGCTCTTTTGCTGAATTGGCGAGAGCCTTCAGATAGTTCATGGAAAAGCTCAAATGCTTCAGTAGGAGTCTTATTCATGATGTTTCCTCCACAGGCAGTGTTGACATGTCAGCGTTCTTCATCCAATAAGCCTTCATGGAGGTACATAACAAGATCCAGCTGAGAATAACCATGATAAGGCCAGCTTGATATTAGCTTCTTGAACCTCTCATAATACTCATACAATGATTCATTCGGGAGTTGTTCAATGTTGCTAATGCTCTTTTTCAGACTTAAAAGCTTTGTGGCATGAAAATATTTCTCAAGAAAAGCCTTCTTCATTTGCTCCCAAGTCTCAATAGTGCTAGGAGCCAAGTAATAGAGCCAATCACTAGCTCCCTCTTTCAAGGAAAAAGAGAGAGCTCTAAGCTTGACTTGTTCATTAGTTACGCCCTTCGGTTTCATGCTAGAGCAAACAGCATGAAATTCAGCCAAATGTTTGTTGGGATCCTCACTCGCCTTCCCATAGAATTGAGAAAGAATATATGTATTTCCGTATTTTTTTAGCTCCTAAACCTAAAATATCATTATTATGGTTTCTGATAACAAATCTTAAGGAGGTCGTACTTAGGTTATATTTCAAGCCATCAAAATTTAACTTAAAAGTGTTTTGAGGTGGTCTATCCCATTGATTTACACGTTTCTTTCTTTTTTGTACAATCTGATTTGTTTCTATCTTGTCTTCCTCATCTTCTTTCCATTTCTTTGTTTGCTCCCATTGAGCGATATAATTTTTTGCATATTGTTCGAGGTTTTGAATCACGTCATTAGGAGATTGTGGAAAGACTAATTTGTTTATTTGATGCCAAAAACTCCACCAAGAATTTACTAGTTGTACGAATTCATTTTTTTCCAATTTTTGATGAAGATCATTGAGAATTTCAGCCGATTTTTTGTTCATAATATCATAATTTCTTATAGTGTTTTCTACTTTTACATTAATTTTATTCAACAATTTTCTAGTGTGCGGACATTCGAACAGGAGATGTCGTGTATCCTCATTCGTATAGAAGCACATCAGGCAACCAAGGGGTGGCTACTCTTTTTGCTAATAGTATAGCTTTTGTGAGTAGGCCATTAAGAAGAATTTCCCAAAGAAAATTCTTAACCTTCATCTCCTTGTTCCATTTATACATGAAAAGTATTTCTCATAAGAAAATATTATTTATTTATTTTGAGATACGTAAAAAGTAGAAGATTTACAAATATTTTAAGAGTTATAAATTTTTTTTCTTTTTTAAAATAGTTTTTAGAAAGAAAGAAAACAATGATTGTATTCCTACATATAGACCTAGTCAAATAAGAACATGGGCTAAATATGGGCCAGGTCAGACACATTTTCAACCTGCTTAGGCCCGCTCTTCAAAGCCAAACATCTTGTCCATACCTGCTAGAACAGTTGCTCACTTTTTCTTTTAAATAAAACTCATGCAAAAAAATACAAAAACTTAATATAAGACATATTGTCCCACAAAGAATAATGCGAAAACTAATCTAAGTGATGGTTTCATAGTGATTAGTAATATAAAACATGCAAATACATAGGAGAAGTACTAAAAGTATGTAAATATTCAATAAAACACAAGTAATTTACACACGAACAGAGGTCGATGAAATCAAAAGGTTAGAGATCTAAGGTTTTATTTTTATGAGGATTTATACATTATATAAAATATACAACAGTCGGGCTTTAAATCTTGTGTTGCCCTCACCCACTATCAATACTCGACCATCTTACTCATCAATAGCAAAGCGGACTAGATCGGCCCACTGGATTACATATGTTGTCCAAATCCACCCACTTTTAGGTGGGTTGAGTGGGCGGGCAGGACAGTTCGTGTTTGCTCAAGTCTATCCCTAAATTATTAAAATATTTATACCTATGGTAAACTATTAAAGAAAATTAAGCCATACGAAACTAGGAGAACACGCCTCAGGCGCGAGCGAAAAAACGAGCAAAAAGGAGTGCAAGAGACTTAGGGTTCACCTTGTCGTCGTCACCAGGCAAGTGCCGAGATCTGAGAGGCTCTCATGGCTAAGGGAAAGGTGGTGGGCAGGAAGAAGTCAACAAGAAGCCTAAAGTTGTCTTCGTCGGGGAGTTGTCTTCATCTTCACAACCTTCTACACCAGCGACAATTTCATCAAAGACCATAAAGAAGGTGAACAGAAGAATCCTAGGGGGGGCAGCTCTACAAACAGGGCAGGAAGGGGAATAAGCAATTAGCAAAGATGGGTTAACTCACATTTGTGCAAATGAAATTGATGGAAAGGAGAAAAGTGATGCTCCTAAAAATCGGGATGAGAACATCGAGCAATCTGAGGCAAGACATGGGATTAATTGAGAGGTGACCCTAAATCTAGAAGGTGTGGAACTAACAGAGAAAGAGGGTGGCCAAAAAGCAAGTAGCTTGGTAATGAGACCTTGCTTGCAACCATGTCCAACCAAGACGAGGAACAAGCCATGAGTGCCCATTCTAATAGACCGATGACACGAGCTCGGGTCATAGCCATTACCAATGCCACACAATCAATAGTCACTCGCTCTCCATTATATTATTGATGAAAAGATGATATTACCAACCTATCCTTGGGAATCTCCATTCTCACTTTCTTAGTCTCCTTAGACTAATTCCATTTGTTTCTGCATTTTTGCATGGTATTTCTCACCCTTTGAGAAAATACAAGACTTTAGGAAGCTTCCACCGAAGGTTTGAAGACGAAGGTCAAGTATTTGAAGGAAGGAAGGTCAAAGACATTTTTCAAATATTTCACTTGCATTTTGGGTCCCACGTGGAGTTTCAACAACCGTAACTTCTATTTCCATTTTGACTTTATCGTACTATGTCATTTAAGATGTAATAACAATATTTAAAGTCTCATGTTTTGAGAACCTTTAATATTATGTATTATCTTTGAATTTCTGTATTTTTCTATAATAATACACCTTAAAAGCCTTGGGTGACTTTGGACGGTAAAATCCAAGGTCACTGGCGATAATACCCATCGTTGCAAAATAGGGGTGTTATAGTGCACTTGCCTGCCGACGTTGCCACTTTCCTTGAGGAGTTCTCCGATGTCTTTCTCGATGAGCTTGGACCTGCTTTACCTCCTCTAAGGGGTATTGAGCACCAAATCGACTTGGAACCTGATGCCTCTTTACCAAATCGGGATGCATACAAAGTTGGACTTGATGAAACCAAAGAGCTTCGAAGACAAGTCCAAGAGCTCCTAGATCACGGCTACGTGCACGAGTCCCTTAGTCCTTGCATCGCGCCTATCATTTTGTCCCTAAAGAAAGACGGATCGTGGAGGATGTGTGTGGATTGTCGAGCCATTAATCAAATCACAATCAAATATAGGCACCCAATCCCACGCCTCGACGATATTTTAGATGAGCTTCATGGCACAACTCTCTTCTCAAAAGTTGACTTCAAAAGTGGTTACCATCAAATCTAAATGAAATAAGAAGATGAGTGGAAGACGGCATTCAAGGCTAAAGAAGTAGATGAGTGGAAGACCACATTCAAGACTAAGTATGAGCTCTACGAGTTGATTGTCATGCCATTCAAGCTCAACAATGCACCATCAACCTTCATGAGGCTCATGAATCAAATGCTTCGAGAATTTTTGGATAAATTTATTGTTGTATACTTTGACGACATTTCGGTCTATTCTTGTTGCCGTGATGACCATATCAAGCACCTTCTCCAAGTTTGGACACATCTAAGGAAAGAGACATTATTTGGCAACTTGGCTAAGTGTTCATTTTGCTCGTCATCCACTATATTTATTGACTATGTGGTGTCTAAAGATATCTCGAGCATTTATAAAAGCAAAGTCCAAGCAATAAAAGAGTGGCCAACTCCCAAAACCGCCACTGAAGTGCGATCATTCCTTGGACTTGCTAGTTTTTATAGCGCTTTGTTCGAGATCTTTTGACCATAGTTGCGCCCTTACACAATTTAACTAAGAGAGAAGGGTCTTTGGAGGCAACTCTGAGTCAGAACTAGTCCCACTACTAGATAAAGTAAAAATGTGATTTATGATGCAACCCTTGAGGCTGAACTAGCTAAGATTGGGGACCAAACCAGAGCATCAAGTAGTAGTGTTGTTAGGGAGGATGGGAAAAATGGCAAGAAAAAAAATTGTGGAGACTAGTGATGTTTGGCTCATAGTGACCAACCAAAGATAGGAGTATTGCTGCCAATTTGAACAAAAGTAGGGATATGTCCGAAAAATAAGTAAGGACAAAATCAACATTTCAAGCTTTGTCTAGGGAAGATGAAACTAGTGATTTTGGAAAAGGCTTGGGGCGGATTCGGAAGAAATCCTTCCTTACAGGTAAGTTCTCTATAGCTAGTTGGAACATTAAAGGGCTCAATGAGCCTTCTAAATGTGATTTTATCAATAATTTTGCAAGTAAACATAGTGTGGATATCTTTTTTATTTTGCAAACTAGAGTAAGATTTAACAAAATATGGTTTGTGTCTAGCTTTCTCTTGAATGGGTGGAGTAGAAACACTTAGTGTTTGGGTCCTAATTGCTATATATGGTTTTTTGGAAAGATAATTCGTTGATCAAGGTGGACTTTAGATTGGAGGATACTTAAATCGTGCATTGCATCATTTGTTCTGTTAAGAATTTCAAAAAAAAAACACTCGCAGACAAATATGCTTTGTTGGACTCTTTTATCGTATACCCGGAAATTTCTTTTTCAGTACAAGGATAAAACATGTTCTTATTGGTCATGGCTAGCAGCTGCCTAATATCGGTGATACGCCTTGGGCGCAAGGAAAGATCCCACTCTAACTCCTTCATTGCTCTAGTTGGACCTCTATGTTGTGTAAGCCGCTTGCATCCTTTGTCTATGCTTTTAACCAAGCTCATGAAAGAATTCAACTGTGGCAAACTGTGGACCAGTTGGCAATAACAAACCAAGCCAATCTGGAGCCATGGCCCATGAGTGCTCCATGAGGATTTCAATGCCATTAGAGAGCAGAAAGAGAAGACGGTTGAAGGTGGTGAACCTTTTCAACTCAACAAGGACCTTAGTAACTCCTTGGATAGGAATAGCTTGCTAGACATCAACTTCACAAGATCTTACTGCACGTGGAATAACAAACACACTGATGGCACTAAAATCTCGTGCAAACTTGACAAAATTTTGGCTAGTTAAAGGTGGATAGATGATTTTCCTAATTTTGCTGCTAGTTTTGAGTTGCTTGAGTCCTCTGGTCATTTGGCAGCCTTGGTTCACATCAAAGGGAATCAACCTGGAAAGAAGAAAAAAAAATTAGATTTAGCAAAACCTGGAGTGATCATCCGAGGTTCATACCAACAATGACAAATGTTTGGACTAATAAGAGAGTGACAAGTGTGAAGATGCTCACCTTGATCAGTAAGCTTAAGGCATTAAAAAGGCCTTTAAGAAGGTTGAGAGGAGCTAGTGTTGACATTGAAGAAGCCTCCATCAAAGAACTCTAAGGGAAGCTTCATATAATACATAATGAGATTTAGAATAGGCCGTATGAAGTGAGCTTGCTTGAATTAGAAAAAGAAACTATAGAGGAGCTCAAGATTGCCATAAAAAACAAGAATACTATGCTACAACAATGTGCAAAACTCCACTGGCTTAGATTTCAAGATATGTGCAATAGCTTCTTCTACAATACCATCAAGTTGAGAAAAGAAAGAAGCTCAACTATTCATAATGACCAAGGTGTTGTTTGTACAAAGGATATAGAAGTTAAAGAGTTGGTAGTTGATCACTTTAAGAGAAAAATAGGACAACCATCAACTTGCGAACCATGTGACTACTTCTAGTTTGAGGAAGGTCCAAGGATATGTGAAGAAGATAGACAAGAAATGATAGCTCTATTTGGGAGAGAGGAGATCAAGGAAGCATTGTGGGAAATAGGGATCAACAAAGCACCTAAGCTTGATGCATCAACTCCATGTTTTTTTCAAAAAGTATGGTCAGTGATAGGAGAGGACTTCACAAATGCTATTCTCGATTTTTTTTCTAAACTAGAACACCCTTGAAGGAAGTAGGGAACATTTCCTTAGTCCTAATTCCTAAAAAAGTTAGCCTTTCTAACCATCCATGACTACAAGCCAATCTCCCGCTGCTCAATTATTTGTAAAGTAATATCCAAGCTTATAGTTAAGAGGTTGTGGACTATATTGTTGTGGACATGAATCAGGGAGCTTTCATAAAAGGGAGGAGCGTTAATTCTAATATAGTTGTTTGCCAAGAAACAGTCAAGAGTTATGCTACCATATATCAGTCTAAGGTGCATAGTGAAAATAGATTCAAGAAGGCCTATGATACTATAAATTGGAGCTTCATGTTGCAAATCTTATAGGGGTTTGGATTTCACCCTCAAATGATCGATTATATCAAAGAAGGCATCACAAAATGTGCATAAACAATGAACTTTGGAGGTGAAATGCACGGATATTTCCAAGGTAAAAGGGGAATCTGCCAAGGAGATCCCTTGTCCCCATACTTGTTTGTGCTGGTAATGGAGTACCTTAGTAGAATGATTAGGAGAATGAGTAAATGTAGAGACTTCAAATTGCATCCCAATTGTTCTAAAGTGGGGATCACTAAATTGTCCTTTGCTGATGACCTCTTTCTCTTTACACATGGAGACTACTCTTCCTTAATTACTAGCAATGAAGCAAACTCTAGATAAGTTTTGCAACATGTTAGGTTTGAGGATGAATTATGATAATTCTAGAATATTTTGTGGAGGCTTGAATGATCAAAATGCTAGAGAGATCGCTAATTTGATGAGAATGGAGAGGGGTGAGCTTCACGTCACTTACTTAGGAGTACCTATCTATAGCACCAGAGCCAAAAGGAATGAAGACAAACCATTGGTAGACAAAATTACATCCAAAGTTAATGTGTGGGCATCAAGAAAATCGGCATATGCTAGAAGACTCGAAATTGTGAGAGTTGTTCTCTTTGGTATACTACAATACTGGTGCAAGATCTTTATGCTCTCGAAAGTAGGGTTGAAGCAAATAGTGAAGCTACTAAAGAACTTCCTTTTGTTAGGGAATGGGGAAAGTAAGAAGGCTCCAATAGCATGGGGAAATGTATGTGGACCCAGAGAGGAAAGTGGGCTTGGGTTGAACGAAATCATGTTCTAGAACAAAGCAGATTTCACTAAGCTCATACATGACATTCTATTAGTCTCAAATTCAATTTGGAGCGTGTGGGTTAACTCAATATTGTTGAGAGGAGAGTCTAGTCTATTGCTAGATACATCTGGAGAACGTTAATATATCAAAGAAGAGCTTAAGGAGACATTGGATAGGAATGACAATAATGACATTATTCTGACAAGAAGGGACAACTATGATTGGAAAATCATATATGAAGCTCTCAGAATTAAGGGACCACAAGTGGCATGGAACAGTTGGATATGGTGTAGGATCAACACCCCAAGGATTTCCTTTGTCTCTTGGATGATAATGAACAGAGGATTCCAAACAAAGGGCAAACTTAAACAGTTCGGCATGCTACAAGAGGATGAGTGCAAACTTTGCGACAACAACAATCAAGAGAATATGGAGCATTTATGTTTCAAGTGCAAGTTGTCAAAGGCAGTGATGGAGCATGTGTTGAGATGGGCTAAAAACAATAGGAGGTACTACATTATTGAAAACTAGATTCCATCTCTGAATGGCATGGCTAGGAAAAATAACTTTGTGTTCAATTTGTGGTTATCATGTGTTAACTTTAGGATATAAATAGAATAGCGTTTTTGCAAAGTCAAGGTGAAGTAAAGTCAGCCCTTGTAGATCCAAAAGGATAGTCAAGGTGGTTTGAGTAGACCTCGAAGGTTAGTCTCGTAAGTAGACCCCAAAGGGTACTCTCGTTTGGGTGTCGACCATAAATGTAATCACCACCGACTATTTAAAACATTTTATAAAGATGTCTTGGATAATGAAAACGAGTCACTCAAATATATCAAGCTTTCCTTCAACTAATATTGCCCTTATTCCATTCCAAGGGTATTCCACAATATGATTACGAGATAAAACGTTCCAACAAAGGACAATGGAAAAGGTTGGCAAAACGATTTCCATTAAGAATAAAACATACCTTATTCGAGCCTTGTGATTCCTCATTTATCTTCACATGAATGAACCGATCCAAGTTTGAAACTTGAGGTTCTTCCTTGATCTTCACATGAGAAAGTTGATCCATTATATCAACCAAAACGTGTTTGATTTCTTTGTGAACACTCACTTAGAACAACCCTAGACTCACCGATTTTGTGTCTTCCATATTTAACAACATGGACGCCCAACAAGCCTTTAGATAAGCGTGTCCATGGCTGTTCAAATTCAATTATGGAGAGGTTTCAAGTGGTTAGGGAAGTTGAGAGAAGTTAGGAGAAGTTGGGAAGTTACTTGGTAGTTATTTCCCCAATAACCAACTTCATCCTTATCCACAACTCTCTCCTACTCATCCTTTATGGGCGTCCAAAAGAAGCCCTAGAATGAAATAAATAGTCGTCCAAAATTCAGCCAAGGAAGCCCAAGGAGTTGGTCCAAAATCTCTTCTAGAAAGCCCAATGTCAAGCCAAAAAACAAGCCCAATATGGCAACCCATTTGGCCCAAAAATCAGCCCATATGTGCGGCCCATCTAAGCCCATTGCCACGCCCCATGGGCTGGCCCACATGGCCTAGGTCAAGCTAGCATAGCTAGACACCAAGTTAGGTCACTTAGCTAGTGTAGCTGGCCCTCAGCTAGTTGAGCTGACATCTAGCTAGATGAGCTGGCTTGAGCTGAGCTTTAGGTTGTTGAGCTGACTTACAAGCTATTTTAGCTAAACTTAGCTAGTTTGAGCTTACTTGAGATAAGCCCTAGCTACATGAGCTTCCTACCAAGCTAGTTCTTTGAGTTTAAGAGCTGAGTTAAACTTATAGAGCTAACTCTAAACTAGTTTGAAGCTTTAAAACTCTTTTCTATCATTCATAACTAAGTGCCAAGCTAATTTCATGCTTTGGTCTTTGTCTAATACATTCACCAAGCTTAGAGAAGCTTCCACTCATTCATATAATAATGCACAAAGCTAAAGGACATTCTTTCCTTGCTCAAAACCATAAAAACTAGCTTTGTTAAACATTAAGACAAGTGTCCGGCACCTCGTGCCAAACCCTAGGCGCGCCGCAACACAAGGCGTAGGCGCGCCCCGGCCGTCCCACATGCTCACGCCGCAACCTTTGCACCATGTACGGGCGCACGCCTTGCACCGGCACGCCTCTGCCGGCGCGCCTCTGCCGAGCATAGCGCTTGTGCTGGATCCTTCCAACGCCGGCGCGCCCTCGCCATGAGTCGTTGCACATGTTGCCCACCTTGCACATGAGGTTCCGTACGTGCATCGGTGTTGGTGCATCTCTTGCACTCTTTACTACGACCATTTATACTCCTTTTATCATATCATGTCAAGTCAGAAGGTCGATCTTCTCAATCGATATTCCTATGTAACTCCTTTTCTCAACATGCACACAATGGGATTGAAGGCCTTTCACAAATTACCAACACCATGTATATGTGCAGTTATGTACTATGTGTGGAGTGCTAGGAACAGAAAAATCTTTCAAAATGAGGATTGTGCCATAGAGGAATGTTTTAAAGTTGTGGTTAACCACTTGAGTAGCATTAAGACGAGATGGAAGAAACGCAATAGAGAGACTAGGTTGTAAGTAAACTTTTGACCCATATAAATGAAATCACCCCTTTATTCAAAAAAAAAAAAACTTTTAAGCCATTTTCATATTAACATTCCACTTTGAAACCTTTGACGTCCACCAAAAAAAAATTGAAGTACGTAGTTACGTACCCATATGGGAAAAAAAATATAGTAAATCATCTCATATTTGCGTTTCTCAACATTATATCACCCACTATCTCATGAAATGGTATTTTGACAGAAAAGCAGAAACGATTGACAAGATATTAAAACATTTTGTATGGGGTGAAACTTTCAAAGTAGATGATGATGGTAGTTAGAGTGAAAACACATGAGATGATATGATATGAAGTGAGTGAAGGGAATTCAAGTGAGACGCCATGTCAGGGGCCAAATGTGTGTTTTCCACGATCGACATATACTAGATTACATAAAGTAATTTATTGACGAAATAATATAAAGTTGCTACCATATATGTCATTTTTCAGAACTTTTCTAATATAGGTATAATGATCATGTAATATAGGGTTTGAGGTTTGTAGGATGGGGCCACTTAAATTATACACACAAGCGTAAAAGTGGGAGTGGATGGACAAGGTTGATTGAGACATATTATATGTGGATCCTGGGTGGATTCCCGGTTTAAACTGGTTGTGTCTCTCAGTATCTATCTATATCCATACTACTATAAGAGTTTAGATATCACAATACTATCCGGACGTTGATAAATAAAACCACAATATAGATCTTATCTAACCGTTCAACTTACATTTATTCTAACCGTTTGATTTAGTAACATCTGACCGTCCATCCAATTACTTAAAAATGCGTGTTGCACTATCGTGTGAGTGTAATAATCCGAATTGTTATTTTAATGTTACTCGAAATTCGTGTCGTTCTTGCTTAGCTCTTAAGTAATCTCGGGGAGACCGTAAAAAATATATTTTCTTGGAAAAGCGTGCCCGACTTAAGTGATATTCGGATGTAACCGGGTAATTTTGACATGTCTCGAAAAACGTGTCCAGGGGTCGCTCGTAAGCGAGGTCGTAAAAAATATATTTTCTTGGAAAAGCGTGCCCGACTTATGTGATATTCAGATGTCAACGGGTAATTTTGACATGTCTCGAAAAACGTGTCCAGGTTACTTCGCTCTCGGGGAGACCGTAAAAAATATATTTTCTTGGAAAAGCGTGCCCGACTTAGGTGATATTCGGATTTGAACGGGTAATTTTGACATGTCTCGAAAAACGTGTCCAGGTTACTTCGCTCGTAAGCGAGCTCATAAAAAATATATTTTCTTGGAAAAGCGTGCCCGACTTAGGTGATATTCGGATTTGAACGGGTAATTTTGACATGTCTCGAAAAGCGTGTCCAGGTTACTTCGCTCTCGGGGAGACCGAAAAAATATATTTTCTTGGAATAGCGTGCCCGACTTAGGTGATATTCGGATGTCAACGGGTAATTTTGACATGTCTCGAAAAACGTGTCCAAGTTACTTTGCTTGTAAGCGAGCTCGTAAAAAATATATTTTCTTGGAAAATCGTGCCCGACTTAGGTGATATTCGGATTTAAACGGGTAATTTTGACATGTCTCGAAAAACGTTCAACTTACATTTATTCTAGCCGTTCAATTTAGTAACATCTGACCGTCCATCCAATTACTTAAAAATGTGTGTTGCACTACCGTGTGGGTGTAATAAAACAAGTTTTAAGACATTGGATGGCGTGAAGTCAAGTAAATTAATACCAAAAAAACCATGCCCGTTTAAATAAATTTGCTAAAATTCCATTTCCATATTCCTTTTCCACGGAAATGCCATTTCCATACTCCTTTTCCAAAAAAAGCATGCTCCTTTAAATAAAATTACGAAAATGTCATTTTCATATCTCTACACTAATGAAGTCTCCGTCTATAATCTTGGCGCAACGCGCAGCCTAATTACTAGTACGCAATAAAAGAGTGTGTAATAATCGTTTTCTCGTATGATCCGAGTGACCGGAGTCATCTCATCATTGTGTTTTTTATTTTCACAAGTTATTCTCTCTCTCTCTCTCTCTCTCTCTCTCTCTCTTTCTCACTTATTTGGCATTTTAAAAAATTTCTACTCTGTCATGATGAATTTAGTAATTTAGGCCTTTGTTTTAAAATTCTGGATTAGGCCCAATTCCTTTTCTTCAGCCATCAATTAGGCCCAATTATTTAGTGGGTCTATTGGATACCGAGAGGCCCAACATACCATTAGCCTTTATAACTAGAGGGCTAGAGAGGCCGAACACCATTCAAGCTCACACGGCGTCGTTTTAAAAGATGTTGCCTACTTACCTGCCTTGAAAGTACCCGATGCAAATGGTTTCTGGGGGTTGTATGATTTCCTTTTTATCTGAAGGTTCAATATTCAGTTCCTCCACCTCCTCATACATGGGTTTTGGTCAGTACTTTCCTCAAGTTTTAAAAATGGAAATTTGGAATGCCAAAGCTCGGCCCTGGGATTTCACCTAAATTAGTTTCTGTTTTTAATTTAAATTGACCACTTTAAAAAGGTAGGCACTAGGAACTAATCTAGAGATCAAGAAGACTAATGGTGGAATTTACCCTCACCAATTTTCTTCTATCTGCTTTGCTGCAAAGATCACATTAGTTGCACAAAATGGTCACATAGGTTAAGTGCTTACTTGATTCAAGAAATGCCAAGTAAAATAACATTAAAATAAACCAGCACACACCTCAGAAAAGAAATAACATAAAATTTGACTGCGCAAAGGGTAAAATCGCCTACATGTTACGGGATATCATTGTTTACCATCAAATACAGTAGCTTTACATGGACGTATCAGGCATTTAATAATGTTTATCTCAAAGAATTCATACATGTCAATGCTCCAAAGGGTGATGGATTTGATCCCTTCAGAAGATGGAAACAACTAAAAGAAGTTACAATTCAAAGAGTTCAAGGCGCTGCCCAGAGAAAGGAAGCATCATGCTATTATGCTATATCAATGTTTATAACATATGAAATCCTACTTTCCTTGATTGAAACGGAGAAAGGCAAGGCCTACAGCCAAGACAGATAAAAGAGTACCGACACAATACTTAATCATGTCGAATTTTGTTGTCTCTATATGAGCCCTTACCGAATGAATCTCCTGCGAGCGTAGCAGAAACTGATGTCAAAAAACATGTACAAGTTGATAATTTCACAATAATGGAAACTTTTTAACCCTATGCTCACCCGATCAAGCTTGTTATTCAAATTGCTTGTTTCTGCACTTTGATTTGCAAGCTCATCCCTTATCCTCCTGCATTTCGTATGAGAAAATGTGAGTATGTGAAGCATCACAAACAAAAAGCAATTTTAAACTTTTAAAGAAGTAAGAACACAATGATTGTGCGTGATGTAAATCAGCCTCACCCTTTTTCAAGATTTAAGTCCAATCGCTGGCCAGCGGTGACTTTGTCAATTTCATACCTACACGAGATTTAGAAGGGACAGTTATGACTCATAAGGACCAACATAAGAACAAAGAAGAGAGCACAAAATGACGGTTATGACTTTGAAGGACCAATAAAAGTACAAAGATGGGAGCATTTGTTTGCACATTGAAAATTGGCACAAAATCAACAAAAAGAATCTCCATTTTTAATGTTCTTACTATGTAAGCATGTTGATGATGTTGTGAAATTTTAAAACCAGGCTTTCCACATATATATATTTCAAAAAGTGGGAATTTGCAACCTAAGAGGATTCTTAAGGTAATCCGCACACTATATGCAATTGAAGAAGCACCAAAGATCCCCCAATCACATAAGAAGGCATCATAAATGTTCTGTATAAACAATGACAGATGTAATCAGGCAGAAACAGAACATATTGTTATATGGTGCTAACCTCAATTCACTGCGCATTTTATCGATATCACCTTTAAGTCTCTCTGTTTCTCGTTGCAACATTGCAAAATGGTGTTCCTAGAGTAACAAACATTACAAAAATAAAGATGAAAGGCATAAAATAGGAAAAATAAATCACCCTAGAGTAACATACATTACAAAAAACAAAGATGAAAGAATTGAACAAGAACAAATTACAAAGATATGAACTAGATAAATTACAACAACAACAGCATTGACTCAGTGAGGTTCCGCTACAACGGAATCTGGGGGGTCAAGATGAGGGTACCTCCTGCCCAAAGAAAAGGGGTACACCCGATAGACCAAGGAAAAGCTAAAATTCAGCTATGTGGCAATAATAATTGAATTTAGTAAGAATGCACCAAAATTGATATAGGGACTAAATCCATCTCAAAAGCAGTGTATAAAAGCCAATGAGCATGAGGATGCACCACAATTGATATATGAACTAGGATAAATTACAAAAGAATAAACTAGGATAAATTACCAGTCTATTTTTTCTGATCACTATGCCACTTCAGATAATTTATGACTATTTTTTAAGGCACAACAAGATTACCTTCAGTCTTTCACTATAACTGTGTGCAGCAGCAGATTTAAGTGAAAAAGAAGGATAATCATACAAGTAGTATTATGAAATACAATTCAAGAATTTTGGCTTTACTGCCAAATCAACATATATGATTTGATTCAAGATTAACGAATTGATATGTGAGCATGATCCATCTACACTTTGGTTTACAAGTTTACATATATTTTGCAAATTGAACTTATGAGTCTAGCATATCTTCTGAAAGAAACTGCTTACCTTCTGCATTTCTGCCTTAGAAATAAAGGAATGAGACACATTTTCCAAACCATCATTCAACACCTCCGTTATAGCCTCCGTGATTGCCTCCGCTTGCTTTGTAGGCACACCTTGTGATTCTAATCTTCTCACCTACTCAAGAAAACGAAGAATCAGTTCAATATACACGATCGCATTTCGTCAAACGATGAAGAGAGACAGAAAGTTAAAGGATACAGAATTTACAAGAGCTAATGTGTCGACGAGAAACAGCCGTTTGCTCTTAATTGGGCTGAGCTGAGAAATCTGCCTAGTATCAATGTATCTACTGAATGAAATCAAATGCTTAGAGTTGGAAGAAGCCTTCCTACGATCAATGTATCTACTGAATGAATTCAATTTCAAGGAATTGGAAGAGAGGGAGGACGACGAGTATCCGGTAATAGCAGAGGCCGTGCTAAAATCAGCCACCACATTTAACGAATCCAATCCCTTGAACGAGCTACCATAAAACTGCAAAGCGCGCTTAGAGATCGTACGAATTGCCATTCGAACGGAACCCTAGTATTCAGGAAGAAAAAGATTCAGTTTACGAACGAACCCTAGCAGCTTTTGGCGAATTGAGAGAAAGAACAAAAGGGAATGGTGTATATGTAGAGGGAGAGGAGATTCAGAGAGGAAGAATTGCAAGGGGATTCGGCGTAGCTTCTGGGGGAGGAAGACGAAGAATTAGCCCAGACCATTTGACCCGAATATGTTTCGACTGATTCGCCGACTCACGCCAGCGAGAAATGACGGTGAAGGGCACCCAATTTTGGCACATTCCCAATTCTCGAAAATTATGGAATATTATAAAATAAAAGAGATGTGACTAAAATAGGGCAAAACTAGTCGAAAATTTATAGAATTACAATATTAAATATTATTTCCTATATTAATTTTTAATAATTATTTTTTTAAAAATAATAATTTTTGTAAGCCGTAGCTTCGGAAGCTAAATCAGAAGCCGTTTCAGACGCATCAAATGAAGAATAAGAATTTGCCCTTTCATCTATAAGATATGTATAGTTTTTAAAAATATTCTTACATATTTCGATTTAATCAAAATTTAATAAATATAAATAAATAATACTATAATTCGATATTGAAACTAAGACTAGTATCTTATCTAAAAAATAGTCCTATTTAAAAATAAAATTAATATATTAACTATTTTATTTAATATATAAATACAATTAATTAAAAGTAATTCATTTAAATTTCAATCAATAAGATTAATTTAGAAAAGATGGATGTAGAGTTTAATATGGGGTCCTTTTATATATTAGAGATTGAATCAAATGAAAATGGAGCTTATCATGAAAACTAAGAACAAATCTGGATCATTTGATTGAAACACTAGAAATGAATCTAGGTCATCCGATTAAAAAAATAAATAAAAAATTAATTAAAAAAATTAATTTTTTTATTTTTCTTACTTTATTTTTTAAAGTCTTTTTACGTATGTAGAATGATGTAAATCGAGTATGAACATAAAGCCATAAAACGTGAACATGCAATACTAATATGTGAACGTATCTATACTATATGTGAACGTATACTAAATTTTCTGAAGTTAAAACGCGATTATATGTGAACAGCCCTTGTAAAAATGTGAACATGTGTATAAAATATGTGAACAGATCGTAAAATGTCAACCGTCGTGTTTTTGGAAAAAGTAAGCAAAAAAATAAAAAAAAAAATCTTACTTTATTTTTTTAAATCTTTTTACGTATGTAGAATGATGTAAATCGAGTATGAAGATAAGGCCATAAAACATGAACATGCAATACTAGTATGTGATCATATCCATATTATATGTGCACGTATACTAAATTTTCTGAAGTTAAAATGCGGTTATATGTGAACAGCCCTTGTAAAAATGTGAACATGTGTATAAAATATGTGAATAGAACGTAAAATCTCAACCGTCGTGTTTTTGGCAAAAATAAGCGGAAAAAAAATTTTAAAAAAATTTAAATAAAAATATTTTTTTTTTATTTGTCAAATTTTTTTAAGCCGTTTAACGCTTGTCTTATGATTTAATCGAACATGAACACATGACCATAAAACATGAACAAACAGTAATAATATATGAACACAATTGTAATATATGTGAACGTAATATTTAACCTCTGAACTGAAAAATGTGATAATATGTGAACATGTCTTATAATAGTGTGAACATATGCATAAAATACGTGAATGTAATGTAAAAAATCAAATTTTGTGTTTTTGGCAAAAACAAGCGAAACTAAGAAAATTTTTAAAAATTTATTTTTTTATTTTTTGTCAAAATTACCATTTTGCCCCTATCTCTTCTAATCTTAGCCATCCATTTCTCAAACCCAAGGGTCCTCATTTGTTCTTAGTTTTCATGATAAGCCCCATTTCCATGTGAATCAACCTCTTATATATTATTTTAATCTCTACTTTAGTATATAGTAATGAAGGTTGATTCACATAAAAATGGGGCTTATCATGAAAACTAAAAACAAATGAGGACCCTTGAATTTGAAAAATGGATGGCTAAGATTAAAAAAGATAAAGGCAAATTTATAATTTTGACAATAAATAAATAAATAAAATATTTTTTTTCGCTTGTTTTTGCCAAAATCACGACATTTGACTTTTTACATTTCGTTCACACATTTTATGCATATGTTCACACTATTATAAGACATGTTCACATATTATCACCTTAACATTTTAAAGATTTTATAATATGTTCACATATATTGCAATTCTCTCGTCGTCCCTAGCGCTCTCTCTAGGGAAAAGTTTGGTTAATGACCAGATTAGGTTTTTTTTTGGTGGTTTTCATTATTGTCGCTTTTGTTTCGGAAATCTTTCGACCTCTTCTCTTCACCCATATCTCTCCACTCTTCATCCTCTCCTTTCTTTTCTTCCACAAAAAAATTTCGGTCGCTTATGGATCGCGATGTAGATGTACAACATATTCTCCACAATCTCTCCTCTAATGATACACTTTTCACGGTAATTTCAATTTCTTCCGATGATGCACTTTTTACACCTTCTGCCTGTTTTAATTTTTGCCTTATTTGCAAATCAATTTTCAATCTTTCGGCAACACACCTATTTCAATTTGATGATGAAATCCATAAACTACCAGTTCTAGATCTCTTTCTTTCCCCCTTTTGGATCTGAATCTGTCTTTTGGCAATTGAATCACATAGGGTTTCTACAGTTAAGGCAATTGGCATTCACATCGATGGTTCTCTTACCATTAACTGATGACTCTTGCTATGGCTAGACATTATCCGTGGGTGACCGACCCACCAGCTTCACCCGACTCAATTATGCGGGTGAAAAACCGTAATGAAGCGGGTGATGGGTGGGTCGGGTGATGGGTGAAATGGGTGACGGGTCGTATGTGGGTGAAATTTTATACCCATTTGACCTGACTCATCACCCACCACCCGTTTCACGTGTCTACCACCCGTAAAAAATTATCCTAAATTAAAATTAGGTTTAGTTTTTTTCTAAAAGAAAGTTTGGGACTTGAGGGTTTTTTTTTAAATTCTTGATTTTTTTAAATATTAAAGCTATACATACCCAAAAGAATAAATACCTAATGAAATCTCATTACGATAATGTAAATATTTTTGCTAAGGGGTCTGAATGATCTAGGAACTTGTTTTAACGAGGAATTTGAGGATTACTATTGGAACTTAAGCAAGTGAAAGATATAGAAATTTGTAAGTCAACATATGTGAATCTTCACGGATAAAATGTTTGAAAATATCTTGAATATCACTTTAGTAAGCGGATTGTTGCATTAACTTTTTTATATCAATTCTGAAATTTATAAAATTTTATTGTAATTTTAGAATTCATGGGTGACGGGTCACTCAACTCACTCGCGGGTGACGGGTGGATCGGACATGGGTGAAAGGTTCCAAGAGTGATGAGTGGGTCGGGTGATCCAATTTATTTCATGGATCGGGCGGTGGAAGTGCTCCACCCACCTATAACCCGACTCATGACCAACCCTAACTCTTTCCGAATCATTTTGGATTCTGTTTTATGTATATGTGTGATTATTGTTGTTCCTAAAGCTATGTTGAGTGGCACTCGCATCTCTTTTGCAATCC
Organism: Fallopia convolvulus; assembly: GCA_964016875.1. Lineage (NCBI taxonomy): Eukaryota > Viridiplantae > Streptophyta > Magnoliopsida > Caryophyllales > Polygonaceae > Fallopia > Fallopia convolvulus. Next base: position 2,324,297 of record OZ024736.1, read on the forward strand.
GTGAGATTCGTCAATCTCGTATTCCAATTGCATTGCAATTTAATGTTGTTGTTAAAGATGCGTGTTCATGTGATTCCATTGGTGTTTCTACTCCGCTGATTATGCCTCTCTCATTGATTAGAATCTTGGTTGTTGATGCTGATGACACCCGAAATAACGGCTACGCTACGAGACAAGAAACAATTTATTATATTTGAGTGCAAACACTTGCTCCCTTATTTATGATTTTCCGTGGTTGCGAGGTTACAAACCTACGAGGTTGATGTACAACTTCGAGAATCACACCTAGACCTCCTACAAGGTTCCGAGATCGCACCTATCGTTGCGAGGTCGATTCTAAGGCGAGGTAGATTTGAGGATATGATGTAGGGAGTTTTGTGAGTTTCTGTAGTGAGATTTTAGGCGTGAGCGAGGTCTCTGTGCGACTTTGGGATCTTTCTGTGGGTTTCTCCTATTTGTAGCGAGGTCTTTTGACGATGTTCCTATCACGTCGATCTTTAACTAACAAGAGGGTTCTTGAGTTCAAGTGGTTTTTCGACCCCCTCTTCCTACGAGGTTCTTCTCTATTTATAGAGAATTGGGGGGGCTGAATTTAGGCCAATGTTCGATGTGGGATACTCGAAATAAGGGCTTTTGATTGGTCCATGAGTGAGGCCACTTGTGATTGGTTTGGGAGTGAGGTTGTTGGTGATTGGTTCGAGCGGGCGGGCGCATTAGCAGAGTCGGTGACGAGGTCGAGACCTCGTCCCGGGATGTTCGACCTCGTCCCGGGATGTTTGAGAGACCTCGCATTCGTCGGGAGTTTTGTTTTTAAATAACCGAGCGTGGACGTGGGTCCCCAACTTGCCTATGGGGGTCCTCCTGGGCCCACTTTTTGCTTTTACTGTTTTGGACATCATCATAATCCCATGGCCTGGGGGCCTCGCCCCGAGGGTCGCAGGGCATAAGTTTCCTGGATTCGCGAGATGTGGGGTGTTTTTTAGAGGTTATGAAGGTCTCGAGGTTGGGAGGGCGCTTTGCGAGGTGTGAGGCTCTGTTCTGCGCGGATGAAGATCCTTGGGCCTTTTCGCCGTTCTCTGCTTAGTGGGCCGTCCAGGTAAGAGGCCTAAGAAGCCTTTCGGGAGTGGGGGGAGACTCAGATCTGCTCTATATAAGGGCGTATCCCACACGCTTCCCCCTCATCTTCTCTCTCCAATATTTTCGCTCCTTCTCTCTCTTTGTCTCTTCGGTTTCTTATGAGCGGTTTCTCCAGACGGTTTTCGACGAGCTTTTCGCCGTTCGCTAGTTGCGCCACCGCCTCTCGTTCGCCAACCTTTAAACAAGTAAGTTCTTGATCTTCTTCCTCCTGTCTTTGGTATTTTTTGCTTTTGTTTCTTCCCTTGTTCACTTTTTGCCCTGCGTTTCGTAAGGGCGACGGTGTGTCGCCCGGTGTTTCACGCCGGTGTCACGGTGGCGAAGCGGCGGTGGCAGGGTTGTGTGGTTTTTGGCGTTTGCCCTTTGTTATTTTTCTTCGTTCTTTCTTCGTTCCGTTCTGCATCTGGGTGGGTGTTTGTGATTCCTGGGTATTTTTTTTCGTTCTTTCTTCGTTCCGTTTCGCATCTGGGTGGGTGTTTGTGATTTCTGGGTGTTTCTTCGTTCTTTCTTCGTTCCGTTTCGCATCTGGGTGGGTGTTTATGATTTCTGGGTGTTTCTCTGCTGGCTGCGCGGCGGCGTTGTTGGTGGTTTTTGTTCCGTAGAGCCCTCGTAATCCCTTGGTTTTTCGTCTCCTCTCCTTTCTTTTCGCCCTGCTTTTCTCCCCTCTTTTTTCTTCGCGTTACGCTCCGGGGGGCGGTGTTGTGGTGGTGAGACGGTGGGGGGGGGGCGGTTGCCGCCGTGAAGGTATCGCTGGGTTTTTGGGTTTATCGCTTTTCTCTCTTTCTTTTTTGCTTGGGGTGACGGTTGAACTCCCGTTTCTCCGCTCACCATTTTTCGAATTTCGAAAACCCTCGGGAGCCCAAACGTCATGATGTCTGATTGACGGGACGTTTGGGCTTCCGCCGCTGGCTTCCACCGTTGGTTGGCCTTCTTTCTCTTTCTTTTCTTTTGGCGCTTCAAATTCTTCTTTGCCGTCCTATCTTGTCAGAGTAGCCCGTAGGGTGCCACGTGGCCTTTCCCTTTATGACCTCGCGTTGCTTTGTCCCTCGAGGTTGCGACCTCGTGCCCATTTTCTCCCGAGGTTATGATCTCGCGCTTTTTCCTTTTCGAGGTTATGACCTCGTGCTCTTTTCTTTTCGAGGTTATGATATCGTGCCTTTCCCTTTTCGAGGTTATGACCTCATGCTCTTTTCTTTTCGGGGTTATGATCTTCGTGCTTTGCTCTCGGGCTCGACCTCGTCCTTCCTTCTTTCCCGGGGTCATGATCTCGTGTTTTTCTCTTTGTTTGCCTTGCCTTTGGTGCCTTACTGACCTTTTCTTTTCCAGGTGCTAGCTTTTCGCGGCCTGGACGTTGTCTTTTCATGCCTAGGAGAGCCTCTGCGAGCCCACCGCCCGACTTTGTCTTTAATTTCCAAGAGAATTTCTATCAGGAGGTCTCTGAGTCCGTAGGAAGCGTAGAGCCTAGTGATTCCCAGAACCCAAGTTCCCCTTCGTTGGTCTTCAGCGAGCCCTCATCCAGCGACTTCGCTGTTTCGATCAGTTCGCATTTCCCCCGTCTGCGCATATACTCTGGTGTTGAAATGGCTTCCTCTTCTTCTCCTGATGTGATCGCCTCTGAGGTCGAGGCGAGGTTGGACGCGGCCATTGCCTCAGCTTCGGCCGCGTATGTTCCCTCGAGCTTCCCCGAGGCCTATATTACCGATGCTGTATCCGGCATTCCCGTCGTCCTCAGAGAACGGATTCCTATGAGTCCGAGTACTCCCGAGGCCTACCTGTCCGAGGGGGTGGCCACCGATTTGACGCTGGACGACCTCGCGGACATAGCTAAAGATTTCCCCTGGCCCGAGGGAGTCGAGCTGGCACTGCCAGAGGATGAGGGGCGACCCCTGGCGTCCTACGAGGGGTGTGCGGTCGTGAACCTCGTCAGTCTTCAAGCGGGCTTTAGGCTGCCCCTGGCCCAGCACATCGTTGATTTCTTGTGGGCCATGGGTGTCTGCCCCGCTCAGTTGTTCCCGAACGCCTGGCGGTTGTTATGTGCTTACACAATTCGAAGTCGCGAGCTTCTGGACGAGCCGAATCTCAGCGACTTGTCGGCGTTAGTCTTGGCGAGGAGAGAACCTCGTTGTTCCCTGGTCAACCTCAGCACACCGAACGTCAAAATCATCTCGACCCAGTCGAACGTCGGGACGTGGAAACCTAAATGGTTTTTGGTCCGAGACCTCAGCGGGAGATACCTTAATTTCCCTGTGGCACCGGGTACTTACGAGAGATGCGTGTGCCCGTACAAGGTCGCCGAGTTCCAGGCGCTCAAGGCCAAGTATGCCACAGCGTACCAGGCGCCATACGAGCGCTACCTTTCTCAGGACCGGCTTGAGCGGGCCGGGCTGAGCCTCAGTTTCCCTCCTCGCGAGGGCGGAGAGGGTATTTTATTACCTCTATTTCCCTGATTGTTTTCTTTGTTTCTGACCTCGTTGCATTTGTTTCTGACCTCGTTGCGTTTGTTTCTGACCTCGTTGCATTTGTTTCTGATCTCGTCCTAACTTGTTTTTTCTTTTTACTCCTTTCTTGACAGTGGACCTTCTGCACGCTCTTACCACGACGTCGAAGGGGAAACAACCCATGACGTCTACTTCCAAGACCCCTGCTCCCCGGGCCCCCAAGGGGATTTCAATCAACGAGCCGAGCTCGCAGCCGAGCTCGCAGGCGAGGACAGGTACAACGCAGCCGGGACCTGTCCCGCCAATGGCCGCGGCAGGGGGAGCCCTGCCCAAGGGGAACGTTACGAGGGCGTCGCAGTGGGACGTCACGGGGCCGCCCCAAGGGGAAAAAAGGCCTGATGTGGTTCCGTCAAAAGGGGCCACCACGAAGGGGACCACCCATCCCCCCCGGGCGTCCGACGACAAGGCCGGGCGGAAGAGGAAAGACGCGGGGTCTTCCCTCGAGAAGAAGAAGAAATCCCGGTCGGGCGACCACCAACGAAGCTCGCGGGATCTGGAACTCATTCTTGCTTTCAACTTCGAGGGGCAAAGCCGCGTGGATACAGGCCCCCATCCTGCCAGGTTTCACTGCCCTGGACCCATCAGAGGGGCCCCGTTGGATTGGGCCCGGGGAGATTACAAGGAGGAGGTCGCGTGGGCCAACAACCTCACCGAGGCGGCGCTCGACGACGAGGCCGCTCGGTATTCGGCCATGGTAAGCCTCTTCTTTTTTTTTTTCGTGTGTTTGATTCTTGTCTCTTTCTTGTTTCTTTTCTCATCCTTCTGTGAACCTGCAACACACCTTTTTTGACAATTACAACCGAAGTCGCATCGTCCTCCTTCATTCGAGGATGGACAAGATGGAGGCGGCGCTTCGGGCCCGCAGCGAGGTGTGCGAGCGACAGGCCAAGGAGTTGGCCGAGGTTGCGGAGTCGTCCAAAGCCGCGGAGGCTGCGGCCAAGAAGCGGGTCGAGGCCGCGGCAAGGGAGGAGGTGAAGGCGGCGAGGGAAGGGGAGAAGAGGGCGAGGGGCGAGGCCGAGGTTCTGCGGGGCGAGGTTGAAGGGCTTCGAGGCAAGCTTTCCGCCGAACATGAGTTCTTCAAGGCGAAGGAAGCGGAGTTTCTGAGGGCCGAGGAGGAGATCAGGCGCCTCGAGGGGCGTATTGTTGAGCTCAACAAGGAAGTCGAGGTCGCGGGTCCCAGGTATGTGGACTCGGAGGAGTACAAGGCGGAGCTGGTGGAGAGTGTGAGGACAATGTTCCACCAGGCAGTCCGCATGGGCGTAAAGCAGGCGGTGGCCAAGTATGGGCACCTCAACCCCCAGATCGTCTTTTTCAACCCCAACTACAACGAAACCATGGGGGAGCTGGGGTCGAAGGATCCCGAGGGGGAATGCGAGTTCTTCCTCAACAAGGACGGGACCGTGTCCAGCACTGCGCCCCCCGAGGTAGAGCTTGTTGGAGGGAACCCGGAGTTAACCTCCACGGGACCTCAGCCCGCGACCAGTGCGCCCGCGCCTCTTGCCTCCGCTGCCCCTGCTCCTGCTGAGCCTGCTCCTGCTGAAGCCCCGGTTGTTTCCGCCAAAACCCCTAAAACAATTGATCTTACCGGTCCCGAGGTTGAAACCTCGAAGAAATGATGAAAACTTTTTTGGGGGGGCCCTACGGTGTTTGTAATTAAAACATCTCTTTTTTTTTGTTTGGGTGACCCTACGGGGTCTGTAATCGAAAACACCTGCTTTTGATCTTGTGCCCTTTGTCACTTTCTTTTCCTATGCTTGTTTGATTTAGACTTTCTTGCATACGTCAGTCCTTATCCGTCCAACCCCATGGTTCGAGTGTCACATCTTTTGTGGGGCTCGGACCACACCGGGCGTTGTAGTCCTGCGACGAGGTCGTGAGCCTCCGTTCGGACCTCGTTTTTGTGGAAGTTCGTTCCATCCTAAAAATAGTTGTCCGCGAACCTCGTTCGTGTCCCAACCTAAAAATAGTCGTCCGCGAACCTCGTTCGTGTCACCGAGATTCTCCAACCCCAAGCGCGAAGCGAGGGGTGGAGCTTTTCAACGAGACTCTCCAACCCCAAGCGGGGAGCGAGGGGTGGAATTTTTCCAAACGAGTTTCTCCAACCCCAAGCGTGAAGCGAGGGGTGGAACTTTTCAACGAGATTCTCCAACCCCAAGCGGGAAGCGAGGGGTGGAACTTTTTTCCAAACGAGATTCTCCAACCCCAAGCGTGAAGCGAGGGGTGGAACTTTTCAACGAGATTCTCCAACCCCAAGCGGGAAGCGAGGGGTGGAACTTTTTTCCAAACGAGATTCTCGAACCCCAAGCGTGAAGCGAGGGGTGGAATTTTTCAACGAGATTCTCCAACCCCAAGCGGGAAGCGAGGGGTGGAACTTTTTTCCAAACGAGATTTTCCAACCCCAAGCGGGAAGCGAGGGGTGGAACTTTTCAACGAGATTCTCCAACCCCAAGCGGGAAGCGAGGGGTGGAACTTTTTTCCAAACGAGATTCTCCAACCCCAAGCGTGAAGCGAGGGGTGGAATTTTTCAACGAGATTCTCCAACCCCAAGCGGGAAGCGAGGGGTGGGACTTTTTTCCAAACGAGATTTTCCAACCCCAAGCGGGAAGCGAGGGGTGGAATTTTTCAACGAGATTCTCCAACCCCAAGCTGGAAGCGAGGGGTGGAACTTTTTTCCAAACGAGATTTTCCAACCCCAAGCAGGAAGCGTGGGGTGGAATTTTTCAACGAGATTCTCCAACCCCAAGCGGGAAGCGAGGGGTGGAACTTTTTTCCAAACGAGATTTTCCAACCCCAAGCGGGAAGCGAGGGGTGGAACTTTTCAACGAGATTCTCCAACCCCAAGCGGGAAGCGAGGGGTGGAACTTTTCAACGAGATTCTCCAACCCCAAGCGTGAAGCGAGGGGTGGAATTTTTCAATGAGGGAGCGTTTTTAGAAAAGCCTGCAATCCTTTATTTACCAACTGTGAGGAACAACGGGGTTTCGAGTTTCTACATGTAATATTTTTGAGTCGTGCGACGTTCCACGTTTTGCTCAGTGTGCGCCCCTCGTCGTCCCTGAGTTTGAAAGCCCCGGGCGCGACTTCTTCTCCGAGGATGTAGGGTCCTTCCTAGTTAGGGTCCAATTTTCCTCCTTCGGTGCGTCTTAGCACGAGGTTTCCCGTGGACAAGAGGCAAGGTCTGACCTTCTTGTCGTGGTATACGGCGACACGTCGCTTGTATTCTCTAGAGCGCAGGTCCGCTACCTCGCGGATTTCATCTCGGAACTGCAGTTCGACTTTGAGGTTGCCCTCGTTTTCTTTTTCGTCGAAGTTGTACACCCTTGCTGATGGAATTAGGGTTTCTACGGGAACGAGGGCTTCCGCCCCGTAGGTAAGAGCGAAGGGGGTCTCGCCCGTTGCGCGGCGCGAGGTCGTGCGATACGTCCAGAGGACGAGGGGAAGTAATTCGGCCCAGCGGCCCTGTGCCATGCCCAGGCGCTTCTTGAGGTCTGTCAAGATGCGGGCATTAACGTTTTCTACCAGGCCATTGGACTGGGGATGAGCCACAGAGGAAAATTTAAGGTTGATGCCCAGCTTAGAGCAGAAAGTCCGAGTTTCTTCGTAGTCGAATTGGGGGCCATGGTCGGTCATGATTGTCATGGGGACACCGAAACGGCAGACGAGGTTCTTCCACAGGAATTCGCAGACCATTGCCCCGGTGATTTTTGCCATTGCCTGTGCTTCGATCCACTTCGTGAAGTAGTCCACGACGACCAAAATGTATTGCACTTGGCCTGCAGCTTTAGGAAATGGGCCTAGAATGTCCATTCCCCACATTGCGAATGGGCATGGCGCGTGAATGCTATGGAGGGGAGCCGTCGGGGTGTGTTGGACGTTTCCGTGTTTCTGGCATCCGACGCACTTTTGGACGTAAGCTCTCGCGTCTTGTCGGAGAGTGGGCCAAAAGTACCCCAAATGGACGATTTTGTGTGCCAAAGACCTCCACCCCGGGTGTCCACCACAAACTCCCTCGTGGGCCTCGTAGAGGACGTGGTCCGTGGCCTCGGGCGGTATGCGCAGCAGATTGGGCTCAGCGTAGCCCCGGCGATAAAGCTGGTCGCCGACGACGCAGTAGCGGGCGGCTTGCATTTTTAGTTTTCTGGCCAGCGCGGGGTCCTCTGGGAGGATGCCGCTTTGTATGTATCTCGTCACCGGGAACCTCCAGTCCTCGGTCCTTATGGACATGACCTCGCTATCGACGCTTCGTGAGAGCTTTCTCTCCACCATTACGCGGTTTCCCACATCCAAGGGAAGTGCGGAGCCTAACCTGGCGAGGGCATCCGCCTTGGTGTTTGAGGTCCGCGGGATTGACTCCACCGCGAAGGTTTCGAGGCATGAAACCAAGGCCTTGACTTTTGCTCGGTAGGCGGGCAGAAAACCTGTCCTGGTGTCGTATTGACCGTTGAGTTGTCGTGCTACCAACTCGGAATCTGTGTAGACCCTGATTTTGCGGGCTCCGTTGAGTAGCGCCATCTCGATCCCAGCGATCATAGCCTCGTACTCGGCGTCGTTGTTGGTGGCATCAAAGGCGAAGTTGAGAGCATACTCCGTCTCGATTGAGGGGCCAGCGAGGAACACCCCGGCCCCGCCACCGGCGTCACATCGTGAGCCATCAACGAACACCTTCCATTCGTCCGAGCTTGTGTCTGTCTCGGGGAAGGTGACCTCCACCATAAAGTCGGCGAGGGCTTGTCCCTTCATCGCGGTTCTCGGAAGATAATTGATATCGAACTCGGAGAGCTCGACGACCCACTTGGTCATACGCCCAGAGAGGGCGGGCTGATGCAGAATCTGACGAAGTGGGAGGTCCGAAAGAACCTGGATGGGATGTGCGTGGAAGTATGGGCGTAGGCGCCTTGCGGCGGTCACCACAGCCAGCGCCATCTTTTCTGCCGGGGAGTATCTCTGCTCCGCAGGCTGGAGCACGCGACTCACAAAGTATACCGGGTGCATGGCCTCTCTTGGGAGCACCGCGCTGACGGTCTCGGGACTCACCGCCACATATAGTTGCAAATCTTCGCCTGCGTGTGGAGGTGACAAAGTGGGGAGCTTGGTGAGGAAGGTTTTTAACTCGGAGAAGGCTGTCTCGAGCTTCTCGTCCCAGACGAACTTGTCATTCTTTTTGAGGGCGGCAAAGAACGGGAGGGACTTGTCTGCTAGGCAGGAGCAAAACCTCCTCAAGTAATTTACAGCGCCGTTGAGTCTCTGTACCTCGGTACGAGATCGGGGAGACCTCATTGCGAGGATAGATTCTATTTTGGCGGGGTTGACGTCGATCCCGCGCTCGCTGATCATGAATCCCAAAAACTTCCCCGAGGACACGCCAAAAACGCACTTCTCGGGGTTCAGGCTGAGCTGGTGGTGTCCGAGGGTGGTGAAAACCTCGGCGAGGTCAGCCAGGTGCTCCTCGGGGCCCTTGCTCCGCACCACGATGTCGTCGGCGTAGGCGGATACGTTTCTGTCCAGGTGGTCTTTGAAAATCCGATCGACGAGGCGTTGGAATGTGGCCCCTGCGTTCTTGAGGCCAAATGGCATGACCTTATAACAGTATGTCCCCCGCTGAGTGATAAAGGATGTCTCCTCTTCGTCGCGGGGATTCATCGAGATCTGGTTGTACCCCGAGTAGGCGTCGAGGAAACTCAAGACCTCGTGCCCAGCAGTCGAATCTACAAGTGCATCGATCGAGGGCAGGGGGTAGCTGTCTTTGGGGCATGCCTTGTTGAGGTCTTTGAAGTCTACGCACATCCGCCACTTGCCGCTGGCTTTTTTGACCAACACGACATTGGACAGCCATCTCGGATACTGGACTTCGCGTATGAAATTTGCGGCCAACAGCTTGGCCACTTCTTCATTTGCGGCGGTTGCCCTTTCTTCGTTCATTTTTCTTCGACGCTGCACCACAGGACGAATGGCGACGTCGATGTTCAGGGAGTGCTGGGCCAGGGTCCGAGGCACACCTCGAAGATCTTTTGCAGTCCAGGCGAACACGTCGCGGGACCCAGCAAGCAGGGCTTCTAGTGACGCTGCTACGTCCCCAGTGAGGCAACCCCCGAGGTAGATCTTTTCTGATTTGTTTTCGAATGGGGTAATCACCCTTCTTTCTGTCTCGGGAGTGGGTATTGTGAAATCCCGGACCTCGAGGTCTGCTTCACCCGAAGTCTCCACCATGAACACAAGGCATTTTTGCTTAGCCGAGGTCATGTAGCAGACGCGACCCTCTTCTTGGTTGCCCTTTACTTCTCCGACACCCACGCTGGTGGGGAACTTCATTTTCAGGTGGTAGATGGAGACCACCGCCTGGAATTTCATCAAGGAGACTCTCCCGATGATTTCACTGTAAGCCGAGGGCAGGTGCACCACCGTAAACTCTATTACCTCGGTTCTTGTTGTTGAGCCAATACCGAGGGTCATCCACAGGTCTATGAGACCAGCGACATCGACCACGTTTCCCGAGAAGGAGGTGAGCTTCCCAGCGTAGGGCCTCAAGGATGTCGCGGAGATCCCTAGTTGCTCGAAAGCGCCAAAATACATGATGTCCACGGAGGAACCCATGTCCACCAGTATTCGCTTCACTATTTTCGAGCCCAACTGAGCGTGTATCACCAGGGGGTCGGAGTGGGGCATATGGAGCCCTTCGGCATCTTCTGTCGTGAAGGCCATACCCACGTGGGATCGTGAGGTTTGTTTCACGCTGTATACCGAGGGCTCATGGTGACTTGCCCTCGCGTATCTTTTTCTTTCCGCCTGGCTCGAGCCCGCCAGCGAGGGTCCGCTTGAGATGGTGTTGATGTACCCGTCGGGCGCCGCGGCTTGTCCGGAGTGCGACTGCCTTGCCGGAGCTTGTTGTTCTGTGTTGCTTGGTCGGGACCGGGTTGGTTCCTGCTGCACGAGGTTGGCCCCTGACGCGGGGTTGGCGCGCTTTTTCTCGTTTGGGTTGTAGGCGGGGCCACCTTTGCCTCTGTAACCTCGTGGCTTCCCGCCGAAGCAGCTCCAACCCCCACCGCCACGGTTGTCGTAGCGGTTGTTGCTTCTATTGTCGTTGTTGCCTCTGTTATTGTTGTTGCTTTTGTTGCTGTTGTTGTTGCTTTTGTAATCGGCACGCCGGTCGTGAGTTTGCGTCATGTATGCGTCCCTCGCGGTCGGCGCAACCACCTTAGCTTTTCCTTTAGCCTCGGTCACGATTTCCTTGTCGGTCCTCGGTCGCGAGCTCTGGCTGGCGGCGTCCTCGGCGTAGACCTGTGCCGTGATCCGAGCACACAGGCTCTCATATGTGGTCGGATATTTGAGGAAAATGCGACATTTGAAATCCCCCTGGCGAAGGTTGCCCATGAGGATGTCGCGGACCGAGGCCTCGTCGATTTGCGCGATCTCAGCGACCGCGGTGGTGAACCTCGTAAAAAAGGTACCCAACCTCTCGTTTTCCCCCTGCTCGATGCCACGGAGATCGTGCATGTTCTTCTTGCGCTTTCTCAAGCCGTTGAAGTGCCCGACGAAGGACTCGCATAGCTGGGAAAACGAGGCTATCGACTCGACCTTAAGGCTGGTGAACCACGTCATTGCGCTTTGTCCAGAGTGGTTGGAAAGATCCGGCAGAAAATGGCGTCATTGTAAGAGTTGACGTTCATCTGGACGGCGTAATGTTTTATGTGGTCTTCGGGGTCGGCCGTGCCGTCGTAAAGTCCCATTTGTGGTCAATGGAAGCCTTTGGGCATGTGTGCCTCTTGGATTTTGGGTACGAAGGGATTCCTGTATCCACTCTCGACGGATGGGCGAACAGACTTCGACTTTGACCTCGCCAGAGGGCGTGGCGCACTTGTCGCCGTCTCGGACAGCTCCATGTCGCGCCTTTCTGCACGTCGCGAACGGGATCGCGAGATCTGCATCGGATCTCGGGAGGGTCTCTCCGTGGTAGACCCGTTCGTGGGCGCCTCTTGCCCCGGCATGTAGCCCAGGACATATGCGGGCACGTACTCGGAGTGAGGTTGCCCTTGGGGGGGAATCGGGACGTATGGGGGAGCTTGGCCCTGTTGGTACTGCCCGTACCCCGGATAGGGATACTGGTTGAAAGGAGCGCCACCCTGTTCATATCCCTGGAACGGGTATGGGTTTTGCGGGATGTTGTATGTCCAGCCTGGCTGGACCACAAAAAGGTATTCTGGCGGACCTGCCGTCGCCCATGGAGGGGTCTCGGCCATATTGTCGGGATGTTGGGGGAAGAAATTGTTTGGACAAGCCATTCTGAGGGGGTTTTAGGAATCAAGGTTTGCACTTAAATGGGAAGCTGCTTAGGATGAAGAGGTTCCCACAGACGGCGCCAGTGATGACACCCGAAATAACGGCTACGCTACGAGACAAGAAACAATATTATTATATTTGAGTGCAAACACTTGCTCCCTTATTTATGATTTTCCGTGGTTGCGAGGTTACAAACCTACGAGGTTGATGTACAACTTAGAGAATCACACCTAGACCTCCTACAAGGTTTCGAGATCGCACCTATCGTTGCGAGGTCGATTCTAAGGCGAGGTAGATTTGAGGATATGATGTAGGGAGTTTTGTGAGTTTCTATAGTGAGATTTTAGGCGTGAGCGAGGTCTCTGTGCGACTTTGGGATCTTTCTGTGGGTTTCTCCTATCTGTAGCGAGGTCTTTTGACGATGTTCCTATCACGTCGATCTTTAACTAACAAGAGGGTTCTTGAGTTCAAGTGGTTTTTCGACCCCCTCTTCCTACGAGGTTCTTCTCTATTTATAGAGAATTGGAGGGCTGAATTTAGGCCAATTTCGATGTGGGATACTCGAAATAAGGGCTTTTGATTGGTCCATGAGTGAGGCCACTTGTGATTGGTTTGGGAGTGAGGTTGTTGGTGATTGGTTCGAGCGGGCGGGCGCATTAGCAGAGTCGGTGACGAGGTCGAGACCTCGTCCCGGGATGTTCGACCTCGTCCCGGGATGTTTGAGAGACCTCGCATTCGTCGGGAGTTTTGTTTTTAAATAACCGAGCGTGGACGTGGGTCCCCAACTTGCCTATGGGGGTCCTCCTGGGCCCACTTTTTGCTTTTACTGTTTTGGACATCATCAGATGCTAACTTACTTTCCGTTAAAGCAAACTTGCATGAATGTTTCACGCTAACTGAACTTCTCAGTAATTATGAACGATCATCCGGTCGAAAACGACATATGGCTACTTCAGATGTTTGTTTAAGCATTAATGTATGTATATTAGATATATTGTATGTCTTTATTATTTGTCTGCTTGTAAACATGCCATTAGACATTTGAATATTGTACCTCATTTTATAGTTTGTTTATGGTCCGAGTTGGGACATGAACAAATATTTGATACTATATAATAATAACACAATATTCTTTCTTAAAAAAATGTGTTCTCATCTTAGTATTGTTTGTTCATGTTTTATGGTCATATGTTCATGTTCGATTAAATCATCATATATGCGTTAAAAGGCTTTTAAAAAATTTGACAAAAAAAACAAGCAAAAAACAAGTGAATATAATGTAAAATGTCAAACGTTGTGTTTTAGGCAAAAACCAGCGAAAAATAAAATAAAATATTAATTCCTTTTGGTACCCTTCAGGTTTAGACTTTTCCTTTTGGTACCCAAAAATTTTTTGTTTTCCTTTTGGTACCCCTATATTTTGTATTGAATTTGTACCGTAACCTAAAGTTAGCAAAACCCTAAATTTCCATCCAAAAAACTCACTGTTCCGTTAATCCCTGAAAAAGTCCCAAAACTAAATAACAAAATCACTTTATTAACCTTCTTTTAACTAAAAAAAATCCCTCGGCTCAAAAAAGAAAAATTCCCAAATTTCCATCCAGCATCTTCGTCGGATACAGCGGCGCCTGATACACCTACGACATCAGCGTCTCCGTCGGAGTCATGGTTCTCATCACCGCCATAACTCTCGCCTCCTACTTCTGTGATCGCTCCGGCAATCGCCGTCTCGGGGTGGCTTCGGAGGCTAGCAACAGCAGAATCGACAATTGCAGGAGTGCGTAATTGACATCGGAATCGACGAGGAAACGCTCCATGGCTACCCGAAATTGCTCTATTCCAAGGAGAATTTCTTGAAGAAGGATTCCACGGCGACGTGTTGCTCGATTTGCTTGGCCGATTACAAGAACGGTGACGTATTGAGGTTTTGCCTGATTACGCTCACATCTTCCATCTCCGGTGCGCCGATCCGTGGCTCCGCCTCCATCATGTCTGACTTAGCCGTTGCCGACGCCGCAGTCAACGCCGCTCATGGCATTCTGATTACAACATCTACGACACCCAACCCATAATACCACAGAAGTTAACCCAGAAACAAAGAGACGGAAAAATTCAGATCAGGTCATTACCATTGGAAAATAAAAATAAGAAAAATATATTAATTTGAATTTTGTCCACGAATCAAACCAATTAGAGATAGTATTGTTGCGTAATTGATTCATTTTGGGCTAAAAGGGAAAAAAATGATTTTTTTTTAATTTTTGGGATTTTTTATAAAGCATTGATGGAATATTGATCTTTTGGATAGAAATTTGGGTTTTTACCCACTTTTGGTTACGGGAAAAATGTAACACAAAACATAGGGGTACTAAAAGGAAAATAAAATTTTTTTGGGTACCAAAAGGAAAAGCCTAAACCTGGAGGGCACCAAGAGGAATTTCTCTTTTTTTAATTACTATTTTTAATTTTATTTTATGATAGTCAAACTTTTTTAAGCCTTTTAACACTTGTATGATGATTTAATCGAGCATGAACATAACACTTGTATGATGATTTAATCGAACATGAACATATGACCATAAAACATGAACAGACAATATTAATATGTGAATACACTTGCAATATATGTGACGTATTTAAAATCTCTAAACTGTTAAGGTGATAATATATGAACATGTATTATAATAATGCGAGCATATGAATAAAAATATGTGGACGTAATGTAAAAAGTCAAACGTCGTAATCTTGGCAAAAACAAGCGAAAATAAAATTAAAAAAATCTCTTTTTTTAATCTTTTTTGGTCAAAATTACCATTTTACATTTATTTCTTTTAATCCTAACCATCCATTTCTCAAATCCAAGGGTCCTTATTTATTTCTAGTTTTCATAATAAGTCTCATTTTTATGAACATGATTGTTTTGCCAATCTTTTGGCTTTAGATGTACCTGCTCCGTTAGGAGCTTAAGACTTCATACTAATAAAATACCCGCAGGAGTATAACTCCGTTTTCTGATCAATAAAAAAAGAATTTGGACTATTGACGTAAGAAAAACTCAAGATTTCAACTCAAATATTATAAAGCAACAAAGAAATTCTTCATTCAACGCGTTTCAAGCATGGATTCCTACTCTTCATATGTATTTACTAGACCTGAACAAAGTCGGACTAACCCGCCCAACCCGTACCGTCCGTCCGGAAAAATGGGCGGATGTGGACAAGAATTCTAACCCGAAAGGGTAAATAAGCCCGCCCGCCCGAATTCATGGGCGGGACACGGACAATATTTTTGACCGAATATCCCGGATAACCCGCCCGAATACCCGAATATATTAAATATTTAAAATAAATATTTATATTTATAAATAAAGATATGTCTGCGAAAAATATCTTGAGGCCATTGATTGTAGAATTAGTACAAAAGAGAGTTAATTATTATAGTTCCTTCACCTTGTCACCTAAAAAGCTAGCATAAATACGATCTTAATTTTAAGTAATGTTAGATAGTGTAATTATAATACTAGGATTTTCTAGTTTTTTAATGGACATGAAAAAATAATTATTTATAAATTTATATACGGGTCCCGACGGGCTACCCGTGTCCGGATGTCCGGGCTGGCTTGGACATCCTTGCCGGCCCGAATCACCCGCTTGACCCGAACCCGCTGAGACAAATGGGCATAATTTTTGTTCAAAGCCCGGCCCGGATCCGGCCCGAACCCGACTTTGTACAGGTCTAGTATTTACTAACTTAATATTTTAGGGTAAATTTCACAAAACCACCCTTAAATTAGGTACTTTTCACAAAACCACCCATATAAACTAAAATTTCAATAAACCACTCATATAAATGTTCTGTTTACAAGGAGCCACCCAACAACCTCCTCCTCCGTTAATTGAAAAATGAAATTGCCTCTTTAAGAGAGAACATTCATCCCTACATAGTACCAAAATCAAAATCCACCATTAAAGCATCAACCCACCCCTCCTCTTGATTTTTGGTTTATATCCCAATCTATCTACTTAATTTTCTTACAGAAAATCTAATCATTTATGGGTGCTTTTGAGATTTAAACCTATTTAACCTAACAGCCCCAAAATTAAAAAGGAGTAGACAAATTAATATGCCAAGATTGTGTAATTCAAGCTTAGAAATATGTGGAAACTTATGATTAATCACCTTGTTGCCTCCTGGCTTGTAATTGACAAATTTGACATCGTCTTTGTTGAATCACTTAATATACATTACCCCATCTCTTTTCTTCACTTGTTTAAATTTTAGTTTTGAGTAGAGAAAAAAAGCGAGCTCTAGAAGTGAAATTGTTCATAAATTTGGTGGGTTGAAGTGTTGAACTATACTCCGACATCTTTGGCATCTTCAAGTTCTATTCACAATCATTTCTCACCCTCCCTTAGCTATGGGCATAAATGTCTTTTACGAAGTATTTGATAGTTTTAAACGGTAGATTGTACTTGGGTGGCTCCTTGCAAACGGAACATTTATATGGGTGGTTTACTGAAATTTTAATTTATACGGGTGGTTTTGTGAAAAATACCCTAATTTAAGGGTGGTTTTGTGAAATTTACTCTAAATTTTATTCTTAGTTGATACAAAAACTCGATGATAAAAGATTCATAGTTCAACATCATCCCACACAAAGGACTAAATTGATGACCGCATATCTTACATTGTGTATTTGCTTATGATCGACGACCTTTATGACAAAATTCTTATGGCCTTGCCAACACAAATCAGTTGAACAAACATTAAGGGCTTTGAAATCATTTAGAAAGAGGAAATACGGAGATTTCGAAAATCAGCAGGCAAGAGCCACCAGTACTCCAAACATCGATGTTTCCTAAATTCCTCTTTACTTCCCAGATACTTGGGCAATAGAACATCATTTGGGTCGTCTTCTGTATGGGTAAATAATGTCATCTATGCTATCTTTGATGTGGTTTCCCACTTTACGTACATTTTTTGCCACGCCTCCGGCAACTAAGCTGGCGTTTCGAGTAAACCTATCAAGTGATGGAGGTCATTCAAAAGATATTAGTAACTCCCAAAAGAGAATGCTAATCACAAGCTGAGATAATATCATCAAAGAGAAGCTTACTTGGCATAGAACTCATCTCCGAACCCAATAGGTTGAGTAGGTCTGTATGGCTGAGGTTGGGAAATCTCTTGATTCTTTTGTTGACCATCATCTGCATCAGAAAAAAAAAAAATGTTCCAGCTTGGAGATTGGCAAAGTTGAATTCCAAAAAGATGGCAAAGGATCTTGGTTGGATCTGATCATGGAAGGTGAATGAACAATGATTTCCTGAACTAGAAGACTACCAGTAACAGTGATTCCATAATCAGGAAACTTAAATACATTTTACACAACAGAGCTAATAAATAATATGTATGCATAACAAATCCAGTACCAGCAGGAGGAATGGAGGATCCATTTGACAATAATTTTAGTATTTAGAATTATTTGGAATCTATTTTGTTAGGTTTTATGTATCCATGAGGTCAGGAGATTAAAGTCGCTCTAGTAGATAAGCTCAAGGTTATGGCAAGACAATAATATTTTACATTTTTGCAGGACCATTTGCTCCTTCAAACATCAGATAAGCTCAAGGTGTGTTTATGGAGTGAAAGGTAGAAGCAGTCGTGATGATGATGGAAATACTAGATTACTAGAACTAATAGAAGCCACATATTGAAGAAGATACTTGTAAAAAAGCCAGTCAAGGCCCATAATGAAGTGCTTGAAAGCACGCAAGAAGGTACGGATATATAACAGATCAACAAATCCTAAAGTAAAATGTGTTATGGACCTAGTAATCCAAAACCCAAAAACATCCAATCATGCGGTTGAAATGTTTTCCTAACCGTAAAATTGTAACTTGTGCAATCACATAGGAGCTTCTTTTGATTAAATGTCAACTTTAATATAAAATCTGTTTAGTATTTGAAGCGGGTTTCCATGTTTTGTTAAAACTAGACTTCCTAAGACAAAGATGTAAACAGAAATTTTGCACACAAAGGGGATTGCAAGGATATAAACAAGGATGAAATGGTTAATTTATTGTAAAAGACGCCCTATGTTAATGTGCATGACAAAGTAGTGTCTAAAAGAAAATGCCCAAGATTTTTCGTCCAAACCAGTAATGACCCACTTCACGCTGAAGTTGGACCATTGCCTATGAGAAAGAACACAATTACACAGACATATTACCTCCTCTGGTATGAGCATGGGCAGAGGCAGGTGCAGGGGCATGATCAACAACGGGACTTTTATCCACTAAAAGCTGTATCAAAAGGAATCACATCAGCAATATAGACAACCAATGAAATAGCAACTATTGGAAAAGAATAAATGGATAAGTATTTCAAGGAGGTACATTTAAAATTAAAGAGATTCAGACCTCGATGCCACTACAGAGAGGCAACTCGGGTCTTGGCTTTTGGTCATCAGTTGAAGCATCTTTGCTTTCTAGATACACAGAGTACCCAACACAGGCATATCTAAAATCTGTAAGACTTCGGCCTTCCTTAGAGGCTTCAACCTCAGATTCACCAACTAGGAAGCTGGGTACTGATTAACCAACAAAAGACAAAAAAAAAAAAAAGAACATTAGGAAGTTTTTCTTGGGTCTTTTCGGGCGTACCCCCTTCCCTTGGGCAGGGGTACCCCCATCTTGACCCCCAGATTCCGCTGTAGCGGAGCTAAACTGGGTCAATGATGATGATGATGATGAACATTAGGAAGAGGCTTTATAATTCGAAATTTCTACATCAAGAGTTGCATTAGATATAATTCTAAGATTGAGGACGACTTTGCAAGAACAAGATGCAGACCCACTCACCCCACTTACAACAGCACTTACAAGATTTAAGTGTAAGCTGCCACTTACAGGTGAAAACATGGAGAAAAACTCTTCTAGCAAAAAAACTAATGATAACTAAAATAATAACCCACATCGTCCATAAACAGAAAAGATCACCCTACTCCCCTCACGTTGATGAAGCAAGGTTGGCTAATGGATTTAAAACCAACTTTGGTAATCTTGTTGTAATTCATCACTTGGTCACAAAAAATGCAAAACAACCACTGAAAGATGGTTACAAGTTGCACCAATTTCATACTAGTTATTGTGTCCACAATTTGTAGTTTTATTTGAAATCAAGGCTCTCTATGCATACTAGGTGTGTTCAGCGTACCAATTCAGCCTGTAAAATATCAAATGGTGTTGCTTATTTGCCTACAATCCTAAGCAACAATCTTGTCACAAGTATGAGGGTGAAATCAAGTCCAAATAAAAAAAAATAGCAAAAATCCACGAATACTACAAAATTGGAGCCACCCCTCTTCATATAAGCCAGAGAATTACAAATTGAAGAAGCAGAAATAAAGATTAATGGAACAGGTGCGCAATTTTAACATTAAAAATAAACCCTATATCAATTCTATCGATGGAAAATGGATCATCGAACCTTGTGGAAGGGTACCGCCGAGGCCAAAACAGCGAGGGTTGCGACCTTTGGATTTGAGAATGGAGGAATAGTAGAGAGTTCCTTTGCATATTTTGCCCTTTCCGACTCCCGATCGGATATTATCGTCACCGTCTTTTCTCTCTTTGTCCGTCTCCTCCATGCCGTTTCTCTCTCTTCCTTCTGCAGGCTTCTCTGCCCTTTTCGTATTTGTGTTGCTCGGTTTTCCGAATCGTTGATGATTCAATGAATTTTTTTTAAAGGTAATTCATTTGAAATCATCCTTACTATATGCATTAGACTTTAGACGTTAAAATAACTAGTTTTAACAGATTCAGTATTCTATAGACATTATAAAGAAAATATTAATAAATAAATAAAAATATAATATAAATTTTAATATAAGTAATTTATTGTTCGTAGAATGTAGTATAACTTTTTAATCAAATATTATATTATTTATATTTTATTAATTTTTATGTACGTAAATTTAGAGATCATCAAATATTTCAATATGTCTATTAAATATTTTATTATCTATTTTATTAATTAAATTTTTTTAAATAGTTATCATTAATTTTTTTATAAAAGAAAATCACTATATATCTATAAATAAATTCGTCAAAAGATATATGCTAAAAGCTTTATATTTATTTTAAAATATTTTATCTTTAAATTTAAATACTTGTATAAGAAAGTTTTCAAAAGATATTGTTATACTAAATAATATTTGTTTGATGTTAGAGATAAACTAGTTGTCTCCGTCGTGCCATGCGCGACTATGACTCGATATTTTTTAGATATACTATAAAACATATATTAATAAATAATAATTTAAGATAAAATTTAATGTAAGTAATTTGTTGCCCGTAATATGTATAAAATTTATTTTGTTTTTTATAATCAAATCAAATAAAATAAATTTAGATTATTAAGTTTAAAATTGAGAATAAACATAGATTATTAAGATAAAATAATCTACATTGCTCATTTTCCTTGACAATACTTCATAAATAGGTTTAGTTTAAAAGAAGGAGATAATATGAAGAAATAAAAAAATGGATATATTCGAAAAATATGGAAGAGATGAGATTTTGAAAAATAATAATTAATTTAGAATAATAATAATGTAATTGAGTATATTTATCTTTTAATATGAGAGAGAGAGAGAGAGAGAGACAACTAAAATGTTATTGGCTTATAAGGAAAAAATTCAACCATTAGTTAAATTTTTTAGTTAAGATATTATTTCCTACAAAAAAATAAGATATTATCTAAATAAATAAATTTTAATTAAGTGAAAAAAATTTGTCACGTGGAATATAAAGTGGAAAGAATACTTAATATATAATTTTTAAGGAGCAAGGATTAAATGACATGTGGTAAAATCTTATATGGATTAATAATAGGTAGCGCAATGTGGTGGCTCTAAACTTTATTTCTTTTATATATATAGTAGATTTCAATAGTTGAAAAAGAATTTAATAGAAAAACGTTATAATAATAGAAATAAAATTAATTTTTTAAATATCAAGTAGGGTCAGAATCGTTCTGGTGGTGATGGTGCGCGAAATAACCGCTAATTAATCTAGGGTAAAAATCATACTCGTCTAAACCAAAGGATCCGTTGTATAAATGTCTTCTTGCACATTTTTATATTTGTGGAATTTGGGCCGGGCTGCATGTTTTGAGCCACCAAGTAATTCGGCCCACTAAGCAAGATAATTGTTATACAAATCAATTGATTTTTCATGTGGCTTCTTACGTACGTAAAGGCTACATGCATTTGCTATCTCATGCATGTGAGGAGCATGGCAAATTGATTGTGCTTGATCATCACTTTAGTCAAACAATTCGTACAAGTCAACAAATTCCACGTAAGTTAGTATGCTTGCAAGTTTACAGAACTCCAAAACACCAATTTTGTGGGAAAGTTTGTCCCACATCGACCGAATGAATCCAAAGCAAGCAGCTCCCCTTTACTATATATAGTGAGGCTATAAGTTACTTATAAGGGTCGAAAATCCTCTCTGGCTCGAGAACTATCTCGTTTGCTAAAGCTCGACGTGTTTGATCTCCGAGTGAGATCGCGCTATAAACGGTATAAGGTCTAAAGGCTTTATTCGTAAAGAGCACAAAAACAATCGTCTGAGGGGTGGGGAGGAGAAAGAGCACAAAAACAATCGGCTGAGGGGTGGGGAGGAGGAATAATCCACGTACGAAAACCGTTTGATTGTACGAATCCCGAAAGTTAGTATTTTTATAATCCCGTTTATAGTGCAGATTATATCGGGCTTCAACAGGTGGCTCAAAAGGATACAACTTTAATATATAGTTATCGATAATAATAAAAGTCCCATCCACACATATAATTTTTTAGATTAATGAGATTGGTTGAAATTTAATTACATTATTTTCAATAAGTGTATTTATTTATTAAATAAAATAATTAATATATTAGTTTTATTTTTGGGTAAGAATAAAGAACATGAAAGGAAAGAGAGTTCACATTTCATCTTAATAGATTATAGGGCCTTTAATAAAAACTAGTTATACCCGTCGTGCCCTGCACGACTATGACTTAGTTTTTTTAGATATTTTATAACAAAAATATTAATAAAGAAAAATATAATATAAATTTTAATTTAAGTAATTTATTGCCTATAATATGTATAAAAAATGAATTTATTTTAAAATTAAATAAAACAAATTAATCTAGATTATTAAGTTTAAAATTGAAGATAAACATAGATTATTAAGATAAAA
This sequence comes from Fallopia convolvulus, assembly GCA_964016875.1. NCBI lineage: Eukaryota > Viridiplantae > Streptophyta > Magnoliopsida > Caryophyllales > Polygonaceae > Fallopia > Fallopia convolvulus. Next base: position 2,346,453 of record OZ024736.1, read on the forward strand.
TAATCTGCATTGTTCTTTTTCCTTGACAATACTACATAACCACGTTTAACTCGTTATACTCTTTGTTCTATGCACGACTATATGGATTTAATACTTAATTTTTTTAGTAAATAATATTTTAATTTAATATAAAAAAAATAATATATTTATTAGAAAAATCATTAAGTTGAGCCAATATATAGATTTTGAGGTATATCCAAAGTTGTTAAGGTGAATCCAATATAAGTTTGATAACTTAATGATAATTTATTTATGACAAACTATAAATAAAAATTATATAATTAGAATCATTAAATTTTATAAATGTTTTACAAAAACAATTAAAAAGCCAAAAATTATGTAAATTCTGATAATTTTTTTAATCAAATTCAATTCTTTAAAAATCTTTTTAAAAAAAATTTAAAAATATAATTAGTAAGTAAAGATTACAAAAATATGAATGGATATAGATTTTTTTTAAAGATGAAAAATCTTTTATATCAACATAAATAATCCAAAAAAGAAATTAAGGAAAAGATAATATACTTTTTTTAACCAAAATTTAATTTAGGCAAGTAATTATATACATATTTAAAAATTTAAATTTTTTTTTATCTATATTTGTTTTTAGATAAACTTTCAATCTTTTACATGAACCTTTTACATAAATAGATAAAAGGATAAAGATAAAATTATTTTTTTATTTTTAATTAAAATTCTAATAATTTTTTTCCAAATATAAAATATAGTGTAATAATATTTTTAGATAGATAAAAGTATAGTAAAAATATTTTCCTACCTTATTATGATAACAATCTATCATTATATATTAAAAAAGTCTTCTGTTTTATTTTTCCTTTCTTTTATTTTTTTATTAAATATATTAGAACGTTAGTTTTTATAAAAATTAGATAGATATTAAAAAATTTAAAAGAAAAAATTATAAATAATAAGAATACAAAAATATTTTTAAATATAAGATGGGGCCACAATTTTTGTGGTTGCTCGAAAAGGTTCGGGTTTAATATATAGTTATGGATAGATAGATGGATATTTCATAGACATTATCATTTATAGGGCATGGTTCCGGTGAGGACCACCCTTGTGGTAAGACCCATTGCTTAAAATGAGGACTAATCACAACCATTGGATTTACCCCTCTAATATGTATTCAATGTTCAAGATTTTTTCAATTTTTTTCATTTTTCAAATTTTATTTTTTTTTTATTTTTTCTATTTTTTTTTTATTTTTTTTTTAATTTTGCGAAAATCGAATTATTTTAAAAATGAACTTAAAGCACATAAAAATTGAACTTACCATAGATAAAAAATAAACTCGTAGAATATAACAATTGAACTCATACAATATTGAAAATTGAACTCCTAATATAAAAAAAATTGAACTTCTAGCATATAAAAATGAACTCGTAGTATATAAAAATTGAACTTTCATATTTAAAGCTTTTTTTCAATTTTTTTTTATTTTTTTATTTTTTTATTTTTTTATTTTTTTATTTTTTTATTTTTTTATTTTTTTATTTTTTTATTTTTTTATTTTTTTATTTTTTTATTTTTTTATTTTTTTATTTTTTTATTTTTTTATTTTTTTATTTTTTTTATTTTTGCGAAAATTAAATTATTTTAAAAATGAACTCAAAGCACATAAAAATTGAACTTATCATAGATCAAAAATGAACTCGTAGAATATAAAAATTGAACTCATACAATATTGAAAATTAAACTTCTAACATAAACAAATTGAACTTCTAGTGTATAAAAATGAACTCGTAGTATATAAAAATTGAACCGTCATATTTAACATTTTTAAAGCTTTTTTTCAAATTTTTTCATTTTTCATTTTTTTTAAATTTGTAAAATTTTCAAAAAAAAATTTTATTATTTTTTTTTCTATTTTTTATTTTTGCGAAAATCGAATTATTTTAAAAATGAACTCAAAACACATAAAAATTGAACTTATCATAGATAAAAAATGAACTCGTAGAATATAGAAATTGAACTCATACAATATTGAAAATTGAACTCCTAACATAAAAAAATTGAACTTGTAGTGTATAAAAATGAACCCGTAGTATATAAAAATTGAACTGTCATATTTAACGTTTTTAAAGCTTTTTTTAACAAAGAATATAATATAAAAAATATGAAAAAAATTCCGAAAAAAAATAAAAAAAATAAAAAAAAAATAAAAAAATAAAAAAAAATAAAAAAAAATCTTGACCATCCAATATATAATGCTGATGTAAATTTAATGGTTGAGATTAGTCATCACTTTAAGCCAAAGGTCTCACCACAAGAGTGGGTCTCACTTGAACCAAAACCATCATTTATATGCCTATTTTTATTTCAAAGATATATATGTGATCATATGTACATATTTTTTCTTATATCTTTTTAATTTATCTTTTACAAATATAATAAATATAATATCCTTTTTTATCTATATTGGTAAAATATACTAATATTATTTTATCTTTATGTTTATTTGGAGATAACTTTTTTGCATAATTAACTATAAAAAAACTATTATTTTAATAAAGGGGTGATGTGGTGCAATATGGTGGCAGAAATTGCTTTAGTTATTACTAGTTGTCCCCGTCGTGCCCTATACGACTATGAATCGATATTTTTTTTAGATATACTATAAAAAAGATATTAATAAATAAAAATATAATATAAATAATAATTTTGAATTGTTTATTTATATAAATTGTAAAAAAAAGCATAATTCTAAATTAAAGATTTTGATAACAAAAATGAAAATAATGGGACATTTAATATGAATTAGCAAATAAAATCGACTTGACATATTATAGGATAAGATCTCGGTATATATTTATATTATAGTATAAGATCTCGGTATATATTTATATGAGTTTTTTTGGTAGATTATATTGGAGAGTTATTAGGATCATAAAGATATGGTAAAAAAATATTTTTATATGTAAATAAATTTCCAAAAAAAACATTATTGTAATCCAATATAAAGAAAATTAAAAAAATTGATTGATATTTGTAGATTATGTGGCAATATGATGTGTACATAATATATGAGTGATATGGAAATTTTTTGACATGTGGACTATGACATGGAATATTTATAAAGACGTCTAAATTATAAGAAAATGACACATGTACAAATATGAGGTGGCTTAATATATAATCGACATGTGGCTTAAATCCTAGGTGGCGTAATGAGAAGGCTCCAAACCTTATTACTTTTATACATATATAGTAGATTAATAGATAGATAGATTATTCTACTTTTTTCCGAGAAGCCATATTCACTTTTTGACAAATATAAAATTTTATATATAATACAACTTATAAAATTCAAGGACAAATAAACACCATAATAGTAGTAGAAAAAATAAATTATTAAAAAAATGCACATGATTTTTAAAAGTGGAAGTAAATATAATGTTTTTCATCGCATTAGTTATTTATAAGGAATGTACGTACTTTGTAGATGTGAAAGAAATCACAATTGAGCTAAATACATTCACCTAAATATGTTTCCTTAAGTACCTCTCACACAAATATACTTAATGTTAAAATTCGAGTTCATTCCAGTAAATTTTCAATATATTTAGAAGACGATTATTTATAATTGTAATTAAATATGACAGATAAATGATGTGGCAAAATATAATATGACATGTATAAAATGTTATGATATGGTTTAAGGAAAAGTTGACATGTGTTAAAATCCGAGGTGGCGCATTCTCGGAACGCCATGTGGAAAAAGCTGAGGTGACGCAACGTGGTGACTCCAAACCTTATGCTTTTATATATATATATATATATATATATATATATATATATATATATATATATATATATAGTAGATTATTAAAAATTATTAGGATAAGATCATATCTAGAATATTCATACGTGCAAGTACAAATAATAGTATTATAACATTTTTTTGGATGTTTGTTTATAATTTTCTTGTTAAAAACCGTATTTAGAAACTCATTGAGACACAACCAAGATTAAGTACTTGTTTGGTTGAATGTAGAAATTATAATTCACACGAATTTAATTCAAGTGAAATAATATACCGGAATTTGTAAATTATGGGAATTTAGAAGAAAAAAAATGTTTTATTAAAAATCTATTTCCTAGGAAATTATGGGGGAAGAAAATCTTATCCACTCTTCCCTATGTAATTGAGGTACTACGAAATAGAGGAATTGAAAAATCCATGGAAGTTAAAAATATCGATTTTTCAATAGAAATATATTTATTAACTTCTTTGGATTTTTAACCTGCATGTGAATCATTTAACAACCAAACAAGCAATAAGGATAAAAGAGCGCTTTTTTAAAAGGGAGGAAAAAATATTGCAATTGTAACTCAACTTGACATATATCTTTCTTGCTTGATTGAATTGAGTATTCATCCCACTTTTGATTTTAATCTTGAAGTTTGAGAACACTTCGATGATATATGCTTTGATTGATTAATGCATGCCACATTCTCTTCATATATCACCATTGGGTCCTTTCAACTTGATTTGATGATTGAATAAAAACTCTATTCTTTCTCATATCTCGAACTACATGTCGAGATTGTCTTATTAGAGACCTTATATGACACACCACCTCATTAAAAACCTTGTTTGGAAAAACCCATTGGGATAAAAACCAAGCCAAGGGAGAAAGAGTACAATCATATATTAATTCTCCCCCTCAATAAACATACATCTTCATATGTGCTTAACACCACTCAAATGTCATTTTATTGGTGTTGAATTGTACCTTGCTAACAAATTTACCACAAAAAGTATGACTGATGAAACCCGAAATAAATCGTCGCTAGAACACAAGAAACGAGATTCTTTTATTCGATTGTGCAAACGCTTGCTCTTTATTAATTGTTTCCTTACAACGAGGTTATAAGCTACGAGATTACAAGCATACGAGGCTTACAAACAAACGAGGTTTACACCTCAGACCTCCTAAGGGTATTTGAGATCTCGATCTAACAAGGTTCGAGATCTCCTACTAGTTATGAGATTCTACCACCTACGGGCAACTTGACGGACTCCGGTGGCGAGGTTGAGTTTTGAGTTTGAGCGTGGCGATGATGGCTTGCGAGAAGATGTAGCGAGGTCTTTGGTGTGAGCGAAAGCTCTCTATATGACTTGAAGTCTTTTTGTGGACTTCACTTGTCTGTAACGAGGTCTTTGACGATGATTCAACACGTCGATCTTCAACGAGCAAAATAGTTCTTGAGTTCAAGATGTTTTTCGACCCCTTTCTACCTACAAGGTTCTCCTCTATTTATAGAGAATTGGGGAACTGAGTTTTGGTGTTTATCCGATGTGGGACGCCCGAGATCAGGGCTTCTGATTGGTCTGGAGGCGAGGCAACCGATCATTGGTTGGGAAGAACGACGACAGTTGAGTGGACCAGGTGGGCGGGGGTGTCAGTTGAGTCGGCAACGAGGTTTAGACCTCATCCCCGAGGTTTCGGAAGACCTCGCTCGGATAAGGAATTTGTTTAATTAAAAGACAGGTATGGTCGTGGGCCCCGAATCAACCTTGGGAGTCCCGTCGGGTCCGTTTATTCCTCGTACCCCGGGCCCACTTCCTGTTCTACCATTTTGAGCATCATCACAACCCCATGGCCTGGGGACCTCGTTCCGAGGACCGCGTTCATAAATACGAGGGGCATTTGATTCACCAAACCCGGGATGCATGGTTTGTACTTCTTAGGATTACGAGATGCGAGGTTGGGTGGATGCTTTGCGAGGAGCTCTCTTGTGAGGCCTATCACTTTAGGCTTTTCTCCCGTTCGTGTGTGCGATGCTTCCTGGGCCCACTCCCCGTATTTTACTTAATGGGCCGTCAAGGTAGACCAGGCCAATTAAGCCTTTCGGGTGCGGGGAGAGGCCCAAGTTTGCCCCTTAAAAAGCGTCTCTCACACGCCTCATCTTCATCTTCTTCCTTCAGCACTCTCTCTCTCCTTCGCCTCTTCAGTTTTCGGCAGCGGTTTTCCAGACGGTTCCCAACGATCTTCCGACACTCCAGGAGCGCCACCGGACCATCAGAGTCAGTTTTTAAGCAAGTAAGTGCCCGACTCCTTTTTCTTGTGTTCGATGTTCTACGCCTTTCTCTCACCGCCTTCTGCTCTAACGGGAGACAGACGCTCCTTGGCGTTTCGCGCCGGTGTCAAGCGGCGAAACAAAGGGGGTGAGGGCGCCGCTTGCGCCTGTGCGACGCTTTTGATTCTCTCCTTTTTGTTCTCTCTTTGTTTCATGCCCTAGCGGGCGACGGTTTGTTTCTCGGCGTTTCATGCCGGCGTCACGGCGGCGAAACGGTGGTGGTGAGGGCGGCGCGTGCTATTGCGCGGTGCCTTTGCCCCCCTTTTTCTTGCGTTTTCTCTTTCTTCGTTTCATGCCCTAGCGGGCGATGGTTGCTTTTCGGCGTTTCGTGCTAGCGTCATGGCGAAGAAACGGTGGGGGCGAGGGTGGTGCTCACAATGCCTCCGAACCCTTCGTTTTCCGATTGACGATTGAGTTCCTTCGTCTTCTTTGTTTTTGAATTTTGAACGCCTTGGGACGCCCAACTTCATGATGTCTGATTGACGGGACGTTTGGCCTCCCACCACTGGCTTCCATTCCGTCTTTTTTTTCTTCATTTTGGCACTTCACATTCTTCCCCGCCGTCCTATCTTGTCAGAGTATCCCTAGGGTGCCACGTGACCTCTTCCCGTTGTTACCTCGCGTATTCTTTTTGTGGCTTTGCTCGATGTCTCAGCACTTTTTCTTTTCCAGGTGTTCGCCTCTCGTGGCCTGGACGTCGCTCTTTCATGCCTAGAGGAGCTTCTTTGAGCCCTCCACCCGGCTTCGTTTTCAAAGATCAAGAGAGATTCTACGAGGAGGCTTCTAAGACCGTAGGGAGTGTAGAGACTAGCGACTCTCAGAACCAGAGGTCTCCCTCGTTGGTTTTTAGCGAGCCTTCTTCCAGTGATTCTGATGTTTTCGTCAACTCGCGTTTCTCCCGACTTTGCGCATCGTCCGGTGTCGAAATGGCTTCGTCCTCAATTTCTGATGAGGAAGTGGCTGGTGTTATTGCGAGGTCGTCCGACTCCAACGACCTCGCGAGCTTTTTTGCGGATCATATCACCGATACTGTGTCCAGCGTGCCGTCCGTCCTCGAGGAGCGGATTCCCATGTCCTCGGACCCAAAAGGAACCTTTCTATCAGAGGGGCAACCTATGATCTTGGAGCCGAAAGACCTCGCGAAGATCGCCAAAGACTTCGCCTGGCCCGAGGGGGTCGAGCTAGCGCTCCCCGAAGGAGAGGGCTGCTCCTTGGATCCATACGACAGATGCATGGTTGTGCACCTGCCCAGCGTCCAGACCGGGTTCAGGCTACCTCTGGCCCCGCACATCGTTAGCTTCTTATGGGCCATGCACGTCTACCCCGCACAGCTTTTTCCCAATGCGTAGAGGATCTTGTGTGCCTACACTCTTCGCAGCCACGAGCTCGGGGAGGGACCCGACCTCGACAACATGTCGAGCCTGTTTTTAGCGAGGAGGGAACAAGAGTCCTGCCTCGTCAACCTCAGCCTGCCCGACCTTAAGATCACCACGGCCCTGTCGAATGTCGGGCCGTGGAAGAAGAAATGGTTCTTGGTCCGGGACCCTACCGGGAGGTATCTCAACTTCCCCACGGCCCCGGGCCACTTCGTTCGGCCCAAAGGCACGCAAAAAACCGATGAGCTCAAGACCCGATTTGCTCCCGCGCGCCAGGAGCCGTTTCAGGAGTATTTGTCACCCCGCGAGGGCGAAGTGGGTACTCTCTTTCCCTTCCGTTCTTTGTCTTCGTTCTTTGCTTTTTCGGTTTTGGGCAACGCATGGCCCCGAGGGAATACCTCGCTTATCTTAGTGATGATCGCGAGCCTCGCTCGGGTCATGCTAACTTGATCTGTTGTGATGTCTCGTTTCTTGCTTTTCATGTAACTTATTTTTATGTCTTTCTTTGACAATGGATCTTTTAAATGCCTTGACCTCGAAAGCGCAGGGAAAGAAACCTGCCATCTCTACTTCCACTGCCTAGGTTCCTCGTGGCCAAAAGGGCATTGTCATAAAGGAACCGACCCCGCAGACGAGGCCACCCACCTCGCAATTGAAGGAGACACCCCCGCCGCCTAAGGCGTCGGGGGCGAAGGTTACTGAGGTGGCTGCTCAAAGGGGGACGTTGCTAGGATGTCCTCCCAAGCCCCCCGAGGATCCGGTGATGGAGCCAGATCCAAAAGAAAAGAGTTCGAAGGTCCCCCCCCCAAGACAACAAGAAGCAGAAGGGGGAAAGCCAGAGGGCATCCTCGAGAGGGGAGGCAGCCCAACGCCCCGGCCCTGCGAGCCGGGTCATCAATGCCGACGGCCCTCCTGCGGAGAAGTTTCACTGCCCTGGGCCCGCCCGGGGTGTGCCCAAGGACTGGGACCGGTCTGATTGGAAGGAGGAGGTTGCCTGGGCAAACAACCTCTCAGAGGCCGCCCTGCACGACGAGTCCCTTTGCTACTCGGCGATGGTAAGCTCTAACTCCACGAGGTTGGTCTTTTTGTTGGTTTGACGCTTGTACTTTTTTTTTATAAAACGCGTATTTTTTGTTTTTGTTTAGAATCACTTCTTCGAAAACTACAATAGTAGCTGCATCGTCCTCCTCCACAAGACTATGGACAAGATGGAGGCGAAGCTCAAGGCCCACGAGGCCGAGGTTGAGAAGAAGAACAAGGACCTCACGACCGAGAAGCGGATTCGGACTGCGGAGTTCGCGGCGGCGGATGAGGCCAAGGATGCCGCCAGGGCCAGGGAGGAGGCGAAGAAGGCCAAGGAGGAGGGGGAAACGCCATTAGGGGTCTTAAGGACGAGGTTGGGGACCTCAGGGCTGAGAACAAGGAGCTCCGGGGTAAGCGGTCCGCGGAGCACAAATTTTTTAGGGAGAAGGAAGCGGAGCTCCAAAAGGCCGAGGAGGAGATCAACAGCCTCCGATAGCGCATTAGCGAGCTCAACGAGGAAGTGGAGGCTGCGGGGCCCAAGTATGTGGAGTCTGCGAAGTACAAGGAAGAATTGGTGGGGAGCGTGAACAAGATGTTCCGCCAGGCCGTCCGCATGGGGGTCAAGCAGGCGATTGTCAATGGGCCCATCGATCCCCGCATTACCTTCTTCAACCCCAACTACGCAATCACCATGGGGGAGGAAACCGGGGAGGAGCCCGAGGGAGAATGCGAGTTCTTCCTCAGAGAGGATAGGACCGTTGCCACCGAGGCGCCCTCCGTAGAGGACCTCGGCTAGGGAGGCACGGCCCCCATATTCACAGATCCTAATTCTGCAACGGAGCCTCATTCTGCGACGGACGTGCCAACTACCAACCCCGATGTGATCATTGCCTCGCCTGCCAGCCAGGTCCCTATGGAACCCACCACCGAGATCCTGAAGGAGTGAGGGATGCTTGCTTGTGTAGTTTGTGTTTTTTTATCTCTGATTTTTCTTACTTTAGTTTATTTTTATATATATATATCCCGATCCAACCCCATGGTCCGAGTGTCACAACATTTGTGGTATCCTCGGGCTACATCGGGCGCTTGTTTTATGCCGTGATCCCGAGCTTCGCTCGGATCGCGCATAATTGTTTATATGTCGCGATCACGAGCCTTGCTCAGGTCTCGTATGATGGTTATTATGCCGAGATCACGAGCCTCGCTCGGATCTCGCATGATGGTTATTATGCCAAGATCACGAGCCTCGCTCGGATCTCACACGATGGTTATTATGCTAAGATCACGAGCCTCACTCGGATCTCACATGATGGTTTTTATGCCAAGGTCACGAGCCTTGCTCGGATCTCGCATGATGGTTGTTATGCCAAGATCACGAGCCTTGCTCGGATCTCGCATGACGGTTTTTTTATTGTTTCCGACCCCAAGCGGGAAGCGAGGGGTGGATTTCACAATCTAAAACCGAGAATCTCCAACCCCAAGCGGGAAGCGAGGGGTGGACTTTGCAATCTAAAACCGAGAATCTCCAACCCCAAGCGGGAAGCGAGGGGTGGACTTCACAATATAAAACCGAGAATCTCCAACCCCAAGCGGAAAGCGAGGGGTGGACTTCGCAATCTAAAACTGAGAATCTCCAACCCAGAGCGGGAAGCGAGGGGTGGACTTCGCAATCTAAAACCGAGGATCTCCAACCCCAAGCGGGAAGCGAGGGGTGGACTTTGCAATCTAAAATCGAGAATCTCCAACCCCAAGCGGGAAGCGAGGGGTGGATTTCGCAATCTAAAACCGAGAATCTCCAACCCCAAACGGGAAGCGAGGGGTGTACTTCGCAACTTAAAACCGAGAATCTCCAACCCCAAGCGGGAAGCAAGGGGTTGACTTCGCAACTTAGTTTTCATTTTTGAGACAGATTTAAAAATACCACAACTCTTTATTCACAAAATTTTGATGGAAATAGCAGAGCTCGGAGAGTTTACACATAATATTTTTTGAGCCGATCGATGTTCCTTATTTTGCTCAGGGTTCGCCCCTCGCTATCTTTGAGCTTGAAAGCTCCGGGCGCGACCTCCTCCCCGAGGAGGTATGGTCCCTCCCAATTGGGGTCCAGCTTGGCACCTTCGGTACGCCTCAAGACGAGGCTACCTGTGACCAAGAACCGGGGTCTAACCTTCTTGTTGTGATATACCACCACACGTCGTTTGTATTCTCTGGAGCGCAGGTTGGCAACCTCGTGCAACTCGTCCCTAAATTACAGTTCGACCTTGAGGTTGGCTTCGTTCTCCTTTTCATCGAAATCAAAAACCCTCGCCGAAGGGACCAAGGTCTCCACAGGGACAAGCGCCTTCGCTCCGTAAGTTAGAGCGAAAGGCATTTCTCCCGTTGCGCGACGTGCGGTGGTGCGATATGTCCATAGGACGAGTGGGAGAAGCTCTGCCCAACGACCTTGGGCCATGCCCAGGCGCTTCTTCAGATCGGACAAGATGCGGGCATTGACGTTCTCCACCTGGCCGTTGGACTGGGGGTGGGTCACAGAGCAACACTTGAGGTTTATGCCCAGGTCGGAGCAAAAGGTCCGAGTCTCCTCGCATTCGAATTGGGGGCCATGGTCAGCCATGATGGTCATTGGAATGCCAAAGCAGCAGATTAGGTTCTTCCATAGGAAGTCGCAGACCTTTGTCACAGTGATCTTTGCCATTGCTTGTGCTTCAACCCACTTAGTGAAGTAATCGACGATGACCAAAATGTACCGTACCTGGCTAATAACCTTGGAAAAGGGGCCGAGGATGTCCACCCCCACATCGCGAAGGGGCATGGTGTGTGGATGGAGTGAATTCATGAGGTCGGGGCGTGCTGGAGGTTACCGTGCTTTTGACACCCTTCACACTTCTGTACATAGGCCCTCGCGTCTTGCCTGAGGGTGGGCCAAAAGTATCCCAAATGGGTGATTTAATGTGACAAGGCGCGCCACCCGGGGTGGTCGCCACAGACCCCCTCATGTGCCTCATATAGGATATGTTTGGTAGACTCAGCGTAGCCTCGGCGATAGAGCCGACCGCCGATGACGCAATAGCGGGCCGCCTGCATCTTTAATTTTCGAGCTTCCGCGGGGTCCTCTAGGAGAACGCCGCTTTCCACATATCGCGTGATCGGGACCCACCCGTCCCCAGTGGTAACAGAGAGGACCTCGCTGGTCACACTTCGCGAGAGTTTTCTTTCCACCGTCACGTGATTCCCTACCCCCAAGGGAAGAGCAGAACCCAAACTCGAGAGAGCATCCGCCTTTGTATTAGAGCTTCGCAGGATGGACTCCACCGCGAAGGTTTCTAGGCAGAATACCAAGGCTTTAATTTTCTCCCGGTACGCAGGCAGGAATCCCATCCGGGTGTCGTATTGCCCGTTGAGCTGCCGCGCGACCAGCTCGGAATCGGTGTAGACCTTGATTTTGCGGGCTCCATTGAGGAGCGTCATCTTTATCCTGGCGATCATGGCCTCATACTCAGCCTCATTGTTGGTGGCATCGAAGGCGAAGTTAAGGGCGTACTCTGTCTCGATTGAGGGACCGACGAGGAATACGCCAGCCCCTCCCCCGGCGTCACACCGCGAACCATCAACGAATACTTTCCACTCCTCCGAGCTTGCATCAATTTCGGGGAAGGTGACATCCACCATGAAGTCAGCGAGGGCCTGCCCCTTCATTGCGGTCCTAGGGAGATAGCTGATGTCGAACTCGGAGAGCTCGACCGCCCACTTCGTCATTCACCCGGAGAAGGCGGGCTGGTGGAGGATTTGTCGAAGTGGGAGGTCAGAGAGGACCTGAATGGGATGCGCGTGGATGTAAGGGCGCAGGCGCCTGGCGGCGGTCATGACAGCCAGTGCCATTTTCTCCGTCGGAGAGTACCGCTGCTCCGCATGCTGGAGCACCCGACTTGTGAAGTAGACTGGGTGCATGGCCTTTCATGGTTAGCACCGCGCTGACCGTCTCCGGGCTTACTGCCACATACAGTTGCAAGTCCTCGCCTGCCATTGGAGGTGACAACGTGGGGAGCTTAAAAAAAAGGCCTTCAACTCAGAGAAGGCGAGCTCTAGCCCCTCGTCCCAAACGAACTTGTCGTTCTTTTTGAGGGCGGAAAAAAAAGGACAAAGACTTGTCCGCCAAGCGGGAGCAAAACCTCCCCTGGTAGTTCACGACGCCGTTGAGCCGCTGCACTTCAGTGCGAGATCGCGTCGACCACAATGAGAGGATCGACTCGACCTTGGCAGGATTGACGTCGATCCCGCGCTCGCTGATCATGAAGCCTAGGAACTTCCCCGATGACACGCCGAAGACACACTTTTCGTGGTTCAGGCTGAGTTGGTTAATTTTGAGGGTCACGAAGACCTCGTGGAGGTCAGCTAGATGGTCTTCGGGGCTTTTGCTTCGTACCACGATGTCGTCGACATAGGCCGACACATTCCTCCCCAAATGGTCTTTGAAGGCCCGCTCAATGAGACGTTGGAAGGTTGCCCCTGCGTTTTTAAGGCCGAAGGGCATGACCTTGTAGCACTAAATACCCCGCTGCGTGATGAAGGACATCTCCTCCTCGTCACGCAGACTCATCGAGATCTGAGTATACCCCGAGTACGCGTCGTGGAAACTCAAGACCTCGTACCCTGCGGTTGAATCAACGAGCTCGTCGATCGAGGGCAGGGGGTAGCTATCCTTGGGGCACGCTTTGTTGAGGTCCTTGAAGTCCACGCACATCCGCCACTTGCCGCTGACCTTTTTGACCAGCACGACGTTGGACAACCATTTTGGGTACTGGACTTCGCGAATAAACCCCGCGGCCAACAGCTTAGCCATCTCGTCATTTGCGGCGTTTGCCCTTTCCTCGTTCATCTTCCTCCGTCGTTGAACCACAGGGCGGGTGGTGATGTCGATGTTCAAGGAGTGTTGGGCCACGGTGCACGGTACGCCGCGAAGATCCTTGGCGGTCCAGGCGAACACATCGCGGAATCTGGACAGCAGGGCCTCCAGCGACGTCACGGATTGTCCGAAGAGGCACTCTCCCAAGTAGATCTTTTTGGACTCATTCTCGAAGGGGGTTATCACCCTTCTCTCGGCCCCGAGGATGGGGACCGTGAAGTCCCGGACTTCGAGGTCGGCCTCGTCGGGGGACTCTACCATGAACACCGGGCATTTTTGTTTTGCCGAGGTTGCATAGCAAACACGACCCTCTTCTTGGTTACCCTTTACCTCCCCAACCCCGCCATCGATGGGGAACTTCATCTTTAGGTGGTAGATGGAGACCATCGCCTCGAATTTCATCAGGGATACCCTCCCGATGATTGCATTGTACACCGAAGGCAAGTGTATCACTGTGAACTCCACCATCTCGGTCCTCCTCGTAGAGCCGGTTCCCAGTGTCATCCAAAGGTCTATGAGACCTGCCACGTCGACCTCGTCTCCTGTTGAAGGAGGGTTCTTGACAACAAATAAATTTATAATCAAGACCCCGCTAAGTATAGGGGAGTCAGGATCGTTCCACAAGAAGCAAGGTTTGTTTATCTATCGACTACTAAAAAAATAAAACAAAAGCAAGCAAAACACACAAGCAGCCTCGTTAACGAACCACCGAGAATAAAAAGACCAAAACTAACAACCTAGACGGGTTCGATACCGAGCCAACGAACTCAGTAACGAATATGATCTTGAAAGAAATCAAATAAAAACAAAGATCTAGGACAAGGGTTACCACAACATAGTCATGCACACAAGCTCGTAAGAAGATAAATATCATGCCTTTAAATAGATAGACGCATCAACTTTCATTGATTTAGCAAGCAAATTAATCTACTTTCATAAACTAACTCACCTAATTGCTTGTTTCGGATCTAAAGCTTGAAACTTTCGTATTCAAACAATATCAACCTTCAAGTTTATAACTTTCTCTTTCAATCAAGTCAACAACTCAAATTACCTCAACTTTCATCTCGGTATAAGCACAACAAACAATCTCAACAATAGCTAAAAGGCATTCAACACATAATCTTACTCACCAAACATGCACAACTATGCCGGGTTTCGACCCCGACCCTAGATAAAAAGACTACTCACTAATTGTAATATCCGAGATATTTCAAGTTTTAAAATTTAATATAATATATTTTTTTTATTATTTATTTATTTATCTATTTTTATTTTAACCTTTTCTCTAGGTAAAAAGAGAATGTTTGTAAAATAAAATTAATTTATAAAATTAAAAGAATATTCCATAGGGAATTTTAATTAATAAAAATTTAAGAATATTCATAAGGTATTTTAATAATTTAAAAAGCCTTGACTTGAATAAAATAAGGACCCATTTTATTTTTAACCTCAAAAACTTATTAAATAAAACACATTAAAAATATTAGCCCCTCCTTCTTCAACCTAAAGTTTGACTTGAATAAAGTACTCTTAAGAAATCCGAATCTTAAAAGTATGTTCGTATCTAAGACCGTTCGTAAAATTTCCGTGTCGATAGGTCGGGAACCTCGTTCGAAGTCACAAACCCCACCTCCGTCTCCTCGTTAATTCGGTTATCATTCCAACCAAGGCAAGTGGAAATTCCCCTTGTGACCTTTATAATTCGTTTCCATCAAATTCTCGATGTTGGGAATAACTTGCGTGCTAAGTAATTAAATAATCTAGGAAATATCGATTGCTAGATGTAACGACCATTGCTAGAATAGTTCGCTATTTATATTGATAGGACTATTTATGCTAGTGTGATTATGGTTGATTGTTATGGACTCGTTCAGAGATCCTCGTCAAATGAACTAGTGAGGGGCGCGGAATAGCCGACGCCTCTATATAACCCTACTAAGTCGTAAGTGCCTATGTGTTTGAAGTACGACTTTCGGGATCATGATCCCATCCGCTCCGATTGCAAGGAGGGATGAGCGCACCCTAGCTAAGTGCCGGGAAACTGGGTTTCCCTTGGTGGATCGGGCAATCCGAATTCCCACCCCTTTAAAAATCATTAAAGCAAAGACGTTACGATAAGTGCCTAATGCACATTTAAATATTAAAACCGGACCGATCTCAAATGATCGATTTGGCCCTCGGTCCGCTCAGGGCGCGAGAAATTGTAACTTGTATGAATTAATAAACGTTCCCAACACATCTTTTATTCTCGATACTAATAGAAGCCTATCTAGTAGCTCTTCTCCAAACTATCGAGCTATCTCCGCTCGGGATACACTCTCATTCGTACCATTAAACCCCATATGATTAAACCCTACTGTCAAACACAACCCATTGTTAACTTCGTTGTTGTTATATTAAATTATCGAAATACCCTTGGGAAGTTCCATTCCCGCTTGCTTAGTCTCCTAGACTAATTTTTCTTTTCCGCATGTTGCCTGGCATACTCTCGCCCCTCGCGAATTATGTCAGAACCTAGGAAGTTCAACCCGGCGTAAGGTGAAGAGCAAAGAAAGGTCAAGAAGCTCCGCGAAGTTTGAAACTCCTTTTGGTTTATTTTCATTATGTTTCAAAGACAATGATTTATGAATTGTATTTCCCGAACAAGCTTTTGGTATTGTGATTTGGATTGTAAGAACAAAGTCTCCTTCGTGAGCACCTTTTAATTAATGAGTATGTTTTATTCCGCATTTTATCATTCTATATCATTCTAAAAGCCTTGGGTGACGTTGGACGGTAAAATCCGACGTCACTGGCGGTAATACCCAATGTCGTAAAATAGAGGTGTTACAATTATGGTATCAGAGCCGAACGTTTTGCTTTTAAAATCGAAAACTTTTAAAACCAAGATTTTTCAAAACCGAGAACTTTTCAACACCTAAGTTCATCTCCACAAACTCAAACTTCTATTTATAAAAAGATCTTCCGCATAAATTCCTATAAGTTATTCTAAAATGACAAAGAATCTTGTAAAGAATTTTTCCTTATTTAAAGTAATAAGTTCAAAAAGTCTTAAACCTTTTAAGTAGAGCTAAGAATATACAAAGTAATAAACCTTTGTTTTAAGTAACTTTTCAAAAGCCTTGACTTCCTTCGCTATGTCTTCACGAAAGAAGAACTAAGGATGTTCTCTATTAACGCCTTTTCCTTTTCCTCTCCTCAGACATTCTACCACTTCGGAAACCAAGACCCCGAAGCCCGCTTTGGAATGCAGGCCCCCAACCCGTACTTCCCTCATGACGATGCTCCAAACAACTTCTTCTACCAACCTGAAGAGAATCATCTTGGAGGCAACATGGAGATCGACCAGAATGAGGAACACTGGGAGGAATCCGAAGAAGATCCGGAGGAGGACCCCGACCTCCCAATCGAGCTCCCTGAAGAGTACCCCGTCGCGCCCCCACCATCCCCGGCGTATCACCCCGAGGACTATTCCTCGGGGGATGAGGAGATAGCACCCGGCTACATGCCGGAGGATCATACTGATGACGATAACGACGGTTGGATACCCGAATACCAACCAGGGGGAATAGTACCCGAGCACAACTTTGTGGACGGGGAACCAGATGAGGTGGACGACAAGGAGTATGAGCTACTATGGCAAGCCCAGGAGGAATGGGATGCCATGAATCAACAAGAGCTTGATGAGTCCGAGGAAGAAGATTCGGACGGGGTGGTTATCGACCCCGAGACACCACCACCGCCACCCCCAACAATGGAGTATGTGCCCCCGACACCTATGCCACCCATGATCCAGGTTCCGAGGGTCATGCCATCCCCGATTCGGGTTCCAAGGGTGGAAATTTCCCCACCTCCAAGAGCATACGAGCCTGAAAGGGCTAGGTTCGTAGGAGAAAGGAACGAGGAGCGCCTCCAAAGACTTCACCTAGGGCCCCGCAAACCGAACCGCCCGTGGGAACACCCCGGGCAACCATCACTGTACGAAAGGGCACGTCAAGCGTCCTTGGAAAGTCATGTGGAAGGACTCACCAATTGGGCGGAGGGGGAGTCCTCAAACAGCCAAGCTCGCCAACCGTTGGTAAATTTCCCGCCACCCCCGGGAGTTAGGTCTTCTGAATACCGCAGAATCGACTACAACCTTCTGGAAATCGACAAGAACGGTTGGGTTCAGGAACGAGAAAGGGAGCAAGATGAGAGGATCCAACATAGGATCTGCATCGCGGAGCTTCAAGCTCGGGAAAACCGTCGAAGCCGATGGTTAGAACATGCGAATCTCCTCCTCAATAGTGATCCAAGGATGATTAACGAGGCAT
Source organism: Fallopia convolvulus (assembly GCA_964016875.1). NCBI lineage: Eukaryota > Viridiplantae > Streptophyta > Magnoliopsida > Caryophyllales > Polygonaceae > Fallopia > Fallopia convolvulus. The sequence continues at coordinate 2,364,179 of OZ024736.1, forward strand.
TGTTCGAGGAAGGTTTCCTCGACAATTACACCACCACTCCTAGATCCCCTTAATATGTACTTTTTCCTTTCAAGGAAGTGAGCTTAGACCACTTCTCATGACTCCATTTTTGTCTTTTAGGAGTCATATCGGCTTAGCTTTTCTTTATTTCCTTAGCATGGAGTGGCTCAATATTAAAGCCTTGTACTATCGTTTAAACAAGTATTAATCAATTGTCCCTTTTCTCTACTAAAGCTTGCGCGTTAATTCTTGCTTGTATTATTGAATTAACTTTTGAAACCGACCAAAAACCTCAGATGGTCAACACGAGAGCCACGAGTCGTACCCTGAACCCCGACGTCAGTAGGGAAGAAGATGGCGAGAGCCAATCTGGGGCTGGAGATAGGCGCCGAGTTAACCCACCTCCTGCGCCGGCAGCCCCAGTTACCCTAAATGAGAATACAGTAGCCGCCCTACGCACTCTGGTACAGCAGTTAGTGCAAGAAGCCATCCCTGCTGCTGTGGCAAACTCTGAAAACACCGATGAAGTACATGAGAGAGTCCCAGCAGAAGAAGTCATTCTCGAGAGGCAGAGAGAAGTTAGCTTCACTGAGGGAATCAAAACTTTCAACGCAATGAAACCCGACTCATATGACGGGACGGGCGACCCATCAGGAGTCCAATATTGGTTCTCACATGTGGAAAGGCTTCTAAGGAATATACCTTGTTCCGAAGCTGACAAAGTGCACATGGCAGCACTAAAACTGAAAGGCGAAGCTGGCGAATGGTGGGAGAGTTCTAGCCTATCTAGACGCACTGACCTAAGCTGGGCCATGTTCAAAGGCAAGATGATGCGCTGTTTCTTCTCTGAATCCATGAGAGAAGAGAAGCTGAATGAACTACACTCCCCAAAATTATATGGGTTAAGTGTGCTGGAGCGAGCAAAGAAGTTCAATCACCTCCTCCAGTATGCTGAGGAAGAAATCACCACGGAAAAACAAAAGATCAAACACTTTCACCGCTGGATGAATGATCACATCAAACCCTGGATGGCAAATCGCTCCTTCCAAACTCTGGAGGAGTATGTGGACCACGCCCACCGAATGGAGACGACGCTTAAGGTCCCCGAGCGCAAGAATTTGGGTGAAGGAAAGCCTCACCACTCTAGTCACAGTGGATTTAAGAGGCCAACATCTCCGCAAGGATCCCAGTGGTCCAAGAAGAACAAGCACAAGGCCTCGTCGGCTGGATCCAGGCTTGGCCCTGGGCCGGAGTCAGTAAGACCCCAGATAGTCTGTCACAACTGTGCAGAACCCGGGCACATAAACCGGAAGTGCCCCAAATCTCCAAGGAGGTGCTTCAACTATAACAAGGACGGACACCTTCGGCAATTCTGCAGGCAGCCTGCTTTTTCTGCAGGCCAAGCCCGGTTGAACACCGTGTCTCAACGCCCTCAAGCTTCGAACAAGCCAGCCGGTACTACATCGGCCCAGTCCACAGCTCATCAGAAGGGAAAGGGGCCTATGTATCCTCAAAATCAAGGACAGAGGTTGTACGAGATGCGCACCACCGACAAGCCTGAGGAACCTATCTGCCAAGGTACCCTCCAAATCCGCTCTAAAGATGTTTTTATACTCTTCGATTCCGGCGCATCGCACTCTTTCATATCCGAAAAATGTGTAGAACTCTTAGAATTAAATGACCTCGAAGAATGTGAGCCGTTTGTTGTAAATCTTCCCAATGGAGAGAGGATTATAGGTGCCAAGCATTTAGGTAGTTTTCCTTTATGCATTCAAGGAGGAATCTTCAATTCCAACTTGATATGCATTCCGATGGGACCATACGACATCATTCTCGGAAGAAACTGGTTGTCGCAGCATGGAGCAGTAATTGACTTCTACACCCGAACCGTAACCATCAACTCTGGAGGAAAACACATATGCAAATTCAAAGGTAAGCGAGAAGAAGAGAATGGAAAAGTGATTAACGCCATGAAGGCCGGGAAGCTACTCCGACAGGGCTGCGTTGGGTATCTTTGCTACCTAGAGCCGATGGAGAAAAAGGTCAGGGATATCCAAGAAATTCCTATAGCCAGATAATTTCCCGACATTTTCCCAGAGGAGCTTCTTGGATTACCTCCACGACGAGAAGTCGAGTTTGTAATAAGCCTCGAGCCAGGAACCTCGCCAATCTCCAAGGCTCCCTACAGAATGGCTCCGCTGGAAATGAAGGAACTCAAAAGCCAACTCGAAGAACTGCTCGAGAAGGGTTACATTCGACCAAGTGCTTCGCCTTGGGGAGCACCTGTACTCTTTGTGAAAAAGAAGGATGGGACTTTCCGCTTATGCATCGACTACAGAGAGTTGAACAAAGTCACCATCAAGAATAAGTACCCTCTTCCAAGGATAGATGACCTCTTAGATCAACTCAAGGGTGCAAGAATCTTTTCGAAGATTGATCTAAGATCCGGGTACCACCAACTGCGGATTAGAGAAGAAGACATTCCGAAGACCGCTTTCCGCACCCGCTATGGTCACTACGAGTTTGTAGTACAGAAGGTTGTCATTGTCTTCATGGATCTTTGGGTTGACCAATGCACCTGCGGTGTTCATGGATCTGATGCACCGATGCTTCCATGAGTACCTCGACAAGTTTGTCATTGTCTTCATCGACGACATCCTAATCTACTCCGAGGATCGTGCAAAACATGAAGAACACCTCCGGACGGTGCTACAGATTCTAAGGCACCATCAACTTTACGCCAAGTTGTCCAAGTGTGACCTGTGGCTTACAGAAGTGGCTTTCTTAGGCCACGTCATCAATCAGGACGGAGTTATGGTAGACCCAAAGAAGATAGAAGCAGTCTCAGAATGGAAGCAACCAAAGAATGTGAAGGAAATTCGCAGCTTCCTAGGACTAGCAGGATACTACAGAAGGTTCGTTGAAGGATTCTCGAAGATTGCCCTCCCAATGATAAAGCTACTCCGAAAGACACATAAGAAGTTCATATGGGATGAGAAGTGTGAGGAAAGTTTCCAAGAACTCAAGAGACGCCTCACGAGTGCACCGGTGCTAACACTGCCAGATGGACACAAGGTCTACGTGATCTACAGTGATGCCTCGAAACAAGGTTTGGGATGCGTACTAATGCAGAGAGGGAAGGTAATCGCTTATGCATCTCGTCAACTCAAGGTCTACGAAGTGAACTATCCGACTCACGACCTCGAACTAGCAGCAGTAGTGTTCGCCTTAAAAATTTGGCGACATTACTTGTACGGGGTCAAATGTCAGATTTTCACCGATCACAAGAGTTTGAAATATGTATTCACTCAGAAGGAACTAAACATGAGGCAAAGAAGATGGCTGGAACTACTAAAGGACTACGACATAGAGCTGCTCTACCATCTGGTCAAAGCTAACGTCGTAGCAGACGCTCTCAGTCGAAAGACCCAACAAGAGGGCTTGATCGCAATGCTAACAATCCAGCCAAAGTTGCAGCAAGAACTGATCAGAGAAGGCATCGAGGTCTGGTTTGGAAGGCAACAAGGTTGTCTAAACACCTTGGAGATCCATTCCGACTTGTTAGCCGAAATCAAAGAGAAGCAAACAGATGACCTCATGCTAATCAGGATAAGTGGAGAGGTGCAAGAAGGCAAAGCACCAGGATTCGTCGTTCGAGATGATGGTTCCCTGTGGTTTCAAAACCAGATTTGTGTACCGGCAGAGGGCGAACTTCGGAAAATCATACTGAAGGAAGCTCACGCATCTGCCTATTCGGTACATCCAGGGGCAAGTAAGATGTACAAGGATGTCCGAAGAAATTTTTGGTGGCCAAATATGAAGCAGGATGTTGCCAACTTCATAGCTAAGTGTTTAGTCTGTCAGAAGGTAAAGATCGAACACAAAAGACCCGGAGGAAAATTACAATCCCTTCCCGTACCCGAATGGAAATGGGAGGATATAGCAATGGACTTCGTAACCGATCTGCCCCAGACCCAAAAGCAGAAGGATTCCATTTGGGTAATCCTGGACAGACTCACCAAGAGCGCTCACTTCATCCCCATTCAAAAGAAGTGGAAGGCTCCAAAGTTAGCAGCAGTCTTTGTTAAGGAAATCGTTCGTCTCCATGGGACTCCAAAAACAATTATCTCCGACCGAGATGGCCGCTTCACCGCTTCCTTCTGGAAGGAACTACATAAGGCCATGGGTACCGAACTGAAGTTTAGCACCGCCTTCCACCCTCAGACGGATGGGAAATCTGAAAGGACCATCTAGACTCTTGAAGATATGCTTCGAGCTTGTGTGCTGGACCGCACCACAAGTTGGGATGACAGCCTAAGTCTCATAGAATTCACATACAACAATAGCTGGCATTCCACAATCAAGATGGCTCCCTTCGAAGATTTATACGGAAGAAAGTGTCGTTCCCCGCTCTGTTGGGACGACAATGTCGATAAAATCCTTCTAGGTCCAGATTTGATAGAAAAGACTGCATCCGAGGTTGCCCTCATACGCCAGAGAATGTTGACCGCTCAGAGTCGGCAAAAGTCTTATGCCGATCTAAAAAGACGAGACATCGAGTTCATAGTTGGAGATAAGGTCTTTGTCAAGGTGTCTCCCTCGAAAGGCGTCTTCCGATTCGGAAAACGAGGCAAGCTTAATCCACGATATGTGGGACCCTTTGAAATCTTGGAAAGAGTTGGCAACCTAGCTTACCGAGTTGCTTTACCACCTGCTGCTCACCCTGTGCATAATGTGTTTCATGTGTCCCTTCTGAGAAAGTACGTGCCCGACGAATCTCACGTAATCAACTTCGACGATGTCGAAATCCAATCGGACGGCACCTACGAAGAAAGACCAATTAAGATAGTGGAGCATCGAGTGAAGCAACTACGCAACAAGGAGGTACCCCTAGTTCGGGTACTCTGGTCTAAAGATGGCAAGGAAGGTACAACTTGGGAAACCTGGGAAACCGAACAAGATATGCAGAGACGTTTCCCCGAGTTAATGTCACCCTAAGGACCAGTAGTTTTATTTCTTTTAAGGGGGTACTAGACCCCGTTTTATCCTTACAAGTCTTGAAGTGTTGTAGTCACCCTCCTTTTCCCCGTCTGAGTACCACCCTACTTTTCCCTAGTTTCGGGGACGAAACTAATTTAAGGGGGTACTATTGTAATATCCGAGATATTTCAAGTTTTAAAATTTAATATAATATTTTTTTTATTATTATTTATTTATTTATCTATTTTTATTTTAACCTTTTCTCTAGGTAAAAAGAGAATGTTTGTAAAATAAAATTAATTTATAAAATTAAAAGAATATTCCATAGGGAATTTTAATTAATAAAAATTTAAGAATATTCATAAGGTATTTTAATAATTTAAAAAGCCTTGACTTGAATAAAATAAGGACCCATTTTATTTTTAACCTCAAAAACTTATTAAATAAAACACATTAAAAATATTAGCACCTCCTTCTTCAAGCTAAAGTTTTACGTAAGAAAGAATTGCCCAATCCATGGCTTTCTTACCTACCATGGACATAACTCCCCCTTGCTTGCATCACCTAGATGACATCACCTCCCTCACCTACTCCCTTACCAATCCTCCCCAATCATCCTTCTCCCTCCTCTTCTCCATTGGGCAATTCTCATAACCTTGGAGCTACCTTTCACTATAAATAGAGGATGAAAACCCACTTCACAACTCACTCCTTCATCCTCCTCTTCCTCTCTACAATTTCACTCTCAAGTTCCCCCAAAAATCAGCCCTCCAAGCTCTAGTTTTTCCTTCAAAATCCCACCAAAGGAGCCTCCCCTTCTCCCCTTTTGGACCGTCGGCCACCTCGCCTGACCACCGGCCCCACCACCGTCGACCGCCTCCTCCTCCAGTGCGCCGCCCCACTCGCCGGAGCTCCCTGGTGCGCCGCCCCTCCCACCGCCGGTCTTCCTGCCTCCTCTCCCCTGTGTTCTGTAACTCAGGCAACTTACAGTAAACCCTTAATTCCATTCTATTTAATTTATTAATTTAATTTAAGTTATTTATATTATACTAGTTTTAGTAAGATTGGTCAAATAATAGTTGCTTGCAACTTATTAAGATTTATAAGAAGTATTTCATAAATCTTGCTAGTTGAAAAGAGGATATAAATCATTTTATTAAACCATTATTAGATTACTATATCCTAATATGAAGAACAAGAACATGTTTGTTTATCTAAATTTTTATGAAGCTTTTATAAAAAGGTATTTGATTTTATAAATTTAATTGTTTATGATTTTGTCTCTATATCAAATATCACCATTATAAAGGCTTAAGCTTAAGTGTAGAGAATACCAAATTATTTTGGAAATAAGAATATTGATAATGATTAATTGTTTTAATTATTTAATATAATATTAGTTTAACTCATCTCTAGGATAAAGTATTCCTACAAAGCAAAATTTCTTTTATAAAAATACAATAATGTGAAGTATAACATTATTTTGTTAAGTATTTAAAAATATCTCACCTAGAAAGATATTGTATCATATAGAAAAGAATATTGTTTTTGTGACTTAGAAAATCATAAAAAGTATATTATAAGGAATGATTGGGTATTTAATACCATGATCTTATAATTATAGATCAAATTGGAGGAATTTTAGAAATAAAATAAATAAGAATACTTATTTTATATTATGATCATGTTAAGAAAGCTTACCTTCTATAGTAAATAAGAATTTCTATTTATGGAAAATTACTAAGGAAGAACCTAATATTATTTTATCTCTTTTATTATGACCCCTTAGTTAAAAAGGTTTTTTTTAGAAAGTATTATAATAGAATTTTTTCGTAAAGGGAAAATAATTTTTAAAATAACCCTTGGATATTGTTGAAACTAAGTAAATTATTTTGAATAATCAATAAGCGTTATTTCAAATCAAATAAAAGGATATTACGAAATTAAAATAATAATAGAGGAATGTTATTATTTTAATTTAACTACCTAAATTATTATAATAATAATTTAGAATGTTCCATACACCTAAGCTAAAGTACTCTTAAGAAATCCGAATCTTAAAAGTATGTTCGTATCTAAGACCGTTCGTAAAATTTCCGTGTCGATAGGTCGGGAACCTCGTTCGAAGTCACAAACCCCACCTCCGTCTCCTCGTTAATTCGGTTATCATTCCAACCAAGGCAAGTGGAAATTCCCCTTGTGACCTTTATAATTCGTTTCCATGAAATTCTCGATGTTGGGAACAACTTGCGTGCTAAGTAATTAAATAATCTAGGAAATATCGATTGCTAGATGTAACGACCATTGCTAGAATAGTTCGCTATTTATATTGATAGGACTATTTATGCTAGTGTGATTATGGTTGATTGTTATGGACTCGTTCAGAGATCCTCGTCAAACGAACTAGTGAGGGGCGCGGAATAGCCGACGCCTCTATATAACCCTACTAAGTCGTAAGTGCCTACGTGTTTGAAGTACGACTTTCGGGATCATGATCCCATCCGCTCCGATTGCAAGGAGGGATGAGCGCACCCTAGCTAAGTGCCGGGAAACTGGGTTTCCCTTGGTGGATCGGGCAATCCGAATTCCCACCCCTTTAAAAATCATTAAAGCAAAGACGTTACGATAAGTGCCTAATGCACATTTAAATATTAAAACCGGACCGATCTCAAATGATCGATTTGGCCCTCGGTCCGCTTAGGGCGCGAGAAATTATAACTTGTATGAATTAATAAACGTTCCCAACACATCTTTTATTCTCGATACTAATAGAAGCTTACAATCTAGTAGCTCTTCTCCAAACTATCGAGCTATCTCCGCTCGGGATACGCTCTCATTCGTACCATTAAAACCCATATGATTAAACCCTACTGTCAAACACAACCCATTGTTAACTTCGTTGTTGTTATATTAAATTATCGAAATACCCTTGGAAAGTTCCGTTCCCGCTTGCTTAGTCTCCTAGACTAATATTTCTTTTCCACATGTTGCCTGGCATACTCTCGCCCCTCGCGAATTATGTCAGAACCTAGGAAGTTCAACCCGGCGTAAGGTGAAGAGCAAGGAAAGGTCAAGAAGCTCCGCGAAGTTTGAAACTCCTTTTGGTTTATTTTCATTATGTTTCAAAGACAATGATTTATGAATTGTATTTCCCGAACAAGCTTTTGGTATTGTGATTTGGATTGTAAGAACAAAGTCTCCTTCGTGAGCACCTTTTAATTAATGAGTATGTTTTATTCCGCATTTTATCATTCTATATCATTCTAAAAGCCTTGGGTGACGTTGGACGGTAAAATCCGACGTCACTGGCGGTAATACCCAATGTCGTAAAATAGGGGTGTTACACTAATCATGACTAAGAAATTAATAACTTTAATCAAAGAAAACATTGAAAACAAAACACTACTCAAATTAATAAGAAATATCGTCTTACAGAGATTCAGAAGAAACCGAAAACACCGAAATACCGAATCAAAAACACGACTAACGACCCCGATAACTTTCGTCTCCCGATCTCCTTCGATCACGACTCCAAAATGGAGTAGCTTTTCCTTGCTAAACAACACCTTTTCCTTGCTAAAACCTACAAAAAGACACAAAATGGAGTAGCTTCCATACTTTTCACAAAATATGCAAAACTATCCAAAAACACATAAAACTAACCCTAAGCTTATCAAAACTAGACCTAATAACCTAATAAAACCTATCAGAAACTATACTAAAAACACGAACATCAAAATACCCCATACTTAGACTTGCTTGTCCTCAAGCAATCACTAAACAATAAGCAAAACCAAACAACATACTCATCAAATTATAGCCATCATCTAAAAAGCAACTTCAAAACATCTAGAAGAAAAATAGCGAAGGACTATTAACGTCATCACACACATATACACCTAAAATAGACACAAGAAAATACAATCCAACCTCACAAGGGATAATGTGTTTCTCTCAACTCTCAAGTGTTTAGGCTTAGAAATTCAATCTCTCAACTCATCTTATATACAAAAACTCATAGAAATTGGAACTTATATCACCAAACTCTCCACCTAAGATTTGTCAAAACAATCAAAAATCATCAAGAGAACTTAGGGGGCTCAATGAAAAACTTCATAGAAGCTTCCATTCGGCCGAGTTGTAATGGGGCTTGGTAATAACGGTAAGGCGTGGAAAATTTTGGCTATGTGGTGCTAATAATATCCGGGAATCAAAGACTCCTAAAAACTCACACATAACATCAAAACTCTCATAAAACATAGACCAAACTCAATCTCTCATTATGCACACTTATTTTCACTCACCCATTATTATCCTAGAAAGTCTCATAAAACAAAAGAATCTTCGGCTTATCTCATAAATACTATGCACCTCTTACTTCTTCATTTTTTTTCATTCATTTTTTTTATTTTTATTTTTTTATACTTTCTTTGCCTCTCGCTGCCTCGTTAACGAGTCCCTTCAGGGTCGTTAACGAGCTTCATCGTGTACTCCTCTTTCTAACAACTTCTTTTTATGCATCTTTTATACCAAGAGACCCTTCTTTTTCACAATTAACTCAAGAGACTTTCAATCTACCCTTCCCAACAATCCTTCAATTTCAACCCAAACATAACATCTCTCTCTTTTCTTTTCTTTGCAACACTCAACAAAACAATTTCCTCTCCAAATCTAAGTCCTAATCCCCGGATAGGGTCAAGCTTCGGCTAGGGAACAATTTTGTGGTGCTAAGAATAAAAGGCCTCAGGCTCAAGTTGGCTGTCAAAAGAAGGATAATGTAAAGGTGGATAAGGAATAATAGGGCTCATAAAAAATAAGTTCTCCATCATATGATTTTCATAAGTAATGAACTATAAATCCTATATAGGTCTCAAGTAATAGATAACCATCACCAAGAGATAATATGCATATAGAGAGTAAATCACACAAGAAAAGAAGAGGGATTTATCGATGTTCTCCCTATAAGGCAAAAAATTTCTCACAAGGCTAATTTTTGTTGGATTGCATCACTTATGCTAAGAAGGTATATGTGCTCAATTTCATCAAATGCTATTCCTTCCTAAAAACAACTTCAAATAAGAATCCGGCTACATTCTCAAAGACATGATTACAAGGAATTAAATGATCATGCTAGCAACTACTATCATAGGACATAAGAAGGGATATCTATCAATTCTAAAACTCCTTTTTTTTAGATATTTTTTTCAAAACTTTTTCGATTTTTTTTCGATATAAAAGAACTACTTAAAACAAAGCACAAAAAACAAACAAGACACAAAGGTTTCTACTTTCTCCCACCCCATACTTAAAATTACAGTGTCCCCACTATAAGAAAAATAATAAGAAGGAAAGAAATAGAAAAGAAAAACACAAGAAAACAAGAAAAGAAGAAAACAAAAACTTACAAAGTCTCAGAAGTGGAAAACAAGGAAAACGTCTTCAAGCTGAATCAACGGTTAGGTGGAGGAAAATAGTGCTCGAAGTTCCCCATGAAGTCGTACATCGTCCTCCATCGCTCAACATCCTCTGACTCTCTCTGACGATGCCTCTCATCCTCAAATGTCATCCGAGCTGAATAGATAGTCTCCCATCAATCCATCCTCCTATGAATGTGGTCCTGCTGGAGGTGAAGCTGTTGCATCCGTGCAGAATTATCCTCGGCCCATGGTGGCGGAATGCTCGATCCAGTGTACTCAGGCTGAGGAGGTGGTGGGTAGTGAGGCTGAAAGTGATCATGGTGAAGCACCGGGTGGTATGGCACAAGCCCATAAGAGTAGGGGTCGGTAGGTGCTTGCATATGGTCGGTAGCTGCCCTCGGCGGGTCGTTAACGACCCTGGGTACATTGTTAGCGGCAGATGCAGAAGGCTGGAAATGATCGTTAACGAGCCTGGTGGGCTCGTCAACGAGGACGTTGGTGCCTAAAACTTCTATATCGAGGTCTTCTTCCTCGAGGTTGAGCTCCTCTGTGCCGCCTTCTATGTCGGCCTCCTCAGTGTTTTCTCCAACTAACTCGGTATCCTCATCTTCATCTTCATCTTCATCCATCACATCCTCCTCTCTTTCAAACCGGGACACACATGGCCTAAGTGATAGCTCATCCTCCGGCTTGGGCTCCAACGGGAAGGCATGTCCCGTCCACGCCTCGTACCAATTTGGTACATATAAAAGCTCCATTTTTAGTAGGGTGGGCGGTACATCTCGGCCATGAACTTTTGTAACGAGCCCCTCCCAGATTCGAGTGAAAATTCCGGCGTTAAGCCAATAGTTTTGGTTGAGCAACTGAGCATGAGCCGATGTGTAGCGAGTGAGGTCGACTCCAAGGTTTGTGGCCAAAAGACTGACCAAGTTACCACACCAAACTTCCTTGGACTTGGTTGATTTCTCTATGTAGTAGAGCCATTCATACCCCAAATTCAAAGGGTCGGGCTCCTCGAAAAGGATAGTGCGGAGACAAGCAACTTCCGTCCTCGTTGGCCTGTTCAACTCTCTCTTAGGCCAGAATGTAGCGGCTAGGACTCGAAGAATGATCCGAAAGATGGGGTTGATGATGCTTGCCCCAGATAATGCCGCTGTGGAGGATTGGACCTCCCCAGTGATATAGCTCCAAGTCCGAGTCACCTTGTAGTCTTTCAGGCTGTACTCTCTAGAAGGGTTTGGGAGCTCCAGAATTGCATTGAACTCCGCCATGGTGAACTCACGGCTCACATTACCGAGCTGAAACCGGATACGTCCCGCCGAAGTCTTTGACGGAAAACTAGTCTCTAGAGTGGCCAGAAACTCGGATGTGAGGGCCGGAAAGTGTGGTAGAATCTCCTTATTCAGTAGATGAGATGAACCGAGAATAACGAAGGCCACCTTGACATCCGTGTAAATTCCCGTGTGTACGGCACTTGACTTCGAGAACCACCGAGTGTTGTGGTCCTTGTCTAGAATGGCACGGTATCGATTCACTTGGCCTTGAGTACTCAAGATCACATTATCCATGCGAGGTGGAGATGGGGACCTCTGATTTCTCCTCTTCTTCTGAGCTCGGGTAGCGGGTCTGCTTGAACTTGCCATTTGATCTACAAAAAAATCAAGAATTTTCCAAGATAAGATCTACTCAAAATAGATAGGCAAGAGACCACATACTTGGTCTCAAAATAACCTCGGAATAATTCGTCAACTACCCAATTGGGTCGTTAAAGAATCTGGATTGGTTTAGAATCGGTGATGCTTACGCAGGGTCGTTAACGAACCTGGGTGGGTCGTTAACGAGCTGCTGAGGGCCAGTTCACAGAATTCCGAATGTCATCAACTTTAAAAATCAGACTATAAATCAAGTATGCATCCTCAATACTCCTCCACTAGACACACAATCGGGTTTATGCACCCCATACTTGCTCGATTTCCCATCCCAAACATGCGAAATTACCCAAAATTGATATAGCAAAAATTGAACTTAATACTAGGACAAGAAAAATTCATGCTTTTCTAATTAGTTTTTTGCAATGGAGAATCTAACATGAGTAATCTTCCCTAGAATATGAACAACTAAGCTTCAACGAAAATTCATGAGCAAAATCCAAACATGCATGTCGACCTTTTCTATAGACACAATCCCAATATGAAATTTCTACCCTAAAAACCATGAATCTTGTAAGTAAGAGTTAGGATTTAGAAATCATACCGGAAATTTGAGAAATTGAAGAACAAAGGGTCGGATTGGGGTGGTTAACGAGTGTGGATCTCGTCGGTGGGAATCTGGGGTTCCGAGCTTCAGTAACGAGGGTGTCTCCGACGATCGGTGGAGGTGAGAAATTTCGATTGGTGGTGGGGGATCTCCGAGATTTTGGGTAGGATTTTTGAGGGGTTTGGAGTTTAAGGATTTGAGAGTGAAAATTTTTAGGAGGGGTAGAAGGGTTATATAGGAGAGGGTAGGGATAGGAAGAGGTAAAGGGGCGGCGGCTTGGGGGTAGGTAAAAGAAAGATTAGGTTAAAAAGAACTTACCTGCCCGTTTTGTCGATTCGGGTCGTCAAACCGGGTCGTTAACGACCCTGGGTTGGTCGTTAACGAGCAACCGTAGCCTCTTGGAGTGATTTTCGAGCCCTTCTCCTGCATCTTGTTAGCTCTAAATTTATCGTAATTTCTATCCTAAAAAACTACTAAAAAGAAAAGAAAGGAAAGGAAAACTAAGAAAAAGAAAGAATCTAAAAAGAAGAAGAAAAACTATACTATACTAAAAGCGGGTTGCCTCCCGTAAGCGCTATTTTTAACGTCGTAAGCCCGACGTTCTTCCCTTGTTTCAAGGTGGTTCTTTTGTAGCTAAGTCAGGGTCTCGAGGTATCCCAATCTTAGCTTTGTAGGCGTTGTTTGCTTGAGTCACTAAGCTAGATCCCTTGTCTTCTATGAGTATGCCCGGTATTCCTACATATGGGTTAGTGAAATCCGAAAACCAAGGTGGTTTGGACTCCTCAATAGCATATGCCGTGGGGTATGGTGCATGAATAGGGTAAGAAGAAAAGTACTCACCTTGATTGTTTCCTTGTATATGAGACTCGCTAGTAGGCCATGGGAGCTCGACAAAGTCCTGTGTGAGAATCTCGTCCTCTTTCGAAGTTGGTGGAAGTTCAGTTGGTGCAACTCGATTTGTGCGACCGTGGTTGGGTCATTTGCGTTTTGGTCCAAGCTGAATTCCACTCGTTCTTCTCCAATCTCAAACGTAAGAAGTCCTTTCCTCACATCGACCTTGGCACTTGCTGTAGCTAGGAATTGTCTGCCTAGGATAATGGGGACATGAGGATCCTCAGACATGTCGAGGACGACAAAATCATTTGATATAAAGAATTTTCCCACTTGAATAGGGTAGTCATCCACGACCCCTGTGGCTTTGACACATGATCCGTCCGCCATGAAGAGGTTTATATCCACAGGCTCTAGTGGTCCCTTGTTAGCTTTTAACCAGATGGAGAGAGGAAGCAAACTAGCACTGGCTCCCAAATCACATAAAGCTTTAAATTTGTGGTCGCCTATGCCAATCATGATGGCAAATCTCCCTAGATCTCCAAGCTTTTCTGGTAGAGCAATTGATCTGACTTCATCCTGCAGCTCTGTAATGGACCCTTTCCTGCTAAGAATATCCTTCAAAAAATTTGTGTAAGCCGGCATTTCGCTTTGGGCGTCAGTGAATGGGATGGAAATATTAACGAACCACCGAGAATAAAAAGACCAAAACTAACGACCTAGACAGGTTCGGTACCGAGCCACCGAGAATAAGTAACGAATATGATCTTGAAAGAAATCAAATAAAAACAAAGATCTAGGACAAGGGTTACCACAACATAGTCATGCACACAAGCTCATAAGAAGATAAATATCATGCCTTTAAATAGATAGACGCATCAACTTTCATTGACTTAGCAAGCAAATTAATCTACTTTCATAAACTAACTAACCTAATTGCTTGTTTCGGATCTAAAGCTTGAAACTTTCATATTCAAACAATATCAACCTTCAAGTTTATAACTTTCTCTTTCAATCAAGTCAACAACTCAAATTACCTCAACTTTCATCTCGGTATAAGCACAACAAACAATCTCAACAATATGTAAAAGGCATTCAACACATAATCTTACTCACCAAACATGCACAACTATGCCGGGTTTCGACCCCGACCCTAGATAAAAAGACTACTCACTAATCATGACTAAGAAACTAATAACTTTAATCAAAGAAAACATTGAAAACAAAACACTACTCAAATTAATAAGAAATATCGTCTTACAGAGATTCAGAAGGAACCGAAATACCGAATAAAAAACACGACTAACGACCCCGGTAACTTTCGACTACCGAGCTCCTTTGATCACGACTCCGATCCGTCCTTCTCTCTCTCGGCTCTCCTTCCTCTCTCTACTCTATTCTCCAAAATTCGACCTCTCCCTTTCTATGCTAGATAGAAGGGTATTTATACTAAAAAGGCTAGAAACTAAAAAAGCTAAAAGATATAAACTTTCCAAAAAAGATAGAATCTATTCTAAAAGATAGAAATAAAATCTCAAAAGATAACAAGACCTAAAATACATAATATAATAACCCTAAAATCATAAAAAAGATACTCTACCGACACGGAAATAAATTCCCGCACAGGATCAGTGAGTCACAAAGTCAACTCTCGAACATCTTCATCTCGTGGCCTCGTTAACGAGCCCTCACAACCTCGTTAACGAGCCTGGGCTCGGTTTTCTTCAACACTTCTCTTCCAAAAACTCGACCTTCAGCTTCTTCATCTTGTATTCCTCCATCTTTTATCATAGCTCTCCAAATTCAGCTCCAAACAGCACCTTTTCCTTGCTAAAACCTACAAAAAGACACAAAACGGAGTAACTTCCATACTTTTCACAAAATATGCAAAACTATCCAAAAACTCACAAATCTAACCCTGAACTTATCAAAACTAAACCTAATAACCTAATAATACCTATCAAAAACTATACTAAAAACACGAACATCATCTCCCAAGAAGGAGGTGAGCTTCCCAGCGTAGGGCTTCAAGGATGTTTCGGAGATGCCCAACTGCTCGAAAGCTCCGTAGTACATGATGTCCACGGAGGATCCCGTGTCCACCAACACTCGCTTTACCATCTTCGAGCCCACTTGAGCGTGCACCACCAAGGGGTCAGATTGCGGCATGTGGAGTCCCTCGGCATCTTCGGAGGTGAAGGCCAAGCCTACGTGGGACCGGGAGGTCTGGGCAATGCTAAATACCGAGGGCTCATGGTGGCTTGCCCTCGCGTACCTCTTTCTCTCCGCCTGGCTTGATCTAGCCAGCAATGGTCCACCTGAGATGGTATGGATATACCCGTCGGGTGTTGTTGTCTGCCCAGACCGTGCCTGCTTCGCGGGATCCGGAGCTTGCTGCTCGACGTTGTTGGCCTGAGCTTGACTCGGGCCTCGAGGTACGGTGTTGGCTCCTGATGCGGGGTTGGTGCGTCCCTTTTCATTTGTGTTGTACAAAGGGCCGCCCTTTCCCCGATAACCGCGTTGCTTTCCTCCGAAACAGTTCCAACTGCCCCGCGGTTGTTGTTCCTGTTGTTGATGTTGTTGTTGTTGTTGTTGTTGTTGTTGTTGTTGTTGTTGTTGTTGTTGTTGTTGTTGTTGTTGTTGTTGTTGTTGTTGTTGTTGTTGTTGTCGTTGTTGTAGTTCCTGTTGTTGTTGTTGACAGGGTTTTGGGCCTGCATCACATACACATCCCATGCGGCCGGTGCGGCCACCTTCGCCTTCCATTTAGCCTCTGCGACGATTTCCTTGTCGGTCTTCAGTCGCGAGCTCTGGTTTGCGGCATCCTCGGCATATACCTGGGATGTGATCCGGGCGCACAGGCTATCATACGTCGTCGGGCATTTCAAGAAAATGTAGGTCTTAAAAGGCCCCGGACACAGGTTGCCCATTAGGGTATCTCGCACCGAAGATTCGTCGATGAGTGCGATCTCTGCCACCGCGATGGTGAACCTTGTGAAGAGGTGCCCAACAACTCGCCCTCTCCCTGCTCAATACGGCGAAGGTCCCACATGTTCTTCTTGCGCTTCCTCGAGCCACTGAAGTGTGTGACAAATGATTCACACAATTGAGCGAACGAGGCCACAGTCCCTATTTTGAGGCTTATGAACCGCGTCATTGCGGCCTTGTCCAGGTTGGTTGGGAAGATGCGGTAGAATATGGCGTCATTGTAGGGGTCGACGTTCATTTGGACAGCAAAGTGCTTCACGTGCTCCTCTGGGTTAGCCGCGTCGTCGTAGAGTCCCATTTGTGGCCAATGGAAACCCTTGGGCATGGGCGCGTCCTAAACCTCGTCCACAACGGGGGAGGTGCACCCGATTTCAACGGGCTGACGGCGCGACTTCGATTTCAGGGGGTGCATAGCACTCCCTGCCATTTCGGACAGCTTCGTGTCCTGCCTTTTTGAACGTCGCGAACGGGATCGCGAGATCTGCATGGGGTCCCGGGGAGGCCTCTTTGTTGACGAGCCGTTGGTGGACGTTTCGTGTCCCGGCACATGCCTAGGGACGTACGCGGGTACGTACTCGGAGTAGGGTTTGCCCGGAGCGGGGATAGGGATGTATGGGGGTGAAACCCTGCTGGTGCTGCCCATAACCCGGGTAGGGATATGGGATCGGTGGTGCACCACCCTGCTCGTTTCCTTGGAATGGGTAGGGGTTTGTGGGGCGGTATACGTCCAACCCGGAGGGACCATGAACGGACAGCCCGGAGGTCCCGCGGCCATCCACTGCGGGGTCTCGGGCATGTTATCGGGGTGTTGGGGGAAAAGTTGTTTGGGCAAGCCATTTTGAGGGGTTCAAAGCCAAGGTTTGCAAAAATCGAGAAACTGCTTAGGATAAAGAGGTTCCCACAAACGGCGTGATGTCTCTTTATTTGGTGGTGTTTTTATATATGATTTCCTTTGTAAATATGTTTCTTTTTCCCCTTTTCTTGTGTGTTTTGTTCCTTTTTAGCTTAGTTCCCGTATTTCTATGAGATTCGGAGACTATGCGCGTTTTATGTGTTTTGTAGGTGTTTTGGCATGGATCAAGGGTCGTTTTGAAGGAGAACCGGAACATGGAGCAAGGCCCGAGCTTAAGAGGGAAAGAGAGGAGCAAGCCATGAAGAAGAACAAGAGAAAAGCCAACAAGAAGAAGGTGGAACGAGGTCTGGATCGAGCTGGAACCAACGCCGGGCCCGACTTGATTTTTCGACCTCGGACCGACTTGCCCAGTAAGTCGGGACCGAGGTTGCTCCGTGTCGGGCCGAGTCGGTCGCTGACTGCTTGGGCTCCAAGGCACGAAATTGTAAACTACCACTTTTGCCCCTCATCTATAAAGGCTCTCTTATCTTCTAATTTATGGAGGTTCACACACTTAGCAAGGAACTCAACCCTCAAAAACTCTCAAGAGGATACTTGGAGAGCAAGGAGGAAGGAGAGGAGAAGGATAAGAGAGAGAATCGGCCCAAGAGAGGGAGATTTGATAAGTTTGGTTGATAGATTAGCTTTGCCTTGTTTTGGTTTTGTGGATTTTGAAACCTTTGATTGGAGTTTGTGGATTGCTTTTGATTTGTGAATGAAACTTGGCTTTGGTTTGAGATTGATGATGTTGATTGCTTTGCTTTTTGATTTGTTTGCTTTCTTTGTTTGCCATATGGAGTAGATCTCCTTGATCTTGGGTTATGGGGGAAAACTCTAGCTAGGTTGGGCTAGAAACCCCAATTCCATAGCCTTGAGTGCTTGATCTAGGAACCCACTCTACATAGAGCTACAATTCCTCTCGAAAGTAAGGAATCAAGGCTTGTGATTGGAAAAGTAGCGAAAGTGAACATTTTTCCATCTCAAGTCCTTGCTTCGAAGGGGATTTCCCCAAGGATCGATGTGTAGAAGTGGTTGGAACGAGGGCGAAAGCACTCGATCCTATTCCGATCGTCACTTATTGCTTGAATTGGGGTGGAAAAGCCTTAATCTACTAGAGAAGGAACCCAAAAGCCCAAGATCTACTTTCAATTTTTGAGTTCGACAAAACCCAGCTACCTCGGGCCCGACTTGCTCTACGTCGGACCCGACTTCCCTCTTGTTAGCCGGCTGGATGCTCTAGGAGTTGATGAAAAAATCATTGACCACGAAGAGAGAGTTCTTAGGGTCATCAATGGACTTCACCCCAAGTATTCCTATACCAGGGGTTTGCTCAAGGAAAATCCCTTAACAAAGGTCTCAACTATGCATGAGGTGTTTGGGAAAATCAAAGATTATGAGAAATATCATGTCAATGCCGAACCTGGCAATACTTCAAGCAAGGGAATAGCTTTAAAGATTGAGAAGGCATATGATAATTGATGTCTCTTTATTTGGTGGTGTTTTCATATGTGATTTCCTTTGTAAATATGTTTCTTTTTCCCCTTTTCTTGTGTGTTTTGTTCCTTTTTAGCTTAGTTCTCGTATTTCTATGAGATTCGGAGACTATGCGCGTTTTATGTGTTTTGTAGGTGCTTTGGCATGGATCAAGGATCGTTTTGAAGGAGGATCGGAACATGGAGCAAGGCCCGAGCTTAAGAGGGAAAGAGAGGAGCAAGCCATGAAGAAGAACAAGAGAAAATCCAACAAGAAGAAGGTGGAACGAGGTCCGGACCGAGCTGGAACCACGCCGGGCCCGAGATGAAGTTTTCGACCTCGGACCGACTTGCACAGTAAGTCGGGCCCGAGGTCCTCCGTGTCGGGCCGAGTCGGTCGATGACTGCTTGGGCTCCAAGGCACGAAATTGTAAACTACCACTTTTGCCCCTCATATATTCTATAAAGGCTCTTTTATCTTCTAATTGGAAGGAGGTTCCCACACTTAGGAAGGAACCAACCCTCAAAAACTCTCAAGAGGATACTTGGAGAGCAAGGAGGAAGGAGAGGAGGAGGAGAAGAGAGAGAATCGGCCAAGAAGAGGGAGATTTGATAGGTTTGGTCGATAGATTAGCTTTGCCTTGTTTTGATTTTGTGGATTTGGAAACCTTTGATTGGAATTTGTGGATTGCTTTTGATTTGTGAATGAAACTTTGCTTTGGTTTGAGATTGATGATGTTGATTGCTTTGCTTTTTGATTTGTTTGCTTTCTTTGTTTTCCATATGGAGTAGATCTCCTTGATCTTGGGTTATGGGGGAAAACTCTAGCTAGGTTTGGGCTAGAAACCCCAATTCCATAACCTTGAGTGCTTGATCTAGGAACCCACTCTACATAGAGCTACAATTCCTTACGAAAGTAAGGAATCAAGGCTTGTGATTGGCAAAGTAGCGAAAGTGAACATTTGTCAATCTCAAGACCTTGCTTCTAAGGGGATTTCCCCAATGATCGATGTGTAGAAGTGGTTGGAACGAGGGCGAAAGCACTCGATCCTATTCCGATCATCACTTATTGCTTGAATTGGGGTGGAAAAGCCTTAATCTACTAGAGAAGGAACCCAAAAGCCCAAGATCTACTTTCAATCTTTGAGTTCGACAAAACCAGCTACCTCGGGCCCGACTTACTCTATGTCGGACCCGACTTCCCTCTTGTCGCCAACCTCGGGCCCGACGTGACACTTGTGTCGGTCCCAACTGTTCTCTTTGTTTTCCTTTGTTTTAAGTTCTCCTTTCCAGCTTTCTAGTGTCTAGGCACCTCAATCGAGTAGATTTCCCGAGTGTTCGACACCCACCACGTGCTACAACGGGGTTGGGTTATAAATTGTATCTCTAGACCCTCGCACAACCGAGCGATCAAAAGATTGGCGCCGTTGCCGGGGAAGTCTAAGTGCATTGAGTGCCAATTTGGTGAGTTTCTTTTGTTTTGGTAGTGATTTGGGTGAGGGAATAGCCCAAACCCTTTGTTTGTTTTTGATTTGTTTTGGTTTGTGTCTTTGTTTCGTAGGTGTATGCGAGCTCGTTCCTCCCGAGGAACACTTGAGCTTGAGTTTGTGAGTGATCCGGAAAGTATCCTCAAAGAAGCCCGAAGAAGGAAAAGGATGGCGAATCAAGCTCTCCATGGTGATGAGGAGTTGGTTCAACTTAGGGCCGAAATGGCTAGATTACAACTTGAGAAGGACAATCAAGAGGCGGTGGCAAGAAGAGAACGGGAGCAACGGATGAGGGCCGAGGCTCAACTCAACGCTCTACCCCGGAATGCACGCCAATACATGCATCCGTAGTTGAGGGTACCCGAACCGGTTATTGTGCTTCCCGAGGTTGCCAAGAATTTTGAGATCAAGACGCAATTCATATCCCTCATCAAGCGTGATCAATTCGAGGTCCGTCCACATGAGTGTCCCATAGAGCACGTCAAACGCTTTGTGGACATGTGTGAGACGATCTCTACCGACGAGGAGACGTTGGAGTATGTGCTTCTAAAGGCGTTTAAGTGGTCACTTGGGGGCAAGGCCACACATTGGCTCGAGAGCCAAGCCCCTAGGTCAATCAAAACTTGGAAGGCACTCTATGATGCTTTCTTGATGAAGTTCTTCCCGCCCTCAAAGACAACCGAGCTAAGAAGGAAAATTGCAAGCTTTCAACAAGGTCCGAATGAGCCTCTCTTCGAAGCATGGGACCGTTTCAAGGAGATGTTGCGCCAATGTCCTACTCATGGCCAACAACCTTATGTGCTCCAAGACATCTTTTTCCAAGGCATCAATCCGGCAACGAAGAACAAGCTCAATCTCCACACCGATTGTGGGTTCATAGACTTGACACCGGATCAAGCTTGGGAGCTACTTGACAAGCTATCCGATTATGAGGCCATGTATGGGGTGAGTCAAGCTAGCAAAGAGGTGAAAGTTCAAGGTGAAGGTGCAAGGAAGTTATATGATCCAAAGGGAGAAGACATCGACAAGGATGTGAAGCTCCAATTCCTTGAAGGTGAAGTGAGCAAGCTTAAGAGGCAAGTCCACTACTACAAGCAAAATGCTAGAGCTTGTGAGGAGTGTGGATCCTTTGCACATGCTACACAAGTTTGTCCGAATGAGAGCCAAGTGCGCTTGGCCGAGCGAATTGAGGAGGCAAACTATGTTCGAGGAAATTTCGGTGGAAGAGGCAACTTCAACAATGGTGGTAATGGCCGGTGGAACAACGGTCAAGCTCAAGGCTACAACAACAACTTCAACCAAAACGAGCCAAGGGCGCCACAACCACCACCATATAGGCCACCAGGATTCAATGAGCTACAATCATTTGCTCAAGAGATGAGGGATGGGTTCAAGGATATGAGGACCCAATTCAATGAGTTTGGTGCATGGAGAAGGCAAGTCGACAATCAATTTGCCCAAATTGCAACTCAAGCCCCGAGAGAGAATGGGAGACTTCCGGGCCGACCCGAGGAGAACCCCCGAGCTCAAAACAATCAAAATGAAGTCCGGGCAATTGGATTGAGAAGTGGCCGAAACCTACCCGAGCCACACATGCCTAAGAAGAATGAAGAGAGCCGGACCGACTTACCCAGCAAGTCGGGTCCGATGTTCCCTGAAGTCGATCCAGCAAGAAGATCGACTCCTCTGCCCCGGAACGAGGTTGAGAGTAAGTCGGGCCCGACGTACCCAGATGTCGATCCGACTACTCTGCCTCAGCTTTGCCCCAGGACCGTGATACACGACATCGGGCCCGACGTGGTGCCTAAGTCGGTCCAACCAGGAAATGTTTCAAGTGAAGTGGGGAAGTCCAAGGAGGTTGATCCAAGCAAGATTCAAGGTGCAACAACTCTTCCATATCCCTCAAAGAAGCCGAAAGATGTTGTTGAGAACAAGTTCAAGAGGTTCCTCAAACTCTTGCAAGGTTTGAATATCTCTATCCCATTCACCGATGCATTGAGCGAGATGCCATCCTATGCCAAGTTTTTAAAGGAGATTTTGAGCAAGAAGAGGTCGATTGTAGAAAAGCAAGATGAGGTCAAGACCTTGGAGTTACCGCAAAAGCTAGGAGATCCCGGTCGGTTTGCTATCACTATTGGTGTGGGGTCTCAAAACTTCCAAGCCTTGTGTGACCTTGGAGCAAGCACAAGCATCATTCCTTACACCATATGGAAATCCACATCCATGGGTCTCATAGCTCCGGTCAACATGAGGTTAACGATAGCGGATGATTCGTCCATCGAGCCAATTGGTATCGTCGAGGATTACCCCGTTTGCATTGAAGGCCACTATGTCCCAATCGACTTTGTTGTGGTGGACATGATAGAAGTGCCGGGTGAACCGATTATACTAGGGAGACCTTTCCTTGCTACGGTTGGGGAAATCATTGATGTAAAAAAGGGCCACTTGTCTCTTGACATTGGAGGAAGAGAGATTGAGTTTTTCTTTAGGCCAACTTCAAAAGGGGCCGTACATAAGGAAGCTAAGATGATCCAAGTTCCTCTTGGATTGCAATGGGAAGCCGTTTCTAAGAAGCCAAGGCCAAGGGAGCTTAGGTTGAAAGCCACCCCACCACCTAGAGAAATTGAGATAGAGTGCCAAGGTCTAGCCCTCAATATGATTGAGCATGAGCAATTGGAGGAAGGGATGACTTATTTGGAGGTGTTCAAGGCCGAGAAGGAAGAAGTTCAAGCACCACCGGAACCATCACAAGAACTCAAGGAGCTTCCAAAAGATTTGAGGTACGCATTTCTTGGTCCCAACTCTTCTTTGCCCGTAATCATAAATGCCAACTTGAATGATGAGGAGGAGTCTAAGTTGTTAGAGGTTCTAAGAAAACATAGAGGAGCTTTAGGGTATTCACTAGAGGAACTAAAGGGAATCTCTCCCTCAATTTGCATGCATAGGATTTATATGGAGGATAACCATAAACCCACTATTGAACCACAAAGAAGATTAAATCCTAACATGAAAGAAGTGGTAAAGAGTAAAATACTTAGGATGTTGGATACGGGAATCATCTTCCCAATTTCCGATAGCAAGTATGTGAGTCCCGTGCATGTAGTTCCTAAGAAAGGAGGTCTCACCGTTGTGCAAAATGAAAAGGGAGAAATGATACCTACGAGAACCACAACAAAATGGCGTATGTGTATTGATTACCGTAAGCTTAATAGTGGCACTCGCAAAGACCATTTTCCTCTTCCCTTCATAGACCAAGTCCTAGAAAGATTAGCACAACATGAATATTTTTGCTACCTTGACGGGTATAGCGGGTTTTGGCAAATCCCTATTCATCCCGATGATCAAGAGAAGACGACATTCACATGTCCTTATGGGACTTTTGCCTATAGACGCATGCCTTTTGGTTTATGTAATGCGCCGACAACATTTCAAAGATGCATGATGTCCATCTTCTCCGATATGGTTGAGGATATAGTAGAAGTGTTTATGGATGATTTCTCCGTCTATGGTTCCTCATTTGATGTTTGCTTAGCTAACTTAGACAAGGTTTTGACTAGATGTGAGGAGACTAGCTTGGTGCTTAATTGGAAAAAATGCCACTTCATGGTGAAGGAGGGCATAGTACTAGGACACCTAGTTTCTAGTAGGGGGATAGAAGTAGATAAAGCTAAAGTTGAAATAATTGAAAAACTACCTCCTCCCTCTTGTGTTCGTGATGTTAGGAGTTTCTTAGGTCATGCGGGATTTTATAGACGGTTCATCAAGGATTTTTCTAAGATTGCAAAACCATTATCTAACCTCTTGATGAAGGATGTGCCCTTTGAATTTTTCGAGGATTGCATGAGTTCTTTTTGTAGGTTGAGAGATGCCTTGATTTCGGCTCCAATAATGGCGGCACCGGATTGGAATCTTCCATTCGAGGTAATGTGTGATGCTAGTGATTTCGCCGTAGGGGCCGTCCTTGGGCAAAGGAAGGATGGAAAGTTGCATGCCATTTACTATGCAAGCAAAACTTTGGATGAAACTCAGTGCAATTACACAACGACGGAGAAAGAGTTTCTTGCGATAGTGTTTGCATTTGAGAAATTCCGTTCATATCTTGTGGGATCAAAGGTGGTAGTCTTCACGGACCATGCGGCAATCAAATACCTCATGAAGAAGAAAGATGCAAAGTCGAGGCTTCTAAGGTGGATGCTCCTTCTCCAAGAGTTTGACCATGAGATCAAGGACAAAACCGGTGCGGAAAATGTGGTAGCTAATCATCTATCCCGTTTACCCATTGAGTACATGTTGGAGATGGAGGATGGTTTGACTATAGATGATTCAAGGGCAGATGAAGTTCTCATGAGTGGAAAGGAGGAAAGGAAAGGTGGATTGACGAACCAAGTATATCGGGCCCGAGGTCCAGAACATCGGACCAAAGGCAGAGCAGGTACCAGTGAGTCGGGACCGAGGTCTTCAGAGTCGAGCCTGAGTTACCTGTATGTCTGCGAAGCTAGACCGGCGTCCAACCATGTCGGGCTCGGTACACTTCAATGTCGGTCCGCGGAAGAAAGTAAGTTTCTTAACTCGATTTCCATTCCTTCTCGTTCTCAATTGATTAATTCTTTCTCTCCCACTTGCCTTCTTTCTATTAGTTCCGTAAGACGAGGGGTTTCCCCTTGGTTTGCGGATTTTGCTAACTTTGCCGTAGGGGGAGTGATCCCACCAAATTTGTCTTATCAAGCTAGGAAGAAATTCTTACATGATGCTAGACAATATTTTTGGGATGATCCATATCTCTACAAGGAAGGGAGTGATCAAATCTATAGACGGTGTGTGCCAAGTGAAGAGGTTGAGAGCATAACTCACCATTGCCATTCCTTGCCTACGGGGGGGCACGCTAAGAGTTCCAAAACCACTTCAAAAATTCTTCAATGTGGTTATTATTGGCCAACCATGTTCAAGGATGTGCATGATTATGTGAGGAAGTGTGAGGAGTGCCAAAGAGAGGGGAACCTATCAAGGAGGAATGAGACTCCTCAAACTGGCATTCTGGAAGTTGAGTTATTTGATGTATGGGGTATCGATTTCATGGGACCATTTCCCACATCGGGGCCTTACAAGTACATCTTGGTAGCCGTGGACTATGTCTCAAAATGGGTGGAGGCCATACCAACAAGAACCAATGATGCTAGGGTAGTGATGAAGTTCTTGAAAAGCAACATTTTTGCAAGGTTTGGTGTGCCTAGGGTTCTCATAAGCGATGGCGGACCTCATTTCATTGAGAGGTGCTTCGAGAATGTGTTGATCAAGTATGGGGTGTCTCATCGATTTGCTACTCCTTATCATCCTCAAACAAGCGGGCAAGTCGAGGTGTCAAACCGTCAAATCAAGGCTATCTTGGAGAAGACCGTATCTCGATCAAGGAAAGATTGGGCCTCTAAGCTCGATGATGCACTTTGGGCTTATAGAACCGCCTTCAAGACACCTTTGGGAACTACACCGTTCAATCTAGTTTATGGCAAGGCATGCCATCTTCCGGTAGAGCTTGAGCACAAGGCAAAATGGGCTCTCAAGGAGATGAATTGGGATATCAACTTGGCCGGTGAGAAGAGGTTTCTAAAGCTTCATGAGTTGGGAGAATTGAGGTTGAAAGCCTATGAGAACTCCAAGTTGTACAAGGAGAAGACCAAGAAGTGGCATGATAGGAAGTTAATTCCAAAGACTTATCAAACCGGTGACAAGGTCCTCCTTTTCAATTCAAGGATTAAACTTTTCCCGGGGAAGTTAAGGACTAGGTGGAGTGGACCATTTGTGGTCCACCGTATCTATGCTCATGGTGCGGTGGACTTGGTTGATGAACGGGGACATATTTTCAAAGTGAATGGTCATCGAGTGAAGAAGTTCTATGACAAGGCCAGTCCAAGCGAAGAAGTTAGAGACTCATGGGCTCTCGTCCTCGCCGATTGACCTAGACATGCCATTGAAGAATAAAGAAATTGTGAGCTCTTTGCACTCTTCTCTCTTGCTTTTAAGTTTTGGTTTCCTTGTTTGATGGGGACATCAAAATTTTAAGTATGGGGTGGGGGTAAGTGTGCTCATGATTTCACTTGCTTGTGTGTTTGTTATTTTGAGGATATTTGGTTTTCGGTTTCTAATTTGTGTTTGGGATGTTTGTTTCTTGGTTTGTGGTTTGTGGAATGACATGGATGATTGATTTGGTTTTGAATGGATGAGTCTTTGTTTTTTGGTTTTAGAGAAATTTTTGCAAAAATCCATAAAAATTTGAAAAATTGTGTTGAAAACAACAAAAAGATTTTGTGTTTTGTAGTTTTTGGACTAGAAATTCCCATCTTAGATTGCCAAATGAAAGTTAATGATGACGTGAGCATGTAATTCCTTTGCATATTTTTGGATGGTTTAGCCTCTAAAAAGATGTTGCTTTTGATGTGATCATGATATCTTGCTTGTTTTATTGAACATGTGAGTTCTAGGATGAGTTCTTATGCAACTAAGTATGAGTGACCCTTGTGAGATTGATTTTTGGCCATTTTAGGGATGCTTGTTCATATTTGCATATCCCTCATGTTTCTTGTGTGATTAGCTCATGCATGCTTAGTAAAACTTGCTATTGCGGTGTTTATCTATTTTCCAAGACCGTCATGAGATTTGTCCTAGCATTGTCACATTGATTTTGAACTTTATTCTTTTAGTCACATAAATGTTCCATATCCTACCATGAAGTGAATCCTTTGTTTGTAGCCCCGTTCTAGCCTAGGCCTTTGTTTGAAACTCCTCAAAAATATTATTCCTAGCCTTATATGACTTGACCCTTATGGGATTGGACTTTAGAAGAGAGGTTTGGATTGTATTTGAAGAGTTGAGATTCTCTTGGGTTTAAGGGCAAAAAATGGTGTTATGAATCATGTGGGTAGTGCATCTTTGTTGTGCAAAAAAGAAAATGAAAAAAAGAAAGAAAAAAAGAAAGAAAGAAAATGTTGGAAATGGAAAGTGGAATGAAGGTAAAGAGCTTAAGTGAAGAAAAAGGGTTCGACCGAGTTACACACCACATCGGGCCCGATGTCATAAGAAAGTCGGTCCAGTGTAGAAAGTGTGGAAAATCCAACAAAAAGCCTAAGAGCAAAGATGAAGTGGAATGTTAAGTGAAATTTTGGGTTGAAAGGAAAAATGTTAAGTCTTTTGGATGAGTGTGAAAGTAATTGTGGAATTTTGGTGAAGTTGGTGAGAGTTTAGGTTGTTCAATCCCCATTGTAAGCACCACAAGACCAAATAATTCCCACCTTGAGAAATACCAAAAGCCCCATTACAACCCGGCCGAATGGAACCTCTTTGAGGACCTCCATTGAGCCACGTTCGAATTCTTTGTGTACTTTGTATTAGGCATCTCTAGGTGGAGGAATTGGTGATATTAGCTTCAATAGTAAAGTCCTTACTTGCATGATTTTTGAGCTTGAGTGTTCATTGCTATACCCATACACATGATGAGTGATACACATTCACATATCCCTAAAGTGAGGCTTAGTTGCATTGACTCTATTCCTTGGAACACTTAATCATGTGTGATGATGTAATCTTGCTTGAATATCAATCACTTGTGCTTAAATGTGTTTTCATACGAGGCTTTATTTGAAGATTATGTTTCGGTCTTGCTTACATTGTTATTGCTTGAGGACAAACAAGTTTAAGTATGGGGTATTTTGATGTCTCTTTATTTGGTGGTGTTTTTATATATGATTTCCTTTGTAAATATGTTTCTTTTTCCCCTTTTCTTGTGTGTTTTGTTCCTTTTTAGCTTAGTTCCCATATTTCTATGAGATTCGGAGACTATGCGCGTTTTATGTGTTTTGTAGGTGTTTTGGCATGGATCAAGGGTCGTTTTGAAGGAGAACCGGAACATGGAGCAAGGCCCGAGCTTAAGAGGGAAAGAGAGGAGCAAGCCATGAAGAAGAACAAGAGAAAAGCCAACAAGAAGAAGGTGGAACGAGGTCCGGATCGAGCTGGAACCAACGCCGGGCCTGACTTGATTTTTCGACCTCGGACCGACTTGCCCAGTAAGTCGGGCCCGAGGTTGCTCCGTGTCGGGCCGAGTCGGTCGCTGACTGCTTGGTCTCCAAGGCACGAAATTGTAAACTACCACTTTTGCCCCTCATCTATAAAGGCTCTCTTATCTTCTAATTTATGGAGGTTCCCACACTTAGCAAGGAACCCAACCCTCAAAAACTCTCAAGAGGATACTTGGAGAGCAAGGAGGAAGGAGAGGAGAAGGAGAAGAGAGAGAATCGGCCCAAGAGAGGGAGATTTGATAGGTTTGGTTGATAGATTAGCTTTGCCTTGTTTTGGTTTTGTGGATTTTGAAACCTTTGATTGGAGTTTGTGGATTGCTTTTGATTTGTGAATGAAACTTGGCTTTGGTTTGAGATTGATGATGTTGATTGCTTTGCTTTTTGATTTGTTTGCTTTCTTTGTTTGCCATATGGAGTAGATCTCCTTGATCTTGGGTTATGGGGGAAAACTCTAGCTAGGTTGGGCTAGAAACCCCAATTCCATAGCCTTGAGTGCTTGATCTAGGAACCCACTCTACATAGAGCTACAATTCCTTACGAAAGTAAGGAATCAAGGCTTGTGATTGGCAAAGTTGCGAAAGTGAACATTTGTCCATCTCAAGTCCTTGCTTCGAAGGGGATTTCCCTAAGGATCGATGTGTAGAAGTGGTTGGAACGAGGGCGAAAGCACTCGATCCTATTCCGATCATCACTTATTGCTTGAATTGGGGTGGAAAAGCCTTAATCTACTAGAGAAGGAACCCAAAAGCCCAAGATCTACTTTCAATCTTTGAGTTCGACAAAACCCAGCTACCTCGGACCCGACTTGCTCTACGTCGGACCCGACTTCCCTCTTGTCGCCAACATCGGGCCCGACGTGACACTTGTGTCGGTCCCGACTGTTCTCTTTGTTTTCCTTTGTTTTAAGTTCTCCTTTCCAGCTTTCTAGTGTCTAGGCACCTCAATCGATTAGATTTCCCGAGCGTTCGACACCCACCACGTGCTACAACGGGGTCGGGTTATAAATTGTATCTCTAGACCCTCGCACAACCGAGCGATCACGGCGCCAGTGATGAAACCCGAAATAAACCGTCGCTAGAAGACAAGAAATGAGATTCTTTTATTCGATTATGCAAACGCTTGCTCTTTATTAATTGTTTCCTTACAAGGAGGTTATAAGCTACGAGATTACAACCATACGAGGCTTACAAACAAACGGGGTTTACACCTCAGACCTCCTAAGGGTATTTGAGATCTCGATCTAACAAGGTCTGAGATCTCCTACTAGCTATGAGATTCTACCACCTATGGGCAACTTGACGGACTCCGGTGGCGAGGTTGAGTTTTGAGTTTGAGCGTGGCGATGATGGCTTGCGAGAAGATGTAGCGAGCTCTTTTGTGTGAGCGAAAGCTCTCTATATGACTTGAAGTCTTTTTGTGGACTTCACTTGTCTGTAGCGAGGTGTTTGACGATGATTCAACACGTCGATCTTCAACGAGCAAGATAGTTCTTGAGTTCACGATGTTTTTCGACCCCTTTCTACCTACGTGGTTCTCCTCTATTTATAGAGAATTGGGGAACTGAGTTTTGGTGTTTATTAGATGTGGGACGCCCGAGATCAGGGCTTCTGATTGGTCCGAAGGCGAGGCAGCCGATGATTGGTTGGGAAGAACGACGGCAGCTGAATGGACTAGGTGGGCGGGGGTGTCAGTTGAGTCGGCAACGAGGTTTAGACCTCGTCCCCGAGGTTTCGGAAGACCTTGCTCGGATAGGGAATTTGTTTAATTAAAAGACGGGTATGGTCGTGGGCCCCAGAATCCACCTTGGGAGTCCCGTCGGGTTCGTTTATTCCCCGTACCCCGGGCCCACTTCCTGTTCTACCATTTTGAGCATCATCAATGACAAGATAAGTTTTAGTAGTAAGGTACATTAATGCACCTTTTGAACTAAGATATGGTATTTTAGGACCTGATATCTCTCCATTTTTTGATCGGGGCGAAATGTGCCCTTTTCCACACTTGGCGACCTTACTACTTAATGGATGTGTATTGGAACGAGTGTGTTAGTATATAGGCACTGTTACCGTGTGAACAGTGCACTAAGGAGCGGAATAAATAAAGTTATGTAGGTAATAGTTTGACACGACCTCTTAGAGTGCAAACCTCGATCAACCAACTAGTTGAGCGAGTAAAACAACTACCTCCTTAGAGGATTTCAAATGACTTCTTATATTGTTAATTCTTCCACGAGCTACAAAGGCAAGCAGGGATTCTCAGATAATCTAGTCTAATCTCTAGACCCTAGATCTATCAAACCATAACCTCTCAGCCAAGGGCGGAGATATGTTGGGGCGGGTGGGGAACATGGCCCCCCAATCCAAATTTAATGTCCGTATATATGTTCCTCTTGTCAATAGCTTCGATTTGATATATTATAAGCTCAATTCTGACATTTGAGCAAAAAGGTATGAATGTTTGAATATTGGACGTATACAAACAAATTTTAACAAGTCTTTTACTTAGTTAGAATGCTTTTATAGCTTGTTAAACATCCTACTTTCTTAGTGTGATTGAACCTGAAAACTTTGAAACAAGGGTTTTAGTTTGATTTTTTTTTGTTACGAGCTTTTAATATTTATAGATTCAATTAATTTGTATTTTGAAACATTTTTGTTTTCTTAATCTAAATGTAGTCTGAAACATAATTCATAATTATATAAGTTGTCATTATAAACACTTGTTTTCTTAATGTAATTATATTTTAAAATATTTTAGTCCATCCTCTATAAAATATGTTCTCTTTTTTTGTCTAAATTTGTATTTTTTATTTCTACATCTTTCTCGAAACGTATATTAGCTATATATGTTGGAAAATTTTGTCGGCCCCTACAATGATAAATTTCTGGCTATGCCCCTGCTCTCTGCCTAAGCAGATAATGATAATACTCTAAGAAGACCGAAAAATCCTAGTAACAACTAACTTAAGACCTTGACGAAGCTTCAATGGCACTTGATAGCAATGGAGATCAGTCGAGATCGGTCAATAGAAAACTTAAAGTCTACTCTTATTTATAGAAGAGACTTAGATATGATATAATATTATTTCCTTTCCACGAGATAATATATTTCCACCAAAAAATATCTTCTAACAACTTATTACACAATATAATATTCCATGATATCTTTCCTTAACCTATAAATCTTCTCCTTACATCATAAACTACTTCCAATTTGGTGAGATATGATTCCGATTTTATCTTTAGAGATTATCTTCTAATAACCAACTATTTCCAGATGTGAAATCTTTGAGAATCAAATATTTTCGTAAAGGATTGAGGTGCTTTCCTTATTTGGAATTTGTCCATGTAAGGATTGAGTGTCTTGATGGGAACAGTCAGCGAACTCCCTTGTTCAATCTTGAATCCTGGTTGCAGTCTGCGAGGGAACAATCAATGATACATATACTCGGATAGATTTGAATCGTGTGAACACTTTTCGAAATCAGAATTTCACCCCTTACAAGCCTTAGGGAATCCACGAAATCTGAAGTGAGATAAGACAAATCTTCTAGTTCTCTCCAAGGCTTTTAGAAAAAACTAAACTATAGAATAATTTAATAATAGATTGTGGCTTCGATTTTGATTTGATCGAAAGAGAGATCTTGTTCAACCACCACGACTCTATTCCCCTTTGCCTTTAAATAGGACGTGGGAAATGATAGGGATCCAATTCTAGCCGTTTAACAGAAATTACATGGTGGCTACAAGGCGGTTACCAACCTTTCCTTCTATCACCAACGTCTCTTATCAAAGAGACACGTGTTTAACTTCAAACCATTCATAAAGGGAAGTTACTAGACGTTTAAACATCAGTTATAAAGGCGGTTATCATCCAATAAACACGTGGCGAAAAACCCGCCAGACCGCTAAACAGTTGTTCCCTACAACACAGTTGTTGTTCCCTACAACACTTCTGTAGATTCCATTGTTCCTTGAGGAACAACGTAACTTATCCTTTATATATCCCTCTAGACCTCAAGTATACTTACACAAGCGTGTACTCCACACCCCCAAACTTGTGATATAGCTAAGTGAGATCCCATAGCGTCGTATGAACCCCGATCACACTAAAAGGCATCGTTCCCATATAGGGAACAATCACTTGATGACACTAAAATCACCAACAATCCTCTCCCATTTTAGTGTAATCCTTGATTCATAAAATAAGCAAGCTTTTATCCCAAACTCATGCATAAACACAAATATCAAAACGATTGAATTTATATCTTAGTGTAATTACACATTCAAACACCCCAGAATCATGGTATCTTAAAGATTGAACCAATCAACCACTTTGGATGCATGAAGATAACACACACATAAGTTACTTTACAATTCTATAGTCTAACTTGACTCCATTTAGGGCCTTGAGTCCTTATCCATTCTTGAGCGTATGTGAAGCCAACCCAAACTTCATGGAGCGACCAAACCCCACAAACTATTAAGAAGACTATGCCTTCAACCTCCAACTTGTAGGAACAGAGCACACATTTGGGGACTGTTCCTTTGTGCTCACAGTTTCTAGGTGTGGGCTTTCCACATTGAATTCTGTCCCTAATTTTCATTAGGTAGGAATTGGGTATCCCACCACTAGAAAGCTTATACGGGTCTTAATCCCATCCCCTTAGCAGACTTGGAGACCAAGTCCCTAGCCAACCCCTTCGTCAAGTGATCAGCCAAATTTTGTTGTGACCTAACAGAATCCACCGAAATCACCCCATGCGTAATGAGCTCTCTTACCGCACTATGCCTCACGCCCAAGTGACGTGATTTCTCATTGTATACATGGCTATATGCCTTAGCCAAACTTGCAGCGTTGTCATAATGGATCGATATGGGTGAAATTGGTTTTTCCCACAAGGGAACATCATATACCAAGTTCCTCAACCATTCGGCCTCTTTTCCAACCGCAACCAAAGCAATAAACTCCGATTCCATGGTAGAACTTGAGATGCAAGTTTGTTTCTTGGATGCCCAAGATATAGCTCCTCCACCAAGAAGGAACACCCATCCACTAGTAGAAGAATGATCATCTTCATTTGTGATCCAACTTGCATCCGAAGACCCCTCTAATACCGTGGGTGATCCAATTTATGTAAGATCAAGATCTACTGTTTCCTTCAAGTACTGAAGTACTCGTCGAACTGCTTGCAATGATATGCACTAGGATTACTAGTTTAACGGCTAAGTTTCCCTACTGCAAAAGCAATATATGGTCTTGTACTTGTCATAGCATACATTAAGCACCCAATTATCCTTGAATACTCAAGTTGCAACACTGTTGTTCCCTCGTTAGGGAACAACAGTGTTGCAACTAATAATTATACAAATCATAACTCTCATTTAAAAGAAAATCTACTATTCTCATCTCATAAACATTGTAAGAACTAATAATTATACACCATAACAAAATTTCATAATACAAAACAGCAACCTATACCCAAACCAAACAGTACAACACAAAATCGACAAAACATGAAGCAAAATACTTTCAAAAACATGAACTTCAACATAATAACCTAAACCTAAGATATCCACTGTCTGCTTACCCAATTCCGATTTTGGAGCATCGCCCATATATCTCGGGAGTGCAACTCAATGGCGGACTACATTGTTGTTTCGTTCGTCGCGTCTCATCTGTCTCACTTTCAGTTGATCCGGTTCTTCGGAACCTCATCCATTAGGATGCTCTAGAAAGGTCGCTAGCCTGTTAGAGGCCGCCCTAGTCCCTTTCTTTATCAAAAAAAAATAACCTAAACCTAAAACCAAATCAAACATTAAACAATAACATCAATAACAACAAGCAGCAATACCATTAATAGTCGAATACATGCTCACAACATGCATACTAAAAGCACCACCATTGGATCCCTCTCTCTACTTGAGTCCCTGGTAAAAAAAATATAAAGTTATGAAAGACGTCCCTCTTGAGAGAAACTTTGAGGGACATTTTCTCAAAACATTAAATACAAATACAATATTTTTTAAAAGTGAGAGATGCTCTAACCGTTGATAAAAAGGAAGGACTACAATTGAACCACTTGTATTATCGAATTACTAAAATGCGAAGGGTGTGCAACAAGAAAATCGAAACAATCAAAATGACTTGGAGATCCGACGCATTACAGCGAACCGTGGCAAATGATTTGATTTATTAAACAGCAATTATACATCCCCGATACAACAATTACAATCTACGGAAAATTTGTTACTTTTTCCCTTCCACTTGGTACAAATTAGGAAGGGGCGTGGAAAATCCAAACAATCAAGGGTGCAAATAGTTACATGATGCTCCCTTCCTACAATATCCACTCTCGTAAAATTTACATACACGCTGTCCCCTGTGCGGGGGCGGCGGGGGCGCCATCACCGGCCTTGACCCTCCTCCTCCACCAACAATACCGCCATTAAAAGACGATGGTCGGTGCCACGTCGGCCTGCCCCCCTTAACAAAACCCGAGTCTGCACTCTGAATGTGATGATTGTAATTCCTATCCTTTTGCCCAGAAGAATGCCTCCCCCCACCCCCATGATATCTTCCTCGGTTCCCCTGCGTGTTATTCCGGTACACGTTCGGTTTCGTGGTGTCTTTTGCTGCCACTCTTCTGATAATGTCTGGATTCGGGTTGGAGGATGGCAGTGCCGGTTTTGGATGGGATGGCATTTCTAGAGTTGGTTTCATCTCTCCCTCCTCAGTTGGACTTGAGGACGCTTCTACTTTGGACAACTGTGGTTGGGGTGGTGGGGGCTCTTGACTTGTTGGACCCACATCACCTTTCCCTTCAGGGCTTGCAGAAGAATGCAGGTTTCTAGCAGGTGGTGGTGGTGGTGGTGGTGGTGGTGGACGCGACGATGGTTCGGGATTATGATCTTGATGAACAAATTCATGATTTAAAGTGTTAGAGACATTATCCAGTGAATGAGACGGTAGAGGCATACTAGTTAGAGAAGAAGCAAAATCTAGCTTCACAGGTGCTGGTTCTGTTATTACTGTAGGCGGCTGAGAATCGAACTGTATATCACAGGAGGATGCGAGGGGTTGCTGAGAATTGAACTGTACATCACAGGAGGTGCTCCACGAATCGTGCTTTCCACGACTCAATCCCACGAGTCGACTAAAGCAATCGTGGCTGGGAGAATCTATTGAGTCATCTCCAAAGTCCATATGTGGATTAGGAGACGGAATGCCGTGAAGTGATTCCAAAGCTTCCACTTCTGTTAACAGATCTGAAACAGACTCGTCTCCCAAAGTACTCAGCTCTATCGGTCCATCTGCCCAGCTCCAATTGATTCCTATATCTTGACAGGTGGCATTTGAAGTCAGACAATGTTCACTGCTCTGGTTCGCCGAGCTAACTGGTACAGAAAATTCAAGTCCACTTGAAAGAACATTCCAAGTGGTGCACTGATCTTGCTCAGGCAAATATGAAGTGGTACCAGAATCTTTGGATTCAGTTACCTGAGTTTTGGTCTCTGCATTGTTCAAATCTGGTATTTGAGTTGGCAGATCAAACAAGCTATTAATTTGTTCCAGATCAATTGGAGTGACTTGCTGGTGCTGGCTATGCTCCTCAACCTTAGCGTCTACCTTATTTTCTTCAGCTTGCACTTTGATTTTCTCATGATTCATCTCCGGCTTGATTATCGGACAAGGCTGAACCAGATCAAGTCCACCAGTGGACATACTTGGGCTAGAACTTGACTTGTGACTGGAAACACTTGCAGCAGAGAGCTGATGTACAGGTTCAACATTCAAACACTTGAAATCATCATTTTCATCCTTGGGTGTCGGACTAGGTAGATCAAAAGAAAACTCTGGCTTATGATTTTTATTCAAGCTTGCAAATTCTACATCTCTAGAAGCGGGAGATGCATTAGAAACCTCTTGACCAGGAGAACTCGCCACGTGAGCAGATTTCTGATTTTCTTCAGGAGACAACTGTTGGTTTTTATCATCAGAACACTTCGTTACATCTGTCAAGTCTGTTTTACAACCATCATTGAATTTATCAGTTGTATTAATGCTCGGTTGTCCAAGATTTGTACAGTCAGATACAGATCTTGCTTCATGGGACTCCATACCATTAGACTGAAACGGATGCTCTTTGCCACATTGATTTGACAGTACATCAGCCAAAAGCATGGATTTATCCTGGTTTTCATCTATCCTCCATACTCTAAGATCAATCGGAAAGTACCCACTTGAATTCCACTTGCGAAGCTGCAAAATGCAAAAAGGTCCTTGAACTTTACCTGATGGGTCCCGGTAATACCATATCTTTTCAAGCTCAAAATTCTCTACAGACGGCTCCAACTGAGAGGAAGAAGTGACTGAAGCATCAATAGCATCCCGGGAATCATGTTTATTAGTTAAATGGGATGGATCAACTTGATTTCTTAATTCTTCAAGGATTCTAGCTGCATCTGTTTCAAGTTCCAGGGAAGATTGACTACTCTCAACAGGGGCAATATCTTCCTCTTTGCTTAGTTGTGGCGGTCTAATAGATGCATTTCTTTTACATTCCCAATTGGAAGATGAACTTCTAAGCAGCTTGGTCCTGGTATTATGTGGTTCTGCACTCCTTGAGATAGAGTTGGAATGAACCGGTGTTGTGTTTCCATCTGCATTCACCACATATACAAGGTTCATATAATAAGATGAACAAACTGGAAAGCAACCACACACAACTCTTGGTCCAAGGTACCTTGCTTCGTATCTGATTGCTCAGAATCTTCATCAGATTGGTAAACTGGATCCATCCTTGGATCAGCATGCACTTCCGGTATTTTACGCATCCTGCGCTGGCGTTCCTCAGGTGACTTGAGGAGATCCAATTTCTCTACACATTCTCTGAGCGTAAAATTGGTCAAGGAAAGAAAAAAAAAAAACCCAATGCTTCTTTGTAAAACTTACAGATGAGAGCACTAATACATATTAACAGGCAAAATAAAATATTGACAAATCAGCAGCAAAAACTAGGACCATAAAAGGCATTTCACAGAACCAAGTAACCCTACAATTGGGCAAAACCAAGTTTTGCTGAAAGTTATTTAACAATATAAACCACTTCTCATCCCTTTAGTAAAGTATTCTATCACAAAACTCAACAAGCAATCAGTTGTGTCTACCAAACAATGTAGAGATTGCAGATACCAAGCTCTAGAGAGGTCCTCTTTTATTGTCCTGAATAAAATACCAGTCCATCCTTCTCTAGAATTCATAATGCATATTTTTCTTCTATCCTTACGTTCCAGTTTCCAAAAGCCATAGTCAATGGAAACTTATTTACTAGTCATGGTAAAAAAAATACAAGGAAGCATTCTTGAGTAAATACAGCAAATATTCTTAAGCAACAATGTAATAAGTAAAGAAGGATATTCTTTTCGGTGTCCCATTTCACTGGCTCGATCACGGAGATGATTGAGCTTCAAAACCTCTGTTTCAAGAACCTGTAAGAGAAAGAAGTCAAACCACTGTAACAGAGAACACCCAAACATAATTAGAAAATTGCAAGTCTTTGAAATACTAAATCTAAAAGACCCATTAACTAGTCTATAACTCTCTCAGCTAATCTTATTTTGAAGAGCTGTTGACATTGACGAATGTATTATATTCATGTTAGGTGGACTGAAAACTGTTATCCTCCAAAATCAGGAGAATAGGATATTTTTTACCTAGCATTTTCTTTGATTGCTTCCTTTTTTTAGGTGAGTAATATTTTTTGCTCTCTTTTTTATTCTTGTTCTCTTTATTTAAAAATACTGTATGTACTGCTTATTAACTTATCAGAGAAATAAGAGAAATTCTTCTGTGTTCATTAACTTTTTCTCCTCAACACATACAAAAACTCCCATACTATTACACTTACATCTTTAATTCTCAGTTCTTGAAGTGCAACTGCTTTATCATGAACCTCACCCTGTAAAACAAAAACAGAGTTCTCAAAAGATGTCACTTGGTACATAACATACTGATAGAAGATTAATAACTTACCACTGTCAGCCTCTCCACTAGTCCACATTTTATGCTCTGTCGTAAGCGTCTGCACTCATCCTAGTAGTACGATGGAACATTAATAAAGCACAGCAATGGAGCATGTATAAAAATACAAATGATCAATATTAGACAGTCAAGGGAAGGCAGTGCATGTCCTTAAAAAGTTCACCTCAGGGATTTCACAGGGAAATAATGTACAATGAAGGATACACAATAATTTGGGTTTGGAAAATCATTTCATTCTACATAGGTTAATAATCTTACAGTATGATATCAATATGTCATCACTAACTATCTGTGATATAAAGAGTATACTAAAAATAGCAAGATATGATTCTAAATCTACCCTATTCACAAGAAACAAAGCATAAACAGAAAGCAAAGATAGTCAAAAATATAAGGTAGAAAAGTACATAATCTGTACAAAGAAAAAGCTATATATACACAAAATCTTAATTTGAAATTGAATTAATCACCTCAGAGAAATCTTGATTTGAAATTGTGTCAATTCTGACATCCTCTATTTTGTCAAGATTCAATATTTTAATAATAATATGCACTGTCTTATCTCCAATCTTATAAGGTTCAGCTGCCTTGCCAGTACCTAAAAACAATTTTTTTAACAGCCACAGTTTAGCAAAATATGTGTCATTCAATTAAAATGGACAAATAAGCATTTATTATTTGTACATACCTACAACACGAACCAGCCGATACAGTTCTTGCTTTAGATCATTACCAGATATTCGAATCCGAACAATGGAGCCAACTACTTTATCATGAAACTTTCCATCATCTTCCATAAGGTTCTCCATTAAACTCCTCTTCAAATATATCAAACTCATGTTGTGAACATCAATTGCAGCAAAATTATTTAGATTAATTTGTCTCTCTCTATCATCAACTTTTTTACGAGTTTGTCTCTTTCTCTCTCTCACAATACTATGCATTTCCTCACTGCATTCTTCAACCTTCATCTGATTGTCAGACGAATCAATAGCTGCAGCATGAACCACACTACTTGCACAAGAACCATCTTTGAAGTGATACTCAAGCAACTTTAGCATTTCAAAATGACCTACTCGTGCTTTACCAAATAAAATTTCCAATCTCTTATCACAAATTATTTGGCATTTCCGACGAGGATCACGTAGTTTGTTTTTCCTTATATACTCCAGCAGTAAGGCCTGGACATCAAAGTGAGTTAATTTTGATGTATCTCCATTTTTTACATGTGCAACAAATTCCAAGAGCTCTTGCGATCCCCATTCTGCAACACCTTCCAGTAACTCATCAGTGATTATTCTTTCACGGGAGTTATTCTGCAAAGGTGGCTGCTTCCTAGTCTTCCTTCTTTTAGAAATATTTGTATCTACCTGGTTAGTTTGTATCTCTAATGGACCAGCTGTACTACTCAACTCTAGAGTTCTATTGACACAATTATTCTGCGATTCCTGTGAAGAGTTATTTACATGATTCAAAACAAGGCCTTTCCATGGGTTTGCAGCTTGAGTTAACTCATCCAATGTCAGAGATTCCTTCTCTTTCAAATAAACCCAGTATACTTTAAAGAGATATTCCCAGCTAGTTGTGTCATCAAAATCTACATGACCCTGCTGAAAACATGCAAATGAGAAAATGCCCCAAATATACAACATTTAGATATACCAATTTTCTAAGGAAACCCAAAACTGATATTGAAGCATGGACTAAATACAATTTGCAAGCAAACACGCATCTAATATAGAAGTCTTAATGAGCAGAAGTAGAGAGAATTGGATTCAAACTAGTTTATAACTATATATGCATATGGAAATCTAAAAACCACCACTTGATATGCTCGCAAAGATTTGCAAAAGAAAAACAGTACATATTTCATATTTAAGTGCAGTAAAATGTAACAAGATTCTCCTGAATTGTTTTTGATTATTGGTTGCTTCATCCAAATTGATTTATTTGGCCAAAACTTGCTTAGATGCCTTTCTGAATCCACATTGTTATTCATACGATAAACTTTCATCAAAAGATATCAACAAGTTATAACAGTTAACTCATTATCTAATCACGTAGCAAATACTAGATAGCTAAGCTGGGATGAAAAAGAGAAGAGATGAGGGTTATTTAGAATCTCATATAGGGCAGTTAACGAGTGTGGATTTTGGAGCAGCCCAAATCACTCCAACTCCTATGCAGTAATTGAGTTCTCAAGAATCAGAATCCAACAGTAAATTTGGGTCTATCGGGCATACCCCTTTTCCCTTGGGCAGGGGTACCCCCATCTTGACCCCCCAGATTCCACTGTAGCGGAACCTCAATGGGTCAATGTTGTTGTTGTTTTTGGATATGCGCTCTAATACCACGAGATCCTTCTGCTATAATTCTTTTTCTTGGTGAAACTAACACTTATGACATAGGTTAAGAATTCTTACCCTAAACAGAAAAAGATAACCCTATAAAGAAGCTTAATAAACCTATACAATGAAAAACAAACAAAATCTTTCTAAATCAGGACTAGAGGGCAAAGAAAACCATTTTATATTATAATATATCAATAAATATTTATCAGAAGAATATGGGGAAAATATTTCCCTTTTTGGATCATCACACATCTCTCCTAGAAGAATTTAATCCCCAAAAGGTTGTGCAACTTAATAGCAACCCGAATTACACAAGGCCAAACATGGAAATTACATATATCAGCCAGAAGTTGCCACTTGTGAGCATGTTACGTAAAAGGTATTTAGGGTATTTATAAATGGAAAAACAATCAAACAATAGAAGACCAGTTCAAATTCGAACCTGTGTTAATATGCACAAGGAGCAGAAACAGATGTAAGCTTCAATATATAACTTAAAAAAACAATTGACAGAATAGCCATACCACTTCTTCATTTCCTTGTTTAATATTCTCGATCAATGAAATTGTATTCATGCACGCTTTACAAAATCCTTTGCTGCCCCTCACACATGAGATATCGGCTTGCTTAACACATGTCTTGCACAATGAGTAAGGGCATGTATAGCACATGAAAATGGCATTCCTCTGACAGATGTTACACAAATGCCAACCTGAAATACATACAATCATGTCAACAAAAGCTTATCAAACAGAATACTGATAACTAACGAGAATACTGATAACTAACGATATACAACATACATGTAGACCTTTGCAATAAGTTCAAACTCGTGAACATGTTGCAGCATAAGAATTTTGATGGTGATAATTTTTCAGAGCAAAGAAAGTACTTGATAAAAGGCTGTACTAAACCACTTTTTTTTTTCACACATATTTCCATCGAAAGTGCAGAATTATGCCTTTTTTCAAGACTAATAATTTTTCAGGCGTAAAGGTGCAGATGAGTAAATCATGTGAAAAACGTGATGATGCTTTTATCAGGCTTCACATAGATTTTTTTGTGTGAAGGGAACAAAAAAATTTTGAAAAAAAAATAGCTCCATTCGAGCTAATAAGTCTGCATCATATATCTAAAGTGGGCTTTGTCTTGTATATTGCTGGTAATCATATATCCAAAGTGGGCTTTGTCTTGTATATTGCAAGTAAACTTGCATGATAGATTAAGGGTCTTGTTCAGTCGCTCAGTAGAATCTCAAGGAAAAACTGTTACTTTAATAAATATCATACAAAAAGGCTGAAAATATTCCTTCAATCCTGCAATGTCAATCACATTAAAACCCATTCAAGCACAATGTACATTTAGCAAGTATCTTTCAATGGTAACTAGATTAGGGCACATGAACTTCACCGACCCACCCCAATAGTAAGATGTAAAAAATTATGTTGTAGAGCAGTTCATCTTAATCATACCAATGGTAAGCAATTTCTCAATAAATCATGCCTTGAACCTTCGGGCACTTAAACATGCATGACATTATGTTTATCATATGTTAGCTCCAACAGACCTACGATCTCAAATGGTGATCCCTATCCAATTCCTAGTCTCCATTTGGTCACGCAACCTAATCAGGAGCTCTGTAGTGTATAAAAGGCAAAAAGAAGGGATCAAAATTGAGCAATGGATCACGCCACGTACCACAATTCCATCGCACCCGTCTTTTGAAGAAGGATTCATCTCGCTTAACACAAGCTGGATGATATGCCTTAGGGCAATCCCTAAAACAAACAAGTAAGCACAAATTCAAACGAACGCGGAAGGTAGAAGAAGAAACCAGTAAGCTGACAAAAAAATCTGCCAAGCTAACTCACCGTCGATCACATAACACGAGATTCCCGCCATCGAAGCAGATGAAGCAAACATCCTCCTCCTCCTTCTTACTCCTCTTGGCGGCCGGAGCAGCCACCGCCTTGGCTTTGCCGCCAATTTTGGGCGGGCGGCCACGCTTCCTCTTGGAAATCAGACTGTCGTCTCCGTTCATCACCTCCGCCGGAAACCTAATTCCGCCGGCGGCCATATCAGCAGCCGTCACCGGCGGAGAATCAGGAGGAGGCAGAGCAGAGATGGGGCCATTAGAAGCGAGTTGACGAGGTCCAGGTCCTCTATCATGGCCAGGTTCATTCGCCATAGCTGGATTTTGAGGGTCAGGTCAGATCAAAACAGCTGGAAATTGAAATCATGAAACTGGAAGGAAAAAAAAAAATCACCGGCCACCCCCACCCACCCGAATCGTGAAAACCCTAGAATGGAAATTGAAGTAGTCTTGGTCCAAGTGGAGGCGGTCGGCACATGGTGGTGGACTGGTGAGCGTTGTTTTGGGTCGCTTTCAAGGTAGGAAGGAAGGAATCTCAGTGGAGAAAGAGAAAGCCTTACAAAAGAAGGTGGAAGCTGTGATAGGCTGAAAGGTGGGTTTACCTTTGTGGAATGCCTTACACAGTTAACACTAATGAACAACATAAATAGAAAATACGTAAAAGAGCAAAAATTATTAAGTTTTGTTTTCAATAGACCACTAATGAACAACATTTTCTTAAGCTCCATTTAGCATTTCTAGCGGTCAAATACATATACAGCCATGAAGTTTGGCTGTATATTCACTTAGTCCCATGAAATTTGGCTATGTTCGATTGAACACTTGATCGCTAATGTGGCATCATGTATATACATCAAGCGAGGGACAGAACCAGAATTTGAAATCTGATTGGACTGAATTTACCTAATATAATAACAGTTTTTATAACATATGCCCTTAATATAATATCGGTTTTTCTAGCCTATGCCTAAGGGCATATGTTAAGTATACTAATAAAGGGAACTAAAACCCTATTTTGAAAGTAAACCTTTTTATAAAATCTATTTAATCCTCAAAAAATGTTAATTTATGAAATCTTGCCATTTTGAAAAGCTTAACCTATGTCTTAAAATCGATATAATAAATCGGGACGCGCTCTAGTACAATACAAATTAAGGTGCAATGTGTGGTTAAAGGGAAGACGTTGGATCTCAATCAATCAACGGTGATTAATTAGGCAACATAATAAGAAAAATGGGGAATGGGGGATTGAATTAATTCTCGCTAATTTAAATATGGGGATTTGATTTTAAATTTGGAAGTTGCTAAAATTAAGGGATTGTGAAATTAAAAGAAAAATTTCCACGTTTTTCTTTATATATGGCAGTTGCATGATTTTAGGGATTGATAAGAGTGAGAATATTTATAAAAAAACTAAATAATCGAATTTAAAAATACAAAACCTCTGTAGAATCGTTGAATATCTATTAG
This sequence comes from Fallopia convolvulus, assembly GCA_964016875.1. Classification (NCBI taxonomy): domain Eukaryota; kingdom Viridiplantae; phylum Streptophyta; class Magnoliopsida; order Caryophyllales; family Polygonaceae; genus Fallopia; species Fallopia convolvulus. Next base: position 2,408,300 of record OZ024736.1, read on the forward strand.
TCGACGTTTGAAAAACTCAATATGATTGTTTGAATAATTTTAGAATCGTATAATATTTATAGTCGATGTTTGAATAACTCAGTTTGATTGTTAGAATAACTCAGTTTGGTTGTTTGAATAATTATAGAATCATAAAATATTTATAGTCGAGGTTTGAATAACTCAATATGATTGTTTGAATAACTCGGTTTAACACATGTGATAACAAAAAACTTATTTGATACAATTACATTTCATATATGGATACAATAATATCAATATGAATAACTAAATGAAAGTAGTTGAAAAACAACATTGTTCATCCTGAATAACTAAATTTATTCAATGGTTTTCACTAGTACTTATTCAATGGTTTTCACTAGTATTATTAGAGTGTATTGACTATTGACAAAAATAATTTATAATATTGAATAATCATTACACTGCTTATGAATAACAATGATGAATACTTTGAAAAATGTTTGAATTCTTCTATATTGTTATGCATCAGTCTGTGTAAAAACAATAGAATAACTCATTACAATGAATTGAATAATTCTAATGCTACGTGATTTGAAAAACAATTTTATTTCTCTTGAATAACAAAATGCATTCTTTTGAACAATAATGCTATTTTGTACTTACAAGCCAGATTTATCCAACGCCCTCATTGTTTAATAAAAAACGTAAATTCAAGTATCAATATCTATAATTTCGATTCAAAATTTTCATAGTATAACGAATTCATACCAACTATCGCCTTCTAAAACCTAACTTCAAATTTCTTCATTCTTACCCTAATAACGCAAACAAATTCGATTCTCCTCAGTTTTTAGTCCAAAATCAACAAAATCAGAAATTAACTTTTGTAATTTCATTCTACATTCATCAAATCTGACCGAATTCAAGTCAACTATCAAACTAAAAACCTAACTTTGCATTTATGCAATATGAACTAAATTTTTTAAAAAACAAGGTCGAGAATAACAATAACAACGATTTTTAGCGAAATAGCAAATCAAAATTGAATCTTCACTTACCAATTTGTGAAAAATAGCCGAGGTTTGTAGATTATTTCGTTGGTGTTCTTCATCTGCTCCCTAAACTTCACCGAGAAAAAAGAGAGAAATAAACTGTATGAGAGAGAACGAAATTATAAATGGAGAGTGCAAACTAATAGTGTCCTATATTATAGGGATTTGATTGAAATCAGAAAATGGGAAATTATTTCTAGCGAGATTTGCTCTAATCCGATGTATCACACCCATATCATTATTTTGCACCCTTTTTGTTTTAAATCCTAACCATTTATTAATTCGAATCTGACAATTCACATTTAACCACATGATTTACTCTAAGAGGCTATTTTACTAGAGCATCATTCTAATAAATCAATGCATCTAGGTGGGAATCCAACTAGGATTAAATCTGTAGACACACAACACATGAATTCTACTCAAACAAATTCCAATATTTTTGGAGGTTAAATTTTAAATTAAAATTAGGCCATTATGATAAATTTTAAAATTAAAATTAAAATTAAGCCATAATGATAAAATTTTAAACTTAAAAATGAATATATGTGTATAAATCAATTATTCTAAGCATCAACATTCTTGAAAAATCTCAAACAAACTTAAATTTTTTTTAATGATATTGAAAATAAAAAAATCATAGAAACAATAATAACAATAATAATATGAATTACAAACTTATAACAATAACAATATGGATTTCAAACTTAAACTTAGGCATACAAAAATAAAATAAGTAAGGGAAATTCTGGATGGTACACTTGAGTTTTATACATTTTCGGATGGTGCCAAAAAAAAACTTATTCCACGAAATACCTCTGAGTTTTTGTGTTAGTTTGCCCCGTGCCCTTTCATTAAATTTTCTACAACTTCCGTTTACATTACTTAAAAAAAAGGAAATAAAAATGAAATACAAATAAAAAAGAAAAGAAAACAAGTAAAACTAACAGCCTAAACCAGATCAGATCGAATAATTTGCCCATTTTTTTCCTGTCTCATAACATGCACGATACAGAGAGAGAGAGAGAGAGAGAGAGAGAGAGAGAGAGAGAGAGAGAGAGATAAGTCAGGAGAACGCACCTTCATTGAGCTCTGCTTAAGGGAAACGGAGGAGCTGGCATGGGAAGGACGAGAGGGCAAGCGGCGAACGCGATCTGGCGCCGGAATACATGGGCTCGGACGTTGTAGGGGGCGGTGGACGGGCGATTTAGGGTTTGATTTAGTTGATTTATACTCAGTAGGCGTTTTTATGCTCGATTAGATATGCTATTTGATTTTATTTGAAATTAGGGTTTAAAATTCTAGTTAGGGTTTTTGATTTTTCATTCATAATTTATCTGATTTTGAGTTTAATTAGGCTTTTAGGGTTTAATTAGGGGTAAAAGAAATGACATTGAAGAGTTTATGCAACTTTTGACAAGGTATGAAAGGAATTGGAGTTGAGTTTTAAAAGAATTGATGTTTTGTGGTGGAGCTAAGTGCTATAAAATTGATGTTCTGTTTGATCGTGAGTATTGCTTTAAGAAATTGAGTTCAACATCTTTAATTATCTCTCTCTGTATCGTTTTCTTTTTTCCTTTTCTTTTTCTTTTTGTGTTTTATTTTTATTTCCTGTTTTTTAAAGCAATGTAAATTAACGGAAGTTGTAGAAAATTTAATGGAAGGGCACATGACGAACTAACACAGAAACTCGGGGGCATTTCGCGGAATAAGTTTTTTTTTTGGACACCGTCCGGAAATGTATAAAACTCAAGGATACCATCCAGAATTTCCCAATAAGTAATTTCTCTAGTATTGCAAAAAAGGGATAAACTTACAAGTGGTTAGAATTAAAAGGAAATAAGAAAAATAAAATAGAATGGAAAAATAATATTAAAAAGTGGCCCATCATTTAGAGAGGGTGAAAATAAATAAAAGAAGTCAGCAACACTCACCGGGATCGAACCCTGCTCACAGAGAACTATCAAAAATATGCATGCACTCCTACTCCATTGAACTAGACTGAACAACTAACAAATATGGACTTTAAAGACCTATATTACGTTTCTAAAAATTTGGGGTGGGCTGTAGCAAACCCCAGCCCACCCCTGATTCCGTGCCTGCATCAGGCTCTTCTGGGTGAGTTTTGGGCGAGTGGGTGAGAGGGTAGGGAAAGCTAATGGGGAATTATAATTTCTTTTTCACTTTTTTTTTATTTCCTTCTTATGTTGAACTGCAATCGAGGAGGATGCTGGGAAAGTGGTCGGCAACAGAGGGGTGGGAGAGAAGAGCGTGGAATACATGGTGAAGTCAAGCGCCAATTTCAATCTGCACAAATTGAAGTCGGTTTTGGTAGCAACCATGGTGGAATCAAGCCCCGACCTAGATGGTGATTTCGAGCGCCGATCTGGGTTGCAAGCATGGAGGAGTCCTCTATAGTTTGATCGGCCAAATTGAAGTCAATCTGGATGAGAGGTCGAGGTGGATATGGTTTCGTTGTCGTCCACTGCAGCCCACCCATGCCACTCCTCTTCCTAGACTCCACCATCACCGTGCCGACCCACCGCTACCTAGATCCACCCACCCCTGACTAGATCTGAACCCTACCGATGCCTGAACCATTCGCATCCCCGCCGCATCTTCTCATCCTAGACTTGTACCCATTCGGGCACCCCCGCCTTCATCCAGCCCCACCACAACTAGGGCCAAGCAAAATCACCCATCACCACCACTCACCCGAACTACCCTGCCCAGATCCGACAATCGCTCAAACAGGCATCGGAAACCATTGTTGTGTTAGAGTAAATGAGTTTAAGCAGGGGATTTCGACAAGGTACCATTATCGTTGTCATTGTCCGAATCACCGACTCTCTAGTGTCATTGTCTTTGATGAGGAAGACGAGTAAAAACGAAACAGTATAAGTTTTGTCTTTTTGTAATAATTTTTTTCTTGTTTGTTTTTATTAAAATAAATATCAACGAAGAAGTGGTGTGGACATTGCATTGATGTGGCATAAAATTTTTACATATTAGGGAAATTCAATTTGGTACCCTTGAGATTTAATTAGAAAATAAATAGATTTTGTTATAATATAACGAAAATTCACAAGTAAGGGTACATGCCGAACTTTTATAAAAATGTAAGGGTAACATCCGGAATAAGCTTTTTTTAAAGTTCCATCAGGAAAGCCAAAAACTCGAGGGTATCAAATGGAATTTCACTTGATATTATGAGCCAATTTATATTGACAGATGGTGAAATTGCAAAAAGGATATGTAAATAAAATTGAATTTCATTTCCCTTTTCTCTACCCCCCACTTCATTGTTCATCCCTCTTCGCCATTGCAACACCCCTCAAAACCCTCATTCTCCTATTGTCATGAAAATGGATATTGATTCTTCTTAACCCCAAACCAGTAACTTATCTTTACGTTTGTCTTGTCATTTCTCAAATCTCAATTCCAACCCCCCCCCCCCAAAAAAAAACCCCTCGTGCTTCAATTACCATTGAAATGGAGATTGATTTCTCCAAACCCTAATTTGATGAAGATGAACATCAATGTCGTCCACCTTGATCTCTCTCCTTGTTCCCTTTATTTCACTATTTCAATTGGTTAGAGGGAGTAGTAGTTTGCGTGTTGAATGACAAGGATGAGAAAGGATGGGTGCCGATTGGAATTGCAACTCAACAAGCTATGGTTTCTCCTCTAACTAAACCACCAATCGTTCTTTATTCAATTTCACTAGAGATGAATTCGGTTGTTCCTCCTTCCTCGAATCACGAATCAAGAATTCGGGAGGCAATATTGAACCTGAAATAAATGAGCGCTAAGTTCGAGGACTTATATTGATAGTAACCATGAATAGAGAAGCTCTCACTCTTTATTCTATAACACTTCACGTTCGATTTAAACGAGATTATAGAATTTTTTATTATTCGCCTTCATAATATGCGTGATCTTACAACTTTTGGTGTTTTCTTTCTCTTACAAATAAAGACTTAGAACCTTTTAGGATTCTCCCTTGTAAATAAACAAATTCTTCAGAAAGTTTCAACACGCCAAGTCTTTGTTAATAAGAAAGATCTAAAGCTAGAGATGTTTTTCCACCCTTACAAGATTCGCCTTCTTATGCTATTTATTGACATTAGGGGAAGACGAAAGTTGGAATTCCTCGATGTGGGAGGATATTATTGATCTTCAAAGTGTCGATTCTTGATTGGTGGAATGTGAGGTATGCGTGTGTTGCCTCGCTGTTGGTGGAAGATGTAGTTCTAGTTGAAGTTTCAATATCTTCCGATGTGGGAGAGATTTGGTGACCTTCTGTTGAGAGGGATTTACTTGATAACAAATAAATTTATAATAAAGACCCCGCTGAGTATAGGGGAGTCAAGATCGTTCCACGAGAAGCAAGGTTTGTTTATCTATCGACTCCTAAAAAAAAAAAAAAAAAAAGCAAGTAAAACACACAAGCAGCCTCGTTAACGAAGTTGTCAGCCTCGTCAACGAACCACCGAGAATAAAAAGACCAAAACTAACGACCTAGACAGGTTCGGTACCGAGCCAACGAACTCAGTAACGAATATGATCTTGAAAGAAATCAAATAAAAACGAAAATATCCAGGACAAGGGTTACCACAACATAGTCATGCACACAAGCTCGTAAGAAGATAAATATCATGCCTTTAAATAGATAGACGCATCAACTTTCATTGACTTAGCAAGCAAATTAATCTACTTTCATAAACTAACTCACCCAATTGCTTGTTTCGGATCTAAAGCTTGAAACTTTCGTTTTCAAACAATATCAACCTTCAAGTTTATAACTTTTCTTTCAATCAAGTCAACAACTCAAATTACCTCAACTTTCATCTCGGTATAAGCACAACAAACAATCTCATCAATAGATAAAAGGCATTCAACACATAATCTTACTCACAAAACATGCACAACTATGCCGGGTTTCAACCCCGACCCTAGATAAAAAGACTACTCACTAATCATAACTAAGAAACTAATAACTTTAATCAAAGAAAACATTAAAAACAAAACACTACTCAAATTAATAAAAATAAAATCGTCTTACAAAGATTTAGAAGAAATCGAAAACACCGAAATACCGAATCAAAGAACACACTAACGATCCTGGTAACTTTCGTCTACCGAGCTCCTTCGATCACGACTCCGATCCGTCCTTCTCTCTCGGCTCTCCAAAATTCGACCTCTTTCTCTAAGCGGTTCTCCTCAAGCCGTCCTCCTCTTCTTTCTATGCTAGATAGAAGGGTATTTATACTAAAAAAAACTAGAAACTAAAAAAGGCTAAAAGATATAAACTTTCCTAAAAAGATAGAATCTATTCTACAAGATAGAAATAAAATCTCAAAAGATAACAAGGCCTAAAATACATAATATAATAACCCTAAAAATCATAAAAAGATACTCTACCGACACGGAAATAAATTCCCGCACAAGATCGGTGAGTCACAAAGTCAACTCTCGAACATCTTCATCTTGTGGCCTTGTTAACGAGCCCTCACAACCTCGTTAACGAGCCTGGGCTTGGTTTTCTTCAACAATTCTCTTCCAAAAACTCGAACTTCAGCTTCTTCATCTTGTATTCCCCCATCTCTTATCATAGCTCTTCAAATTCAGCTCCAAACAACATCTTTTCCTTGCTAAAACCCACAAAAATACACAAAACGGAGTAGCTTCCATACTTTTCACAAAATATGCAAAACTATCCAAAAACACATAAAACTAACCCTAAGCTTATCAAAACTAGACCTAATAACCTAATAAAACTTATCAGAAACTATACTAAAAACACGAACATCAAAATACCCCATACTTAGACTTGTCCTCAAGCAATCACTAAACAATAATCAAAACCAAACAACATACTCATCAAATTATAGCCATCTTCTAAAAAGCAACATCTACACATGGAAGAAAAATGGCAAAGGACTATTAACGTCATCACACATATATGCACCCAAAATAGACACAAGAAAATACAATCCAACCTCACAAGGGATAATGTGTTTCACTCAACTCTCAAGTGTTTGGGCTCATAAATTCAATCTCTCAACTCATCTTATATACAAAAACTCATAGAAATTGGAACTTATATCACCAATACTCTCCACCAAGATTTGTCAAAACAAGCAAAAATCATCAAGAGAACTTAGGGGGCTCAATGAAAAACTTCATAGAAGCTTCCATTCGGCCGGGTTGTAATGGGGCTTGGTAAAGACAAATAGGCGTGGAAAATATTTTGGCTATGTGGTGCTATTAATATCCGGGAATCAAAGACTCCTAAGAACTCACACATAACATCAAAACTCTCATAAAAACATATACCAAACTCACTCTCTGATTATGCACACTTATTTTCACTCACCCATTATTATCCTAGAAAGTCTCATAAAACAAAAGAATCTCCGGCTTATCTCATAAATAATATGCACATCTTACTTCCTTCTTTCTTCATACTTCTTTTTTTCTTTCTCTTTTCTTTTTGCTGCCTCGTTAACGAGCCACTTCAGGGTCGTTAACGAGCTTCATCGTGTACTCCTCTTTCTTACAACTGATGTTCGTATTTTTAGTATAGTTTTTGATAGGTTTTATTTTGTTATTAGGTTTAGTTTTGATAGGTTTAGGATTAGTTTTATGTGTTTTTAGATAGTTTTGCATATTTTTTGAAAAGTATGGAAGCTACTCCGTTTTGTGTGTTTTTGTAGGTTTTAGCAAGGAAAAGGTGCTGTTTGGAGCTACATTTGGAGAGCTATGATAAGAGATGGAGGAATACAAGATGAAGAAGCTGAAGTTCGAGTTTTTGGAAGAGAAGTGTTGAAGAAAACCAAGCATACAACTCGTTAACGAGGCCACGAGATGAAGATGTTCGAGAGTTGACTTTGTGACTCACTGATCCTGTGCGAGAATTTATTTCCGTATCGGTAGAGTATCTTTTTATGATTTTAGGGTTATTATATTATGTATTTTAGGTCTTTTTATCTTTGGAGATTTTATTTCTATCTTTTAGATTAGATTCTATCTTTTTAGGAAAGTTTATATCTTTTAGCCTTTTTTAGTTTCTAGCCTTTTTAGTATAAATACCCTTCTATTAGCATAGAAAAGGGGGGAAGAGCTTGGCTTAGAGAAGAGAAGTCGGATTTTGGAGAGCCGAGAGAGAGAAGGACGGATCGGAGTCGTGATTAAAGGAGCTTGGTAGACGAAAGTTACCGGGGTCGTTAGTGTGTTCTTTGATTCGGTATTTCAGTGTTTTCAGTTTCTTCTGAATCTCTATAAGACGATATTTTTATTTATTTGAGTAGTGTTTTGTTTTCAATGTTTTCTTTGATTAAAGTTATTAGTTTCTTAGTTATAATTACTGAGTAGTCTTTTTATCTAGGGTCGGGGTTGAAACCCGACATAGTTGTGCATGTTTGGTGAGTAAGAGAAAGTTATAAACTTGAAGGTTGATATTGTTTGAAAACGAAAGTTTCAAGCTTTAGATCCGAAACAAGCAATTGGGTGAGTTAGTTTATGAAAGTAGATTAATTTGCTTGCTAAGTCAATGAAAGTTGATGCATCTATCTATTTAAAGGCATGATATTTATCTTCTTACGAGCTTGTGTGCGTGACTATGTTGTGGTAACCCTTGTCCTGGATATTTTCGTTTTATTTTATTTCTTTCAAGATCGTATTCGTTACTGAGTTTGTTGGCTCGGTACCGAACTTGTCTAGGTCGTTAATTTTGGTCTTTTTACTCTCGGTGGTTCGTTAACGAGGTTGCTTGTGTGTTTTTCTTGCTTTTGTTTTACTTATTTTAGGAGTCGATAGATAAACAAACCTTGCTTTCCGTGGAACGATCCTGACTCCCCTATACTCAGCGGGGTCTTGATTATAAATTTATTTGTTGTCAAGAATATCTTCCTCAACAACAACTTTCTTTCAACCATCGACTTTATTTTGTGCATCTTTTGTACCAAGCGATCTTTCTTATCACAACTATTAAAAACAAAAGACTTCCAATCTACCCTTCCCAATAATCCCTCAATCAAAGCAAACATTATATGTCACTCTTTTTTTTTACACTCAACAAATATACCTCTCCAAACTAAGTCCTAATCCCCGGATAGGGTCAAGCTTATCTCGGCTAGGGAACATATTTTGTGGAGCTTAAAAATAAAAGGGTCCATGCTAGAATTGGCTATCAAAAGAAAGATCATGTAAGGGTGGATAGGGATAAATAGGGCTTATAAAATAAGTTCTCTATCATCTGATTTTCACAAGTAATGAACTATAAATCTTATACGGGTCTCAAGAAATAGATAACCATCACAATTCCAAGAGATAATATGCATATAGAAAGTAAATCACACAAGAAAAGAAGAGGGATTTTAAATGTTCTCCCAAGGCTAAGAAGGTATATGTGCATATAGAGGTAATGTGCATATAGAGGCCAAAAATTTCTCTAAACCCTAAACCCTAAACCCTAAACTTATCAAAACTAGACCTAATAACCTAATAAAACCTATCAAAAACTATACTAAAAACACGAACATCACCTTCGAGGTGTTAGATGTTGATTAGCAGATTGCGAGATTGATGTGACTTATATCATAAGTCAGAGGGTTGAGGATGCGACATGGTTAATCGTCATCACTGATTAGGGTCTCCGTAGACTACGACTTCATCCGCCTTATATTTAACGCGCTATATAGGAAGAGTAGTTGGATGCTATCTAGGATGAGCATGTTATTTGCAATTGGGCTTTGTGGAAGATACCGGGATCTTTGGGCTTTTAGTTGATTTTGTGCGTAGTTCACCTATTGGTGAAACTGCTTCGTCCCGTTGAGTGCATGCGTGGGCAGGGAGTATCGAGTATTGTATGTTTTTTGTGGGGTGCATATATGTTATTAGAGGTATCATTATGCTTTTACCTCGAATTCCGAGTTTACACACATCATTTTCCCTCGTTCTATCACTTTTCTTCAATCACTCTTTTTGTCGTTTAGAGCTTGGATTATTTACGCTCCATCACAACCCCATGACTTAATGTTTCCACTTGCATGAATTTCAAGGCAAACATGTGATATCTCCTTATTCCTGGGATGGGAATTTACTTGTCTTGGATTCATTGTGACTTAGCGCCTCGAGGGTGTTTTCTTTGACGGGTTGTTTTAGGGTTTCATGGTTCTAGGTTAGTCGTTGATTAGGCCAATTGTTTAGGCTACCATTGCTTATTGGCACCGAGCATGTCATGGCAACCCGAGGCGCGTCACCAAGGCACCATGACACGACACTTGGCATGTCATGACAAGCCAAGGTGCGTCGCCACGACACCCTGGCACGATGCCAAGGGTGTCATGACACGGCACCGGGCATGTCTTGGCACGCCAAGGCACGGTGCCAAGGGTGCCATGACACGACATCAAGCATGTCCTGGCCACCCGAGGCGCGACACCAAGGCACCATGGCACGACACTTGACATGTCATGACAAGCCAAGGTGCGTCGCCACGACACCCTGGAACGATGCCAAGGGTGCCATGACACGGCACTAAGCATGTCCTGGCCACCCGAGGCGCGACACCATGGCACGGTGCCAAGGGTGCCATGGCACGGCACCGGGAATGTCATGACACGCCAAGGTGCGTCACCACGACATCCTGGCACGATGCTAAGGGTGTCATGACACGGCACCGACCTTGTCATGGCACGCCATGGCACGGCACCGGCCTTGTCATGGCACGACACTGGCCTTGTCATGGCATTGTGCCAATGTACCAAAGCGCCTTGGCATGCCATGGCACGACACTAGGATGCCATGGCACAACGCTAGGATGCCATGGCACGAGGCTAAGGGTGCCATGGCACGGTACCAGGGTGCCGACACCGTGCCAGGGTGCCGATCATGACATTGGGCGGTTTTGTTGGTTTTTTGGCCATAAGTGTGCGAAAAAAAATTCACGACCCTCCTATGATGTTATTCTAACTATTAGAAGTGATACCCAACTTGTTTGAATGGTTATATGCCCGAAAAAAATCATTTAGTTTGTATGATCTGCCTTGTGAAGGGCAGTGTCTCTTGGTGTTCTTGGCAATTCTGCCCAAAGTGCACTATAGGAGGGAGTGGTACTCTCCCCCTGGCGCTCACAAGGGGTTATAGGCGGGTCTTTGGCCGATGGATGGGCATGTCTTGGGCATTGTTGGCACTCTAAAAACATGTTATTCGACGCCTCTTGGCATCGATTTGGATCGAAACACGGATCAAACTCCCTCGCTTTTTGCCCTCGGGCCTAGTCGTGCGCTCGAGCACTCGTACTAGCGGCGCATGGGCAAACATGGGGAGTCCGGGCTAAGCCAATCTAGCGTGTTTGGCGATGTCACCCGGTGTCCTCGGCATGTTCCGAGCAGTTAGTTACGAGCGTCGTGGGTGCCCAGCCCGCCGGGCACCCACTGCCAAACGGGGCTTGCGACGACATTGCGCTTCTTCTCGGGGCTTGGTCATTCTCTCTCGATCGTGTCCCCGAGCCTAGTCGTGCGTTCGAGCACTCGTACTAGCGGCGAGCGGACACGGAGGGGCGTGGGCACACCACGAGTCGACCCGCATTGGACGAACATCCCCTAGATTTAGGACGCGGTGCCCGAACGATCTTGGCGTCCCGCACCGCGAGACCCGTTGGACTCGACGACGGCCTTGGC